>JAGSMT010000078.1:1200000-1899996 GCA_029286875.1 Lamproptera curius
GACTATCAAAGGCTGATGATAATGATAAAGACAAAAGTAGCCCAGTTATTTCCAGTTCCATCCAACTATCTTCTAGAAAATGTCCGGTCAAAATCAGATCAGCTATGCCAGATATTAACAAGAACTAACAGGCAGGCAGACAGACAGAAACTAAAACGAAATTGTTATTTTGTTATATGTATCGGTGCATCGATGCAGTTATAGGTATTGTTGTTACCAACAGACACTCCAGTTTATTTGTTTATATAGATGACAAACAATGTCCAATCTCGAACGTTCTAACGCAAAAAGAGCATTTTGGGTTATCGTTAACCTTGTTACCTCATTAAGTTCGCTATCTCGGAATTTGGGCGTTTTATCTAATCCGTAACTAACACGTCTATGAATCAACAGATACGCAATATACTGCACCTACGTAACATAGTGTGTACGTTAGATACAAAACAATACACGTTTCAATGTCAAAAAGACATAAATTACGCTCAAGTTTTTATCAATCATGAATATTATGGTTTGACACTTTCATACCACTAAACAATCTTTCATGTTATTAAATGCATGAAGGACGATGGATAATCCGCGAAGCTTTATGGATAATTTCATCATCATCATCAGCCTGAAATAATCCACTGCTGGACATAGGCCCCTACAACCATGTCCATTAGAGGTTTAGGACCGTATCCACTACGCTGTGCAATGCGAGTTGGGGTGGACCGACTTTTACCGGATCCGATGCATGGTTAATCTTCATTTGAGTCAATGGGTGATCGGCTCATGCCTACCACCGTGGGAACACAATGAAAATTTGTCGAGTCCTCGCAGGATTCGTACCCACGACCTCCGGTTTCTAAAGCTTACGCTCATACCACTAGGCTACGGAGGCAGTCAGTGAAATTTTACAGGGTACAACACGTAATGATATCAAATATCAGGAAAAACGGCACGTCTTCCGTCTTCATTCCCGTCCGCTGTACCCTCCTGGGCGCATCCAAAGCTGTCATCTTCAGCTAGCTTGGAGTAACCCATTCTACGGCCTCACTTCCTAGACCAGCCAGGAAACTCTTTCTTCCCTGCGGCTGGACCAGGCCGCAGATACTGAGCTCCACCACTTCAACAATGCAAGAAGCTATCGGTGGGACTTATTAAAAATATCCTGTTTGAACTTTATGCTTTTATTGTGTATTAATCAGCTTTCAAAATAGACATAATTTAACATCATTAATGTATAGACAGAAAATACTTGGCATACAGGCTTGGAATTATATTAAAAAGCATTTTAATTTAATCGCTTTTCATAATTGAATCGACCTTTTATGATTAATGAAAAGGGCGTTATTATAAAAAAGCTATTTTAAAAGTAAACACAAAATAAAAAAATTATAAAATAAATCAGTCACGTGGTTACAAAGTGTTCTGTCAGTTTAGCTTAAAAATCAAATAAATAATGGCATTCACTTGTTTTCAAACAACATACAGTAATCAATAAATAAAATATGAACTATTATCATAATAATGGAGAATAGTGAAGCAGAACAAAATTTATTTAAAACACAACTGATTTTTTAAAACGGGCCATAGCACTGATGGCAACCCGCTTGAAGAGCGGTCTTTAGTTATTGTCATATTTCCAATTGTAACATAGGAGTTTTTAATGAGACGGCAACGAAAAACTATTTTTAGTGTTTAAGATATGTCGTGGGCTTATTGGCAATGAGATTAAATCCTGTTTGAAAAAAATTTGTCGTATAATATGCCTCCGTGGCCTAATGGTATTGGCCCTTGCTTTATAAACCGGAGGTCGTGTGAGTGTATCTCGCGGGAAACAACTTTGTGTTATCGTTGTTTTCTGGTTGGTTAGGAAATTTTGGGCCGATCATCCAATCGTCTGAAAAGCAAGATGATCCATGCGTCCTATGGGCACCGGTCCACCCACCAACCCGTATTAATCCAGCGTGGTGGTATACGGTCCAAGAACCCCAAATAGAGTAGGCGTGCATTATGGGACGCCTATGTCCAGCAGTGGACTAACACAGGCTGATGATGATGGTAAATAGCATCAGGATTGATTGTAATACTTTAAGTCTGACTCTTTCTCTTCAGGCTTTGTTAAAAGGTTAAAACAGCGTCAACGTTAAAATGCACGGCGCTAATATCAGCTTATTAGTTAACTTTTGTCTTTTGACGGATAGTTTATCTTAAGACCATTCCTGTCGAGCTTAGTCTTTAGTTCTATACGACGATGATAGTCCTACTCCAAAACGTAACCTATTTCGTAGACACAGATCACAGGCATCTTAAACTAGAACAACAGCCACTCAACTTTAAAAGCATTTATTAAAAGTGTTGACAGTCGCTCAGGGGTGAAGCCATAAAAAAAATAATACTAGGTATATAAATTTATTGCATACTTTAGCCTAGTGGCACAGGCATGTGTTTCAGAATCCGGAGGTCGTGGGTTCGAATCCTGCGGGGACTTAACCAATTTTCATTGTTGTTTCCTAGTTGGTTAGGACAATTTGGCCAGATACCAATTGTCTGAAAAGTAAGATGATCCATGCGCCGGATGGGCATGTAAAATAGGTTCTATCCACCAACCCGCATTGGACCAGCGGGTGGATACAGTCAAAACCCTAATGGATAGGGGTGTATTAGGGGAGGCCTATGTCCAGCAGTGGACTATCAAAGGCTGATGATGATGATATAAATTTATTGTATTACCGATGAAGAAGTATTTATTTCATAAAAATAGTAATGTTTATAGTAACGATATAATCAACAATAGCAACGCTGTAAGGTTGTGAGATAAGGGAAATTGTTTTTATATCTCCTGTAATACATGCAAACGGGATAAACAAGAATAGCCTAGGTTTTATCATCCGAAAACCTGTCTCACCCGTATAGATAGACGAAAACTTTTTGTACTAAATTTGCTTAAGCTAACACATACAGCCATATTATTGTAAATTCAATAGTACAAAAATACTGCCCTTTTGATTCTGATAAGGACACGGCTAATGACCAAACAAGTGTGATCAAGAGCTGTGTCATTATCAGAATCAAAAATACTGCTATAATGAGCGCTGTGATTGATACTGACGATAAAATCTGAAAATTTTGTCAACAAAGTCTTATATCAACTCTTATGACGTCAAGATATATTTAATGAACAAGTAAATAAACATTTTTAAACGATAACACAACACCATCCAGTCTTTTCCATCCATTTTGTTTTCTGTCTTGTATTTCATTTATACAATTTTCCATAGGGAAAACTCGGATCTTTATCAGAATACGATGACACCCGCACTGTCAACGAATGATCGTATTAAATGAGTGACATTTTCATATCCATTAATATGAAACTTTAATGTTCAGTGTGAAAAGTCAAAATGAATAATGTCATTGTATACTATAGAGATGTCTAGGTACTGGAGCTACTCGAGCGAGCACGATGAATACGACCTTTTGCGAAAAATTACAAACGGAAATTTTTATCTACAACAGACAGAGACAACAGCAAGTTTTTTTCACAATTGTAATATTTAGTAATGCTGTTATCCTTAATATTTAGGTACTAAAACTGAAACATTTACATACTATTAGTGCATTCAAACATTTTATTGTTAATTAGTCCTCTTTTTAATGCTGTGTTCGTTTAACTGTTTCTAGTCCTGCAAGTTTTCAAAGTTGTTATTCATCGCCTTCGCAAAAGTTCAAACTTGTACATGTTACGCTTCATTTAATGGGCGATTAGCGATTGTTAGAGTATTCTGAGTGGTACAAAACATACGCTGAAGCGGATGATAGTATACTTGACTACAGTTTTTAAACGTACGTTAGTAAATATATTACAGTCCGGTCCGTCGCACAAATATAAGGGATACATATATGTGACATATCTTGACAAAAATTAAGATATTTATATAAGATTAAAAGACATTAAAGCATTTTTACACCTTCATTTTATTTTGGAGATTTGTCATGAGGTTTTGAATTGTTTTTGTAGCAGTAAATGTAGCCTAACTATGGTACTAAGTAATGATATAGATTCACAACAGCAAAATAACATTTGTAATCGATAGAGTAATTTTTTATGTTATTAGCTACAAACTTGTTACCTAATTCTTCCAGCAACTAGACTGCGAAGAATAAGTAAATCTTTTATGGGACAATGTATACGCATTTACAAAAAAATCCCAGTGAAAGTTCAGAATTCAACTACTAATAAATTTAAAAAGTAGTAAAGGAACGTTTACGTGTTCAAGGTTATAATAACATAAATGAATTCATAAATGATAACTCAACGTGGTAATGGAATGCTCGCTCCAGGCTTTTCAATTTTAATATACGTACGATAAGACTGTATGTAGCTCATATGAAATTTATATGTATATTTGATTATTTTAAAAGATAACAAAATAGGCCCGCTGAGTTTCTTTCGCCGGTTCTTCTCAGGTCGGAGGCGTCCTATTCCGAACCGGTGGTAGCGTCCTTGACAATCAATAAGCGAGTGTTACACTTCTATATTGAATGAAGATATTTCAATATAAATTTGAAAAAAAACTAAAATTTTAATCTTTCCTCCTTTATTAATTGATTGATAAATAATTTTAAAGTGTAGATATGTAATATCTTCATTAACCATTACGTTACTGTTTTTCTTTACAATTTTACTATAGCCTAAATTTTATAATGAATAATCAAGTCAGACAGGTAATTCCAAGCATACTATTTATTTTGTTTCACAACAAAAATTGACACATTATTAATTAAGCTGCGGTTATTAGCGAAAAGCAGCATTTTTACAAATTTATGCAAACGACGCAACATCCAGACTTTATTTAGTTTTTAGATATAAGAGCTCTGAAACTCAATATAAATCAATGCAAATGAATTATGTAAGCAAACATTAAAATTTTAATTATCATTTAAATGTGAATACACAGATAAAACATATTTATTTTAACCAAGTTAGGCGTACCTTATTTCAGTAAATTACAACTAAACATATTATATATTGTTCAGCAGAAAAAATGCTTCGGATGACTCTCGTCTCGACAACAAGTATGAACGTAAGCATTAGTCACGGATAATGTTAACATTGTGCTGACATAATCAAATAAATATATATATATATATATATATATATATATATATATATACCCACAATATACTATTATATTTATATATATATACTAACCGTCAGCTAAGAACCTGACCTCTACTCGGCGAAAGGAATACTCCTACCAAATTTCAAGTCGCTACGCTTTATGGTTCCAGAGATATCGCGATGAGTCAATATACAGGTGGGAATCTCTTTTATAAATATATTTGTTAATATATAAATGTCTGTAGCTTTGATAACTCGGTATTTACACCACCCTTCAAACCGAAACACAGTAGTCTCGCACCATTGCTTTACACCAATAAGATAACACGCTGATGTGCTCAAATTAACATATTTCGTGTTCACTGTGGGTCCACTCTATAAAAACGATCTACAATCATAAAACAAAATAAACTCAAACAAACAAATTAAGATTGTCGCACGTTAAAAGTTATGGTCAATTGTTTAATGCACACAACATTACTACTATGAAATAGCCATTTTTTTCTTTTGAATGTTGTTAATATTTTTTTGTACTGCTAGTTGACTGCCTCCGTAGCCTAGTGGTATGGGCGTGTGCTTTAGAAACCGGAGGTCGTGGGTTCGAATCCTGCGGGGACGCAACAAGTTATCATTGTTGTTTCCTAGTTGGTTAGGGCAATTAAGGCCGATCACCCAATTGCCTGAAAAGTAAGATGATCCATGCGTCGGATGAGCATAAGTAAAAAGTCGGTCCACCCACCAACCCGCATTGGACCAGCGTGATGGGATACGGTCAGAACCCCCTAATAGTTAGGGGTGTATTAGGGGAGGCCTATGTCCAGCAGTGGACTAAAACAGGCTGATGATGCTGATGATGACGATGATGATCATGATGATGATAGTTCCTAGGTTTACTGAAAGTGATTGCTTGTAGCCATAAGCCTTCGCCCACAGTTAGGTTTTAAGTCAAGTACGTAAATGTGAGCAAAATGGTTTATTAATCTATGAATTTAAAAAGGTAGAGAAAGAAGAAAGTTTACCGGAACATTGCGATGTCTGCTCTGCAGTGGAAATAAGCACCGTGGACTACTATACATAGGAGTGTTTTTGTACAAATAACAAGTGTTTAAATCATACAGTAGTTATTAGTAACAATAGATAATGTGTACTTTGTAAATTATACTATCGGGGAACCGTCTGGGTGGGTACCACCGCGGTGGCTATTTCTACCGCAAAGCAGTAGTGTGAAAACACTACTGTGGTCCGGTTTGAAAGGCACCGTAGCCATCGTATTTACTGGGTAAACGAGACTTAACATCCAATGTCTCACGGCAAACAGCGCGTTGGTGATACCTTTATTGCCAATGTCTGTGGGCGACGGTGACCACTTTCCATCCGATGGCAATATTTAATGCCCGAGCAAGTATAAAACAATGTAAACAGTTTTACAGAGTTCAGAGATTTAATTAATGAGCGTAATAATTAAATAAATATATTTAATTATGTGTTCGTGCGTTTACGCACTACTTGCATTGTACAGTATAAATGTTGATTAACGATTTTTCAAGTGAATTATTATTAAAATAACTTTGCTAATGCTATATCTTTGTTCGTGTTATAAGTGACTAATACTGTATAGATAATATAAATTGGTCAAACGTGGACTTTTGAATTTGATCTCACATTTGTCGTTAGTAAACTTTAGCAGTATCATTTAGTAGGTTAATCATATATTGTATAATAATGAATCATCCACCGAACAGACGTACGCACTAGTTACACAGATTTGACATATCATTGACCGTTCTTATTTACATTGCGAGAATTTTAATTGGCACAATGATTACATATTCATAATTATTTTTTTGTAATTAAAATTGTTGTAAAATTATTACTTCTTGTGTTAAAGTATTAGGTACTCCGACCGAGATTGTATTTCGGGATTTTATTCTAGACATTTAAGAAAATTACGAATCTTTCTACACGATGAAGGTGAAACAATAATTTTCATTACTACGACGTTTTATTCACGTTATAATATAATACCAAACCTAGGCCTGACATTTTTTTGTTTCTGCCGCAAATACACAAAAGATAGTTAACTGTTTAATTATCAATTTGTTTATTATGTACATGTTTATGGGACGGAATGCGTTTAAATCTATCCGTGTGGCCGCTGACGGAGTCACTGGAGATCAAAATGTGTTCAAAGTCAAAGTCAAGATCATTTATTCAATTTAGGCTCTACTGAGCACTTATGAACGTCAAAATTATCCATTTACCACCGGTTCACAACTCAGACCGTCCAGAGAAGAACCGGCAAGAAACTCTGCGCCTTTTTTTTTTAAATATTAGTATTTACAAAATTTGACCAATACATTTTTTTTTAAGTTACAGGGATTTGCAAGCGCAGAATATAAACTATTTCACACATCTTGGTCCTCAATATAATTTATTACAGAATAGTAAGCTTTTTCTATAAGCGTTGTTTTGACAACTTTACGAAATCTCGAATCATTCAGTTGCGTTTGGCAGGCATTTAATTTATTATACATTCTCATACTATTATACATGAAAGATTTTTTGGTTCGGGTCAGTCTAAATCTGGGTAGCTCTAGGGGCTCAATTTGACCCCTGCGCGGCCTAATATCTTTTTTAGCAAACATATGAATATTTTGACGCGCGTACACAATATTTTCAAATATGTATAGCGAGGGTAAAGTTAAAATTTCAGTTTTATTAAAAACATTACGTAAAGATTCCGTGAACCCAGATTGTAGATTGCTTTAACAGCCTGTTTTGTAGTATAAATATTGTGTTCAAACCGGCTGCAGATCCCCATAATAATAATCCATAGGACATAAGGCTGTGAAAGTACGCGTAATAAACTAGTTTTACAGTTGCCTCGTCAGTTAGCTGCCTAATCTTGCGTATGGCAAAGATTGCTGAACTTAGCTTTTAGAGAGTTTGTCAATATGAGCTCCCACTGCATCTTGGAATCAATAGAAAATCCAAGAAATGTAGTAGAGCTTACGTAAGGAATGACCTCATTGTCAACTTTAATATTTATATATATTCCGGTTTGAAGGGCGCTGAAGCCGGCTAAATTATTGGATTTACGAGACGTAACTTCCAATGTCCTATGGCGGTGAGCAAATTTTTTGTGCTTTAGGCTGGATTTTTTTCGTACAGACCCTATTTCTCACTACCACGTGAAGTCGTTCAGTCACTTTAATCAATAAAACAAACAATTTAATTTATCAAGCTGCAGGATTGAAGGTAAGCCGGTTTCTGATTCTTTTATCACACGTACAAACCTCTGACAATTCAACCCAAGCATTTGCTATACCAGTGAAATAATTACCCTCTTAAACCTGTAATTAATTCTCGATAAATAAATTAAAAAATACATAATAGATAGATATCGTTATCTTAAAATCCGAAGTAATGATTTTATTATCCCAGCGTATTCATTATCCCCGCCATCCCATTCTATTATCCTCGGTCGCGGACGGATGCAAAAAATAGAATCGCGTTTTGGTTTAATTTTATTTGAATTCGAAGGACTCATCCGAAGAATACGTAAAATAATAAGCAAATACGCGTGTTTATAGAAGTTTATATTATTTTACGCTATGCATATTATATTAGGCAACGCAATAATATTTGAAATACTCCAAAAAAACATGTTAAGCCTTCCGTTGTTTAGGCGTTTACTAGTAATAAATCGAATAAATAAACACAAAAACGTAATATTCTCGACATTAAATAAAATGTTTTGATCAAACTGGCCTTCAAGCAAAAATATTTTAAAAAAAATATATGTTATATTTAAAAAAAAATACGCTAGGTAATGATTAGCATAATTTCAAATATCACTTATTATTCATATACTTCTTTATTAGTGGATCATTACGTCATTAATAAAAAATATGTTAAATAACCTAAAAAACGCTAACTTTTTTTGCATACATGATATAAACAACCCATGTGATAATTAAATACGGTTTAACGACTATAATGAGAATAAATTCATAACAATATAAATTTTAACCGATTTTTCATTTGCCAACGAAGACAGACGTAGAGTCCAGGCACTTGATGAAAAGCGGTCACAGACAATATATAGATAACTACACAACTAATGGAACTAATAATAGATAATACAGGACCAACGGATCAATCGATACCGGACATAAAAAGTAACAGAGTTTATTTAGAAATATGTAATGATTTCAATTTAGACCTTTTACTATTATTCTCATAACTCATAAATTTTCAAACCAGTGAATAATGAACTTAGCTTCGCAATGTTTTCTTTGTCTAAAACCTAAGCTGCAAAGAACATTCTAGACTTTGATCTTCTTTGTCTATAGCCGGACCTAACATTTCAAGGTATGTCTTACTACTCATCCTAGAACTCTTTGTAGCTTAAAGCTTAAATATATTCCATTTGGTTTTATTCTTATACACATAAAAAAGAGAGAGGGAGATTCGTTTATGCAAGGGTGTCCTAGTGCAGGACTCCAATATCCTGAACACGATAGTTTAATGTTTAGGTCACATAGGTCTCATCTTGGTCAAATATTTCGGAGTAATTAAGCTTTGGCGCCCAATAGTCCGACATTTCAGTTTGTTTATACTAATTCTAGTTCCTATTAAGCTTTGGTATAACAGAAAGAAAGAGAAAATGTTTATTTAGTACATCATCAGCCTGCCCCTAATACACCCTAATAATATTAGGGGGTTTTTAGGACCTTATACAGTTATAGATTACTGCATTGATATTTAATTATCCAACGTATCAGTTGTTGTAATCGTACAGCGACCGGGGTCGAGGGGTATTACAAAATGCCTTACGTGTAATCACTACACTTGTGTTAATCACATTACGAATGGACTGGTTTATTACGAGTGTCTAGTGATAGTGGCGACAATTAGCACTTAAATAATTGATGGATTTATTAGCAACACCCACTTGAAGTTAACAATAATCATCATTATCATAAACAGCTTATAGCAGTCCACTGCTGGATATAGGCCTTTTTTAATGAACGGCACGACGTCCATTAAAAAGAGTTGCTTATAATTGCCACGCTGACAAGGCACATTGGCAATTGACTTGAACTGCGGATCTGTCTTACTCCCACTGTAAGGCAGATCCGCGGTCAATTAGGCAGATTGGTTCGTCACATCCCTACGCAAGAAAATTTACAAAATATGTTAAAATCACAAAGCCACTATAAAAAGCAGTCATTAACTATAGTGTCGCCAGATCATAAAAAGAATAGACATTAGCATATTCTGGTGTCAAACACTAATGGCGCCAAAACGCGTTCTTATCGGTGTACCGCGGCCATGTTTAATCCAGATGTTAATGTTTAACCAATGAGGGACCGATTTTGGCGCGAGTAAACATTAAGTTCGACTTTATAAGTAAACTAGCGACCCGTCCCTGCTTCGCACGAGAGATAAGCTGATAGGAAATATACCTACAATATTAAGCATCTGTTACACATATAAACCTTCCTATTCAATCACTCTATCTATAAAAAACGCGTCGAAATCCGAGGAGTAGTTAATTTAAGCATACATAGCGATAAATGGACAGGGAAAGCGACTTTGTTTTATAATATGTAGTGATAACGAAGGGTGCGGGCGCCTACAAACCGAAGAATGCCTTAGTAATATGCCTATTTAAAATAATAAATGTAAAGACATCGTTTCATATAATTTATAAATAATCGCGATGTATATTATCACTTAAAAAAATATCCATAGGGCCGAAATTACATTATCATTAATAACATTCAAATAGCTCTGTGCAATGATCGTTACATTTGTAATTCGTCATATTATATTATCTTGTACATTTTTAATCTATCGTTTCTATGTATCCAATTCATGTCGAATTACTTTAATCACTTTTCAATAGATAGAGTGATTGAAGAGGAAGGTTTAATGCATAACACATGCTTAATATTATGGGTATATTTTCTATCAGCATAGCTCCCGTGCGAAGCAGGGACGGGTCGCTAGTTTTTTTTTTAAAATACACTTTCAAACACAATTTCCAAAGTACTAAAATAATTTACTTTAATTTAAAGTACACTATTATAAAGTCCAACTTCTTTAACTTTTCATCTCGTGAAATATGTGTAGATTATTTTTTGGTTTAACATTTACCCCTATAAACTACAAGCCCATGGATAAAAAATACTTAGGAAATGACCTAACGTGAATTATGCTTAGAAGGCTGTGGAATATCATATAATAACTCTGTGTCTCCGTAATATAGAGTAACTCTCTTTTTATGTCGGTACATGAGTAAATGAAACTTCTGACAGAAAAGTGAGGATATACGACTACTTCTTAATGTACGGGTTTTTTTAGCTTATGTCATTTCATGAGGTATTTTTTATCTATGGGCTTCTAGTCTATTAATGTCATCTGGGCGGGAACTTCGAATAGAGAGCGCGCGCAATTTGTTTTTCTTTTTCATTATAATTTAAATTTATTTTTTCTTTTTATAATTAAGTGTAAATAGTAAAATTTAGAAGCAGTGACTCTTGGGAAATGGAGGTAATGAAGGGGCAGGATAACCCGCCCACTTCAAATAAAGGACTCGAATTGAGGATGGTGATACTGATCCTAAGGCGAACTTTGGCGTAGGCGGTGGCGGTGAGCGTAATGACTCCTATGTCCTTATTACAAGCCAAATTATAAAAGACTTTATCCAGAAACTCGGTCAATACAGAGTTTAAAGTATTTGTTGAAGCAACCAATAAGGACAGACTGGGCAACAAAAGCCCTATTTATTTAAATCACATATTCGCTACACAAGTTAAAGGTGTGACGGCAATTCACAGAGTGAATGCCAATGAAATCACTGTTATTTTTAAACAGTACAATACAGCAAATAACTTTATTAATAATACACCATTTAAAAAAAAAATGAAATGAAGGCTTTCATTCCTGCTGCATAAATAAAAAACAGGAATAATAAGATCCGTTCTAGCGAATATCTCAAACAAAGAGTTGTACAGTAGGTTGTCATCTATTAATGAAATTATTGCAGTTAGGAGATTTTCCAAAAAAGTGAACATGGACGGACATGAACATGGTTCATTACAAACAGTCAGCATAACTTTTTTATCAAACATATTACGGATAGTGTACAATAGACTTATTTTCTTACAGAGTATTTGAATATGTTCCACCTCTACAACAATGTTTTAAATGTTTCAAGTTCAATCATTCAGCTAAAATATGTAATAGTAAACAAAAATGTTCCATTTGTGGAGGTGAGCATTTTATAAAGAATGTGATAAGCCTACTGAAATCTGCTGCGTTAATTGCAGTGGACCTCATCTAGCTATATCAAAATTATGTCCTATTAAATAAGAAAATTATTGAAAAGAAATCCAAAATTACTTATGCAAGTGCTACCTAACTAAAGGTAATAACAATGACTTTCCCCACTTCCAACACCAAAAACAACTGTATATAATAGTGTAAATAAATCTGTATATAACTCTGTAAATAAGCCTGTACATAGTTCTGTTAATAAGCCTGTATATAATTCTGTAAATAAGCCTGTATATAATTCTGAAAATAAGCCTGTAAATAAAAGCATGATTTAATGACTTTAGAAAATATTAAAATCAAATTGTCTCCAACGATGATGTACTTAAGGCCCTTGTACAAACATTGGTGGAGTTAGGCAATAAGGGTGATGATTCACCTACTACAATGAAAACAATTAAGGATATTTTAATAAAAAATTTGAAATGATGGATCTAGATCCTTCACAGAATAAGTTACGTATTGCTCAGTATAACATTCAAAGTGCTAATAATAAAAACCCTTGCTCATTAAATTTTGAAACAACAAAACATTGATATATGCCTACTTAATGAAACATGGTTTAAAGATGACAAATTTAAAATACCAGGTTATAATATTTATAACAGAAATTCAAACAACAGCCATAATGGTGTGGCAATTTTAATTAAACCATCCTTAAGTACAATGTTATTCACACTAAATTCTATGAGGACATTCAAACTGTGCTCTATCGTTATCAACAGTAAGAGGTAATTTGACGGTTCTCTGTGTTTATTGCCCACCTACTAGTCATCATATTAGAATTCAAAGATTACATGGTATAATTAATAATCTTCCAAAACCAATATTTGTAAGTGGTGACTTTAATGCTCATCATATAGCATTTGGTTGTTTATCTAGTAAGAGTCGAGGCCATAGCTTATTTAATATTATTGACGACTTAGATTTATGCATTCTAAATGATGGTAGATTTACAACTGTCAACTATCCCAGACGGAACCCTTCTGCTATTGATGTTAGTTTTATCAGTGCTAGTCTCGCATCTATGTGTGAGTGGTCTGTCCATGATGATACCATGGGAAGTTATCATTACCCAACAATAACAGAAATATCCTTAACTATTGATAAATATCACATTGGTTCACCAGTAGATAGATTCTTATATAAAAAGGCAGATTGGACTAAATTTAACACTCTTTCCACAATAGTTTTTAAAAATTTTGTCTTAAATTCAGATGACCCATTATTAACTTACAACGCTTTCTGTTCCTGTTTGGATATATTAAAAACTATGACCATTCCTAAGCTTACAAAGTCAAGTTCAAGCTCAAGGCTCAAGGTCAAGTCAAAGCTTTAAAAGCAGATTTCCAACACCTCGGTGGAATAATATTTGTAAACAAAGTTTCATTGCATCCTATGATGCTTTAAAATTATACAGAAATGTACCATCCATAGAGAATTATATTAACTATGAGAAAGGATGCACAAAAAACTAACAATAGCTGAACAAAAAAATTGGGTGGAATAAAATAACTAATACTTTCAGTAGAACAACACCCATTAGTAAGATTTGGAATTTGCTTAAAATGTTTAAAGGTGTTAAAACTGGAAATAGGTCATATAGAGATGAATTCATTTCCTCATTTTAGATAACTTAACAGATAATAGTAATTTAAGTGACACTAGTAACTTGAATATTTATTTTAATTTAAACAATGATAATCAAAACTCAAAATTTTACTTGAACCCTTTACATGGTCAGAATTTACAATAAGTTTACAATCAAGACCTAATACAACACCTGGTATGGATGACTATCCTTACCTATTAATAAAAATCTAAATCACTCAGTTCAAAATTATTTCTAGATATCCTCAATCTACTTTGCTTAACAAATATATTCCACAGGCTTGGAAAACTCAGTGTTATCCCAATACTCAAACCAGATAAACCACCAGCATTTGCTAGTTCATATAGACCCATATCATTATCTTCATGTCTTGGTAAAATTTTTGAAACAATGGTAAAAGTCCGTCTAGACTGGTATGTTGAAGCTAAACACATCATTCCAGATGTTCAGTATGGCTTTAGACGAGGCGAAGCTGTGCTGATAGTTTCATCTCTAATATCTGATCTGAAACATGGTAAAGAAAAAACTTTGCAAACAGTTTGTGTATTCCTTGATGTTCAAGGTGCCTTTGATTCTATAGGATCCTGGTATACTTGTGAAAGTTATGTCAAGGCTAGGAATACCTGGACAACTTTGCAAATGGACATATAACTTTTGAATGAAAGGACAGTGTATGTAAAATATAATAATAGTTATATGGTCCAAAATCTGCCTCAAAAGGCACAATGCAAGGAGCTACCCTATCACCATTATTGTATAATATCTACACTAGTGAAATTTGCAACTTTGTAGACAATGTGAATAATAATGTAAATGTTCTACAATTTGCTGATGACATAGTTTTGTACAGTAGTAACTATAATTTACAAGTAGCAATAGACAGTGTTAATAGTGCTTTATCCAAATTGTTTTGTTATTATAATGACATTTTAAATCTGAAAATTAACCCATCCAAAAGTAATGTAATGATTTTCAGTAAGGATACACCAGTATACAATGTCATCTATAATGGTGAGGTAATAAAAAAAGTTAACAGCCAAAAATTTTTAGGCATAATAATAGACCAGAAATTAAATTTTGAATCACATATCAATCATATTACCAAAAAAACTTTAAGAGGTCTAAATATTATGAAATGTCTTGCTGGAGTTTCATGGGGGGCAGACCCCAAAATATTGTGCTTAATATACAAGTCAATTGTAAGAAGCCATTTTGATTATAGTACCCTTGCTTATCTGAACAGTTCTCATGTACATAAAATGGATAAGTTACAAAATAAAGCTTTAAGAATAATAGCAGGTGCAATGTGCTCAACTCCCATAAGGGCCATGGAAGTTGAGACAAAAGTTATGCCATTAAATTTAAGGCGACTTTTACTAGCATCCAGATACAGTCTGAAACTATTAGCTTCTAATAATATAAAAATAATTAAAAAAATTGCACCATACCTAAACATTACTCCCCCTACATCATTAACTGCAATGACCAGTCTTAACAAATATACACCACATTTGTCCAGTATATATGTGGAAATAGATAATAAATATAAAAAGACCAATAAACAGTCTCTTTGGCCATGTTATTCTAATAGTTATCACTCAATTTCACATCCAGTTAATATTATCTCTAGCACAATTTGTAGTAACTCTGACATGGTTCAGTTTTTATCACAAAATAATATATATTAAACTATCTATACCGATTGCAGCAAAGGAAATAAGTATGTTCATTCAGCTTTTATGATTCAAAGGCCAATTTTCTCAAAGCTTTGTTTTGAACGAATCCTGTTCTATTTTTACCGCTGAGGCTTATGCTGTTTATCAGGCCTTACTACAAATTAATGTAATTAATAACTGTAAATACTTTTTAATAGTAACTGATTCTTTAAGCCTGATAAAAAGTTTAAGTAATATTTCTGTAAATTATAAAACCAATTACATCTTGTATAGAATTAAAGAGCTATTGTATAAATATCATCTTATGGATGTAAATGTATCTTTTATGTGAGTACCTTCACATAAAGGCATTACTGGCAATGAAAAGGCTGACCGTGCTGCATGTGAGGATATTAACAATATCGATGTTACAGACTCATTATATGTTCCATTTACTGACTATTACCTAAATATTAAAGAAAACATTGACACTTTGTGGACGGAAATGTGGAAGAAAGATCAGGAAAACAAGGAAAATGGTATGGAAGTATCCAAGATAACCTACCTGTTAAACCTTGGTACGACAAATTGAAAGCTTGTGAAAGTAGAGATTTCATACAACAATAAATAGACTGAGATTTGGCCACAATACAGCGCCGTCACACCTAGCGAGACTTGGCATTGTTCGTAACAGCCAATGTGTACACTGTCAAACAGAAGAAGAACGATCCACCATATGATTTTGATTGCCAACGTTTTTAATTCAGAGACTTCTGCTGGCTAGTGAACTTAGTGTTACCAGTGCATTTAAGTGTGTTCCTTCCTCCCGCCCGCCATCACTTAACTTTATACTAAAAGATCCAACATCCTATAAACCTATTTATAATTATATAAAAAATACAATTCAAGCAATTTAAGTGACAAAATTTAGTGAAGTGAAGTGTATTGACTCCAAAGTAATGAACATTTTCCAAATAAGATATGACCTAAAGGTCTATGTTACCAGGTCATAAAATCCAAAAAAAAAAAATTAATGTCATCTTCTACATTATTTGCAATCGATATAACGACGTCACTTATTAGTCAAGCTCTAGAGAAAAAACGATTTATATAAAACCGATACCCGCCACGTAATTTGTTGAACCATCGAAGTTAAAGTTTTGCTTTTTTTTATCTAAGCTGTGTCCTTTCTACAATAAATTATATGGTCAATAAAAGATTCTTACTTGAATTTATGCTTCGGAAGTATCAAGTATTTCTTATGTTACTTTGACCCATTATTTTTGTGTAATTGAGATGCAGAATATTTATATATCAACAATGAATAAGACAAAATATAAAACGAACTGCAAAAAAGTTTTGAATTGATTAGTGACACACATAAATACCTACTACTACTCTTATGAAACAGGTATTTTATCGGTTTGTTTTTTTTAAAAACATCTCTCAACAATAATATAAAGAACAATAACATTAAAAATCCAAATTAAATTTCAAAAATTCTTATTAAATTCAGGCTCTGTTGAACCTTTATAAACCTATCTTTAATTTAACAATGTACCACTGGATCAGATGTGACATGTCCACAGAAGAACTGGCAAGAAACTTATCGTAATTTTGTATTATATATTATTTTTCTTCTTTTATATATTGTATATACAAACATTTAAAGCAATATTATATATGAAACAACAATATACTCAATTACTCATACATACACTATGTATGAGTAATTGATTCTATAATGCATTTTTATAATGCATTTCATTTTCCTCTTGCAATAAATAATCCCTCTCACAATAGAAATAATTGAGATTTTTGCAACTAATCATCTTTCATTGGTCTGGTTACACTGTGGATTTATGACAATAGTCAGCCGAGAACTGAGAAGCGCTACTTTCTACAAAACAATTTATTAAAGAAATACAAATAATAATCAAATAATATTATAAATCTCAAACATTGGTAAACATTGTTACAAATAAAAGTTTACATTAAATACATTATTTGTAACAATATTTAAAATTCTCCAGAACAAAGGCAATATAGTGGTAAACTATATTTTATGTGATATCAAATTTTGGTTTAATGTTGTGATATTGCAAAGTCATTCTTTAATTTATCTTTTATGCAACATGCAAGTAAATTATTTAAAAATTACCCTAAAACAATTTTGAAATACTATCAAAATACTTTAAATAATGTTTTTAATAATCTGCTTTTTTTAATTGTTCAAAGGAGCAGGAATCACACTATGTTAATTAAAAAATTAAGAAATTTAATCTAAATCAATAATTTTTTTTTTATTGAACATGGCTGAATGACTAATACATCAGAAATACGGTTTAATTGATTCATGCGCAATATGCATTAAAAGAAAATTATCCTGTTTAATAATTTATAACATGACGTCGTGCGTCATGTTATAAATTATTTCCTATAAAAATAAAAAGTATGTCAAAGATAACAAAAAAAATACTTACGGTCTAATTCGATAAACTTGTGGTGCACGCAATGCTGGTTGTCTTTATTAGTTGCGAATATTTACATATATGTGTACTATTTTCACATAAAAAATTGTAAATAATTGTCAGTAATAAATTAATGCACTATAATTTTTTCTAGTACAGTTCAATCCGTACAAGTGAATGAAATACAACTTTTTATTTGTTCAAAGTATATTAAAACAAAACAAAGCACGCACTTCATGACCAAAATGTTTACTAACTTATTCGTCCTATATCGCTTTCGCCCTGATCAGCTGTCAGGCTGTCACAAGACAAACGTCAAAGTAGAGTTGCCACTAAACAAAAAGTGTCAGTATATTATTTTATTAGCATTTAATATAATTTTTAGAGAAACTACACTACACAACTTGTTATTTACTATTAGAAAAACTAGTAGTTCGACTTTAACTTGTAATTTATTTCTTGGAAAGAAGAGGTTAACTTACAATGCCAATATTAAGAAACTAAATTGATTCTTCCAAAATTTGAAAGATTGTAAAACTGAGTGTATTCCTTTAATTAAAACTCTTAGATTCTTTATACCGGCTTTGCAACATAAGGTCTTTTTGAAAATTTTACAATATACATATTACCTTCTTTTCATCAAACAAAATCGGAGCGCTAAGAGCCTCCGATTTTGTTTAATTTGTTTTTATATATAGTATTAGCTTCTCATTTTACCCATTTTTTTTTAAATTTTGAGATAGGTAGTTCAATAGGTGGGCCATAAAATTACAACCTCGTGTGATAAAATTACAAACGCTGCCAAAACATCATATTATTACTTGAATTGTTATACTAAGTTCGCAATAGCATATATCTAACGCACAATAAACATTTTAATGTAAAAATTTTTTTAAATTGCAATCAAGCATATTCAAAGCTTATCTAAGATAATACAGTTTAAGTTTACGTAAAAGTTATTGAATTAAATAAATCTTCATTCTATAAACATAAAACGTGTAATGGACGACATATTAATGAAATGAGTACCTTAAAAGATATCGGAGATTTAAAATGCTGTGGCGGAAAACGCGACGCAATTTTGGTACGGAGAGCACGTTGTTACCTGCTTAAACTGCGTAAAATTTTTATGTTAAAATTTCACTTGTTGTCTATATTTTTCCTGTAAATCCTAAGCATATCCAACCTCGCTTGTTGTTATATCCTGCGCCTAAACATAAAATTCCAGATTTATGTGATACCACCAGCTCAGGCTACCAGAGCAGCCCCAAGATGGTGCCTCAGGTCACTCCACCTGACGCATACCACAGATTCTTTTATTCTAGGGTTAATAAAGGGACTAATAAAGGAAATTATTATACTACGTTTGGATATTGCAAACAATTTCTTCATACATTCCACATTTAAGGGATGAAGTATAAGTAGTTTTTCATTTAATGATAATTACTTATATTGGATAATAAACAACAGTTTAGCAAATTTAAGTTAGTTTCTTTTTAAATGAAAAAAAAGACAAATAAGTGAAGAGGGGTTTCAGAAGCATGTTCAGTGTTTATGTTTATGGTTATGGTTTGGAAGTATTTTGGCAACAGTCAACCCAGAAACTTGTAAAGAATGCTATTCAGAAATTCTCGGCTTACCCAATAGTCGGTCACGTTGGTCTAGGATTTTATTTGAACAGGATAATGATCCTAAGCAGTCGTCTAAACTGTAAAAGAACTAATTAAACGTGAAAAAAAAACTGAAAACATTTTAAAAACGCAATATTTTTGCCCATCTCGATCCCTTGATTTGTCTCCTACTGAACTCGTTCGACATGGACTTGACACGAGAGTGAAAAGTCGTTGTCATAACAGCTCAGATGATTTATGTCAGTTGTTAGAGAACGAATGGAACTTATTAAATCAAGATTGTGAAAAATAAGCATTAAGAGAACGCCTAGAATACATAAGAAGATTAAAATGAGAAAGGTAGACATTTTGATGAAGCTAAAATTTAATCTCGTTTACCATTGTATGTTATTTTTTTATTCACGTTTTTTTCTGTTTTTTTTTTTTTTTTAATATATTTGATATTAATTGACTTTGTTTTGTTTTATTTGATTTTAACTCGTTGCTTCCAAACTTTTGGATGGTAGGTATTGTACGTTTGAACATGAACTATAAAATCATTTCATGTGACTTTGGGATACCCATTCCAGTAGATTTTTAAGAGCCATAGGTTCCGACAACAAATTATATGCACCAGATATTAATAAAACAATTAATGGATAGAGGCGTTGGCAAGGTTTTATTATAGTTTAGCGAAATTACAGCTAGGATTGTCGTAAAAAAGTCTGATGTCAACTGGCGCAAGGAACCAACGTGTTCTTATTGGTAAACCACGGCCATCTTTAATCCTCATGCGATCATGGACCAAAAGCAGTGCCCGGTTTTTTGGCGCCAAATTTGACACTAGACGTTGTGTAAATTCTGTCTCTAAACTGTGCATAAGTACAATTTATTTAAACTTTCGATGTATTTGGCTATTTCAACTACAATTTATAAGGTAGTGTCGCCGAAGATAGCCCAGTTTCTAGGATAGCCCACTCTTAAAAAAATACACCTATGATAATTCGAAACACTTGAAATTTTGCGGGTGTATTCTACAATGTGTATATACAAAAGTGCAAGTCTATTTCATTACCGGCGCGTCGCCATTTTGAAGACAGATTACAGTTTGCTCGTTCATATCAAGACGATACACGATTTATAACCTCCACTATCTAAATCCTTTTAAAATTAACAAATTTAAAACAAAACTCTTTACTCTAAACTGTGAAAATTTATATTTAATCTATTTATTAGCCAATTACATAAGAGTTTTATTATTTTAGTATATTTATAGTTAGTATATTTTTGTGTTTGTGTGATTGTATTTTCTGTCTGCGCACGTTTCGGATTCTATGCTGGATTGCATTAAATGAGTTAGGTACCTATAGTAAAAATATGGCAAGTTTCAACAAAATCGCTCAAGTGGTTCTTGAGATTGAATAAGCATGTATTAATTTGAAGTCAGCAATTTTATTTTTAAATAACTATTGGAGGTACCAATTTTTCTTTTGTTTACTCTATTTTTTATCGAGATTGAAATGGAACCTTCTACTAAAAACAGCGTAGGAAATAGACCGAAACACAGTTGTTTGTTAGCTGTTGTTTTAAAAGTACATTTTGATTGATCTCAAAGTAAATTTTCAGTATTCCTTTGATAGCCTACCTATAAATGGCATAAAAATATTTAAGAAATAGAACTGATTTATTTTTATTTTGAAAGAAATTGAAAGTAAATTGAAGTAAATTACTTTCAAAGTCGAGATCAGTCATTGAAAGTAAATTACTTTCAAAATTGATCTCAAGTTAAATTTAATTTTATTTAGTAGTTTGTTCTTATTTTATAATTGATTTTTATTTTGATATATTTAAGATATAATGTGGCTACATTAAAATTTTTGGTTGATATTATTACCTTTTATGTATATATTATGAGAAAGATGTGTTTTTTGTTTTGATGTTTTATAATAAAAGTGTTAAAGTGCTTATAATGCATTTTCATTAATATTTTTCGGGCCATCTTAAGTGACCATCTTCCCAAGATAGCTCAATACCATGTTTTTAAAAAGTGTTTACATTTGTTGAAAAATGCCAAAAGCTGTACTACTTTTTTAGATATCATGTTTCTCGAATAAATATATTACAACTTCAATTATGTTTTTTGCTTACTCTACTTATCTGCAAGATTTTACAAGGTTTTTAAATTGAGTGGGCCTTCATCGGCGCCTGTACCTTACACTAGATTTAATAAACAACTTAATATTTACCCTCTTTCCAAATCCTCTTGAAACAAGTGCAATTTTAACAAAAAGCATATGACCTACGGTGACAACGTACTCTCTGCAAGAATATACCGTGACAGTTAATACGTATCATTTAAGAAAAGAATGCTCAAAATCGGATGGCTAGGAGCGGAGCATAGATTAAACGAGGTAGCATAGATTAAAAATCATACGCTCGAATATAATAAAGTCACTAAAGTCATCAACTACTTATATCTTTATATATAAAAGAGATTCCCCGAGAGTTCCATATGTATATATAAATGTAATTTTGGCGTGGAAATACATATTTTATAGGTTTATTAAAATGTAACCCTGATTTTGGTATGGGCTGAAATAAAAAAGTCGTATAATATATGGATTTATATATTCTTTTATATTTCTTTTAACATTTTTAAATTTTAAACATTTTTAAACGAAGGTACTCAAATAATTATTACTAATCGATCAAACTTTGTCATCTTTTCTCTATTATCTCTCTTTCCTTTATGTTCCTTTCCATTTTTTTCGTTGATTGCAACTGCTTATTTGTCTCTTTTAAACAAAACCATTTAAGGTAAAATCTCGCAATCGTGCTTCAGTTATATATTCGTACTTATTATCATTACCATGACAAGTTAGGGGAAATACTGAAATTAATTAATTTCATTCTTGCAATCGAGACACCACAGACAATATTGCGGGAATTACCGAAACTTATTTTTATCTTTACAACTAATATCTTATTAACTAATAACTTATCTTTAACTTTACAACTAGTAAAGGTGGTGTGAAAAAAAAACGCTTGGTTATTGTTTTTTCTGGTTGAATAAACCGAGATAGGCCGATCATCCAATTGCCCAATCACTACATATTATAAAACAAAGTCGCTTTCTCTGTCCCTATAGCCCTATGTATGCTTAAATCTTTCAAACTACGCAACGGATTTCGACGCGGTTTTTTTAATAGATAGAGTGATTGAAGAGGAAGGTATGTATAACACATGCTTAATATTGTGGGTATATTTTCTATCAGCCTAGCTCCCGTGCGAGCTATTAAGTAATAAACTAGCGTCGGATATGTATGTCAGTGTTTAATATTTATACTTTTTTATGATAACAAATTTAAGTTGTATGGATGTTTAACTAATTTTAGTAAAAGTTTATGCATTTTTATTTAGTCATGGTGTAAATTGTAGTTCAATACGATCTAGCTGATTCAGATATCATTTTAGACATAGTAATGCAAAAGTTTGGAAAGAAACTTTATATCTATTTAATAGAGTTCGCCCCACTGCCCCCTATACACAGGATAATTTAAAGCGTTAATTAATATATTTATAACCCTGAAATCGTTAGGACAATTTGGGCCGATCACCCAATTATCTGAAAAGTAAGATGATCCATGCGTCGGATGGACATGTAATAAGTCCCGTATTGGGCCAGCGTGGTGGGGTTCGGTCCAAAAACCCTCTACTGGATAAGTCGTGCATTAGCGGAGGCCTAGGTCCAGCAGTGGACTTAGACAGGCTGATGATGATCATCATCATGATAAACCCTGAAATACATTTATGTACGTAAAACATAAGGGTCGTTATCGTAGGGAAACCAAAGCGGGGATTTCGGGACTTACTGAAGCGCGGTAGATTAATATACAGAGGGATTCCTTGTACGTGGTTAAGTAACTATACCAAATATGAGCCCCTTTTATATGGCAGCACATAATGAATCAGATTAGTAAAAAAATAGATGACCACAAATTCTCAAACACATCACATAAGGTAGATAAGTCAATTACATGCAAAAAGTGAACACTTTTACTAATCGTACATAAAGAAGGGACAGAACAACAAACATTAAAAAATCATAACCCAAACATCTCGACATTCTCGAGCGATGTTGAATTTTTTTCAAAGGAAGTATTTCAAGAGTAAGGAAAAAAATATTGTTTAATGTCATATGTACAAAACAACAAACAAAACGGAATAATGTCATTGCATAAAATAGATATGGAAAAGAAAAAGAGAGGTACTGCTATTTGAGAGAGCACGATAAATACGAACTTTTCCAAAAATTTACGAAGGGAAATCTTTCCTAACTATATCGATTAGGGTGGGAAAAAATGTTAGTTGTTCATATTTTAAGAGCCCTACAGCTAAAATAAATTTTTAAAAGATCGCTCTAGACTTGTTGAAATTCAATAAATCTTCAAAATTGATTTTGACGATTTTTTTAATATATTTTTTCTCATTATTTCATTCATCTTCTAGAAGATCCTGAAAATTTCAAGTCAAAATTTTTATATTTAAAGGTCCCTCCAAATTTTTTTCAATTCAAATTCAAAAATTCCAAGTACTTTATACTTCCTGTTCAAAAGTAGCTCGAAAAGGTAAAAAGATTTTTTTGGGCTCTTTAAACTTCAAACACTAACTATTTTTTGCTCGAGCCTCGAAAAATATAATCGTTTCTTTGGGCAACCCTAATATCTATACTATACGACGCCACTATATTTTCCCAAGTTTATTTTTTCATCTATTCCAAATGTACTTTGGCTTAACTATAGTTATGTGTATTTATATACCTTCCTAAACGATAACATTTATTCCTGGACCATAAGCCCGTTAACAATTACACAGAAGACGTCAGTTAGTAACTGTAATGTAATAATGATTATTCGGGAAAATTAGGAAACCGCAGCTTGAGGATAAAGCGCTACGCAGAGAGGCTATCTGTGCTCCACGCTTTATGACGTAAGCACCGACGTCTGATACCAATACCTACGACCATTTATCATTTGGTTTAAAACCGCAGTCATCGCCATGACACCGACCAATAACCTGTCGCAAGTTAACCAAGTGATGTATTTTAACGGGGAGAAGCTGCTTTCGTTTCTGAAGCGACTTCCCAGTTGAACAATCAGTGTGCGTGCGTCAATGTTGAACACTAATAAAAGGTGGACAACGTGAGTGAATTCTGTCTGTTGTTCTCGGAGAGGTAAGGGTATTTTACATACACCAAACGTATAATTTTTTGACTTTGATATAAAGAAAATTTTATTGATATTTAACACCAAACCTTACTTAGTACTATCTATCTGCTAATATAGCACGAAGTACTATCGACAAAAAAGTTTGTTAGGCATTTTATATTTTTATACCAAAAATGCTTTGATTTTAAAATAATATAATACTTTTAAGGTCGGACCTGCGCTTGTAAGAGTCAAAAACTTAGCTGTCCAATACATTTCTCTGAATTCCTTTTTTTCTTTAAATCCATTTTGATTTTGCGTAAGAAGTGAAATAAAAGCTTTGTTTTTTTAAACTTGAGCTGTCAGTTTATAAGTCTTCGTAAATGAAACCAAATATATAGAAGCTTGTCGTTGTAAAGTGTAGTCTCACAATATATTTGTAAATATACTGGACCCATTTTGGGACTGACGATGTTACTAATATTGCTTCATAGAGGCCACAATTGCTTATTTTTTTTTTAATTTTACTAGGCAAGCCCCATATTAATACAGTAATAAAAGTCATATTCAATTCAAATAGAACTGACGGTTTTCGAAACTGAATACACATATCAATTAGTCTGCCCGTGATCATGGATCTATAAGCAATCCGAACGTCGGATATAACTATGTTATAACCGAAAAATCCGAAATTAGTGGTTTATATTAAAATCATAAATAAGAAATATCAAATCATTTCATCAACTTTAATTCTGGTTTTGACTTAAGCTTTATTTCGTCCTTCAGTTTTGAGCTTTGTACGTCCTGAAGATTTCAAAACGTTAAACAGATCTTTCACGATATTACAACTTTACTTGAATAAGAATAAATATCAAAGCGTAGTTAACCTCTGCCTCTATCATAGTGATGTTCAAAAGTAGTCCATGATAAGCAGAATGAATCATATCGTATTGATTAGAGTGAGACTAGAAAATCGTAACATTGTTATTTTGGTCATTAGTGTTCCTGTAAAGCGCTTTAGGTAAGTACATTTACTGTATTTTATTTAGATATATAAGTTTTGCGGTAGATGTTGCTTTAATATGATTATGGGCATATATACGAGTATTTTTTATCTACATTATATGGCATTATGGCATTCTACTGTAGAGAAACGCGGTCGATTCAAAAAAGAGCTATTCGTACAGTCCGTAACCTGGGCCCTATAGAATCACTTAGAAAGTTGTTTACCTAAATTAAAATAATGACCGTTAGTTCTCAATATATTCTTGAATATTTTATGTGTGTGCACAAAACAAAATGTTTTTAAGGCATTGTAATGCACATCAAATAAATACTAGGAACAAGCATAGATTATTTCTTCCAGCCACTAGACTGCGAAGAATGTTTAAGTCTTATATGGGACAATGTATTCGCTTTTACAACAACGTCCCAGAAAACGTTTAAAATTTAACAATTGAAACTAAATTGTATATGTTAAAGGTTATTCAATGAAATGACTATTAAAATGATAACACACTCTTATAATAGAATGCTCGCTTTTTTTTTTCAATAAGTGCTTGTAATTGTTTGTTTATTTTTTTAATACCGGTGGTAGCGTTTTTACCATCAATAAGTGAGTGTATCACTGCTGTGTTGAATGCAATGCATTTAATTCGATTCTTAACCTAGTTAAACTTAGTATAATCATGTCATATTATCTTCTTGGTGTTCCTAATTTAGTTTTTTAAATTACTAAACCTGAATTAAAAACGACTTCACTACGCTTGTGTCAATGTTGTCACCGGGACAGTCTGAAGAAAGATAAAGAGTCAAATGTTTTTATGTCCCACAATTTTTAAGTAAAGTTTGAAGGTTAAAGAATTGATTCATATTTAATAACATTAAGAATTTGTTCATCCGGTGTTATCATTTTTGGCGACCTGCAGTTCATTCATAATAACGTCATTACTCATTATTGGGAAATACTACGATTTCATAGATTCATTATTACTTTAAAATGATAAACATATCATACAAAAATTATGGTTGTAAGGTACCGATAACACGGTTAATTGATAACGACCGCTCGTAAAGCAATTTGAACAATTTTATAAGCCTGCTTTGATGATTACTGTAATATAATAGATTCTTAAAAATTAGCTAGTCAGCTTATATTCACTATTTTGAAAATGCTGTCAAAACTGTTAAAAATAGACAAAAATATCTTATTTTACTTCACTCTCATCTTATTTATTTTCATCATTTAAAGTAATATAGCGTAAGTTTATGCAAAAGTTAATAGAATAAAAAAATCCTCATTCTATGTGCATTAAACGTGTCATACATCAGGTTATGATTATATATAGGATACCTTATAGAATTATATTATTATTAATAGAATACTTAAAAGATATAAGAGATTTCAAATGCAGTGGCAGAAATCGCCGAGTACTTTCTTGCAGAGGGCACGATGACACCCGCTTAAAATGCGTAAAATATTAAATACTATTAGAAGTCGGTCATATTTTTTGGTTAAAATATCACTTGTGTTATATTCAAATTACTGATTGTAAATATCTAGAGTCAACTCGATTTGTGTTTAACTCTCACTGACTCAAAATAAATTCTCTCAAAATCATGTGGAAACCATGAATTTCTAATTGGCAGTTAATTGGCAGGTATATATTTTTCGTTTTGTTTTACGGATTTGATGGGATTTTATTTGATGGATATTAAAAAGGCGTGTTTCAGGGGAGGGCGATGTCCAGCATAGGACAGAAAGCAGAAAGCACTCTAAAGAATTGAAGCAGATAACAATAAAATTTTTTTCGTAACTTTTTTAACAATTAAAGAGATGCTAATGGATTTAATAGTTCAATTAAAAAAATAATCATTCACTATTCTATCCTGTTCACATAAATTACGTTAATCTTCAATAGAGTTCTGTGTTTTTTTTGAGTTCGCACATAACTAACACGGATTATTTTAATCACTCTAGAAATAGCATTCATCCCAGAGCATCGGAGAAGAGATCATCATGCAATCTGTAGGACACGTAGAATCACCCACTGTGGAAATTGTTGAACAACCGGAAAGCACATACAGGTAAAGTTTTTCCTTCATTATCCTACTACAATGGCAAGTTTTAAAAGAAAATGAAAACTCTTTTAAAATTAATCAATGTTTTTTTACTTTTTCGCTCAAGACATACTTGATGGATTTTAATTAAAATATAGAGTATTAAATTTATTAATCAGAATAATTAATAGGCTAAAGTATGTAAGGATATACTGTTATTGATTAAGAATAATAAATTTTGTTATTAAGGTAGAAAAAAACCCTGTGATTGTTTGCTTTTCCGGCACAAACGGAAAATTCTTTGGCTAATAAATATATAATGTGCAATGATTATAAACAACAAATCGCAACCACCTCGCGGGTAGAACCGCAAGACGAAGCCAGGTAATAATAATTAAAAGCCACAAGTCGCTAATTGAAATTTATAATTTACATTTAATGTGTCCCGATGAGTAACACATACGTTTTCCTGGTCCATAAAGCGGAAACGGTTGCTGTAAAAACCGGGAAGAGGACGAGTCTAAACTACTTGTAATTCAGATTAACCTTTGCACGTTGAACGCCTTTTTAAGACACTAAGCGTTACTATTTGAAGCTAAAATAGTTTATATTACACGGATAACTTTAATCTAATCTTTATTATTCTTTACTAATCTTTATTAATCTTTATTGTTTTGTTAAACAATGAACATTAAATGTTGGATTAGAAGGTAGAGACGAACTAAAGCTAGTAAAAAGTCAGCCAACTGACTGAATTCTGAAAATTAAGAGTACAATATGCAACAGCAGTTAAATTAAAATATTTATTGTGTGGGTATTATTTTGTTGATCATAAAAAATATCTTTTATTGTATAATATGTACAAAATGATATTTTAAATCACATTTTGTTCTTGAAAAAAGGCCTTGGTTACACTATTGTATGTATCTACTTTCCGCTTAAGTTCAGAAAACTGAAAATTATTAAATGATTTTGAAAGGATGAAATACTAAACTCGGTTTAACACACATTTTACGGGAAGCTGGCGTTCCCGCAAACTAGGTAGTTTTCCTCTTTGACGACTAGTGATAGCCCTAGCTTAGAAGGAAGTGACGTCCTTCCTTCCTTGCCCTGTACATAGATCCTCCGTTCGGTACCCATCTTGGTTTGCTCTGTAATAATTCCTTCAAACATTTTTCGTCTGCAGAAACTGCTCGACCTGAGGCAAGCAAATGCTAGCATACTATTCTGCATTAAACGTTCTTTGTCCCTCAAAAGGAATAGTCACAATATAGCCGGTTTTGGAGACAAACGTGGCTAACATTTTTTTGCAACACTCCTTAAAGGAAAAATTTTTTGTTGGCTTAAACTCATTTTCGAACACCCAAACTCGTAACTGGTTTTTCGATTCGGTTTCTACGCGTATATCCAGGATTCGTCACTTGATATGATGTTGTATACAGCATTTGAGGATCCTGCGTGGAATCTTTCGAGAGTTCTGACGCACCAAGTAACGCGAGCCGCTTTTTACTCTTCACAGAGCGAATGCCGTATCCATCGGGAAAACAACTCTCTACGCCTAACTGTTCATGCAAGATTATTTGTATTTGACTCATGTCAATGTCTAAATGTCTGAATTTCATAACGCATGGATCATCTTATTTTTTAAACAATTGGCCGAAATGGTCCTAATCAACCAAAAAAACAAATATAACACAAAGTTGTTTCCCCGCAGGATTCGAACACACGACCTCTGGTATATAAAGCAAGGGCCAATCACGCTAGACCACAGAAGGATCATGAAATTCTGAATTTCTGAGTTTCTCTTATGCTTACAGGTTTCGCTATGTGTCAGAGGTAAAGTCTGTGCAAAGGCTTGTTGGTGCATCGATTTCAGTTAAAGAGCAAACTTTCCCGTCCATTAAAATCACCGGCTGCAGCGGAGAATGTCTAGTCATAGTATCGTGTGTCACACCGAATTCACCGCACATGTAAGAAATTCTTTTAATAATACCCTTCTTTATGTATATCACTACAGAGTATAGAACAAAGTCGCTTTCTCTTCTATCCCTATATCCCTATGTTAACTTAAATCTTTCAAACTGCGCAACGGATTTCGGTGCGGTTTTTATAATAGATAGAGTGACCGAAGAGGAAGGTTTATATGTATAACATGCGTAGGTATATTTTTTATCAGCATAGCTCCCGAGCGAAGCAGGGGCGACTCAGTAGTATATAATATATAAATGTCCGCCAGTTGATAACGACTACGGTGGCAGGATCTATATCGAATATAGATATCCAGATACTTTCAGCATCTCTCCATCATACAAGTAGTTAAATGTAAATGTCAAAAACATCCCCAATTTATGGGGATGATTTTGACGTTTCCATGTAGCACAGTTAAAAATTTTGGCAACCGCCGAAAGTATAATAAAGTCTATTTAAATCTTATCATGCTTACGGTTTTTTTAGTGATTCACGAGGAAGGTTTATATGTATAATATAGAAGTGTAGCACTCGCTTATTGATTGCCAAGAACACTACCACCGGTTCGGAATAGGACGACTCGTTTTGTAGAGAAACCCTGATAAATTTAGAGGTTATCGTATTAGGAGGTCGCAAATAAACTACTTTTTTGCGATCACACTGTAAACGCTGGCTGAACCCCGCGGATAAATCCAAATAAGGTACTACAGGATGTTACATCCTAAAAGGTCAACTAGGTCTGGAGCCTCAACTGTCAAAAGTTAGTAACAAAACCCTTGATCATATAGATAATTATGATGAAGTCTACAAAGACTCTTAACAAAAAGACGTCATGTTTCTTCATTGTGCTAAATATTTGTGTATTTTCAAGTCAAGTCAATGTCAAATATCTTTATTCAATATGAAAGCATTACACTTTCTTATTGATTGTCAAAAATCTACACGTTTCGGAAAATAAGCTCTGCCTGAGAAGAACTCGGCAGTAAGAACTCAGCATGGCACTTTTTTTTTAATAAACTTTACAAAATTTTTACATACTTAACACCTTACATTTTACTACTTTGAAATAGCCTGGAGCGAGTTCATTACCAGGGTGTGTTATCTATCAAGTAGTCATTACAACAATACTTTTTTTAAATTATTTATAGATAGAAGCTGAACGTTTTCTGGGATTGTATAGTAGAAGAGTATACATTGTCCTATGAAAGATTTCATTGTTCTTCGGAGCCTAGTTTTTGGAAGAACATAATTATGCTTATTCCTAGTACTTATATTATGTGTATCACAATGTTTTACAAAATCATTTTCATGTCTACGAACCTACATACTATTTTCAAATATGTATTGAGAAAAAACAGTCATTACATTGATTTCTGTAATTATTTTTTTATAATTATTTCTACTGTTTAAGCGTATATTAAACATTATTAAATAAAATGACTTTACGGATTTTATCGCGTTTATTTTACATTTTTAAATTCCCGATGTTTCAAACACTTTCCCGCGGCTGTGGTCACGGGGTAGTAAAATAAACGCGATAAAATCCGTAAAGTCATTTTTGTTTAATAATTATTTTTTTATTATTGTTTTATTTTATTTAACACGTATACATTATATACTTATTAATTTCGGGATCAAACAAAATATATAGTAGTTTAGTCAATTTATACTCCGTAATATGCAAACAAACTAACAAATCAACATTTAAAGCGGAAAATAATAAACACGACCATTTTCAATAGTCACACGATATTTAACCTATAGAGCCAACGACCTTTCTCGGCCACTTTCCTAAGGTATCATGGAATCGGATTCAATTCCGTCCAGGTAACTTAAGTGACAGTTTTCACGCAATGTGACTGGCAACTAATCTCCATAACCCATCTAAAAAAAACTGAAACTGAACTGCATTCTATGAGCATATGAGAATATGTAAGGAGAGAGGTTGTCAGCAAAATCCCAAAACGGCTGCCACAGATGGTCTTGTAACCGGGACTGAAGTTTCACATGCCCATCCGACACATGTATCATCTTACACAGACAAACGGGTGGTCGGCGAAATATTCCCTTAAACAACCACAGACAACGGCAACAAAAAGGTGTTTTCCCGCAGGATTGAAACCCAAAACCTCCGTTGTATAAAGCAAAGGTCAATACCCATAAACTCACTATAAGGTTAACGTAAATTATATTTCTAAGTTGCCGTGACTATAGCTGGCTTCGTGGTCTTAAGCCAAGAACAATCCCTGGCCCTGCTTATCCAAAATTTGTCCTCAGGCCACATCCAGCATCCGTTGTCAGTCATACACAGACAAAACGCGACCAAGACGATATGAGTTACTGTCGTATAGGCGTAATTAAGACAAAGTCGCAAGTCACTGGTTCGAAAATAATTTCTTTCGACGACTTGGGATTGGTGTGCCCGACAAATAAAGAGATCAAGTCGCATTTGGACAAGCGCCAAGAGTTACGCATTGACCCATTTAAAAGTAAGTAAAGAAAAAAATGTATTAAAATTCAAATATCTTTGCTAAACAGGAGAGATACACTCACTTATTGATAGTCAAAATTCCACTACCGGTTCCTTAAAATATCATTTTTGTTTTTCTGCACATACATAGAATTTTCAAAATTATATTGAGAACTAACGTTCATTACTTCAATTTGAGTAAGTTGCTTACTTAGTCTCCGAGTGATTCTTTCGGGCCCAGGTTATATGTCTGCAGGTTATAGATCTGCACGAATAGATTTTTTGTAGGACGAAGATCGTTTTAATATAGTCTGCGTTTCCCATAGTTGGATGCCTTAAGACAACATTGTGGAAGTAAATAAAATATACCAGACGAGTAGCATATTGTTCGACTAAGTTATTTGTCTGTACCGTTTTTTCACTTCTTATAACCATCATCATTTGCATTGCAACAGCGTTTAATAGTCGTTTAGCAGTGTAAATCAACCGCAAGTTAGCTGATCCCTTGATACTAGCTTCCAAGTTCACCCGTTTACTGCACGCATATTGGCATCACACTTACATATTATAGCTATTTTATTGTGACAAACTAATAAAATTAAACTTAAAAAAAGAATAAGTCTACGACAAATTCAAGAATATTTACACCAACATTCATCGTACTTAACAGTCACAAGACAGAAACATCCTAATAAACAAAGGGCTTTGCTTTTACTTGTTTATTTAACAAAATATTGGTTTTTCTTTGATCCACAGCGGGTTACCCTTCGCCTGAAGTTTTTCGAAAGAATTTGTCACAGATTCGGCTATGCTTTCAAGTGTTCATGATGGATGGAGAGAAAATCAGGTTACCGTTACCACCTATCGTGTCTAGTATTATAAGAGACCAGAAAACTCTGAGCAAGCTAACCATTAACTATATCTCTCACGACAGCGGACCGGCGTCTGGTTCAACATCAATATTAATAGTCTGCGATAAGGTAACCTATACTTAATCAAAGGAAATACGAAGTAGTAAGAAACAATGTATCATAGCCACAAAACGCATCGGTGATTGAAAGCATGACTTGATGATTTTTTATCAGTAAGAGTGTTAGGTGTATGATGGCACTCCGTTGGTATGACTTACATTCATCATAATGATCATCATCAATAGCCTTGAGCAGTCTAGTACTGGATATAGGCCTTCAATCAATTTGAGTAACAAACATAATAATAAAAATAATAGTAAGAATGTCCTACTGATCGATTCCGACTACGGCGGCCGATCTATATTACGAGGATGGTCTGAAAAGTTTCCGACCTAACAATGATAAAAGATTTTTTTTCTTACTTTTTTATTTATTTTTCTACATAGTCTCCTTGTAACTCTACATTGCTTCCATCTCTGTAACCCGTCCAAATAGTACTTGGCGTTTTTCTCTGCAAAACAACTGTTCACAAAGGTGATTGCCTCCTCATTGACGAAAATCTTTGTCCTCCGAGCGCAGTTTTTAGATGAGGGAACAAAAAGAAGTAGCTTGAGGCCAGATCTGGTGACTAAGGCGGATGGTCAAGCAGTTGAAACCGTAACTCGTAGATTTTTACCATGGCAACCGCTGAAGTGTGAGACGGCGCGTTGTCTTGGTGTAACAGGATTTTCTTTTTCTGCAAATGTGGCCGTTTTTCCGCTATTTGTGCCTTCAGCTCGTCAAGTAATAATGCGTAGTATGCTTCTGTTTCATCTACAGTAATTAATCGGCGGCAAAACTCAGATTTATTGCGCCTAAACTGCGCCAACAGAGCTTTGGAAATGTTAATTCGAACATGTTTTTGGTCTAATGTGAGCAAACGCGGCACCCAACGCGCGGACAGCTTTCTCATGTCTAAATCTTCATTTAATATGTGACAAACACGTTCTTTGGACATTTTCATAACCTCTGCTGTCTCTCACACTTTAATTTCGTTTAACACCATTTTGTAAACCTTAGCAATGTTATCGTCAGTAGTTGCAGTTTTTAGACGTCCCGAAGGTTCATCGTCTCCCTAGCTCTTACGGCCACGTTTAAATTCAGCTGGCCAAAATTTCACTGTGGTATATGATGGTGCAGAGTTCCCATACATAGAATCCATCTCATCTTTGATTTGCGTAGGCGTATTGCCTTTAAAAAACAAAAAATTAATAACAGCTCAATACTCAATTTTTTCCATTTTCATCACAAAAACACTCACTCAAACGACTTTCAACTAAAAACTGCGCGTCCATAATGGCCGAAACTTTGGTGAGTAACTGTTGAAATATGCACAACTACATTCACTAGCTTTTATTAACGAGTGGCGCCATCTTTGAGTTGAGGTCGGAAACTTTTCAGACCACCCTCGTATATATACAGAAATAATTATAATATTAACTGAATTAAAAGATTGAGTACAAATGCAGACTTCATTTTTTAAAGATGATGTCATCCAAATGTCTTCCATCCTGCACACACTGTTCGAAACGGAGCCTCGTATTCCGTGCCACACGCTGCAGTAAACTTGATTCAATTGCGCTGATTTCTCGCCGAATATTTTCTTTTAAGTCCACAACAGTTCGCGGATTGTTGGCGCAAACTCTCTCTTTGAGACAGCCCCACAAAATAAATCCATTGGAGTTAGGTCGGGTGACCTCGGTGGCCACGGGATGTCCCCAAAGCGACTAATCAGTTTTTGAGGGAGATTTACTCGCAACAAATCCAGCGAAGCTCTAGCCGTGTGTGCGGTCGCACCATTCTGTTAAAACCACGTGTGTGATGAGAATGATGAATCAGCTCGCAGGTTCGGGAAAAAGAAATTCAAAATCATGAGCCGATAATTTTCATCATTGACATTCGTCGCTTGGCCCCGCTTTTTCAAAAAAAAATGGTCCGATTATCCCATTCGTGGATAAGGCGCACCAATCAGTTACCCTTGGGCAATATAATAGTTTTTGGTGCTTCAGTCCAGGATTGCGAGTTCTTAGAACCCAGTCACGGCTATTTTGTTTGTTTACGTTCCGTTTAAACGAAAATGAGCCTTGTCGCTCCAAAAAAATGCAATTCACAGTGCGAAAACGCTCCAACATGGTTTCACAAAAAAAATTGTGTCACGCAAAGTAGTTTTTTTCAATTCTTGAATTATTTGAATTTCAAAGGGACGAAACTTCATATCTTTTTTCAAAATTTCATGCACAATTGCTCTTGGAAGTCCCAGTGAAGCTGCCCTTTTCTGTATCGAAAGTCATGCATTTTCACGTAAACTGCGTTCAACCAGTTCAATGTTTTCGGGGGTCCTTGACGATCGACTAGGTCCTGGCCGTGGTGTGTTTATAGCCGAAGCAGTTGCGCGGAACTTCTCCACCCACAAACGTATTAAATTCACACTCGGCCCATAGTTTATCCATCGAATATTGAAATGTGAACAAAACTGTCGGCGAGCGAGTACGTAAGAATCGTTACTCTTGAAAAATGCTTCAATAGCGAACGCGCGATGCTCACCCGACCACTGCGACATCTTGACTAAGAAATCCGCACAATCGGTGCTTCTTATGACACCACCTTCCCCCCGATCTGTTCATAACTTATTGAGCTTTTCGTTTTTTAATATACATTCTGTATTATATTATATTAAAGATCAACGCAGAAGCCATTCCGTCTTCCTTTATACTCTCAAAGCCCGGAGAACATTAGTGTTTTCATACTTCTGCTTTGCGGTAGAAATGAGCACCGTTTTATTAAACTAAGTTTTTGCTTGTTGTGACACTTATATTACAACTACTAGTTTGAAAACACACTCTTACAATGCTCGCATAGTATAATGTACGACTTTCTCTTTCACTCGTTATTTCCTACAATAAATTTTAGGTTAACAAAGATGACATTAAAGTTGTATTCTCAAAAGAATGTTGGCGTAAGGAAGCTGTATTGCAAGATGTATTTAAAGGAAATACGATACGTTGTTTGACGCCGGCGTATAAGGACGTCTTCGCCAATGAACAGGTAATAATTTTGTTTATATATATATATTTATTATAAATTATGTATGTATATATACATTTAGAAAACTCAAAGTGAATTCCAAAAGTAAAAATGATGACAACAACTGAACATCTCTTATACTAAAAACATTGAAATGGCTCACGCGATCCCGACAACAGCCACGATGTCTGGTACGGACGAGTCGATGCATAACATCACTCAACACACCAACACTATTACAGTAGCACAACTTATCACACATGAGGAGAGTTCCGTTCAGGGTAGCGACTTACAAGTATCTCCCTTTTCTACATATCAGACCCGTCTTATATACACGATCTCGGCAGACATAATGTCAATATCGAGACTTCTTTTCTCTTAGTACCCGCAATAAAAATAGTATTCTGACTATATATATACATATATATAAAAGAGATTTCCACCTATATATTGACTTATCAAGTTATCTCTGGAATCATAAGGCGTAGTGACTTGAGCTAAGAACGGATTTTACGAAATTCCACCCACAAGGGGATTGTGGGGTTGCTAATATATTTATATATTGTTTGTAAGAATTGATGTTTGTAACTCCTAACTAAAACTATCTGATGGATTTCGAAAAAAGTTTACAATGACATAGCTTTTCTACAGACTAACTAATAGGCTATAATTTAGCTAAAGCTTTTTATAAATATTTAATTGCTTGCTTCCGTGTAGCGTAGTGGTAAGGGCGTGAGCTTCAGAAACTCTCGTACTTTAACGTTTGAACGGCATTAAGAAGCAGCGATCCGAAATCGCCAAATACTTGCAGGATTATAGTATAGACATATTTCTAGTGCAAGAGACTTTTTTAAAACCGTCATTAGCCAATCCTAGAATCAGTGGCTATAACATTATTAGAAACAATAGGGTGTCAGGACCGCTGGGTGGTACACTTATATACTACAAAAGGTCACTCCATAACGCACCATTAGAAACACCTACGTTAACTCACTAATGGGGGACGGCATGTCAGATCGCACTCACCGGCCATAGGCCGCTTGTACTTGTTTCCGAGTACCTGTCTAAGAAATCCCCCATCTAAGAAGTTACTTAGATCCGACCTAGAGCTGCTTCTCGGCCTAGGTCCATCAACCATTATCGCAGGCGACTTAAATAGCAAACATCCCGACTGGAATTGCATTACGCCAAACACAAATGGCAATAAATTGCTGCAACTCGAGGAGCCACTCAACATAAATATAACATAAAAATAGCTCCTGGGACGCCAACTAGATACTCAGACTCAGGCATAGGCGCTCCTAGCACTATAGACCTGCTATTAGTTAGAGACGTCTCGCTCGATGTCGTATCGATAGAGGCACTCTGTGAGTTAGACTCTGACCACTTGCCGGTCTTACTAAAATTAGTCCAAGGCGCCGGTGCGCTCCCTACAACCAAAACCGTAACAAATTGGCAATGTCTTGAACGCAAACTCAAGGCTATGGACCCCCAAAGTAGCTCTAACCTACCGGAGGTTAATGATAGTGTAGACAAAGCGTATATTGCCATCGACAGTATCACAACGCATACCTTATCAGCCATCGACGATTCCGAAAGGACAGTCAAGGTTTCGGGAGATCGCAACTTTGGCTTGCGGTTCAGTATTCGATGCCTGATAAGAGAGAAAAATGCGCTCAAACGGGCGTTTTATCGCTATCCGTCCGAGTCAAACCGATTTCGCTTTAGGCAACTTCAGCTAGAGGTCAGAGATAGAATAGAGTTACATCGCAAAGGCTCATGGTTAGGTCTGACGGAAGAACCCCGTGACGTCATACTGTCATTATCAAAGCCAACCGGGGGCTTATTAGCCTTCGATGACTTCGAAAAGGCCGAATGCTTAGCCGATACGCTAGAAGATCAATGTACACCACCTCGCGCACGCGTCGACGCGGCCCACCTATCGGAGGTGGACCGCCTAGACGAACTTAGGCTGCTTTACCACCATTGGGCGATATTTTAAAGCCATCGACCCCGGAGGAGGTCCGCGAAATTATTAAGGGTCTTAAACCCCGGTCGGCACCAGGCCCAGACCGTATCTCAAATAGAACGTTAAAATACTTGCCAGGCCCTATTGTCTGTGTCAACATTTTCAACATTTTACTATCGACATGTACTTTTCCTGATGCCTGGAAAGAAGCCATCGTCATCGGTATTCCAAAGCCGAACAAACCTTCTAACCTACCCACGAATTATCTTCCAATTAGCTTGCTCAATTGCTTGGGCAAACTATATGAACGCATAATTCTCTTCCGGTTGAAAGACCACGCCTTCTCCAATAACCTCATCCCAGACGAGCAATTCGGTTTTCGTCCGAAGCACTCTTGTCCCGACAATATCCCCGGTCCTCAACCCAGGCGTCAAGATAAGGCTACGCGCAGGCCGATACCAGACACTAGGGCAGGCTAATTTATCCTAGGATAAACTAGCTGTTTTACAACAATATTTGAAGAGTTAAAGGCAATGACTGCTTAACTGGTGTTGATTTTGTGTATGTCCATTTAAACACTGTTCTTTTGATCCACACGCCGTACCGTTGCTAGTACGTTACCTACCAACCAAACCAGATTACAGTAGTGTGTTTTTCAGTCCTTCTACATTACTTATTTGCGACATAAATGGCATCACAATGTTACCTTAGATGTTACCCCATAACTCAAACCTATAACCTTGAAATAAAATGCCAACCACGAAAAGAAACGACGACCTGTACATAAATATTATGTTATTCTCTTCCGCAGGTCTGTATTCATATATCACGTAAGTCGGATGGGATGTGCAGCGATGGCAAGCCTTTTACCTACACATGCTCATATACAAGCCAAAAGTCGCTTAGTAAAACACTTTTGCCTATGCTCCACCAAACAGGTACTGTACAATGCACATAGTTACTATTATATAAAAACCGCCTCCGCAACCTATCGGTATTGGTCCGTGCTTTATAAACCGGATCTCGTGAGTTCGAATACCGCGGGGAAACAACTTTGCGTTATCGTTGTTTTCTGATTGGTTAGGACAGTTTGGGTCGACCACTTAATTGTTGGAATAGCAAGATGATCCATGCATCGAATGGGCATGTAAAAACTCGGTCCACCCACCAACCCGCATTGGTTCATAGACCATAATGGGGAAAGCGTGCAGAAGAGTTACCTATGTTCAGCAGTGGACTAGCACAGACACAGATGATAATGAAACGCTAAAAGCATATTATACAACACGCTGGTTTGCAGTCAACTTGCGCTACTTAATCGGCGTATTGAAAGCATTCAGCATGCATTCACTTCGCACTTGGCAATCAATTCTCCTAGTATATGATACTACACTTGTATATACAATATTCTAGTATATACATTTGAACTGATTCTTAATCTTTATAAAATATTTTCGCTCAGAAACTGTCCGCCTATTCCCGCTTATCAAATATTTGTAGCGAATATAACCAAATGTTTGCATTAGTAGATAGAATCGACATTTTTTACGACACGTTTTCTTGTTTCCAACAAACTAGTATCCAAGTTTTTTTGTTCGTAATTGATTAGAGAATGTTAAGTTATCAACTCATGTTTTCATGTTTTTTTTGTTAATTTTTCTTTCTTTAATGTTGTATTGTTAACATTTAAGTTAAACATATTGTTTGCTGCTTGTAATATTGCTGTAACATGTCATAAGAGTTATAAGAGATCCTTGTACATACCTACAGGTATGTACAAGGATATAACTGGCTTACATCATCATCGTCATCTGCCTGTGCCAGTTCGCTGCTGGACGTAGGCCTCCCCTACTGCACGCCATCGCTTCCGATCTATCTCATCCAGCCCACACAGGCCACTTTGCGAAGGTCGTCATTCAATCTTGACAACTGACGACCGCTAGAGTTGGAAGGTTCTGGAGTGGAGACCGAGCCTCGGCAAACGTAGTGTAGGGCGCCCTGCGGTAAGATGGAGGGACGACATTCGCAAGGTGGCTTATATAGTACTACCTAATTTTAAATTTGTTAATTTTAAGAATAATTGTTTTGTGTGTATTGCCTCCAATTACACGCGGACGAAGTTGCCTTAACCGTAACCGTAACAGCTAGTATATCTATATACTATAAGAATAGTGGACATGCAGGTCAATCGGCATGTTGTCTTTATCTACAAAAATTGACATTTAAGAAATGTCTAATATATACAGCGTAGCGGTAATAGCGATGATACCTGGGTTCCAATACAAAACCTTTTAAAGAAACCTTGTAAAACGTTATGCATTTAGCTAAATAAAACTAAAATTCTATCCAATAAAATTGTCATAATTTGCAATTGCATCAATGGAGAAGAGCGGCTGCCAAAGATGGTTTCGACAACCAGGACCTTCTTACATGCCCATCCGATGCACAAATCATCTTACTTTTCAGACACTTGGGTGTTCGGCCCAATTTGTCCTAACCAACCAGAAAACAACGATAACATAAAGGTTTTTTTTTAATACTGATCGATAATATTCTAATTTCAGATAATGTTATGGTGTGTCCGTATTGCCAAAGGACTCTTACAATCAGACCAGCTCCAAGCCAGCCTGAACCAGGCACGTCACGCGGACCGACACAGGTAAATTTTTCAATTGAACTTTACTAATTTTAAAATGCTACAATAATAAAGATTATTAACATCACATAGAATTTCAATAAGTTATATTCCGTGTTGTTTTCAATCTTAACAACATTTTATGAAATATTAAGCCGTAATTTTGACTGGCCGCTTTCTAAAACCATTGCTGACATAATCCATACTGGTATTATAAATGTGAAGTAACTGTGTCTGTCTTTCTGTCTCTCTGTCCATCTTTACCGTCTTAACATGATTTTGATAAACTTTGGTACATTCTTATGATAGTTTCCAAAGGACATAGGCTGTTAATTATTGCGATGAAAGTGGTCAAAAGGGTTTAAATAGGGGATGAAAATTTACATGAAAACCGTGTCTGTTAAACATAAAACTTTAAATTTTGTGTCTAGAAACTACGAAACGAGCTAATGATACATGATATTTTTTTAGCAATTTTGTAGTTTTAAACGATATTGGGATGAAGTAGGCGTTGAAATGTGTCCCTTATTTCAAAATTCAATATCAATATTGGTCATCGTCAAAGCAAATGCCATAAATTCGCGGGTAATAGCTAGTTATATTATAAGACGGAGCGTCAAAAGGTCTCAATTATTGTAACACTTAAAATCCATTTTGCCTATTTGTCCACTTATAACCTGAATAATATTTTTTACATAGAACGATTTGCATTAACAGTTTTTTTACGGCTATATTTCATTTGATCTTGTCGCAGTTTATCTAGCTATTAGACATATATCAATCATTGAAACACCAGCTCAGCCAATTAAGAATTAAAATCGTCATCATCAGCCTGTGTCAGTCCACTGCTGGAACATAGTCCTCCCCTAATGCACGCTACCGCTTCCGATCTTCGGCTATTTTCGTCCAGCCCACACCGACCACTTTGCGAATGTCGTCACTCCATCTTGCCGCAGGGCGTGTGCGTGTGTGACAGAAGTAAACACGCACTTATTGGTGGCCCGCCGCCATTTTCAAACCTCGCGCGATGTTTAACCAATAAGAGAGCCAGACTTTTTACTGCCAACCGAGTTTCACTTGTTTTGCAGTTAAAAATTGTTTATTCAATTTATGCTCTAATTAGCACGTATGAACGTCAAAATTTTACCACCGGTTCAAAAACTCAGACCCGTTCAGAGAAGAACCGGTAAGAAAATCTGCGGTCTTGTTTATGCAGTGTGAACTGCAACGCAGACTTTTTTTGTACAGCACAAACCTAAAAGTAGTTTGTTCAGAATTAGTAACATGAACTGATTTTTAAACTAGGTTCACTTTTGTACGACTTAGTCAATGCTTTCGCCGAGACAACTGTGCAAGAAATAACGTTTGTTAACGCCTGTAATTGTTTTCAGTTTTAATTATTTTTATTTGATTTTTCGTATACTATATTTTGAAGTGATACTCTTGTTAGTGTGTATAAGCTTCGTACTAAACGCAAAATCACATTTTATATACCAATATACTTTTTTGATAACAGTATTTACGAAATTTCAAGAATACACTAATTTTGTAGTTACCAAGGGATTTTCTAGAGCAGAATATTTTTAAACTTCGTTTTCTTGATTAAACAGAAACGGATGATCTGTAATATAATCACTGATTATTTGTTTGTTATTATTTCTAGCCAAACACAACACCTCTGCCACCCATGGACACATTCAAACTGCAAAGTCCAAATGTCCATAGCAGCCTACCGTCTGCTGAGAAATATGATTTTCCAACAACGAGTCGTTTCGACCCCACGCTCCCTACATTTGATGAACATGTTCATCATAAACCTTCTAATGAACCACAATCCCCGTTCGAAGACTTTAATGGGTTAAGTAAGTGAATCTTTTTGAAAATATCTCAAAAACATTATTAAATAAAATTACTTTACGGATTTTATCGCGTTTATTTTACATTTTAAATTCCCGACGTTTCGAACACTTTCCAGCGGCCGTGGTCACGGGGTAGATAGGGTTTAAAATGTAAAATAAACGCGATAAAATCCGTAAAGTAATTTTATTTAATAATGTATAATATTCGCGCAAGCAATAGAAATAATTATCTCAAAAACACTTTTTCAGTTTGTAAAATATTAAATATTTTTAGAAATCTCAAAGAGAATTCCAAAAAGTAACAATGATGACGACAACTGAACGTCTCTTATGCTAAAATACATTGAAATAGCTCACGTAACCCCGACAACAGCCACGATGTCTCGTAGGGAGGAGTCGATGCATAACACCGCCTTAAACTACTCAACACAGTAACACCATCACAGATGCACGACACTTATCACGAACGAGGAGAGTTCCGTAACAGGTAGCGGGTTATACGACGCTGCCCCGCTATATTTTAGACCAGTCTTTTATACACGATCGTGGAAAGACATAACGTCAATACCGAGACTACTTTTCTCGAAGTACCTGCTTTAGAAATAGTATTCTGGCTATATTTTATTTTATTTTCACTCTGAATAGAAAATTTGTATATGCAATATCTGGCCACACAATACGCAGCCGCACAATATCAATACGGTTTCATAAGGCGCGGCCATGTATGGTCCCGCCAATTATTGGAAGCCAACTTGCCGACCGATCAACCTATCGGAATAACACCAGGCAACCTATCCAAACGAGGCTCAAGGCATGGATGACAGCACAATCGTACAAAAGATCAATTTTATAGGTGGTCCCGTATTTACAATGGGCCGTCTGGGATGGTACTACCACAGTGCCTCTTTCTGCCGCAAAGCAGTAGTTTGAAAACACTACTGTATTCTAGTTTGAATAGCATCGTAGCGTATTTACTGGTTAAACAAGACTTTGAATTTGAATTTGAATTTGTATTTACTGGTTAAACAAGACGTAACAACCTATCTTACAGTAGGTGGTACTACGTAAAATAGCAAAACTAAACACGTTTTATATTTGCAGACGCAGAAATAAACGCAGAAAATATCAATAATGAAATTGAAAATATCCTGATGACGCTCAATGATCCAGTTTCACAAGATATGGTGTCGATGAGAGACGTGGCTTGTTTAGAAAACAACATGGATGCCGCAAATGCTACTATTTTTCCTGTATGATCATCATCATCACTATCATCAGCCTGTGTTAGTCCACTGCTGTACATAGACCTCCCCTGGTGTGGACGCATGGATCATCTCACTTTTCGGACAATTAGGTGATCGGCCCAAATTGCCCGAACCAACGAGGAAACAACAATGAAAATTTGTTAGGCCCCGTATGATCCGAACTCATGACCTCCGGTATCTAAAGCACACGTCCTTACCACTAGACTACGGAGGCTGTTCTTAAATCTGTGTAGCCTTATAAAACTTTTATTTGAGATATATTATTTATATAATTTAATATATACCAAGTCAACTTTTTACTCATATTTCGAATTGTTGTAATTTTTTTATAAATGTATTCCCAAAGTCTCGGACTCTTAACGTCAGCTGATGTTAAGCACCGACTCATAAGGAGATCGAAGCCGTTTGCGACCAACCTTTAGACAAACCTAATAATTATATTAGACTTGATAAACCAAAATTTCTTTCAAAAGAACATCAATTTATACCAAGGATGATAGAAATAAGAAAATATCCTTATTTTAATAAAGAGGATGGTTGGTCTTTCCCATCTTCGTGGGATCTAAAAATTAAAACCAATAATATTAAAAACTCTACAGCCACAAGACAACTTTAGTACTTTTTGCTTAAGCAATGTTCAAAATTAAGAAAATAGAATGACATTTCAAATTTGAAATAAAAAGCCCTGACGGTTATTCCAAACACATTAAGATACAGACATACCCAAACTTAGTCTGCCCGTGAAACGCCGGGAATAAATATAAATATTTAACGCATAGAATCATTTATATGTTTAATAATCACGTAAATAAAAGTAATAATTAATTTGACACATTTTTTAGGTCGAGCAACTACTACCAGATTATTCAAACCCCGAATACAGTGACGTATCGATGGAAGACTGCAAGAACTATTGGTGATTCAAAATTCAAATTCTAATATTTAGATTAAAAGAAGCTGTTAAACTTTGTGAAGTTAGCTTTAAGTAAATGCTGTAAACAATATTTTTTCAATTTCGATTAAGCTTTTATTTTTATTAAAATTTTGAGATATTTTAGTTTATAAAGATTTTTTAATTTGTGATACCCCAAGAGGGTATAAAACAAGTCGTTGCAATACAATGTTACCTACCTCTAATAAATCTTTTATTTTTGTATAAAACTGCATTTATAGATATGTGATTAGATAAATTTAAGGAACATGTCAGAACGTTTGCTTGTTTATGTTGATTTTTGTTTCACCTTTTGTACCTGCAAAGCAGCATTTTAATATCGGGTGGCTATTTACTAAGCAAATATAATAAACACACATTATTTTTGGCTAATTAAGAACGAATAATTAGTGTCTTCTTAAGCTAAAATATTAACTAGTATAATAGAGTCCAAATAAAGGTTTTAACTTTATTATGTATATTACTCTTTTGTTTTTGACTGAAAAAAGGAGGTGGTCAAATGGGAGCGTATATTTTTTGTATATATTTTTTATGTTACCTGGTTGCTCCGCGTTTGCATGTGCGGTTCTATATTTTATTTAAAATAATTTTAATCATATCAGTACGTTATATACGATATTGATATGATCCAAGTAATTTCTATGTATATGTCTTTGTAACATCCTTGTTTCTTTTAAGGTCCAAAACTAGTAACAATGAATTGTGGTCGAAAATTAAAAAAAAGTCGCAATGCAACGCTGTGGGGAACGTTTTCATTTTTTTGAAAAAAAAAAAACAAAAATTACCATCTAAATAAATTTATGTTTTGTCTCAACGGGAACTTGATCATGCATTTTACTTTTTAAAATAATATAAATCGTAATTGTATTATTACTACTCACTGTAGTAATGACTGAAAGTTGAAAACATCGCTAACTAGTCACCAACCAGCAAAATTTTCCTACATTCAACGTGTCTTAGACGATATTTTAATAAAAATATTACAAGGTATTATTTCTTTAATGTTAACGGATGTTACGCTTCCAGACTCTTGTCTTTGTAAGCTTCATCTAACAAAGAGTTCGGGGAAGCTCCCGTCCCCACGAACTACAAAATTTTACTTGTTGCGTTGTATATTTTACGGCGATAACCAGTGGACCGCGCGTTGACAATCAGAGGTCGTAGACCTTAAGTGTCAGATCAACTGACATTTGTGCCATTTGAAATTTTAATATGGCTGTATTTTATTTTTTTTTTTTTTTTTTATGGCATACGAAGGCAGACGAGCAGTCTAGCCACCTGATGGGAAGTGATCACTGACACCCATAGGCATTGGTGAATACTAGTGGTATCGCCAACGCGTGCCTACACGTGAGACATAGGATGTTAAGTCTCGTTTCAGTAAATGCTGGCTAGGGCTCCCTTCAAACCGGAACACAGTAGTGTTTTCACTTGCTTCTGCGGCGAAATAGGCACCGCGGTGATAGGGTCTACCACAGACGGTCTCCTGTAAACAGGGACCTACCACGCGTATTATTTTGTAGGCTTTCTTTGTATTTTATTCTCTCCAGCTGCTGCAAAGTGTACGAGACATAGTTCCTTTAAGCATTTGTACTGTGTCCAATAAAAATATTTTTGTTTTCTTGTCTAGTTTTATTTTACAAATAACCCAACGTTCTTATCATACAATTTTATTACTTACGTCTGTGAGTAATTTAAAAAAAATTATGAAAAAATAAAAAAAGGTCACCAACTTTTGCATGTATTTTCGACTGTCAGACTTTCATTAGAAATAAGATGTTTAGTATTAAACAATGGTAAAAAAACTTCCTTCAATCCGACAAATACGTTCTAAAATCCTAACCCTAAATGGGTTGAGATTTTAACTATTTAGAACAATTATCATAATCAAATGTTTGTATGACAGGAACTAAAATGGTTCTTTGCTTGTTATCTGTAAATTTTATATTTAGCTTTGTTAAATTTTATATTGCATTTTTTAAATTATTAACCTCCTATTTTACCTTGTTATGTGCAATTATCCTGATTAATGTTTTTTTTTTTTTAAATTGATGTTAAAAGCCGTTAAGTTATATTTGATTGGCATGCCAACGTGGGTGAAATACGTATGAACTCGATGTGTTAAAGATCTGAATGTACCGTATTTTAGCAAAAAAGATAATCTGATTTTCAATGTTCAATAAAGATATTTAAATTAGAAATAAATGTATGTACTAATTTGTCGTAAGTAAAAGTATGGACAATTGATGCATAAATGCGATTATACATCATATCACTTTTTTGTAATATCTGGGTAATTGTTTGATATATGAGGGTGGTCAGAAAAGTTCCCGACCCCTGAAATGAATTCCCGATCCCCAATGATAAAAGTTATTTTTTCTTACTTTTTATATTTATTTTTCTACATAGTCTCCTTGTAACTCTACACACTTCTCCCAGCGATGCTCCCATCTCTATTAACCCGTCCAAATAGTACTTGGCGTTTTTTGCCACAAAATAACTGTTCACAAAGGTGATTGCCTCCTCATTTGACGAAAATCTTTTTCCTCCGAGCGCAGTTTTTAGATATGAGAACAAAAAGAAGTCGCTTGGGGCCAGATCTGGTGAGTAAGGCGGATGGTCAAGCAGTTGAAACCGTAGCTCGTGGATTTTTCCCATGCTACGCTGAGGTGTGAGACGGCGCGTTGTCTTGGTGTAACAGGATTTTCTCTTTCTGTAAATGTGGCCGTTTTTCCGCTATTTGTGCCTTCAGCTCGTCACGTGATGGTGCGTAGTATGCTCCTGTAATGGTTTTTCCTTTTTGAAGATAATCGATAAAGATAACTCCATGAATATCCCAAAAACCAGTCGCCATCACTTTCCCACCCGAAAAAACAGTTTTTGCTTTTTTTTTGAGCTGGTTCCCCCTTTGCAGTCCACTGTTTTGCCTGTAGTTTTGTTTCGGGCGTATAATGGTGTATCCAAGTTTCATCTACAGTAATTAATCGGCGGCAAAACTTGGATTTATTGTGCCTAAACTGTGCCAATAGAGCTTTGGAAATGTTCATTCGAACATGTTTTTGGTTTAATGTGAGCAAACGCGGCACCCAACGCGCGGACAGCTTTCTCATGTCTAAATCTTGATTTAATATGTGACAAACACGTTCTTTGGACATTTTCATAACCTCTGCTGTCTCTCACACTTTAATTCGGCGGTCATTTAACACCATTTTGTGAACTTTAGCAATGTAAGTAGTTGCAGTTTTTAGACATCCCGAACGTTCATCGCCTCTATCTAACCTATCTATTACGGCCACGTTTAAATTCAGTTGCCCAAAATTTCACTGGGGTAAATGATGGTGCAGAGTCCCCATACACAGAGTCCGTCGCATCTTTGATTTGCGTAGGCGTATTGCCTTTCAAAAACAAAAATTTAATAACATCTCGATACTCAATTTTTTCCATTTTCACAGAAACAGTCACTTCTACTCACTTAAACGACTGTCAACTAAAAACTGCGCGTCCAAAATGGCCGAAACTTTGGTAAATAAATGTTAAAATATGCACAACTACATTCACTAGCTTTTATTAACGAGTGGCGCCATCTTTGAGTTTTGGTCGGAAACTTTTCAGACCACCCTCGTACACTCTTATCAACATCCCATAAACAGCAATAATAATCTAAAAGATATATAACAAGTTAGACCTCCCCAGGGAGGTCTGGACTGAACCTGGCCAGCCTATATCCAGCAGTGGACACTTGTAACTAGTTTAACTAGAATAAACGCTTCAGGGAGCGGGGGACAGGTTGAGCGTAGTATGACCATCCCCTGTCTTCCGCAGCCAAAGTACAATCATGTGGGACATTAAGTTTCAATGTTTATAAGGCCTCTAGCTTTAACATTTGTCTATTCTACCGAGGCCACACCAAATGGGGTGTGGAGGAGTCATGGGGGAAAGAAAATCAAGGACACCATGATTCGTCCATGATTTTTCTTCCTAGACGTCGATAAGGACGTGGATCTCCTGGCTGGATAATCCCTGCGGATCGGATTCGGGAGTGTGTTGATGTATAGAGTGGATATAGGCCAAGACAAAAAGCCCGCTAGTTCCCACGCGGCCAAAATCGTGGGCCGTACGCTGCTTCGGCACCTAATGCTGGTATGCAAGACTGCATAAGCGTTACTGAGAGCTTACAGTCGTCAGAGAGGAACAGCGTCGTTTGATTTATTCGGTGGACGTCCTCCATAATCCCCTATGAGAATAAGAGTCCAAAACATTCTCCCACTTAAAAAGGCTCGTCTATCATTCGGAAGGGTAAATAAAACAATAACGGACGCCTACATAGATATTTATTGAATAAGTTACAAAACACAATCGCAGGCAGCGCGGCGACACCCTCCTTAGCGCTGGACAGAGCCCGTGACGCACTCACGGACGAGCACACTGGAATGCTGCGCAAAGGACCAATCGGGAGACACTACAGTTGCGTACACAATGGCGAGCCAGTGATAAACTCTATCATAAAGTAGTCCGAACACTTTACAATCGCTAGATAGCTTCTAGTTCATAAATATCTCCACTATTGAATACCAGTGCCAATAAACATAAAATTCATTTGAACCAAGCATAATGTCAGGCTATATAAACGACGATGGGTAGCTATTTTACAGCTCAGGTACAAAGCCAAATAGTATATCGAGTTTTAGCGAAACATTGTTGAGTCATTGGCAGCCGTTGACCAATTAAAACGCTTTACGTTCACGCGTACACTTTTAAGCAGCACAGCTGCCCCATACAAAACAATATCCTCAAAAGATTAATCTACAATATCCGCTCAGCCAATGTGTCGCGCACCTAACGGTCCAGTTCGAGAGGTACCTAACGCGAAAGATGAATCGATCTTTCGCTCAAACTAACGAGACGTCAGACGGACACACTAACGAACTAATTAAGACACTTAATGGAACAAACATTACACCACAATTTAAAGCAACGAACGCACTTATAATTGAACATTATAGGTAACTTAAAACCCACTCGACGAGTTTAAGGGGCACTTAGTGATTGCGAAATTCAAACAACGATCGTGTTTTGCAAACGTGATCTATTAGAGATCTGAAAGAACGGAACGTCCAAGCGCAAGCTCAGAGGCGCAAACGAGAGACAGAATAGCAAAAAAAAATTGGCCGACCGATCGATCGAATCACGACCGGAGACACGTTTAAAGAACGAACTTCGATCGATGAACGAATGACACAGCTCAATCGGAAAACGAAATTAACGGCTAATCAATAACTACAAGGCGTAAGCCGAACGGCCGATCGATCGATACGTTTTGAACAGGCAGTTTAAATCTGAAATCGGAGCGCAGAACGTACGAATAAATTAACAACCGTATCGGTAAACGGCAGGCACTTGGGGAGACGTCCGACCAAGGTAAGGGGCGTGGGGGCGTGGGCAGTGGATCGATGAGGCCCGACTCGAGCAGCTTCTGGATCTTGGCGGCGATGCTGGGGTTGCGCAGGTGGTCCTGCAGCGCGTGCGGGTCCTGCTGCATCTGCTCCAGGATGCAGCGCATGGCGGGGTCGCCCAGGATGGCCTGCACCTCGGGGTCGGCCATGGCGCGCTTGCGCACCTGCCGAATCACCTTTCGTTTATTTCTCTGTGAGTTGTTGTTAGTTAAGACGATTCGAGCCGACTACCCAATTGTATGAAAAGTAGAATGATCTATGTGTCGGATGGACATGTAGGAAATCGGTCCACACACTGACCCGCATTGGACCAGCATGGTGGGATACGGTCCGAATACCCCATAACCGAGAAGGAGAAGGCCTATGTCCAGCAGTGCACTAACACAAACTGATGATGAATGAACGAATTTCCGTTTAGAGACGAACAAATGATTCTCACCTCCTCAGGGTTAGAGTTGAGCTGTGTGGAGCACGCCCTATATCCCTCGAGGGCCTCCGCATTGCTGGGGTCCAATTCCAACGCCTTCTGATAAGCTGTTAGCGCTTTGGAATGCTGTTGCATACCCTGAAAGCATAAAAATTATACCTTAAATGATAAATAATACTTATATTAATGGTTAACACCAAACAAAAATCGTTACGATTGTCGGAAACTGCGCCTCTAGGTATTGACATTGACGCAGGCTTCACAAACCAGTATCCATGGGTTCGAACCCTGCGGGAAAACAACTTTTCCATTTTCGTCGTTATCTGCTTGTTTAGGGCATTGTGGGCCGATTAGCCAACTGGCTTAAAAGTATGATGATAGGTTTATAAGATGGTCATTTAAACGTCAGTTCCGATTGAGAAAAGTAAGTTTGGCAGACTCCAAGGCCTTCAAAGCTTCTGAAACTAGCCCATCTAACCAATACATTTAACCCGTTAAGTTGTAAGTTAAATGCCATTTGTTCCGCCGAGAACTTATACTTCAGATGAATCTGAATAGATTGGAAGCTGGCTCAAGACCTATACCTGCAGGATCTTCCCCTTCCGGATCCAGCCCTTGATGAACTTGGGGTCGAGGCGGCAGCACTGGTCGCAGTCGCGCAGCCCGAGGTCGAAGGCGGCCAGCTTGGTGTAGCAGGCGGCGCGGTTCGAGTACAGCTTGGGCTCGTCGGGGTTGCGCTTGATGGCCTCTGTGTAGTGCTTCACGGCGGCGCTGTAGTCGCCTGCGGATGTGATGACATGTAGTTAGTGTACAGTAACGCAATGCAGTCGCCTGCGAATGTATTTAAATATAGTTTGGGTACAGTAATGCACTACAGTTGCCTAAGAGTGTAATGAAATGTAGTTAGTGTACAGTAACGCAATGTAGTCGCCTCCGGATGTGTTTAAATATAGTTTGGGTACAGTAATGAATAATAATTGCCTAAGAATGTATTGCAATTGCAATTTATACCACAGATTAAATAACGACATATAGTCGCCTGCGGAACTATTGAAATGTAGTTTACGTTCAGTAACGAAATGTAATCGTCCGCAGATGTTTTAAATATAGTTTAGGTACAGTAATGCACTATAGTTGCTTTGAAGTGTATTGAAATGTAGTATAGATTAAGTTACAACCTGTAGTCGCCTCTGAAAATATTGAAATGTAGTTTAGGTACAGTAACGCACTAAAGTTGCCTAAGAATGTATTGAAACTTAGTATAGGTTAAGCAACGACCTGTAGTCATTTGCGTATGTACTGAAATGTAGTTTAGAGTCAGTAACGAACAGCAGTCGCCTGCGATTATAATTAAGTGTAGTTAATGTACAGTAACTTTCAAACTACAACTTTTAACGACAATTCCACAATACCCTTCAGTAAATCAATCAAAAATTTAGGCCTGGTAATGGATGAGACCTGAGCTGAACAGTCAAATTTCTCAAGTGAGCCAAAAAGTTACGAGTACCATGCGTTGCCTTTACAGACTAAAAAACTTTTTGCCCACTAAGACTAAGGTAATGCTTGTACAGTCCTTAATATTTCCTGTAATCGACTATGGTGACGTTTGCTATTTTGACCTGAATGCAGATCAGCTCAACAAATTAGACCGACTTCTCAATAATTGCATTCGATTCATTTTCAATCTACGTAAGTATGACCACGTTTCGTCTTATCGTTCAAAACTTTTATGGTTACCTATACGCCAAAGGCGGACATTAAGAGCGCTGACCACATTATTTACTTTCCTTGGTTCTACTTCTACTCCTTCCTACTTAACTTCTCATTTTGTGTTTCTCTGCTCACTTAACGATATGAATCTGCGTTCAAATAATAACCGTTTACTTTCGTGTCCTTCACATCGTTCTGATGTTATGCATTCCTCTTTCTTTGTCCAGTCAGTTCTTCTGTGGAATGCGTTACCCCTCGAGATTAGGATGGCAGAGAGTCGCTTCACCTTTAAAAGAAAAGCTCGGGAACACTTATTTAATAAACTGTTAGAAGAGTAACGATTCAGTCGCTGTGAGAAAGACTTAGTACATATTAGTAGTTTATTTTATATGTATATGTATTTATATAATATAATATTTATATATATATATATATATATATATATATATATATATATATATATATATATATATATATATATATATATATATATGTATTCATATATAAATGTGTAAGTATGTATGTAGTTAGTAAGTATATGTAATATGTAAATTCTATTTATGTAATACGTAATTATGTTTGTAGCTGTATATAACTATTTTACAGTCCACATTCCCTAAACTTACAAAAACCGTATTCTCGTTTTATCTCACTCATGCACCTACCTAATTTTCTCTGTACCACCCTAAGGTTGACTGGTAGATAATGCCTTAGGCATTAAGTCCGCCATTGTACTTTTGTGCATTAAGCTTTAATAAATAAAATAAAAATAAACTTTGGACTTTGAGTTATGTACAATTTTGGCAAATTTGAAGTGGTCTCTATTACAAGAGACAAACTATATTTGACCTTATTTAGACTTAAAGTCATGAAAACATCGCATCGGATCAGGTGGGGTTACACATCTAGCATACTTATTGATGCTAAACGATTCCTAATTGACACCGAAATGTGAGTCACTGGGTAGCAGTCACCTGTTGCTGTGTTTTGCTTTATATAAAACTATTTCAAATATAATTTCGCTCAACCATCATACATATTGATTTATTCACAATTTTTAGCGCATAAACTAGATGACATATCAAGACATAAATTTACATTTGTTATAATATGGATGCATATACCCAGACAACAGACAAACATCATGGTCATCACACAGTATTTCTCCATTAATATAGGAATAGAACCCACACCCCCTGGAGCAATAGTCAGGATCAATAAACACTGCACCAAGTGGGTTGTTTATATACTTTAATTTCAAATGTATTTTAATTCAAGCAATGAATATTCATTGAATAGTAAATTTAACTACATTTTTTAACAACCGACCAAGTGTCTAGACAATTAAGGTAATTATAATGTTAATCTTACCATTAAATAGCTTAGTGGTTAAATTCCTATGATAATTAAAATAATAATTTTAACGAAATTGTCAAAAATTTATAAAAGAAAAAATATTTTTACATTACGGATTTGTTGAGAAAACAATACAATTTTATAAGTATATTAAAAGTATTTCTTATAAGTACATGTCATTGCCTGTGTTGTCTACATGTTGTTCTCAATAAAATGTTATATAAAATTACATATTCACTAGCTTTACGTTTTATGTTGTGTGCTATATTGCTGAATTTACCAGCTGCATTCCACAATATCTCCCAATATTGGGCAACAAGCCAAAATCTATGCAAATGACATATTTAATCCAAAAATAGGTCAAGGGCACGTATAAGATATGCAAAAATATTTAATACATTTACACATAGCAACATACCGTAAGCGTGAAAATAGTGACAACTTCTAGCGTTCTTGTTTTCAAATTCAAATATCTTTATTCAATTTAGAAGTTTACACTTGCTTATTGATTGTCAAACACACTACCACCGGTTCGGAAAACATTAATGAAACTTCCATAGTCTAGTGGTAAAGGCGTGTGCTTTAAAAACCGTGGGTTCGAATCCTGCGGGGACTTAACGAAGTTAGGGCAATGCGGGCTGGTCAACCTGATGATGAGCATGTAAAACGTCGGTATTCCATCTGATTTTTCACCGTTCGTGTCGCTTATCCGTCCCATCGCTACTGTATCGAGAGTACGGGAGTGTTGGATTGCATAAGAGTACATTACGAGAGTGTATATAATTTATGCACTATATGTATATATATATATATAAAATCCCCAGCGGAGTTGGCTGCTGTCTAATATAGATCGGCTGCCGTAGTCGTCGTAGTCGGATTCGACTAGAAGGACATTATTATTATTATTTACTATTATTTATGAAGGGCCACAAAATGCCTATTAGTAAGCCACAATACAAAAAAACTTTTTTTTTTCTAAATCTAAGTCACGCCTTCTCCTAAAAGAGGAATTTTGAATCGTATTCCACCATGCTGGTCCAATACGGGTTAGTGGGTGGACCGACTTTTTACATGCCCATCCGACGCATGGATCATCATTTTCTCTGACAACTGGGTGATCGGCCCAAATTACCTACCGGTAGTAGGTCCCCTGTTTACAGGAGACCGTCTGGGCGGGTACCACCGCGGTGCCTATTTCTGTCGCGAAGCAGTAGTGTGAAAACACTACTGTGTTCCGGTTTTAAGGGCACCGTAGCCAGCGTATTTACTGGGTAAACGAGACTTAACATCGTATGGCTCACGATAGGCAGCGCGTTGGCGATACCACTGGTATTGCTAATCTCTATGGGCGTCGGTGATCCATTCCCATCAGGTGACCTGACTGATCGTCTGCCTGCGTACGCCATAAAAAAAAATTGTCCTAGCCAACAGGGAAACAACAAAGAAAATTTGTTGAGTTCCCGCAGGATTCGAAACTAAGACCTACGGTTTCTAAAGCACACGCCCTAACCACTAGCCTATGTAGGCAGTTACTTTCTGTAACTTTTTCAACTACATTACCAGGTTACATTTAAATAGTTTCCATGTGTTCAAGCGCTTTTGTCTTTTATTCAGTTTGTATTGCTTATCAGCAGGCAAGTCTCTCATTCTATCACTTCATCAAAATAAAGAGTGTAAAAAAGACTTCAACCAATTTGAAGTACTAAAGATTGTTTCAATTGTCCACCTCATATATGGAACAATTCTAGAAACTACAAAATTTGCTCTTTGTGATGCAACAAATTGTTTTAGCGAGCATGCATTGTCTAAATTGAATTCACAAGGTCGTTTTTGAATCGACCATTGTTGTGTTTTAATTAATTCTCACAATTACAAAAGCATTTTAATTAAAGTTGAAGTTCTATTAAAGACAAAATTGAGAAATCTGACCTTTTTTGAAGTACTCATTGCCCAACTCCTTCTCCTGTTCCGACTTGACGGGGTCAATGTAGGCCTTTTTCTCTTCTTCAACAATCCTCCGCTCCACTTCACTAAGAAGAGTCTTGATCTCCGGAGTCCTATGCTCTGACATCGACTTCTCAAAGTATGTCTTTGCTAATTTCCATTGTTCCATTTTCTTGTATGCGTTTCCTAGAATTGTAAGTTTTAATTAAAGAACTTCCTTGCTATGTCACAGATTAAGTGTTAAAAATTAAGGAAAGTAAGTAAGCATAACTGGTTTTAACAAATATGCAACCTGAGCAAAATATTGAATTATATATTTATAAAGCACTTAATGGCTCACAAATTTAAAACGCTTGAATTGATGGACCGACGCGAAGCGCAAACAAACAAAAGAATTTCTAGCATTATGGCGCCATCCGACAGGAAATAAGACTTTGTTTGCATGTATCCATGCTTTTTTAAATTCTAATATGACTATATCACGCCGAAATATTATGAAATATGTCAAATCATGCGGGCCCAAGTTTTTTTTATTGTCATAGAAGGCAGACGAGCCTGATGAGAAGTTGTCACCGAATCCGATGGCCATTAGTAATAACAGGAGTATCACCAATGCGTTGCCTACGTGAGTAATAGAATGTAAGGACTTGTTTACCCAGTAAATACACTGGCTACGGTGCCATTGAAACCGGAACACAGTGGTGTTTACACTCTACTGCTTAGCGGCAGAAATAGGCACGGCGACGGCCCCCTGTAAGAGCGACTACCACTATTTTGTATATTTTGTTTGAGAATGTGATATGCAGAGAAAGTTTTTAACAAAGTTGAATTTAGGACTACATACTCTTTCATATTTAAAATCTTTCTAGTACATCTGTAATGTCCTTACTAGTTTTATCGTAGGCATTGGAGTTTTTTTACAAAGTTAGTGCTGTTATTAATAAAGAATGGTATAGGGGATGCATCAATCCAAACTCTACTATTTGACGCCATACAAGTTTATCAGAGTCTGGGTTCACATAATAATAATAGTACTTCTGGCCGAATAACACAGCATTATCTGTTTTAAGTCAGTCAAAGCTTGTATTATGAAGACTAGATGACTGATAAATAAACATATATATCATTAAAATATTACCCGGACACGACTTTTCACATGCCTATCCGACGCATGGATCGTCTTACTTTTCGGACAATTGTGTGATCGGCCCAAAGGCTCCTAACCAACCAGAAAACAACGATAGCACCGCGGGATTCTGACCCACGAGTTCCGGTTTATAAGGCAATACCAATAACGCTAGACCACGGAGGCAATTGCGCTATTAGTCTTATATTAAATATCAAATATATTTATTGTGACATTTATTCCTTGTATAATTTGGCAAAACTATAATTGATTGTCGCTCGGAAATTACATCCTGTGGACAATTCTTCAATATGAATATATGATTCACAAATGTATGACGTCAAAACGTTGCTATGTGCTCATTGTTTAATTCATTTGTGTATTTCCTTTGGTACAGGTGTAGGTAATTAAAATACAACTTACCAATCCTAGTGAACGCCTTAGCGATCAGCTTGAAATCGGCGCGGTTCTCGCGACCAATCTCTATCGCCTTCTCGCACTCCTTTATGCATTTCTCGTACTCTTTCTGCTCGAAATGTACAGCGGCAATGTTTGTGTAAAAGGTTATGTCCGTCGGGTCGTGTTCAATCGCTTTCCTGTAGTGTGATATCGCCGTGTCAAACTCCTTGCGCTTGTAAAAGTCGTTCCCCAACTCCTTCTCTTGGAGCGCTAGACGGCGGTTCTCGGGCAACTCGTCCCGCTGGGGCTTCGGTTCGGGCGGGCGCTCCGTTGCCGGCTTCGCGGGCGCCGGCTCGCTGGGAGGGTCCACGTCCATTGCCGAGCCGAGGTCTAGATCTATGCCCAGCATTAAACTGCTGGTTACCAATAGCCTAGGGTCCATCTTGTTGCCTAGTTGACTAAAGTCTAACGGGTTGCGGGTTCTCACAAGTTTCTGTTGATAGAAACAAAAAAATTCTTTAGTTGATAATAATTTCAGGTATAAATTCTCTCAGAGAGCTACTAAAACAAGGATAAGTTCATTAAAGTTGTTAATATAAATCGAAGTTGGGTTCTGTTCTGAATATCTAATATGGGATATGTTTGAAATGAAATGCTTGTGATGGGCATGTAAAAAGTCCATCTACCCACCCACTAAGCCGCATTGGACCTGCGTGCAGAGATATGATCCAAAACCCATGGAGTAGGGGAGGCCATGTCCAGCAGTGGACTAATGCAGGCTGATGATAGATATCAAAACAAAATTGCTAGCGATTGATGGACTTCTTTACCTTAATATGACAAATAAAATTTTGTCACAAATTTAATGTTATACAGTTTAGTATAACATCAATTATTTCTAATCTCAAAGTGAAAAGTGTAGCTACTTTGCAAAATAATATAATGCTATTCATTGGAGTCAACTGCCTCCGTAGCTTAGTGGTATGGGCGTGTGCTTTAATACCGGAGGTCGTGGGTTCGAATCCTGCGGGGACGCAACAAAATAATATTGTGGCTAACCACAATTTTCATGCAAAAAACAACTGATAATTCATACTATAGTGTAACAATCTATCAGTTTATTTCTAATAAAGAATATAATTTTACACATTCTATTATACATACTGTAATATTAGTCTTTTTTAAAATTTACATGATTTTTTTTTAATACCCCTTGACCATAAATCTGGAGAATTTTATAGTAAATGCAGTAAAATAATACTGCTTTTATCCAATGTATTATTTGCTTTAAAAAAAACATTGAATCATATTTAACAATCCAAACCCTAGTGTTTGGAAATTACTTATTCAAATTCATAAATAGCAATAAATAGGCATATCTGCAGGTAAGTGACTGATAGTCATATTAAACATATCTTATTACAGTAAACCCAATGAACCTTTCCTTAAGTTAATGTTGAACTATATGTTTGACTACAAAGGTTAAATGCAGAAACTTAAAGGACATAGTATTAAACACGTTAAAAATAACAACAAAAAAATACTACAGAAAAAAAATATTCTCCTCAATAAAGTTTTACAATAAATTCAATTTAGAAATAGTTTATCAAAATTAGAGATTTGAAATGGTTTCTAAAGAAAATTGCATATTATATAGGTATTAACAGTTCTATTTTTTTTAGAGGAAAAATTTAAACATGTTTTGTAAGTCTTAGTGTAAACTTTAGGTTAAAGAAAAAAAAATTAAAAGTCGTTCTCATTCATTGATTGAACATTTCAATTAGATATTAATCATTGAGGCAACATAAAACATTGGCCCACATAATAAATTATTAATTGAAAAATATATTCATACCAAACCAACGGGAAAGTTTTAGAATCTTACCTCAACCATTTTTACATATTCAGGATCCTTCAACCACTCTCTTGTTTGTGGTTTGGCCTTTAGTTTTTCCATTAGTTTTGCTTTTTCCTCGTTCACATACTCAATTTGTTTCATAACTTCCGCAAGTCCTGACGCCAACTGTTGGTTGCCAGGTTCCAACTCCAATCCTTTCTGGTATGCAGCGACGGCTTCTTCATATCTGTCTAAAAATGACAACGCACTTCCTTTTCTCGAGTATCCTTTACTCCACGTTGGATTTAACTCCACGGTTCGGTTTGCATCTTCGAGTGCCGATACGTAATTTTCTGCTTTAGCGTGTGCCGCCGATCGGTTGCTGTACAGAACGTGGTTTTTCGGGTCTAAATTGATCGCTTCGCTATAAAACTCCACGGCTTTTTGGTATTGTCCAGCAGATAACGCAGCGTTACCTTTTTCCTTTAACTGGTTAACCTAAAAAAATAATTTTTCAAGTACAGATAACACTGCATACATTTCAAATAACACCGCGGTTTTGTGTCGGTATAACCTCCTACCTGTTCCATGATTGTGCACTAAATATTTTTAATATAAAAGTTCACGAGAGTTGAAACTCAAATTGCTTATTCACTTTTAATGCTATCTTTATTTCCTTTGTTTGAAATGCTGCCGTAAAGGACTTCGAAATATAATTATGTATGAATTATGAACGAATGAACACTGTTACTTCAAATTCGAGAAAATTCTTGTCTCAGAATGCGATAGTAAGTTCGCGAGCGTTCCGTTTATACATTCAGATTAGGTAACTTTTATATGCTTGGTTGCGAACATGAAAAATTATATTTACGTCGTTATTATAATGCAGTGACTGTTAATAGTCTTGTTTTTAATTATTTCTACATTTATAAGTTTAGAGTAAACTGTATCAAATCGATCAGTTTCTGTTATTGTCTCACGCAAAAGGCACCTATTTAGGGACTAGAAGTTACTTGCCCGTGTATATAAAAATGTACATTAAATTTTGTTAAATCACTAATTATGATACAAATAAAATTATTTAATAGCTAGTGCAATATTAATATTTTTTTGTGTTGTACCGAATAAAAAAGGGTTTTAATAATTACTATTATTAAGAACATAGTGTTTGTATATTTTCCGCAGTAGTAATTAAACACATGATTATTACCCATTATGTATATAAATTTTATTTACATTTGCAGATAGTAATAATGGTTGCCGACCAAAGTTATTGAGTATATTTCATCTATGTAGGTGTAGGTGTATGTAAGGTACAAGCATATACTTTTACACATTATTCTTTAAAGGGAAATAGCTTTTACTCAACATAATTCAAGTTTTAAATAAATTCACATTCTCTGATATAGTTAATAAAAAATTAAGAAAATTTAACGCGCATATTTTTAATCTGCCACGCACAAGTGTCACGCTAATAGCTATTTTGTAGTGTTCGCTCATGTACGCTGTTCGTGATTTTATAATTCGATCCTGGACATTGTGGGGAATACCAAGTGAGCTAATCGATGGCCGATTGAGTGTATACGCGGTACGGTAATTGGCGGGCCCCCCAAGCTCTGGGTGACTCATCGAAGTTTCCGTTCAGTCGTCATTATGGACACCGACGATGGTGAATCTTCTAGCAGTGGGCCTATGTCAAGTCTGAACAGCCTTTTCTCTTTTACGAGTCCCGCGGTAAAGAAATTGCTCGGTTGGAAACAGGTAAAGTGTTTAAAAGAATTATATACACACATTCCGGGCGACAAGTTGTAAATAGGCGAAATCAGTGTTATTTCATAATATTACGATACTGTTAAACATTAGTTTTACTTATTGAGGAATTCACATTGATGTGCTTGCTGGGTCAAATTTAATAATTCAACTTCGATTTTTGGTATTTTTAGATTTTTATAAAGTTGCAGTGAAATATAACAAATTATTGTATGTATACTTATTTGTATATGGCTTTATTGAAGGCAATTGTTAAGTACGCGAGCTAAATAATTGTACATTAATTTAACTGAATAAACAACCTTCATTTTACAGTTAATATTTGCCTCAAAGGATACTTAAAAAATTCAAAATTTTATGCATAATTGTAAAGTTATAATAACAAGTAAGTCAGCTATTTCTTCATCACATTTGCTTCATTCATTAATTCTGATAAATCAGTGAGTAGATAATGTTAGATCCCAGTTACTTTTCATTAAAAAATATTATTTTGGTGGCAATGGGTTAATTAGAAGCAGATCACATGATAATTTTGAAATTAAAATTGTTATTGTAAATTTATTTTGTAATACCTTTGTGTTAATCCTCATTAATAAATTCATAACCTTTGTTTTGCCATTGCTGTATTTTTATTTTGTTTCTTTTAATATTTTTCTGAGTATTATTTTCCAATAGTAACAAAATATTGCAGATGTGGTCTGTGTGTGGCAACAAGGAATTGATAATATTATTAAAATATGCTTTATATTTATTATTCTTACAGTTGCATAAGTTTTTGTAAGTAACATATTATCATATCCAAAATATTCAATATTTCTGCTAATTATAGGTTTTTTTATTCGAAAACCTTAAGCAGTATACGCAAATACACAGTGGAGGTTGACATTTATATGCTTGCAGCTTATGCTGATATATTTTACTAGCAGTTTCATATGACTTCACACATGGTCATATGTAGAAAACTTGAAGGGGGGAATTTTGTAAAATCTGATCTTATCTTTGCAAAAGAAATTCAATACATTTTTGTCATTTGTCATGTATGGAAGACTAGTGTAATCTTACACTCTTGCAACTTGCATTTCTTCCAGTGTGAATGATTGCACTCCTCATTTTACATGAAATATTTATAACATGAAGCCGTGATTGAATGACAATGTTGCTGATTTAAGTTAATTATGCTGATTATATGGTTAATGTGTAGTGACATAAATCCAATGCAGTTTTAGAATAATTATAGATTAACTCTGTTTTACTTTATTCTGTTTATATGAAACAAATACTATAAAATTATAATATATATAATTTTTGTGAACATATTATTTTTCCTACATTCCTATATTCATATTTATACCTATTCTCTTCACCCAAGCATTTTCCTAATTTAACATGGGTTTGGCTTCTAATCCATTCAGATTTACTTGAATAACAGTTTTTATTAAGGGTGACTGGTATCTGACCATATATATATCTGAAATATTGTCCTAATCTACCAAAAAACAAATTAACACTCACTTGATTCCTAGAGGAATTCAAACCCATAACCTCCAGATTCGTCAACTTAATCATCATTAGCATTATATCATTGTTACCAGCCTTTATTTGTACACTTCTAGACATAGGCTTTTTTTAATGAACACCAAGATGGTTAATTCCTTCTTTCTCACCGCCAACTTGAACCTGCCACTGTACAGAGATTGGCAACCCACCTAGTCTGGGGATGACCAATTCTCCATCTTTCTGAACGCAGCCTCCACTTCAGAGCCTTATTGGCCCATCACCATCGGTTCTTCTGACCATGTGACTGGCCCATTGCCACTTCAACGTACCAATACTTTCATTAATAATACACTTTTTTAATTTAGTTCTTTGTTCTTTTGATTTTAGTTGATTCATCCATTAATGCCAACAAATCAACTAAATGAGAGATGGAAATAATGCAAACCAAAATCTAATGTTTAATATTCAATAACATTCAATTCAATACTCAGGAACAAGCCCGAAACAAATATATTATTGTTGATAGATCATGACTGTTTTCCATAATTAATTGTTGATTTTTATTTTAAAAAAATAATATTAAATAGTAGCAACTACATATCAATCGATTTTCTATTTCAGGGCGACGAAGAGGAAAAGTGGGCAGAGAAAGCTGTAGACAGTCTTGTTAAGAAATTAAAGAAACGAAAGGGTGCTATCGAGGAGCTGGAGAGGGCACTCTCGTGTCCAGGGACTCCATCAAAATGCGTCACCATCCCCCGCTCACTAGATGGAAGATTACAGGTAAAATAACTTTCATTTATTTTTAAAACTAAAAGCAGTTATAAGTATCTAATACTATGGATCTGCTAGTCTGCACTAGACTTACCAAGTTAAAAGAAATTTATTTATTTATTAGCCTTTATTCAGATAAGTATAAACAATTACATATCTAATTCTACTCTATCTAATTTAACTACAGCTTATTTATTTATTTTCTGTTTGCCACTGGCATAGGCCTCCTCCATTCTACGATATGATCCTCCCATCTTTTCTTTTGTCTTCCCATTTTTCTCTTTCCTTCTCTGGGATAGCATACCATGATACTTTTACTCCACTTTTAATTTCCAGTTGCAGTATGTCCAGTCCATTTCCATTTTAAAGATTATATTTTTAGTATAAAATTTCGTGGCCTTTTTTTTCCATTTTTATACTCTACTCTCCATCGCTCTTTGACACTTTCTCAGTCACAAGAAATATAACTCGGCAGGTTACAAGAGATATAAGTAATTACCATTGTCACACCCAAGCTATTTTCTGTTGTGGCACCAGTTTAAGCAATAACCAATATTATTAAATAGAATCAAAAACGACCAGGAATTGATTAATTTTCTAAAATGTAACAATTTCAAAACTTATGGTCAATAACAAATATAATGACTATTAATGTGTGTGATTTAATTATTGCAGTGATGTAATATAGCTTAATTTATCTTTGAGCATTTGAAGTTAGTCAACAGACTTTGTTTATTATATGTATTATTTATTGGCATTTGCCTTATAAACCGGAGGTTGTAGGTTCGAATCCTGCAGGGAAACAACTTTGTGTTATCATTGTTTCCTGGTTGGTTAGGATAATTTGGACCTATCAGCCAATCCTGAAAAGTGTCGGATGCATGTAAAAAGTCGGTCCACCTACGAACCTAGATTGGACCAGCATGGTGTGATAAGGTCCAAAAACCTCCTATTGGAGAAGGCACATAAAATAGGCATTATTCAGCTGATCACTTACAATTCTGTTGTATTCTATACTAATTTCATGAATACGAATTAGCATTATATACCAATTTTAAGCTCTTTGCCATTGTCATAATCTTACTCTATATTTATAACTTGCAGGTCTCCCACCGCAAGGGTTTGCCGCACGTCATATACTGCCGCGTGTGGCGCTGGCCCGACCTTCAAAGCCACCATGAGTTGAAACCCCTCGAGATCTGTCAGTATCCATTCAGCGCCAAGCAGAAGGAGGTCTGCATAAACCCATACCACTACAAGAGAGTGGAGAGTCCTGTCTTACCGCCTGTATTAGTTCCACGGCATTCGGAGTTTGCCCCGGGGCACTCTTTACTACCCTTCCAAAGGACTACAGAGCCCGCGATGCCCCACAACGTGTCATACTCAGGATCAGGCTTCCCCCCCTCAGCGTCATCAGAGCTACCGGATACCCCACCACCGGCGTACTCCCCGCCATCTGATGATACAGAGCCCCCTGGTGAAGTGGCTCCGGTTTCCTACCAAGAACCTCTCTACTGGGCCTCCGTAGCCTACTACGAGCTGAACTGCCGCGTGGGTGAGGTCTTCCACTGCAACTCCCACTCGGTTGTGGTCGACGGCTTCACCGATCCATCGAATAACAGTGATCGATTCTGTCTAGGCCAGTTGAGCAATGTGAATCGGAATTCCACCATAGAGAACACGCGCCGTCACATAGGCAAAGGGGTACATTTATACTACGTCGGCGGTGAGGTGTACGCCGAGTGCCTGTCGGACGCCGCGATATTCGTCCAGAGTCGCAACTGCAACCACCACCACGGCTTCCATCCGTCCACCGTGTGCAAGATCCCACCCGGGTGCTCCCTGAAGATATTCAACAACCGAGAGTTCGCTCAGCTGCTCTCCCAGAGCGTGAACCACGGCTTCGAAGCGGTATACGAGCTTACCAAGATGTGCACGATACGTATGTCCTTCGTGAAAGGCTGGGGAGCGGAGTACCATCGTCAGGATGTGACCTCCACCCCCTGCTGGATAGAGATCCACCTGCACGGTCCATTACAGTGGCTGGACAAAGTGCTCACGCAGATGGGGTCGCCGCACAACGCCATCTCGTCGGTCTCTTAGCGGAAGAGACTCCTGATCGCCCCCCACCGTACCGGTAGTCGGTTATCTCACAATCCTATGCATTTTTATCCCGTATCAGAGCTTCTCTGTACCTTCATGGCGACGTACCACGATTTTCTACTGAACATGTGGAATCTATCTCTCCGCATTTACTAGTTTTAATAATTTACACGATATTTTCTTTACAGTTTAATTATCAGGGTTCAAGATTTATACTCCATTTTTTTACCAACAGTATAGAAACCGCTTTGACTTATAATTCCGTTTAGAGCCCCAACAACTTTGATAACTCAGCTCAAATTATGTGTCCAAGTAAACTTTAAACGTAAGACGTATTTAGGATAACTGTAGTTAATATAAAGACATATGTTAGAAAGTGGTTATACTCGGTAATATATATTTATATCTATGTACGTGACACTGACATGGTATAAGATATTATTTGGTGTTAATTAAGTCTTTGTGGTGAAAGTGAGGGGCTAGTTTCGAAATTGTGACATTTTTAAAATTCCCGCGTTTTTTATTGGCAAAGCCGGATTTAACGGTTGAAAACTATGCATAATTGATAAATACTAAATAAACTGTATGCTAGTATTAGTGATCGTCTGAATGTTTTTTTTTTATTGTTTTATAGCCAATGGATTGTATGCAGAATGAACAATATAGTTTTAAATGAAATATTAAAGAAAAACATTTATCGTTTAGTCAATAGTAAAATTAAAGTAATTTGTGGCTCCAAGAATGTTTAAATAAAATTATTAAAATCTTTTCAAAAATTTAAAAACTTAAATAACGATATTTGACACGCGGTCTTCGGGTCAATGAACTTTTGACAGCATAGATACTAAAATATTTTAAGGGTTCGATTTTATTCTTAAATATCTGTATATAGTCGCAGACTGTTTTTATTTTGACAAAACGTTAATCAATGAACATTGGAGATGTTGTAAAAAAAAATTATGATATATTTTTTTAAAGCATTGGCCCTCTTAGCTTAAACATGATGCAAAGAAATAAATGAAATTTACAAAGTATATTTGCCGGTAGTGCAATAAAACGTATTATATTCTGTTTTCGCTCTACATTCGTAGCCGCCATATTGTACCGCCATGTTTAATATTTAAGTTAAAAAAGAAAATTAATTTGCGTTAAAATTCAAATCGTGTTTGACATATGACTTAATAAATGTCAATTCTAAATTCTATTGGCTATGGAATTACGATGTTTACGTTTGTAAAGTTTCGGCATTGTTTTGTAAATAGCGTGTTATTCGGCGACTAGATTTGGGGCCACGTTTTTTATTTCACTATCTAGTTTTAGCGAGGTATGTGTTCTTTATGTATGTAATTAATGATAATCTAGTAGTTTTTATTTTTACCATGTAACGATGTGTGGCGTGTGAGTGCTTTGGCGTTTTTCAATTTTGAATTGGAACATTTTTCGCGCGCTTTGTGCTTATTGTTCGGAGTACAGTCGGGCACAAAAATGTGAGTCTGAAGCGATTTTGATCGGTATGCGTATGAATCGAAAATTTTATTAGTTCTATATTTTTATTGAGAATAATACGACGTTCTGCTGTTGAAAGAGTTAAATTTGGATTTATATTGATTTGTTTTTACGACGTGATACAATTTTTTATATTGAATATAATAAACAGTACGTCGAATTATACTTGTAATGGATGCAAACGAATCGGCCATAGTAACGAAGTAGATGACTCAATGTCAATCACTGATTGATATTCGACTAATAACAACACCATATTGACATAGTGAGAAATTATTTTCCTTCGGAAAAATGTGGGTCTTTTTTTTTATGGCATACGCAGGCAGACGAGCAGTCGGGCCACCTGATGGGAAGTGATCACCGACGCCCATAGACATTAGCAATACCAGTGGTATCGCCAACGCGCTGCCTACCGTGAGACATAGGGTGTTAAGGCTCGTTTACCCAGTAAATACGCTGGCTACGGTGCCGTTCAAACCGGAACACAGTAGTGTTTTCACACTACTGCTTCGCGGCAGAAATAGGCACCGCGGTGTTAACCACCCAGACGGTCTCCTGTAAACAAGGAACCTACCACCGGTCTTTGTCGGAATACGATGACAACCGAACTGTCAACGAATGATCGTATTAAATGAGTGGACATTTTCATATATATATGAAATATAATATGAAATTTTATTGTTTAGTGTCAAATGTCATTGTATAATATATAGATTAATAGGTACCGAAACTGTTTAAGAGAGCAAGATATATAAGTACTTACTACCGAAATATTACGTACGAAAATGTTTTCTCACTATATCTAAACGTACGAGGCCACTTTGTTGCTATGGATTACTTTGTTTACATCTATTCCTGGAATAAACCGACTAAAATGTAGTAAGATGATTTTTTAACTTTTTAGTGTCATATATATTATTAAGTGACTGTACGTAAGTACAAATCGTGCCATCTTTTCTCGTGTCGGTGGTTTCCTATGAATCGTACTTTGATCGTAAATATTCTTTAAGCCATTAATTTTCAAGCTGCATTGTGTTTTAATTGGAATATACTTAACGCGAGTAATTTTGTCTGTTTAATAACAAAGCTTGTGCCTTAAAATAAACATGATTGGGACGTCGCGAATGCGACATGAAAGATGTAAATTGATCTCAGGTAAATTAAGATTCCCCTAGTTCCTTCTGCGGACGTCGTACGCGTGGTCCCTTTGCCATATGTAAAAATATCTAAGGATGACCTTAATGATATGTACAAGTGCTAATATTCGGTGTAATTTCTTTTATGTTATTAAATAATTCAATTATGGGACAATATTATTGTTATCGAGCTTTGCAGTACTCTTGTGTGTTAAATTAAAATTTGAATGTCGTTATAACAAGTGGGTAAATAAATAGCAGATATTTAGGATACAGTAACCGATTTGGCTTCTTTTTAATAGTTCTTATAATGTTTTGTGGTGAAGCATTCAGTGTTGCCTGTTGTGTTAGCATTATTGAAACTATCGAATATTTTTAATTATAAGACTTTAGCCCAATTAGACTTGAAATAAATGTGAATAAAGTAAAGCATAGCAACAAAATGGCGTCGTACGTAATGCGTTGTCTGTCACTCAATGATGAACAGATAAGTGAGAATTCATCAATAATAACGCTAGATGTGTTTCACGATTTCGTTGCCACTGGGTTCAATGTTTACATCTGTTCTAAGTCTTAATTGAGTTCACTATATCAATTACCACTTGCTACCCCAGCGCCATCGTGGACCTTTCTGCCAACTATTTGCAGCTTTCAGTTGTCTATCACACATTTTAATTTTTACTCCCCTCTGAGATCGTGCTATTTACCCTTTAACGTGAGTAATATAAACTTTTAAGATTAACTTCAATGTTTTAAAAGATGTTTATGAAAATCGTTTTTATACTGTTGTTTCTGTGGTCATGAGACAGTCGTTTTGTAAAGAATGAATCGATTGTTACATGTATAGTAAATATATATGTATGTGTTATATAGTGGCAAAGACTTGTTCGTTGAACACAAATTCAATAATATACGTGCCTATATAAGCTGTACTAAATAACCGTCCATATTATGACCAGCTGTTTGTTGTTTCGCTAAAACTATTCTGAAGCTTTCATAATATTACCATATTTAAATAGGATTATCATATTAAAAAAAATATGAAAACAATAAATGGATAAATTGACTGGATACCAATTGTATATGCACATTTAAAATTGGTTTAAACATCATCATCACCATTATCCTCATCAGCCTGTGTTAGTCCATTTCTGGACATGGCCAGACCTAATGCACGCCTTCTCCATTAGGAGGTTTTTGGACCGTATCTCACCACGCTGGTCCAATGCGGGCTGGTGGGTGGACCGACTTTTTACATGCCAATCCGACTAAAATAGTAAATAGTAATATATTAAAACATATTTTATTTCGAACGTTATATTTTAATTTAAAGCCATAGTTATAGTTAACTCAATTTAGGCATAGAATTTACGTATAGTAAGTCTTAAGTCATACTCATTTGGCGCCAAAACGTGCTGCACTCTTATTGGTTAAACGTCGCGTGGGAATTCAAAATGGCCGCGGTCCACTAATTAGAACATTCGCTCTTGCCGCCATTAGTGTTTGACATTAAAATTGTTCCGCGTTTCTTTAATTTAAATTTAATTAATTATAGTTCAAAAACCCGTAATGGAGGTGTGCATTAGGGTAGGCTATGTCCAGCTGTGGACTAACTCAGACTGATGATGATATTGATGATTTATAGTTTTATGCACTAAATATAATATATGCGAATACTATACATGATAAATAAAAGAATTTTACAGATTTTATTGCGGTTAATTATTCAAAATTGTACATGACGTTTCAAACCCTTCCCAGAGCCCGTAGTCAAGGGACCGGCTAAGATGTTGGGCGTCGAAATGTTAGTGTTAATTCGTTTACCGACTATTCTTCATATATAAATATGAGATCCAATTTATGGATACTGAGCCGACTTTAAATTACTGTAAAGTAATTAAACGCGTTAGAATTCGTAAAACTGTCATTGGTCATAAAATTATACAGTTTGGTAATATCGTCATATTACTGACAGTGTCACAAAATTCAATCATTTGCCTGCGAACATCTCACATCTATTCTAGCGTTAGTCATTTGAAAGTGACATTAAAACTGGATTTTTAAGCGCATGGTGAAAAAGACGAATTTATAACCGTGTCTTAGTAGTAGTATTTTTAACATTCTCCTGCTCGTGTTGATAAATTCTTCATTCTCCCAATAGCTTAGTTATAACTTATGCACATTATATTACCCTGCACAAGATGAAGCTCACGGGAAAGCTTGGTATATGTTACCTATGATACTTCCAAAATTATGTAGTTCTTTCTTAAATTAAAAGACTGAACCTTTAGTTTAGCACAAGTTTTATTGATTTTCTTTTTCATACAATACCGAAACAAACTGTAACCCTTTATGTTTTATACACTTCTGAATAAGTCTTATGAACCATGAATTTTTATTGTTTTTTACGTAACTCATCTGTGCCTTTAAATATATCCCCGAAATTGTTTTTTTGTTTTGTATAAAGCTGAAGTATATTTATTAAAAAAAAATAGGGTACAAAATACTTATAATCATCATAAACGTAACCAAGAGAAACAAAGTTATTTTAAAATTTCTGATTAATTCATATAATTATATTTTCTTGGTTAGAAAAATTTTTGTTCTGTTTCTATTCATTTTGTAAATGTATTTAATGATCCACCCACCAACCCGCATTGGAACAGCGTGGCGGGATACGGTCCAAAAACCCCCTAATGTAGGAGGCGAGCATAAGGGGAGGCCTAATACAGGCTGATGATGATGATTTAATTATATGAAGAAGCCATTGTACTGATATGAAGAATGTAAACCTTATATTAACAATGTTATTTATGAATTTATATTTTAATATTCGCCACAAACGCTTTGAATACAGAGTGAAGTTATTAGCTATCGTTTAAAAATATATAATGAACGAAATGTATGTATGTTTATCGTATAATGGATATTGGATATAAATATTTTACGAGTTTGTATATGAGGATACTATTTTGGTTTCGAAATATGATGTAAAATACTTACGACAATATGATGTACATCTATTAAACATTTGACAAAACGAATTACTGACGTCACAAATTTTAAAACTGTATTTAAACTAAGTGAGATCTGAAATCTATCTTTTGTATCAGTTGTAATGGAAAATTAAACCAATAACAACCTTTAACTTTGTTTTGATAGGTTACAGAACTCTTTTAGCTTGAGAATAATTTTAAAGTTTCTTGTGGTATTAGAAAGTGAAAGAACGTGCCTAAATTGTGCCTATATTATAAACAGTTCAGTTTAACTTGAAAGTGTTGTAAGTTCATTATATATAAATAATATTTGGGCCAGAATTTACCGCCATCTTGTGTTTGTGGATAAATGTTTGACGTTTATAATTTTTAATTTCGACAAGGCACATGCACTCTGTTGTTGTTTTTATCGATTTGAATAAGACGTGGCTTAAAATATTTGTTTTTTACGGTTGAGAATTTGGGCTAATGCCATGTTGTGAGTGTTGTGCATAATTGGTATGTAAACTGTCAGTGTTTTGGACCATTGTTGTAAGCGTCGATATGTGTTGTAACTAGTGATGTGGTCGGTTTCAAAATTGTACAAATCCGATTCGAGGTTTTTCCTTTGGCTGTGTCGTCTATCGATAATCGATGCCGATCTAGTGATGCCCATATCATCGGTAGGGACGTTCGCAACCGACGTTGGTTAGGTTAAGCGTAATAGATGCCATTGTTCGTGTAATTTTTATTATCGATATATTTTTTTTCTCTGTTTAGTGATATGGAAGTAATAAAAAAATCTTTTATTCACATTGTGCTGTGTCACCTTTTTTTGTCTGATCTCCTGGTATCAGTTTTTAATATGTAACTTATATAACATTAATATGTAACTTTATTGTTTAGTGTCAAATGCCAAAATGAAAAATGTCGTTGCAAAAAACAGATATGAACTCATATAAATATATATGTTGAAGTTATTTGAAAGAGCGTAAGAGATAGGACAAACTTTTCCGAAAAATTAAGAAGGAAAATCTGTTCTCAGTATATCTGATGAATTGTAAAATAATGTAGATTCAAAGAAAGAGATATATAACCTCAGGGTATAAAAGTCAACCCGAAAATTAAAAAAAAAACTCAATAAAACATTTAATTTCTTAATATAGACCGTTGCACGACTATCTTATAAAAACTTGTTTATTTTCGTGGATTTTAACTATATTATAAGCAAATTAGACCTTTTATAGCCTTAGAACTCTTCTATTTGTGACCTAAAAACCTACCTAGGTTTTTGAAAGGTTTTTGAAAGGTCTATCCTTTTTGCAACCATCTCTTGATTGGCACCGGATCTGATCAACGCGTGGTGAATGACAAGATGCACCGTAAATTTTGTATGCACAGCCCTATGTTGGCAACAGTAATGCCCGTGAGAGACATGCCCATGAGAATGACTGTGTGCTGAATGCAATTAGAGTGCGCTTAGAGATAACGCTGACAACGGAATGCGCCCTGATGTTTTGCTATGTGCCTGATAACTGCTGGCTTGTGCTGTAGAAACCAAAGGACGTGGGTTCAAATCCTGCGGGGACTCAACTAGTTTTACAAGTTGCTTCCTTCGTAGTTTAGAGCAACGCGGGCTGATCATCCGATTGTTGGTCACTGAAAAGTATGATGATCCATGCGTCAGATCCGGCCTCTGCCTTATCTTTCACCTGTCGTGTCGGTTATCCGTCCTATCGGGCTTTGAGAGTATAAAGGAATAGGGAGTGTACCCGTGTTTGCGCACTACGGCGGCTGATCTCTAATATAGATCAGCCGCCGTAGTCGTAATCGACTTTGAGGACAATATTATTATCATTATTACTGTGTTTGACAGTGAATGTAATTGGAGAAAACTGTATCTTTTCGAAGAAGAAGGTATTCAAAACCATACATGAGTAAATATTTGTAAGAAATAGGATAACGCGCAAGCTATTTTGTGTTAAAACAATAGAAAACTCGTGCTCGAATCCAGGTGCCCTAATTAAAAAAAATGTCAATTTAAAGGTCAAAAGGGGGTCAGCGGATGTACTAACATTCATCCACTGACTTCTTTTTGACCTTGACACAGGATCGTTCCTCTTGGCGACTTATGGGAGAGGCCTATACTCAGCAGTGAGCTCTGACAGGCTGAAACGAAATGTCAAAAAAATAAATACGGCGCATCTCTATCTCCCTGGTCGTTCCCTCATATCTGTGGATCATGGTCAGCATCAGGTGACAAGTCGACCGGATGATCTGCCTCAGTCTCTATCCGCTGCTTCTCTTATCACCGTATAGTAATTACAGGATGGCCAGTCTTTAACCTGGTCTATCCATCTTCCTGGGTTCCCGTGATCTTATCTTCTTATAATATAGAAGTAAAAGTAAACGTAGTACATATTGTAATAAGAGTTGAGAAGTTGTGTTGCGTTTCGTTCATCTGGTTACGGCTTCGTCGTAGGTACGTACTGAAAGATACACCATATTTGCGTTTATCGTAATAGTATATATTAAGTTGTTATTAAATATGAAAAGTTATATTTTGCAGTCTCGAAGTTATCTTGTCTAGGAAGTAACTAAGTAGGTCCGTGTATTTTTACGTTAAAAGCAATTTCCAAGGACATCTATATTCTGGTTTGAAGCGCTATAAAGCCTAGTAGTAGTTGAGTAGGACACTTACAAGTAGCCTTACGTACGTGAGCTCGTTTTGTTAAAGTAGTAGAAGGGGGGGGGGGCAATGTTATATTTCCTACGACTAAAATATGTAGGGAACCACAAAATGGACGTTGAAAAAATGAATCCTTATAGGTACCTCGATTTATATAAAATTCCACTTTATAATAAATATTTAGAAAATGACAACTGATTGTAATAAAGTGCGAATGAAATTGCGTCTGTAACAATATGTTATACATTTACCCAAGGGCTGCTTCATATTATATGGAACGCGACCACTAGGATCATAGCTCGAAGTATGCAGCGATCGCATCGCCTACTTTCATCGACGCAATAGGTTAGGTAAGACCTAATTATGCCACTTGCAGGTTAACCCATGGACGCTATGTAACAGTAGCGAAATAATATGCAATTTATCGCCCGCCGCCTGCGCACATTTAGAATACAAATGGCGGAGTGTCATGGCCGCCGCGCGCATGCGGTGAAAATCGACAGTTGTTTTTTTTTTACGCGGGTGACTGGCAAAAGGTGTTATCACGCTAGATTTGTTTACGTTGCGTTTTTAAAAAAAATCAATTTTATGTTTTAACAAAATGTGGGATAAAGTCATGGTCGATTAAAAAATATTTATAATTTAAAAATTTTTATAATTTCTTACGATAACTTCTTAAGTAAAAATATGTTGGAATTTGTTTAATATAATCTAGTTAAGTAGAAGTAACATTTATTTAAATAGCGAAAGCTTATTTACAAACATTTTCAAACAATTCCTGAATGTGGAATAATAATTTGATATTTCCTTATTTAGCAAGTTATTTAGAGCATTTAGAAAATTGATATATAATTAATTGTTTTAAAATTTATAACCTCAACTAGACTAATTAAAAAAATTACTTCACTTGTTTAGTAAATACGAATGCAATCAGATTGTGTGCCCATTATTTGAACTTGTTATGATATTTTTTATTGTGACTACTATCATAGTAACAGATTGCGTAATGGATAACTCCAATGCGGTAACATTTTTCTTTTACTTCAATTATTGATGTCGGCCAAATCAAAATGACAACGTGTTATTATACCAAGAAGTACACTAATCTCATATCAAAATCAGATATTGCCATGTTACTTCATGCACGCATTAGCAACACTTACACAATAATCTAGACACCTTGTCATTTTAATGACCTATGAACAACTGGGTCTATGGCCTAGGGTCCAAATCCGGACAGGATTCATCAAGTGAGTATTATAACTGGAACCGACGATACCTTAAAAAGATTACATATTTAGAAATTCATCCGACTTTCCATTAAAATTTAACCTATATTAGGTTACAGTTAATGGAATGAATGGATGGAAAGTTATTTAGAAGAAATTTGAAACAAAAAGGAGGTCCCTTTTGACAAGTTTTGCAATGTGCCTCTTTTCTCAATCTAAATTACATATTTAACCTTTTTTCGATTTTATACTTAGTATCTATGCACCAAATATTTTCAACTATTTTTGATTCATCATCATCATCATCATCAGCCTGTGTTCGTCCACTGCTGGACATAGGCCTCCTAATCACGCCACCGCTTCCGATCTTCGCTATTCTCATCCAGCCCACACGGCCACTTTGTGAATGTCGTCACTCCATCTTGCCAGGGCGTCCTACACTACGTTTGCCGAGCCTCGGTCTCACTCCAGAACTTTTCGACTCAACGATTTTTGATTAATAGTTGAAAATATTTGGTACATTACATACGTTTAGTACAATGAATTATAGCAAGTAAAAGTGTATTAATAACCAGTAGGTGTTTCTGTATAAACAATGTAGACGAAGAGGCTTCATTCCTGTTTTACTTTGATTGAGCGACTGCCGACTATACCTTTATCCTCATTATCATCCTGTGTTAGTCCACTGCTGAACATAGGCCTTCCCTAATGAACGTCTTCTCCACTAGAGTGTTATTGGACCGTATCGCATCAGGCTGTTCCAATGCGGGTTGGTGGGTGGACCGACTTTTTACATACCCATGCGACGGATGGATCATCTTACCCAGACAATTGGTCGGTCAGCCCAAATTGCCCTAATCAACTAGGAAACAACAATGAAGATTTGTAGAGTCACCGCAGGATTCGAACTCACATTTGCCGGTTTCGGAAGCGATAGAATATACGTAAATAAGGTCTGATGTCAAATTCAATTGGTGCTCAAAATGCTAATTGCGTGGGGATTGAAAATTCTGTCACCAATATTGTTTGACATTAGATCCGTTTTCACTAATTTTAATTTTAATTGGCTAAAATAGGGCCGGTCACATAAGTGGACTATCACAGGCTGATGATATATGTTGAAGAGATGTATAAAAACACTCGGGAGCCGGGGCTTTGTATTAAAAGAACTATTATCAGTAAAACTTTATAATTCGTCCAGTATAACGGCGTATGGAATATCGAATGCAGACTCTCAAATAACGAACATTCTAGACTCTCTTTTATATTAATCTACCCCCCTTTTTATACAATTCTGTGATAATCCATTTACATAACCATTTATTCTACAAAGCTATATAAAAGAAGATGTAATTAAATAATAACAATCAATAACCTTTAAATATTACAATGCCAATATTAACCGGTTTGAATAACTGAATACAATCATTAATTATATAATAAGTTGTATAACATTGTAGCATGTTCATCTATGTTGTCATTGGTTGTTAACATATAAATTCTACCTCTAAATTTTAAAATTCAGTGCAATAATAACATCGCTTATATATCTTACATGTTTTATAAACACCGCTAAATAAGATACAGAAACGGTTATTTTTTCATAACACAAGGAACTACCTTAACAAGCTTTATTTATTAAGGAGCCTTATAGCTTAGAAACGTCAAACTGGGAAAACTTAAAATCAAAAGATAAGCAAATAATGAGCACTAGTAAAAATTTGCATTTCTTTTTATAGAGAGAAACATAAAGACGAAATGATCACTGGCTCTCGTACTACAAATAACTTAAAACCGGTTTATCACAACCTTGTGTCACGCATCTAGATCATTCTGTGGTAGGCGACCTCAAGGGGCGCTGCTTTTGTCCGAAGCAAGCAAATTCCTCGTATGTATTGATTGATACATGTCGTCTTTTTGATTCTTATTGTTTTACCCTTTGAAATTAGTTACTCTAAACGTTGGATGAATAATATTTATAATCATCAGCCTGTGTCTGTCCACTGCTGGACACAGGCACGCCACAGCTTCCGATTTTCTGCTATCCGCATCCAGCCCACACCGACCGCTTTGCGAATGTCGTCACTTAATCTTGCCTCAGGGCAATCAAATATAACCTTAGATAAAGGAAACACCTACCGATCCGCAATGGATCAGCGTGGTAGGATATGGTCCAAAAACCCCCTAATGGATAGGGGCGTATTAGGGGAGGCCTATGTCCGGCAATAGACTATCACAGGCTGATGATGATAAAAGGAAACAAATTTGTACGTTTCATTCACGTTTTGACTTACTTCTTATTGTTTTCTGTTCTTTGAATTCCACCTAATTTGGTTTTCTAGAAAAAAAAGTGTAGGTCGTAAGTGATTTTGTTGCATTCTCAGTTTTCTAGATCATCTTAGACACCTGTTTTAGCATATTAGTGCAAGCAAATATATATATATATACGTTTTCTTCACTCGAAGAGATCAGATGCCGTTGCAGTATAAATTGTTAATCAAGTGAATCTATTTTGTTTAAAAGCCCATCCGTGTGCAAGAATTAGAAAATTTATGCTTGCTGTCAATTTAGAATATATTCTGCAACAAGATCTCACTGTTAAAACCAATTTCACAATTAAAATCAATACCTAAAGCTATCCTACTACCTAATCTCACTCAAATTAGAAACAAGAAAGTTTACACGTAAAATAAATATTTTTAGAATATTTATATACAAAATTTGCAATAAAATTATTTCTACGTCAGATAAACTTATAAACGTAAAGGGAATAATGAATGACCTATAACATGCCAAAACTGTATAGATTACACCGTTGTACTTTGTTTAATTTAATAAATACTACAAAAAATACGATTTAACATAATATTTACGTTAAACACAGATTAATAAACTAATCCGTACATCGTAATGAATACTTTTATAAACTAGTATCTATAGTGAATTTTCTTTGATCGCAAAGTATCTAATCAAGATGGTTGTAAGCAACCGGTTCATGGTTTACAGTTCGTTTTAGAGAGAAGCGTAATCATGAAAATCGTTATGATTTGTTGGATCCCTAAATAACAGAATAATACTTAAATAAAAAAAAAACTTAATTCAATTATAGTAACAATCAAACGAAGCGACAACTACACAAATGTATATAAATATACCAGTAAGTGGAAAATTTTATTTTAAATGCATTATTCTGTTATATTTATTTGGTTAATAATAATAACAGGGCACTTTTCAAATCTAAAACCTTATTTTACACATACTTAATTATAAATAACCTTATGCGTGTATTTACATTATAAAGTTACAAAAATGCCGACTATATTTACAAGTTTTTTCTTTTTATAACTATAAGCCGAAGGTAACAATTCCTCAAATTGCAAAGTTCACATGATGCAAGTGTCACTACTAACTGCATATGGAAATCTTGCGTAGGCTGACAGATAACGTGGAATGTAAATGGATGCAGTGTTTTGTTTTAAATTACACACCATCGTGCAATGTCCTGCGCTGCTTATTGCACTCGCTGCTGATATTCGAATCTGTCCTTTTTGATATTATTAAGCACAACTTAAAGTTACATAAATTGACCTTAGTGAAAATCTAATATGACTCACACACAGTCTTTTCATGTCATGAAATGACTGTGGTTAAAAATTAATAAAGGTTCTAGGATACCTGAACTATACTTAAAACTGAACGTTGCCTATTTATTGTATCCTTATGAAATTATAGATTCAACTTCATTCAATTGACCTTAGTGAAAATCTAATATGACTCACACACAGTCTTTTCATGTCATGAAAAGACTGTGGTTAAAAATTAATAAAGGTTCTAGGATACCTGAACTATACTTAAAACTGAACGTTGCCTATTTATTGTATCCTTATGAAATTATAGATTCAACTATAAGTAATACAAACCTCGAATTTCTTTCTTGTTAGGCGTTCTTTACAATCAGAACGTTCTGGTTTTTCTTTATGATAAATAAAGTAAGGTAATGTTGTATTAGTTTAAGGTATTTATCATTTTAATCATTGCTAACTTTTCAACGCATGGGACGTCGATATCAAACATCGTAAATTTAAAACCATCCCCCCTTTTTTGCATTCGAATTATTTACAAAATTTTTAATTATATCTAAAAAATTAAACTGAAACCGTTAAGTAAACCTTATATAATGTATATTGCGTCTAAAAATCAATATAGTCAATAAAGCAAGGAAAAAACTTATTGACGACAGCTGTTGCTACTATTATTTTATTGTTGACATTATTATAATTTTTTCGTCACATAATACTTCAAATCGAAACAGCGCTAAAGGCTGAAGTGAATTCTCTTGTTTTAGTCGAGTCCTTGAAGTAATATAAATAAACTAATATTGTTAATGTAAAATAACATTAACATTATACCAGCAGACTACTGCTGGACATAGGCCTCCCATAATGCACGCCGCCGCTTCCGATCTTCGGCTATTTTCATTCAGCTCACACCACACCCACTCTGCAAATGCCGTCACTCTATCTTGCTGAAGGACGTCCGATAGTACGTTGGCCGAGCCTCGGTCTCCGCTCCAGAACTCTCCGACTCCAGCGGTCGTCAGTTCTGCGGCTTATGTGACCGGCATACTGCCACTTCAGCTTACTAATCCGGTGCGCTATGGTCGATGCTCTGAAGATACTCTGGTTGTTTGACGGACCACGTAATTTCTGATGCGGTCCATCAGAGATACTCGCTGAGTGACTTTATAATTTGCGGACCATTCGAATCGTAATAGGTAACACGCACTAACCAAAGGCTTTCGATTTGGGCCGCTATGGGTTGGATGACGAGAAAACTGGACGAAGCTTATGAGCTGCCAAAATCAACCGAAATCTTCCGTTGCCCTCTCCCTCAAAGTTGTTTCTACTTTTTAACTGCCTCCGTAGCCTAGTGGTAAGGGCGTATGCTTTAGAAACCGGAGGTGGTGGGTTCGAATGCTGCGGGGACTTAACAAATTTTCATTGTTGTTTCCTAGTTGGTTAGGGCAATTTGGGCCGATTACCCAATTGTCTGAAATGTAAGATAATCCATGCGTCGGATGGGCATGTAAAAAGTCGGTCCATTCACCAACCCGAATTAGACAAGCGTTGTGGGATACCGTCCAAAAACCCCCTAATGGGGAGGCCTATGTCCAGCAGTGGACTAACACAGGCTGATGATGATAATGATGATGACTTTTTAATATTATATATAGTACTATTAATTTAAAGTGTTCCCCAAATTACACCACTGACATTTGAGATATTCGGATATGACGCATCAAATATTTTATAAAATACTTACTTTATTACGCGTTTTGCGGATATCCTTATGACTTATTTTAATGACTTTTATTATTAATATTGCTTAAAAGATTCGTATATTCAAGTATAGTAGTAACAGTAAAGTAAATAAGTGTTAATTTGAGAATGAATATTTATGAAGGCAGAATTCAACCGTTCTTAGGATAAACACAAATATTACAAAATGACTTAATTATTTTTAAAATCTGTTATATTATGATATTGCCTATTCCATGCAGTTCTATTAGGATAAGCCTTAATTCCATAATATTTCTCATTTTCAACCAAGAACGTATACTACGTGATCCGAGAACGAATTTTTATTTATATATTCGATATTTATAATTCATTAGTTAAAACAAAAATTGACCTTTCACGTGGACAGGTTTTTTTTAAAAAGCCGCTAAAATTGATACTTCCTTGATTGTCAAATGTCAGTAAAAGTAACAATATTTTATGGAACTGTGTTTTTTTCTACTTTTACGTAACGTTTACTTTTTACTTAATAAATTGTAACGCACGTACGTTATTTTTAGCAAGAGCTTTAAGTTACGCTTAAACAACATAATCAAGCGAAAGAGGCAAATGAATATGAAAGAAAAGATCAATACTGATGAGACTAAGATGAGAGAAGATAAATACTGTAAAAATGTACCAAAAAAACAGAAAAATTTAGATGATTTAAAATAATTGCTGATACTAATCAATTCTAGACAAATTATAGCATGTCTGACGAAAAAAAACAAAATCGCGTTTAAGTTATGTTCTCGGATAAGTATTTTAAAAGAGTTATTATATATCTTTCTTTAATTATTCCATTTAATTCTTTTTCTATGGTCTTTTCTTGTATTTTTGACTGACTCTCTTCGCAGTATATGTAGTAAGCGACATGAAACACTCTAGTAATTTCCACGGCCATGAGGTCGCGTGGCGTTAGAAATAAATTGCGGAAAACATACCGTGGATATTACTTTGAAGGCAGACCAAATTGCTTAAATAATTAACTTTTTAACGATCGTAAATGTTCGAGCTATAGCTTTAATCCATTTTTATTAACAATTGTAGAAAGAGTTACTAATTTAAATAACTTAAATACATTAAATCTTTCTTTAAACACATAAATTTAGTATTTATTTTTTATTGCTCTGTAAAGAGACTAACCTTAAGAGGCGCCACCAAGCGATTAGAACAAGTACGCTATGGGTGCCTCTAGGAGGGTTAGGTTCCTTAACCCAAGGCATGTTGCCACCCCTGTTTTAAGATGCCAAGATGTGAGGAACCACTCACGAAGAACGAGGGATGGTTTGGTCACAGAAAACCACGAATGTTTTCCTGAGACACCTTTTAAGTCGCGGGAATGAAAATTGTGGTGGCTTTAGTTGGTGTGACATCATCATTATCAGCCTTTGTTAGTCCACTGATGGACATAGCCTCCCCTAAGGCACACCTTCTCCACTATCTCGTCCAATGCGGGTTGTCGGATCGACCAACGTTTTACATGTCCATCTGACGCATGGATCATTTTATTTTTCAGGCAATCGGGCGATCAGCCCAAACTGCCCTAAACAACCAGTAAAAACGATAACACAAAGTTGTTTCCCGGCTGCATTCGACCTCCGCTTTATAAAGCAAGGGCCAATACCGCTAGACCACACGGTTCATAGTTGTGTGACATAGCTCGTCTTTACCTCTGTTGTGATAAGCATATATGCTAGGATAGACATTTCTGAATATGGAATCTTTATTCCCATATATTGTATGCTCCTTTTTGTATGCTCGAAAAGTACCAAATTTTATTGAAGATGGTCATGAAAGTTCTGTTAAGTTTTATACCTAGTTTTGTTGCTTCGATTTAACGATATAGTCAATTTATAATAATCAAATTTTCATTCAATAACAAAAATAGTAAGCAGTTTTCTGCCGTAAAAGCGGGTTTAATTCTAAAAATCCTAAGATTGGTCCTTGAACTCCATTCAAATAATATACAGGGGTAAATTTTCGTGGACGAGCTTGACCCAAAAGCGATCGCCACCGCATCGGCGGTCTCAGATTATGTCATTGTGGTACGAACCACAATACGAATAATCAAATCGTCTCGCACTTGACCTCGTTGTTATTAGATACTAATGTTTACCTGCAGATTTAAGCAAGTGAATTACTATAAATAGGTTAAAACAATTTATGTACCACCATTTTATGTACTTATCATTCGCTTACTGTATAAATGTTTTTCTCGGCCATCCCTCACCTCTTCATTGTTGATATTATTCTCTTTTTTCTTTTCATCTAATTTTGGCGTGTATTTGCGTTAACGTTTTCGTTATTTCGGTCAGTAGAGCTATTTTATGTAATATTTCGAAACATTTGCCATTTTCCATTATTGATCTTAGAAAAATATATCCTTAATATCAAATTAACGTAACTTTCACAACTTCAAATTGAGCGGTGATCTTCTGTCTTATCATTTTGTTCCAAAGCTTTATGATCTTATTATTTTCTGATGCTAGGGGTATTTCCAACGCTGTGCTGCGATGCGTAATTTTTTGCGCAATCATGAACAATGCGCCCTGATTTGTACTACCGTAAGACATGGGGAGTGTTTGAATTGAGTGTGATTGAATTGAAAGTCTAACAACACGAGATACCGAGTAATGTAAAAATTACAAGAAAGATAAAAACCGTATCCCTACTTATGGAAACCATCCCATACACATTAAAAGTCTATCACCCTTTTCTTAGCCGATAAAAAGCAAATTAGCTTTTACACTTATTATACTTTTTTTTAGGTTATTTTGTACATTAATGATTAAAATATCAATGTGACATATCTACAATTCTTACAAATGTTCACAATTTCTTAAAGTAAAACATGTAAATAATATTTAAGGACCAATCGAAAATGAAATCCCGAAATTAAAATCTAATTAACAAGCAGTTACAATATGGGTCCAATGTAAAATATTGCTAATTCTCAACTATCTCATAGTTGAACGAGTAATGTTTATGTTATTTGAATAACAGAAAGAATGCTTGTGGCGTGTAAACTGAAAAATCCTAGCCTAGTCTAGTGCATACAGATACCTTTGTCTTCAGTTGGACCTAGAAACGGGGTGTCCATTTAATAAAATACGACCTGACCTGACCAGATGCGTCATCCCCGAGTCGAATTTAAAATATTCCAGCCGGCTAGGTGTCTGTTACGAAAACCGCGCAAGGGCTATACCGACCGCATAACAATATCGGCCGTTCTGTCGAAACGAAAACGGCGACATTATAAATACAAGTGGCCGCCGTGAGCGCGGCAGACGTGCTTGTGTGGCGGCCATTGCTGGTGCGAAGAGCGGGAAAATTTTTGACGTTTCGAGTTACGCTCCTAATTACGACGATGCTGTTTAAGGTCGGTTTATTTTTAATTTCGTGTATTGTTTACTAACAGCTTTTCATATGATTATTATAATTACATAGGAGGCAAAAGTTATTATTTCGGACAAGTTTTTTTTTAAATCTTTTTAATAGGTTGTCTTTGTTATAAAAGTAGTTTTTTATATTAAATGTTTTGAATGACAAAAATTTATTAATAGTAAAGTATAAATTTAAATATTTATTATACTGAACAAAGGCTACAAAAGAAAAGAGAGCCTGTAAGTATCCTTACTCTTTGTTAAGCTGTATACAAGTGTAGGTAAACTTATTAATTTCTTATTCTTGCTTAACGTTTGAATTTAATGAAAAATATGTTATTAATATTTTACCATTGCATGAAACTAGATTTAAAAATATTTGTAATAATCATATCTTACAAAATATGTACTGTATATAGAAAGACATTTTTAAACGACACGAATTCATACGTTTTTACAAAACTATTTTTATTAAAATGTTAATACAATGTGAAAGTAATTCTTATTAATTTTTAACAACATATGGCAGTGACATGGTTATAATTATTTATAATATTATAGATTTAATATCTTACAGAAGTGTCGAAGGATCAAAATAAATAACATTGAACTTTCGATACTTCCAGAACGAACTCATAGCATACCTAAGTATGAAGGCTTTCAAATAACTATATATTGTTGCATACTTAAAAAACCAAGGTCGCGGAAAATTTAAATTATAAAGATCCGTTATTTTATTATTACTAAGCCTTTAATTAAATCAAATAAGTTTCACGTGTTATTACTTTGATAATTTTTATGAATTCAGAATTAATTTAGTTAAACAAAGAGTTCCGTGATGTTCAGTTTTTCACTTGAAGAGATCTAAATTATTACTTCTGTACCTTCACAAGTGACTCATATTGAACTATAAAAATTAAAATTTTATCTTTTGATAAAAAAATATATTTATTAGGTACATTATACTTAATTTAACATTAAATAAAATAAACTTAAAAAGGTTTCCACACAGCGTTGAATCATGAGTTTTTTACAACCGATGAATGCTTGTTTTCAGTGGAACCTAATATAGAGATACATCGCAACTACTTAGATTATTTAAAATAAACAAAATTTATAACGAAAACAGAAATAAACCACTTAATACTAAATCATAAAACTAATTAAATTAAATTTAATGTTATGGTGGGTAATGATTAAGGTTTGCCATTCCTAGGGTGGAGTAGAGTACGTGCGTTTATTTTACCCTTCGTACATAAGAGGTCGTTACCAAGCTGTGGACCTTACAAGTAATGTCTGTTAATTACCTTTTTTCTTACACCTGTTAAGGTGATGTTATTTGTAGTATCTCAACGTGTAAAACTACTTTCTTCGACGTTGTTTAAAATGGATACAGTAAACAAGTGGTTCAACTTGTGTTGTTAACCTGTTGTTGCCATTTGATAGTTTTGAAAGCCATTGGTGAAGTTAAAGTTTTGTTCGTAAAAGAAGGTTAACTTAGTTGGGACTTTGTTGAGATAGTTTAATTTCATCATCAGCCTGTGATAGTCCACTGCTGGACATAGGCCTCCCTAATACAATAATAATAATTCATTAGGGGACTTTGGACCGTATCCACCACGCTGGTCCAATGCGGGTTGGTGGGTGGACCGACTTTTACATGCCCATCGACGCATGGATCATCTTACTTTTCAGACAATTGGGTGATCGGCCCAATTGCCTAACCAACTAGGAAACAACAATGAAAATTTGTTGAGTCCCGCAGGATTCGAACCACGACCTCCAGTTTCTAAGGACACGTCTATACCACTAGGCTACGGAGGCAGTTTAATTTATATTAGTCTAAATTATTTTGAGGACTGAAAGCTCATAGTCTTCTGGTGCTTTACTGTAGTTAATGTGTTCATTAATAAGGGATATAATATTAAGTAAATGACGTTGTATGAGTTATTAGTGTTTAAACTGATAAGATAGCATGTTTTTGACTAAAAGGATTTATTTTTAAAGTTTAATTATTGAATTAACCTTTACATAAACAAAATTAGATATATATCAGGTAAATTAGGGAAGATACGGAAATTCATGATTCTTAATTATGAATAGGTAACTTAAAAAAAATTAAACAGTTTTAAAAATTTATTAATTTCTATCTATAACAGTCCAATTAGAAGCTTATTTTTATTTTAAAGGTTTTAAGTGGTACAGTAGTGGTATTTTGTGGATGAAAACATATATATATTATAAATTTGTAGGATAGAACCTACATTGGGACATTATATTTAAATATTTGAAAAATTACTGTAGCAATAATATGTTAATTTAAAATTAAATTAACTTAATAATTATAATGTTATTTTCTTTGAGAAGGCTTCGACCTAAATATGTTACAGCTTCTAGAAGGTTTTCAGTGTTTGTATGCTTTTTTACACTTTTCTCATTTTAATATAACATATTGTTGTGTTAAACAGACGATTTGTCAAAACAGAAGTAAATACTTAATATAAGCCTAAATCGTACAAAAAAATTTTAAAAATGTATGTTGTGATTAATTTCGTGTATTATAAAAATACTTGTATAAAAAAAGTACTTAAAAAAAGTAGGTAATTTTGTAAGTAAATATTGATAACATATTAAATTACGTATATATGTATTAAAGTTTTTTATGATATGTATGCAAAAAACAAGATGTATATAGTTGGGTTCGATTCCCACCACGGGGAAAATATTGTGTGATGAACATATTGTTTTTCTCGTGTCTGGGTGTGTGTATCTATATAATATGTATTTATTTATTAAAATAAAGTAAGAGGTACGTATTTATCAATCACCCAATTTCCTTTGTAGGAGCTTTGCTTAGTTCGGGACTAGATCTTGTGTTATTCGTCTGGATATTATTAAACAACGTGATGTTTTCGTATAGTGCAAACCCGAAAACAGTTTGTTCAGAATCAGTAACACATTCCGGGTTAATTTTTTGGTTAACTGATTTTCAAACTAGGTTAACTTGTTTCCCAAAACGCAGTTAAAATCCAAGACCATATTTTCGCTGAGACAAGTTATTACACGTGGAAGGAATAAAGTTTGTAAACGCTTGTAACTTTTCCAGTTTTCATTATTTTTATTTAATTTTTCGTATACTATATCGCCTCCGTGGTGTAGCGGTATTGGCTCTTGTTTTATAAACCGAAGGTCGTTGGTTCGAATCCCGCATTTGGCAAACAACTTTGTATTATCGTTGTTTTCTGCTTGGTTAGGACAATTTGGGCCGATTACCCAATTGTCTGAAAAGTAAGATTATCCATGCGTCGGATGGGCATGTAAATAGTCGGTCTACCCACCAACCCCCATTGGACCATGTTGGTAGGATACGTTCCAGAAACCCCTTAAATGGTGAAGGTGCATAAGGGGAGGCTAATGTCTAGCTTTGGACTAACACAGGCCGATGATGATAATATTATATTTTGAAGTGAAACTCTTGTTGTCGTGCATAACCTACAAAGGTTTACTCAATAAGGTTTTAAGAAAAACGCCAATTTTCACAAGAATGTAGACAATTATACTTTGTCACACGCTTCTTAAATCAGAAGAAGGCAATAGGGTCGCTCCGTATTCACATCACTGTTTGTTGTCGTTCAGCGAATCGGTAATTACTTGACTGCGTAACCATCTTGAGGGGGCTTATGTTACTAGTTCAATCTCCTTTTCTTTTGACTTTATTCTTCTTCAGAGTAAACTGATGTAACTATGGGATGTATAGTATTTTACTGTGATATTCGTTTCTTTTTGAAATTGAATTCCTTTTGGATTAAACTTATTTTGTACTTTTTCTATTACATGTTTACAAACGAATATTTGAATATCAGCCGGTTTGATGATTGCAAAATATTGTAATTTGCTTAAATGGTGCCTTATGTCTTATACTCAATTAATAACGAATATGGCTGCCTATAGTAGTAGCTGATATTTTAAACATTTAGTATATTTTTTATGACAAACTGTTTTTATTGAGAATGTTTTTTTTTTTTTTTTAAAAAAAACTTTAATTACGTTACGACTTAACAATATTGCAAACGACTATGAACAATATAGACAAACAGATCCTATTTTAATAAGCACTAAAATACGTTTAGGAAATCAAGTTACATTACTGCTTCATATTAAAATTACTAACCACCACCAAAGTTTCTGATTTTAAAAAATGTTATTTAATGCGCTAAGAACATTAACTGAGTTGTTTTCATCGGTATCGACATAAGATCGCCGATAAAGATAATAAAGTAATTTGCTCTATAGTCTATTCTCTACACAATGAGACATTCACTAGTTGCAAACAATTTATAATCTGCGCAACAAATAATTTTAGTCGTTTCATAAAAAAATGTCTTAAATTGTTTTACAACAAATTAAAATGGTGATAAACGTATCCGTTAAAATATTTATCGTATTTTATTTTAGAAAATTATAATTCTTTGCAATTTTATCGTGCATAATATGTATTAAAGTTAAATATAGAAATGGCCTATTTTTTATTGATTAGGAACATATCAGGATTATTCTTTTTTGGAATCAATTGCGATGTTTTAAAAGATCTTTAAGTTGTTCAAAAAGAGAGTGAGCCATTTTATACATATTATTGTGTCTGCTTGTTACTACTTAAACACCGACCGCCTACGAGCCACCAGTTGGTTGTAACATATTTGACACAGTCTTGTCAAGGTCAGTTAAGCAGACTGTAAAAGTTATTTACATCACCAAACAATCTGTTTATAATATATTTAGACTTTTACTTAAAAAATGATGTGAGGAAACCAGGCGTTTCCTTATCGGGAACATAATTTTGTGCAACTAATTGGGTATGAATTACTTGTAAAAGATTTGTTCACTGTTTAGTGAGAAGATATTTGTCCATTACGAAGTCCGTCCAGTACTCTTAGACTAAAATGGTTAATTCAACACGTTTAATAGGAATATTCCATAACAGTAAAGATATTTTAGTTTTTTTTTTGATAGAGAAAAAGTACTTATGTTTGACGTAATGTAATAAAATGCGGTTAAAGTTGTAGATCTAGCTTAGCACTATAAATGCCCTATAATAATTTATAAGTAGTGGTAGGCTATATACTTCCTTGAGTGGTCTAACATTGAGATTGCGTCGAACTGGGCGTAACGACATTCCAACATGGCGGACGTGGTTTACGAAAATTGACGGGAATTTCGTCATGTTGAAATTAACAATTATCTTGATTATTATTATTGAAGTGGTGACTCATTATTAGTAGTTTTTTATTTATTTCATCTAAATTATAGGACATTCGGCTTCATACTATATTCATTAACAAATGTTAATACTCGACGTTTACGGTTTAAGTTGTTTTCCTTCCAGCTAAACCAAAATATTTCTTGTAAGGAATAAGTCAATACTTACAGCTTATAAACTGGTATTCGAGCACGCGACTTCGCTTAGGAATTCCGTCACCCATTCAACTGATCTTAGGCGCCGTATAACAATAATAAGCATTCAATGATTTGATATTTCACGCTGTCAACAATTGTTATTTGTCAATAGAATTATGTACATAAATTGCATTCAGTATGGCATTGCGCAAACTGAACTAGGCCGGCACAGGCGTTACCCAAATTAATCGCGTACGAATGGAAAGCCAACGTTGGACCTCCGTTGAATATGATACAAATTACAAAATCATACGTTGGTATTGTTGTAGTTTAAATTAGCTAGGTGACAAGCTAGTAATTAAGTCTTTCAGTGTACTTTGTTGAAATGTCTAACATCTATGTCTCAATAGGATTAAATTATAATGTAATTAATTGTAGTCCTGTTGAGAAACAAAGATGTCCTCTGGAAAGTGTTCGAAACGTCGGGAATTTAAAATGTGGTATAAACGTGATAATATGCGTTAAAAGTTCTTTTACTCAAGCAGGATTGTATATATAATCATACTTTAAGCGTATCATTAAATTATTTTGTAATGTCTTATTTATATTTTGCATTTTGTCACATGATTGGTTGTGAAGTGGAATGCGTAGTTTAGTATATAACGTACAGACCGACGGCGCTTTTTTATTGAATTTTTTTAAACTGTGTTAGTAAATTATATCGTATATTGGATTTCTAAATGAGAAACTACTGGTTGCTTTTAGCTTAGTCACCGAATTTCAATGTCAGTGTAGACATTTCAGTATCCTTGTATATGGAACTAGATTTATGCAACTCAAGCGCAAGAACACAAGCTTTTGTATGAAGCTATGACACGTTTCACAATATTGGACACGACGTACGTCTGTAAATGTGAATTGTTGTATATTCTTGTTAAGATATGATAACTGCACAATATAACTTAAGGTTTAGGGTTTTTGTGTGTCACAAAAAATACTTTGCATTTCTGCTTACGGCGATGACGCAGGATGTAACGCCTCAATAACCGTATATTAAATTATTTGATAAGGGCCGATTTTAGTATCGCTCACCTTCAAGTTTTTTTGAGGTCCCTTAAATAGAAATCCTTCCATGAATATATACATTTTACTTTACATTAGCCATTATATTTGTTACAGTGATAATCTTCCTGATCTTAACTGATTCAATACTATATCCTTTTAAACCGTGCAAAAGCGATAACTGTCAATGACGCTATGCAAGTTCATCCTATATGCGTCTACAAGTTTACATTGAAGCATTCTGAACACTTTCCTCAATGATGACTGAGCAAAAAACTATATGAACTAACTACAAGCAATCTAATTTAAATAATTAGAGTCGGTATGAAGTCGGCCTTGTATCCAGTTAGCTCGTGCGATTACCGCTTTTTTGTTAAGGGCATAGAATATTAATTCATTTATACTGCTATTGGTAAGGAATGCAGTCGAAATTGACCGCGCCTGTATATGTTATAAACGTATATATTAGTATGTAGGTGATTCCGGAAGCTTACAACTATGTGTCAGTTAAATGCAGCTACGCAGTTAAAAAGGAGTAATGTATCGAAAGATTGTGTGATAAAACTTTGTTTTACAATGCACATTAAAAAGATTATGTTTGCATGTATTTTTCCTCGTTATTTACTAACTTTGATCCGGGGTTTGTGGTTACGGTGCAGAAGTGGAAAATAAGTAGTGTCCGACCGAACTTTCGGTTTCGGTTTCGTTTCGGCCGAGTTTCGGCTAAAAATCAAGTTTCGGCCGCAGTTTCGGTTTCGGCCAAATTTGGCCGAAACTTTTGCCGAAACCGAAACTGGTTTCAGAAGTGTTTTCAATTTAAAAATAGTAGCGAAAGTTAAATGTATTATTGCTACAATAGAGCTCAGATCAGTCGATTTTAGTTCAGACAAACGTTCCAAGTTTGACAAAAGAAATTGAGGAGGGAACAAATAGTGAGATCAAAATATATATTCAAATTCAAATTTAAATTCAAATATCTTTATTCGATATTGAAGTTTACACTTAGTTATTGATTGTCAAACACACTACCACCGGTAAGAAAGGACATTAGACCTGAGAAGAACCGGCGAAAGAAACTCAAGGGCTAATTTTTATGTCATCTTTTAAAAATAATAAACAATTTGATCATTCGGAATTACATATTATGCAATTTTGAAACAAGACATGGAGCGAGCATTACATTACCAGGCTGTGTTATCATTAAAAATTCATTAATATCGTAATAACCTTTAACACATAAACGTTCCTTGACTACCTTTTTAAATTTATTAATAGTTAAATTCTGAACGTTTACTGGGATTTTGTTGTAAAACGTATACATTGTCCCATAAAAACTTACTTATTCTTCGCAGTCTAGTTGTGGTAGAATTAAAATATGTTATACTCCTTGGTAACCAAAAAATAAATATAAACAATACGGAAAGTGTAGCTCAGATATTTATTGTGTTAATAAAAAATCTTCTAGTCTCTTTACTTTTTCTGAATGAAGTCATTTGTTTGCTATGTGTGGCGAAATGTTCTCGAAAAAGAGAAACCCAAGTGCGACCTTATCATTAAAACCACTGATATAAAAGTTAACAACGCAAGAGATTTATTGCGGCTCAAAGGCAACATGAGAAGAGACTCCTCTGTCATAATAAATTGTCGCAAAGTTGGCTTTAATTTCGAGTAGGAGAACGTACACGGAAGACGAACATGGTTGCAGACGTCCATCGAAGCCATTAATCAACAAGAAACAATAAGAATATGCTGATATATTCGAAAAAATTGTTTGTAGGATTAAAGAATTACCATCTGATACCTAATACAAGAAACGAGCATTTCATATAGAGTACTCAACGCATATTGACACAAATTTTGAATACGAGAAAAGTCTCCGCAAGATGGCTGCCGTGAATCAGAAACAAAATCGACTTCGAAGATATCGTTGGACAAGTTTTAAGAAGATTCTAAAACTTTAAATCTAGTTGTGTGGCAGTGGACGAAACACGGGTTTATCCCGAAGGATCTTCATGCCGTGGCCGTGATATATGGCCTGGCCAGGGTATGGCCTCAATATTTTGGGACTCAGAAGTGATATTGTTGTTTGATTACCTGGAGCATGGAACCATCATTACAGATTATGCAGCTTTAATACCGAGGTTGAGAAATGCCGTCAATGATAAAAAAGAGGCAAACTTTGAACGGGCGAGCTGTTTCATCTTGACAACGTACCGGCACATAGGTTGGCATTAGCGATGGCCACCGTTCAGCATGCTAGCGTACAATTGGTTGAGCATTCCCTTCTTCACCAGATCTGGCGCCTAGCTATTTTTCATCCTCTCTCCAAATTGATACAATACTTAAGTGGAAACATGTGTTAAAACTATATATAACAAGTAAACGATGCCGTGGAGACCTTTTTGTGCAAGACCAAGACAATCCTTTTTTTAAAGGAATTGAACCATTGGAAACTTGGAACGCTGGACTTGGAGATTATGTAGAAAAATAAATGATTAAGCCATCATAGTCATTATATTGTATCTCTTTTTTACTTTTTGATCCCCCCTCGGAACTACAAATACAAACCAAAGTAATAATTAGTAAGATTTCAAAATCCCATTACTTAGTCTTTATTGCATCAGTCACAATTATTAATTTATTAATTAATAACTTATATTGCAATAAGAAATTTATTTGAAAATAAATCAATATATTTTTAATATTTTGTTACATAAAAATATTATTAGGAACTGAAATAAACGATTACCACACGTTTAATATACTGTCTCCATTCCATGACTAAAATAAAGCAAAATAATAGGCACAAAAGCTCCATATTTTAAGAATTTTTATACTTGATCACGTGAGTTTCGGTTTCGTTTCGTTTCGCTGAAACTGAAGCCACGGCCGAACTTTCGGTTTCGGTTTCGGTTTCGGCCGGAAAAACAGTTTCGTCGGACTCTAAAAATAAGTAATTAAGCTGTAAAGGTTGTTTATTTCTGACATTAAATATTTTATTGTTGTTTATTTACGTTAACCTAAAGATTTTTATATCCACGAATTTTTATATGTATCATTGAACTATTTCTAATCCAGTCTCTTTATTCGTTAATTCGTTACCTAATATTATGTTGTGATAACATTTATAATATTTTTTACATTGAGGGTATAAAAAAAAACAATTATATATAGTATATATAATAAAAATGATTAAATCTGTCTACAGTTCTTCATGTCAGCTACCAGTACAACACATATTAAACTAAGTACAGATTTTTAAAATTAGTTTTTCCGTTTTAAATATTTTTTCTTTCTGTTCTGTTTGTGTTTCAGAATATTTCGATTATAAGACCTCCGCCAAATGGTACCTCGATAATTTCTAATGCAACATAACCCAATTATATTTGCGCCTGATTGCTTTTTAAAATTTATTCCAAACATTTCTAGGTATAATTACACTTTTAAGGAATCTTTTTCAATTAGCACGCACAAATTAGTTATTTGTATACAAAAAAATTGCGTTCATGAGTCATTCATACCGCATACTTCCCCCCATTTCCTTTTTCCATACAACACGAGTAACAACAGCCTCATTCAACCTTTCCTGTACAGTCAAGGCCACCACGTTCACTATTCCGATTTACTTGTTTCTTTGTAGATTTTATTGCAATTGCCAGTTATCGTACGAATTTTAATGAAATTTCACTTGTGGCAACATTAATATAAAACAATTAATGTCTAGACAAATAGATATACGTAAACGTTTTTAACAGTAGTTGATTAACAAATGTATTATGCAATTGTGTCAAATAAGCGATTAGAGTATGAAATTACTTATTTATTGCATTTAATGCGATTTGGAAAGAGCACTTTTGAAATTTTATTATTTCGGATCAAATGCCATCTGTGAGTTTTATTTCTTACGGAATTTGTATAGTCCTTAATTAAATTGGCGATAAACGTGATAAAATATTGATAACTACTTTTATTTGATAATATTATTTACTCTAATAATTTATTTGATAAATCAACTTCTTTTTGAGTAGTATTTAGGCTTTGGCCCTTTCTACAAACAATCAATTAAAGACACTTAAACAAAAACTGATTTGGAACAATCAAAATTGTCATTTATTGTTGTGAGCAATTATTTCAAATAATTATAGGCAACAAATTATAGCTACAAACGGCAAAACAAAAATATATACATATTAATATTACGCTATTTGCTTTTTATAGCTAATAATATTTTGACTCTCTATAATAATTAATGGACTTACACACAATTTTCAATATTCTTTGCCTTCCATATTGTTTTATGTCAATCAAGCACTAGTTGGTAACTGCAGTTCTCTTTTTTTTAGATAAACCAGATTAATAATGGATGTAAACAAAGTAACCTACTGCAATAAAACTATGACATTTAACGTTTTTAATAATGCATTGTTACAGAGATATCAAACAATAAGTGACAGTCGACTGGAAACGGTAGCTTTCCGCGATATGTGGTAGATGCTTACCATAAACAAGAGTCCGGAAGCATAACTTCATAGTTAGAAAAAAAATAGTGACAGTCGCTCCGTTGTTGTTAACTATAAACAATAAAAGAAACATTATTAGAAGTGTAGATAATTCGTATCCTGATATTTCTCTTAACCTCCGAGACTTCTGTGTCTAAGTATTAGTTTTATAAATAGACTGCTCCTTCATATAAAAAATAATAATCATCAGCCTGTGATAGTCCACTGCTGGACTTAGGCTCCCTTAATACACCCCTATCCTTAAGGGGGTTTTGGACCGAATCCCACCACGCTGGTCCAATGCGGTGGGTGGCCCGACTTTTACATGCCCTTCCGACGCATGGCTCATCTTACTTGTCAGACAGTTGCGTGATCGGCCCAAATGGCCCTAACCAACTAGAAAACAACAATGAAAATTTATTGAATTCCCGCAGGATCCAAACCCACAACCTTTGGTTTCTAAAGCACACGCCCATACCACTAGGGTACGGAGGCAGTTCTCCTTCATCCAGCTCTTTCATATCAGCGAGTAAATTAAAACCCACATAAATATATGTATGTTCATGTCATAGTATGATCTATCACCTGTTACATTATTTGTACAGGTAATTGATTCAACCATCATCTATCATACGTGTTTGATCACATCAGTGTTTCGTACATCAAATACCAGTAAAAACCAAATCAATTATTTTTCTAATGATGTTGTCAAACTTTTTAGTAAGTTACGCTATTAGAATTTCTATGGTTTGAGGTATGAGTGCACTGAATTACTATATTTATTATTTTCTGATAGACATATGCAGTTACTTGTTGTGTAAAACTTGTCTGTGTTGTTTTAATTAAAATTGATAAAAAGTATTTTATATAAACATAGAAATTTTACTACGATAATATATAAGTTATGACTTTTTCAACATTTTCCTGGTATCGTTTGTACTAATATTAAAATGCAGCCCTCCGATTTTAAATATTTTGATAAATATTTAAGTTTCATAACATACCAGTTACTAGCACTTGCAGCAATCACACTTAAGTAATATATTTATGTCATTTATAGTCCAAAATAATGTGTCCTGCAATCGGAATTTGCATGCAATTCGTTCCAAGCATATGGTTAAGTTAAAAATAAATTATTTAAGTATATAGTATTACCAGATTAAACTTCATGAGCCTATTCCTATTATTAAACGTAGTTATACTTAACATAAGGTACTTTTCAAATGATCCAGTGTCTATTTGTACGCATAATTAATCGATTACAACTTCTTAACTTCAAAAAATAATATACGTATAAAAGCTTACATTGCTTCATGATTTTAAATTGGCCTGTATACTTTACAGACATTACTCCTGTGCGCGGCGTGGCTGACGATCGCCTATTGCCAGCACCAGGGTCCGACCACCACACCCGTTCCCATCCTGAAGCAGATCAACAGGCAGAACGACGACGGATCCTACAGTTACGGTTACGAGGCAGCCGATGGCTCCTTCAAGATTGAGACGAAGTACCCGAACGGAGATGTGGCCGGAAAGTATGGGTATGTTGACGAGAACGGGAAATTAAGGGAGATATCGTACGGCGCCAGCAGCAAGAGAGGCTTTGAACCCCAAGGTAATTAGCTTCTTGTCATATTTATGGTGTTTCATGTTAACCGCCTCCGTGGGCTTGTGGTATTGGCCCTTGCTTACAAACCGAAGGTCGTGGGTTCGAATCCTGAGGGGTAAAAATTTTGGGTTATCATTGTTTTCTGGTTGGTTAGGACACTTTGGGCCAATCACCCAATTGTCTGAAAAGTAAGATAATCTATGTGTAGGATGGGCTTGTAAAAAGTCGGAACACCTACCAACTCGCATTGGACCAGCGTTGTGGTCCGGAAAACCCCTAATGGAGAAGGCGTACATTGCGAAACCCCCTAATGGGAGGCGTATGTACTGCGGGTGGACTAACACAGGCTGATGACGATTATGATGATGATTATGTTAAGCCATGGTCACTTAAAATTTTACCATCTTCGGGCCAACTGATGGAAAGTGGTCACCAACGCCCATTGACGTCAGCTACTAGGGATATCACATAATCGCTGCCTACCGTGAGACAAAGGATGTTACGTCTCGCTTACCCAGTAAATACGCTGACTACGGTGACACTCAAACCGGAACACGATAGTGATTTTATGTGAACATATATTATAAGAGTTGCTTTTAGTGCTCGAAAAGCACAAAAATATGGTATTTTATTTAAATGTGTGGTCACGTTAGACACATGTTTACGTTCACGGTTAAAATGGAACGTACATTGTCAGAGTAGACAAAGGTTGTATTATCATTCCTCCCAGACACAAACGCAGGCAATAATAATGTTACAGCGGCAAATATAAAAAATACACCTCATATCACTAGATGCGACAACAAAGACGGGGACGAGCTAACGTATATCATTATGTGCCGTAAGCTCGTCTAGTTATTGTTACGTCCCGATTACAAAGTATTTTCAATAAAGTGCCATTTAAACTAGGAAAAAGTAGTGTTTGCATACTGCCGAAAAGTAGTTAGCAATGCCGTGGTGCAATCACTGCCTCTAAATAGCAATAAGGAACCTACTTTACCACGTGATACTTTATTATATTCTCCATTTGGTCTTTGTAGTGCTCCCTTAAGCATGTCGAATAATGTAAAGTGAATAGATGACTTTCAAAATATTAATTTGTTAACATTGTCTAATTGACTATTTCGACACAAGATATCCGTACCAATTTTCGGTGCGCAGTGTGAAATTACGTAATGCCGTTTGGTCCAGTTCTAGCACGTTAACGTTTGTTTAACGGTTAGGTAATCGACCTGAATGTGGACCAGCAGGTCAGTGTCATCAGCTATGAATGCTGAGAACTGATTATAACCTCTTACGACTAATACATCCTTTTACAATATAGGAAATCCTTTTCTTCAAGGAACATTAGCATAATGGGCCCGCTTCAAGAAGTTGTTTGTAAAATTAAGATCTGTTGACTTATATTACCAAATGTTTGGCCCCCGCTAGTATTTTCTTCTGAATAGTTTCAATACTCGATATTTCATTTTCAACTTGTTATTTAAAACATACTGATTTTTAATCTTAACGAACTACCAATTGCGAAAAACATTTTTTTAAATTTTTTCTGATTTACCGAAAATTGTTATCATCGACTTTTTCTAGTATCTTTCAAATAGTTGATATGAAATTTTCTTTGTTGTTGTTATGTTACACGGTACTATTTCACGTCTTCCAGGTTCTGGCATCAATGTTCCACCACCGACCCTCAACGATCAACCATCCAACGCGTTGAACGACGGCCAAGAGGACGACGGTCAGTACCGTGAGGACCCGAAAATCTACGAGGACCCGAAATACAACGGACGAGCTCAGAGCCGACCTGCCTCCAACTTCAGACAGTTCCATCAGCCAGCCCAGCCCGAATACCAGCCGGAGTATCAGCCGACCCAGTACAGACAGCCGGCGCCTGCGTTCCAACCAACTACCTCAGCACCTCAGCCTCAACCGACGCAGTTCCGCTCCCAGCCCTTCAACCAGCAGTCGAATCTGTTCAGCCAGTCCCCACAACAGTTCCCGCAAGAACGCCCGCAGAGTCAAGTCTACCACCAGCAGCCCCAGTTCTCCTACCAGGCGTACACACCTCAGCCTTATAGCCAGTACCAAACACAGACCCCTCAGCCAGCCTACCAACAAAGCTATCAACCCCAGAGCTACCAGCCACAGAGCTACCAGCCACAAAGCTACCAGGGTCAAAATTACAACCCATTCTCGGGACACCCAGCCCAAAACTTCGACCCGAATACTGGCTCTTACAGCATCAACTTCACTGGAAAATAGATTAGGATGTATAATTTCTGTATATAGTACTATTGGTACATAATACGAGACAGAGGGGAGATTTTTGTACTTTTATATGTAACTAGTCAATAGTTTTGCAGCGAATACGTGTAGCCATTGAAATGTTAACTGAAGCATAGGATTTTTTTTACGTTTAATTTAAATTATTTACGTTTAAGATTTACAAACATTTTCAGTACGAATTATGTTATATGGTACAAAACTCAAACATGTTTTATTGAAAGCGTTATATGAGAATGATTCACATTTTTTTAACTTTCGCCTCATATACCAAAGTTTAAAAAAAGTGTAAGTAAATATGTATATTTATTTATATGTAAACATCTCTAAAATATAATCCGTTTATTTATTATTTACGTATATGTATATATTTACAAATAATTATATCTTAAATACAACAAATATGTTCTGCTTTTGTATATATGTATATGTTTTAAAAACTATTTATTTATGATGATAAACGACATAATTTTCTTATTCATCTAATGATTATCTTATCTCTGTAACTCTGAATTTCAATTAGCACTGGCATAACAAAATTCGCGGAAACTAAAAGAATCAGAACGATCGAGGAGGTGCATGCGGCGCATCCATAATTGCAGACTCTATACGTTCGACCTAAAATGGCAGTATCGTCTGGACGTGGTCTGTGTACAAAAAATTTGTTTAATAAAGTATTACATAAGTGACTAAAGTGTTTTCTTTTCCTATTGTGAAAGTATCCAATAATCGACAATTATTATGCTTCGACGCACTTTGCATAGTGGACTGTTGAGCGATTGGGTGCGATTCCCACACACACACACATCATCAGCCTTTGTTAGTCCACTGCTGGACATAGGCCTCCCCTAATACACCCCTAATAAGGGGGTTTGGACCGTATCCACCACGCTGGTCCAATGCGGGTTGGAAGTGCGATTCCCGCCGGGTGAAAAATGTTGTGTGATTACAATAGTATTTGTTTCGTGCTTGTATCTGTATAATATTTACAAAATATAAGTAAGTCTATGTATTAACCAGCCATCAAGATTCCATCCTACAAGCTTTGCTTAGTTTGGGTCTGGATTATGTTGTGTTATTCCTCCAGAAATATTCAAAATGTTTCTGTTAAAAGATATAGCATGTTTCTTCTTTTCTTCTTGCAACTTAATATTTTCAAAGGGCCTTTATAACTAAAAACCTATCATTGCCAAGGAAACAGTAAAATTATAAATTCAGATATTTGTTTAATTTATACCAGAGACTATAAGATCTACAGCAGAGGAAATATGAGTCAAACAATAATGGTGCCCGAAAGCGAATCGTAGCCCTTGGTTGATCGCCAACATATTGAATCACTACGCGATGTTCTACCGATAATTTTAGTGAAAATACGTTAACTCCATGTCTTATTTAATTCTGTTTCATGATCAGCAGCCTGTCTTAGTCCACTACTGGACATAGGCCTCCCCGAGTACACGTCTTCACCATTAGTGGGTTTTTGGACCGTATCCAACCAAGCTGGTCCAATGCGGGTTGGTGGGTGGACCGAATTTTTACATCCCCATCCGACGCATGGATCATCTTCCTTTTCAGACAATTGGATGATCGGCGCAAACTGCCCTACCCATCTCGTAAAACAACAAAAATGAAAATTTGTTGAGTCCCCGCAGGATTCAAACCCACGACCTCCTGTTTCTAAAGCTTACCACTAGGCTACGGAGGCAGTTGATTCTGATTTTGTTTAGTATTTATTATTCACCAATTGTTGATGAGTTTAATATCCTTTCCTGATGACAAGCAATTCCATCACGAACCGTAAAAACCTTTGGGCTTATATATATACAAAGCTTAATGACTAAAATAACTATTTCCAATCACCACATTGGTGAGATCGCGGGGCTAAGTCAGTAAATCCATAGAAATAATACAGAAGCCTTTGTTATTAAGTGAATTTAAACCGAGAATTAGACTCGCTACTCAATGATTTAATATGTATGGTAGCATTTATTTATGCTAGCGACTCGCCCCTGCTTCGCACGGGATCTATGCTAATAGAAAATATATCTAAAATATTAAACATGTGTTATGCATATAAACCTTCCTCTATCTAACAAAATTAACCGCTTCGTAATCCGTTGCGTAGTTTGAAAAGATTTAAGCATACATAGGGATATAGGGACAGAGAAAGCGACTTTGTTTTATACTATGTAGTGATGTGTTTATCAGCTCTTCTAATTTATACTTATACTAGCTGTTACCCAGGAATCTACTCAGTGACAAATTAGTTGAAAAGTTTCCTATTTTAATGTTACTGTGCAAAACAATAACTAACCCATGTCCAAAGTGGACATGGGGTCATCTCTATTTATGAATATTCTACGATTTTCTGCGACGATGATAAAAATTCACGGTTATGTCTATTCATTGTCTAGTAGACTTCTAAATTTGAAAACGATCACTATAACGGAATTTTTAACCGTTAGTCAATCTATCTGTTTAAAGTTGTGCAAAACAAAAATATATGGGTATAAAGATGTTTTTGCACAACTTCCGCGAAAGAGTTGTGTTTTTGCATCACTTCATTTACTCGTAAATCAGGTTTGCAGGATTATATGTTAAGTCTTCCGGTAGATCAAGGGCGACACTTTTTATGTGTGGGAAATTTCACTTCCTGATGACAATCGATTATGACAGACCAACAACTGCGACGATTTTTAATTGCGTAATTATTGTGTTCTCGTGGACCTGTATTCAAAATTTCGCTAGGTTTAAGAGGCGTATATGGCATTCGTTTATTTAGAATGTATTTATATTTATATTTAATTTAAAATATAGCAAAGAACATGCTTTACAGCTCATGATATACCAACTGATTGTAAGCACTGTATGAAATATGAAACAACGCATTTTATTATTCGTTGAAACGTTATTTATTAAATTTTACATGAAATAAAATTAGAACTTATTTCTGAACAGAAAGTTCACTAATTTTAAGTTGGTTTGCATGTATTTATATTTTTCTTTATTGAATTTGCTCAGTCAGTTTGGTATAAAAATAATTGTTTAACCTACTACAATAACATCAATATTTTAAAAATATTTTTACAATTTATGTTCTGTTGGGTCCAAAAGAATTGTTCTGTTCTTGTTTAATATTAGGAGAAGGCGTGCATTAGGGGAGGCCTGTGTCCAGCAGTGGACTTATGATGATGATGATAATCCGTAGCATAGTGGTATGTACTTGCGCTTTAGAAACAGAAGGTCCTTCATTCAAATTTTTTTCTTATTTTCTAGTTGGTTAGGGTAATTTGGGCTTATTACCCGATTGCCTGACAAATAAGATGATCCGTGCGTCGGATGGGTATGTAAAAAGTCGGCCATGCGCTTGATATCTCTCCGGTCGCGTCGGTTATCCGTCCAGTTGAACTATGAGACAGAAGGAAGAGTTGTGTTTGCACGTACACTTGTGCACTGTAATACTTGCAGCGCAGTTGATCTCTGATATACATCGGCTGTCGTAGTCGAAATTGGGTCGACAAACATTTTTTTATAGATGTTGTTTGCTAGTAACTATGTCCTTTATATTTCAATCACCAAAACAACTGTAAAATGATAAAGTTTCCGTTTAGAATTTGATAACCTTAAGACGCTGCCTTTAATAACCATTGAATTTTATCAAATGACAACCTTATCATAGAAAATGTATATTAATTAAGAACGCAACTAGATTTTAAATATGGTTAATAAAATGCAACAAACGTTGGTTATTTCTATAAAAACAATAATAAAACTTTAGACACGGCTTTCGTCAAACTATTTGTAAACAAGCTCCAAATAAAATTGAGGTCATATAATAGTTACTGTTTGGTAATTGAATTAAACTGGCTGAAGCAAGTTAAGGTCGTATCGCCTCAGGCCCCAGACCTCAAGCGAGCGTAATTCGTCGCACTGTGTGTCGTGTGAGTGTGTCGCAGAGAAGTTAATATGTAGAGCTTTAATATTATGGACGTGGATGTAAAAATTAAATTATAAAAACATGTACATACGCTGTGACATTGTTGTCCACGTAAAGCATATGCGGACCTTTAGAATCACTCAGTGAGTAAAATTAGGGTTAATGTACTTTTATAATACAGCTAATGAACAATACTTTGTTGCTTTAAATTGTCGTTGTAAGGTGCTTCATCTCTTTAGGAAGATTAGTATATAATTTTCTGTCGATGTTATAAAAGATGACTCAAAGATAAAGGAAAATAATTTTGGACGCAAGATTATATGACTATTAAGTTACTATTTGATTTTAAACTACCGTAGTCTCAACTTAATCATACAAATTTGTGAATAATTATCTGTGATAACAGCAACAAAACGCCCCAATAAGCGTAATATTATCCGTATAAATATAAGTTCACTGCTAAAGTCATAATATTTAGGGTAAGTAACGTCTGATATAACCTAAACTTGAACTTTAAAATTGAAATTTACAAATTTTGGATAATAGAAATTAAATTCTCAATTTTAATATTAAAAGTTTTATAGATATATGACTTTTTGTAATGTATCGTCGATGAAGTGAAAACGAAAGTAATAACTAATATATAACCGTGCGCTGTTGGCTGGTTTTGACAGATATGAAGCGTTTTATTTTAATTGACTAAGCTCTGTTCTACATTACACTGTATCCGCCTCGCATTGACCACGAAATAAAGGCTTACCACATTTAAATGTCAGTTCCGGGTATAAACGAGTCAGTCACATGTATTAAGTAAATTTATACCTGCAGATACAAATACTCGATCGAATAAAAAACCAGTTTCTCAAACAATACGTTACGTAGTTACTTTTTCAAGAAATAATATAAAAAACACTTGAACCTCGGTCTTATTTTTACTTAAAGACTGAAATATACAAGTGTTGATGTTCTTTGTTTTATTTTTATAAGTCAATGACAAATCGAATGAAGTTTTGATTATTAAAGTTATAATTTAGGTCTGCCTGTGTTATTTTTCAGATGTTCTAAATTAATTTTCCTAGGATAAAAGTACTCAAGATCGAAGTAGCTCTCTAATGGTAAAATATTTTTTTTAAATCGGCCCAGAGGTTTTGAGTTTCATTAAAAACATTTCAAGATTAATCTAGCTTTCTAATGGGGAGATATTTTTTTAAATCGACAAAGAGGTTTTTGAGTTTCATTAAAAACATACACGCAATGACAAAATCTTACCTTTTTGTAATATAAGCATAGAAAAACGTCTAAAGTAAATTAACGTCAATCTGAACATCAGACGGTTATGTGATATAAATAGTAGGCGCTAAATAAAAATCAATAAAAAACCGTGACATACAATAGAGTAATAAGCTTGGTATGCAGAAACCGGATCAAATAATTATGAAAAGTTGAATAAGCAATACACCGAATACTGTATCATTATGACGTATTACAATCCAGTGTGCACTGTTATTATAAACTTTATAAACCAAAAGTGTAAACTAATTTGACATAAAATAAAGACATAGATTATTTAAGATACTTTTTAAATAAAAACAATGATAAATAGTCAAGTAGGACGTGAACGGTAAACATTACGAGTAGCATTTACAGAGATCATCAACAATTAATAATAATTAAATGATTATGAATGGGATACGGTCCAAAAACCCCCTAATGGATAGGGGTGTATTAGGGGAGGCCTATGTCCAGCAGTGGACTATCAAAGGCTGATGATGATGATGAAATGATTATGAATACCTCCGTGACCTAGTGGTAAGGGCGTGTTCTCAAAGAAAAAAGTTGTGGGCTCAAATCCTGCGGGGACTCAACAAACTTCCATTGTTGTTTCCTAGTTGGTTATGACAATTTGGGCTCATCACCCAATTGTCTAAAAAGTAAGATGATCCCTGCGTAGGATGGGCATGTAAAAAGTCGGACCACCCACCAATCAGCATTGGACCAGCGTGGTGAGATAGGGTCCAAAAACCCCTGATGGAGGAGGCGTGCATTAGGGGAGGCCTATGTCTAGCAGTAGACTAACACAGGCTGATGATGATGATGATGATGATAAATAATAGTAATATCAAGCAATTAATTATAATTGCTGCATTTGACGAGATCCAAAAGCTGGCGCCAATTATAATGTAATCTATAATAGCGGATTGGCCAAGGTTACACGGACATTTCCGTGTGAGAGTGTATTAGTTAGACGACTAGCTCTACTTATGTTTGATTTTATTATTTTGTAATGATACGAGCAATTACAAAAGCCTATATCCCTTTTATATTGTATACAATAAGACAATTATCTTATGAATGGATGTGTTTAGGTATAATATTAGTAAAAAATATTTTAGTAGTCCATCTTATACATAACTTATTATTGATAACGTTTCTTTGGCTTTATCTCTAAATGTACAAACATTTTTTAGTAATGCTTACATCGATTGTTATTCTTTATTTTGGCTAATAACGGTCGAAGGCTCAAAAAGCAAAAAGAAAAAAAACTAAAAAAAAAAACAAAAAAGCGGTCCAAGGCAGTATCTCTGAGTAAAACTACTACTGAAAAAACTTATTTCATTCAAGGACAATGGGAAATCGCAGTAGAGAAAATACATAATGAAATAATTGTATAATGCTGATTGAGTAAAGTGGTACATCGGATTGCATAATACACTTATACTTTCGGGAAATTTCCTATTTTAAAAAGAGATATATATTATAGCCGTAAATTGAAGTAAATGTAAGCTTGTCAATTAAAAGAAAAACTTAGTGAAATATAAAAAGAAGCATTTTAAAACAAACGTGATAAAATCCGTAAAGTCATTTTATTTAATAAAATATAATATTCGCGTAAAAAATTGAAATAATTATATAAAAAGAAGCGTCAAAGCTTTAAGCTTACTTATAAATCATCGCATAATCAAAGTTGTTGGCTTAAAGTTGAGCTTCAACTTGTCAACCTCGCTCTCCCCGACATGTCGCATTCCTTCAACAGAGGCCGTTACTATCGCGCCAATTCACTTCAGTCGACACTTGATCAAATTAATATAAGCGACTTGTTGTATTACTTGTACAACAACTAATCGATTGTTGTTTTTCGCAAGTTATATAACGTAAGCAGTGTTACAATACTGCTCAGCGGTTTTACAATAATCATTAATTTATTTTTAATTAGGATTTTTTATAATTTGGGACCATTGTAATCCTTTTAGAATAAGTTATATAACACAAGTGTAATAACTACTTAATGGGTTTAGGAAAATTAGAGCGTTAGATTACTTTAGAGCAGGAGATTTTTTTAATATGGCGACCATTGTAACGTATTTCGTTTACCTATATGAAAACTAAAGTTAATTATTTCTTGTTTTATGATTAAATCAGCTTACTTAAGGTTTATGGATAAATTCCCGACGCATCGGATTCATTGGGTTGTGATTGGTTTGTTCTGAATTTAACTAATTTTAATACTTAAATGTTATATCTTAGTATGAATGCAATTTTTATTCAACCTATTTGATTTTTAAAACAGCAATTTAAACTCAGATCAATATCTACAATGGTGTGCGAGCTGCAACGACCGACCGATTTATTCCTATTGTTTTAGCAAAAAATATGCAAAAGACCTCTTTAATCTTATTACACTTTAATCTATTACTATAATCTCAATATTAAATTTTAAAAACAAAGTTTGCAACACAATTATTAATATATTTCGAATCTGAATGTCATGAATATACTCCAAAATGAAATATCGTAGGCAATAACTATAAGTATCTAATAAGTATTGATATTATTGTCAGTATCTAAACACCAAGGTCCGTCAATTGCAAATATATACATTGTATTGAATGTACTGTCAAACTTCCTAGACATTATTAAGATCCGGTGAGGGTTTTACGAACCTTGCCATTATGATGTCGTATACAAGCAAAGACAAACGGTTTATGATTTAGAATTACTACGTCAACACAACAATTGTATAAACACTTTTAATCATTCTTATAATGATTATTTCCATTTTACTTTCCGTAGATTTATCGTCATTTCAGCCTGTTAAAACCCACTGCTGAGCATAGGCCTCCTCATAGATCTCCAAGAGGCACGATTATATGCAACCAGCATCTACTGGCTTCCTTCGCTAGTAAGTGAAAGGTAGCTAGTTTGATATAGTAAGCACAATATAGTTTGATATAAAACGTGATGCTCATCACATATATTAAACAAGAGTTAGGAAGAAAAACTATGGATGGGGTATGGGAAGGGGAAAATACATAAAAGGACGACCGTGACCCACCTTTCATTGACCGGACAGGGGAGTTATGGCTCGAAGACCCAGAGAATACACCCGTATGAGTCCCCAGGGAACCAATATTATGGTCGTGTATTTAGTGTGGCATCTTTCCAACTGCCTCCGTAGCTTAGCGGTATGAGCGTGTGCTTTAGAAACCGGAGGTCGTAGGTTTAATTCCTGTGGGGACTGAACAAATTTTCATTGTTGTTTTCTGGCCCGTTAGGGCAGTTTGGGCAGATCAACCAATTTTCAAAAAGAAAGACGATCCATGCGTCGGATAGGCATGTAAAAAGTCGGTCCACCCATCAACCCGCATTGGACCAGCGTGGTGGGATACGGTCCAAAACCCCCTAATTGATAGGGGTGTATTAGGGAAGGTCTATGTCCAGCAGTGAACTATCACAGGCTGATAATGATGATGATGATGATCTTTCCAGTGTTTTCCTCTAGAATCTGTTGAATCAATAATGTTTCAAAAATTACAATACACATTGTTAGCTGAATGTAAGGCTGTAGGAATAATATAATTCTACATTTTTGCGTGTAATGCCGGACTTGTTGATGGTTTGATAGATTGTCTCTTCTTCTTGTTAGTGTTTGTTGCATTACAAACGCATTAAGCCAAGGTACATACTTCGAAGTATAGTTGAATGTTCGTATTTTAGAATTTATGCTCTTGTTTCTAGGATATTTATAAAAGAAGTTGTTTATGTCTAATTTTGGATAGTTCCTTCGTGATGTTTGTTTTAAAAAAACATACTAATGCGTACTGTTGGTTCACGCTATTGGTAACTTTAACATTATCCTTAATACGTAATATTTATTTTATTACTAAGTGTATTTCAAATACAGCCTAGATTAATAGGCATTTTTTATTTTAAAACAAAATTATTTGTATTATAATGTTCAATTTTAAAAGGTTTTAAAGTAGGTACTCATTTTATTTACTGTACATGAAGTTAATAAAAAATACACAAATTAAGAATTTTGTATGTACAGGAATTTAAGGCTTTAAACAACACGGTTCCTTGTTCGTGTTGAAATGTTACAAATGAGTTTGCTTACTAATTATATTACTTAGAAGACCCGCTTGTGTTGTGGTTAGTGACCCTGACTTATCCACCACAGGGTTTAGGTTCGATTTCTTGATTGTCTGATAAGCATAGTGTTTTTCCCTTATTTATAAAAGAAAAGTAGGTCTGTTTATTTATAAGTCATCTAGTTTCCTCAGTACAAGTATTTTGGGCTACATAATGTTGTGTTAATTTTAATTATAGTCGATAAACTAATTGTCTCCGTAGCCTAATGGCAAGGGCGCATGCTTTACAAACAAAGGGATCGAATCCTGCGGGGACTCGACAAATAATCATTGTTGATTCCTAGTTAGTTAGAGCAATCTGGGCTGATCACCCAATTATGTGAAAATTAAGATGATCCATGCGTCAAATGGGCATGTAAAAGACCACCCACTAACCCGCATTGGACCAGCGTGGTGGAATACGTTTTAAAACCCCTTAAATGGAGAAGGCGTGCATCAGAGGAGGCCTATGTCCAGCAGTGGACTACACAGGCTTAATATGATGATAATTATGAACTATAATGAGGCTACATAAAAAGGAAGAAAATAAGTTCAACAGCTTAATAGCTTAAAAAAATTAAATTACGAATTTGGTTCATGAAGGTGACGATTATAGGTTTCTTTGTATGTTAGATGGGCCATAAATATGTTTTAAATATAATAATTCTATTCAAATATCACAAGTAATTGAGGTCCAGAAAATCCAACGAAATCAAGAGCTATCTCCCTTTTAAGAAGCCGATTTAATCGGTAACCTTTTATTGTATGTTGTTGCATTACCGACTTAATCTTGAAGGTGAGTGATATGGCAAACCAATAATTTTGTTAGCATTACTCGTCAACAGGATGTTTCGTTTATTCCACTGTGTCGTGATCATATTCAGTCAAGGATACAAAAACAAACAAACAAAAGTGCGATACAATCTGTATATATATGAATACAAAACTTATGTTCTGGCAAAGATGTCTACTTTCGACCAACTTAGGCTCTGTTGCTACAACTTAAATCTAAATCAGTATGGATATTGAATAATCACTACATAGCATAAAACAAAGTCGTTTTCTCTGTCCCTATATCCCTATGTATGCTTAAATCTTTCAAACTACGCAACGGATTTCGATGCGTTTTTTTTTAATAGATAGAGTGATTGAAGGGGAAGGTATAACACATGCTTAATATTGTAGGTACATTTTCTATCAGCATAGGTTCCGTGTGAAACAGGGGCGGGTCGCCGTACACGCCGAATATTAGTTAGGGCACCCGGCTTGTGTTACTAATTTATGCTATTTTATTTCTGGGATTAGAAATAGCATGAATTAGCTATTTCTCTGCATTTAATTAGCATATAATAAGCTTAAGGCATCCCATCTACTCACAAAGTATCTATGAAACATAACTTTGAAACAAATAAAGACGCTTTCGTTCCTCCTACCCTCTTAAAGCCATAGAAAGTGATATAAACGCCAGATTAATTTAAGATCACGCATCGTTGCCTTTTCACTATCCATGGAACGCATGGTACACCCTCATCAGGTGAATTTTGATGGTCCAAGAACTAAAAGCACAAAAGTTTATGCCTTCTAGCAGTGATATTCCGGTTTGAAGGACAACATAGCAGTCAATGTGTGTAATTATTAATTATAGGAGACGCTATATCCTGTGTCTATCGATGACGAGTAGTTTTTGGCAACTTACGCTGTATTACTACAAGTCAGGGCGTAATAATGACAATGACGCCAAATTGTTTTCATATATTATATGTATGTATGTTTGTTACTCAATTACAAGAAGATTACAGAAATTAGCAATATGTTTGAAGTATTATATTGAAAAATATTGTAATATTATAGGGTAGTTCAAGATGTGTTTGCTAGTAAAGTAATAAAATCTCAACTACGAACGCTATGTTGGTAATGTCTTAAAGGATGTTTTATCATCACAATATGGAGTCATTGGACATTCCTTTCGTAAAGTTAGTCCACCACAAAAAGATATAACATCATAGATTATTTATATCGAGTTTAATAATAGACAATATTAAAAACCAAACAAAAAAACATTACTAGTATGGTTATCTATATGGACCGCAAAACTTGATCTTTAAATCCGTTAGAAATTATTAAACCGCGGTAAAATTATAAAAGAAATCAATTACATTACTTGCAGCTGCAAAGTAATCTTAATAATTAATTATAATCATTACTTAATAATAACTAATTATAATAATATTGAATAAAAAACGTAATAGCTAATCAGTACTTAAAATATCCAAAGCGGCATTTGAGTCTTAATTGACCATGCAATTAAAAATACAAATGAGATGTAATCTAGGCCGCTTACTTTCCTAGGTGACCTATAAAAACTGGTAAGTTTTTATCTAAACTTGCACATCAGCAAGGTTTTAGTACATGACAATGTCGTGCAGTAGAGATAATTGAGTGTTTTTATGCGATTTGAATAACAGAAACGGTTTGAAGTGGCATGTTATTACTCGTATAATGTTGTTTTCTTTGAATAACGATGTTCGAAGCTATGTATTTATTTATTTTTGTGATGTGCCCCGAAAAGGAATAGGGAGAGTTAAACTCAATTTTCTTGCTTCTTGTTGAGATCTGCTCTTTGTCATATCTAGAATTTGTGTGCTAGATGTGTGGTGAAAAAACAGTTTTTTTTTTATTTCAGTCTTCGCTTTAAATAAAGCCTTTTGAAATGGAAACTAAAACTGCAGTAAATTATAAAAATCTGAACTACTAAAAGTACACAGATTAATGAAAACAAAAATCAATTCGCACGAAAACTGAATGAATACCGTTTTTCTAAGTAATTGATTATATTTTTACTTTGGAATCCTCTACAACTTAAGGTTACCAGGACCATATGAAACTTGAGATTAACTCATTATTTATCAAATTAAACTGTCAGTCTATAAGATTAAGGTTCAAATATCTTTTCAATTATCATGGGTTTGGCTTCTAAACCATCCAGATTTACCCAAACTTAAGGATAAACTTTATTATAAGGATTGATTAGTTGTTGGTAAATTTGCAGGTTACTCCTTTATCGACGGCCAAAGATGGTCTTGGCAAACAGGACTTACTTTATACATGCCCATCCGACGCACGAATTATCTTTCTTTACAGAAAATTTGGTGATCGGCCCAAATTGCCCGTACCAATCAGTAAGCAACGATACTACAAAGTTTTTTGCGCGTGGGATTCGAACCCACGACCTCTGAATTATAAATCAAAGACTAATACCGCTAGGTATTAATATTCGTATAGGTATGAAATATAATGTACTTTGTTTTCTAGTTTAGGTACGATAGTAAGAAACATGACGAGAGCTGAAGTCCAAGTTTATGCAAAAATATCCGAATTTTACCGAATACTTTCTTTTAAATTTTTTTAATTTCAATATTTTGTGCTATTATATGACTGACATTTAGCTAACATAAATAGTGTTATTGTTTTTCTTATGAACTGCAGCAGATTTTATATACTGACACGAGTTTTTAAGGATCAAACGTTTAAGGTTTAAACGACAGCCTTTCAGTCCTATGACCATGAACTTATAATAAGTTTGTAATAAATGCGAGAAATTCGTAAACAATTGCCGTGAAACAACACAATTATAATATATAGTACTTTGCGAAAGTTGTACCTTCATCTTGTCTTCGCTAGGCGTCCCACACGACATGCACAACGTGGCCCGTGTGGGCTGCATAAGAATGGCCAAAAATTCGAAGCGGTTGCGTACATTACTGGAGACCGACGTCCAACAGTTCACTGACTCAGGCTGATATGATAAAGATAGTACTTAATTAAAAACGGAAAATCAATTATATCGTAAAAGATGTCAAAAAAAAGTCCAGCTGACTTTTTTTCGCCGGTTCTTCTTAGGTCAAGGCGTCCTTTTCCGAACCGGTGGTAGATTTATGAAAATCATTAAGTGAGTTTATCGCTCCTATGTTGAATAAAGATATTTGCTTTTGAAATTATTATAATTATATTTTGGGCGTTAAATTATTACTCCTCATAAAATAACAAAGTTTAATTAAAATTCAAATTGAAGGAATATATTAAAAAGTTAACCTTATCGGCTTAACTTTTCTTTATTTTTTTAGTATAAACTTAACTAGTTAGGAAACAAAATTATTAATTGATTTTCAGAATGAAAAGCATTGGTAGTATATAAACACCAAATTTTAGGTCTGTGAATTTGTAGCTTTAAGGCGAACGGTGTATTTAAAATACAAACAGTTATATTAATAAATAAATATTACCAACAACTTTATATGGTCTCTATTCAGCTTCAACATTTACGTAATGTACCAGTTCAAAAATAACGAATGACTGAACTAATTAAAGCATTATATAAGGACATGTTAATAAAATAATAAAAAGAAAAAGAAATCGATTGTCGGTGCACAATCTATTTATTTATTTATTTTATGTTATATTTTGTTTCTTTTATATACTTACTTGTTGACGTAAAGGCATAAACGTTTATTTTTGACATTCGACAAGATAGATCCGGTTCAGAAATTAGTCATTACGGCAAACAAATTAATTTATAGTTAATTTGAACGCACTAGGAACGTAAACATTTCCTGTTTACACACTGAATACATAGAGTAGTTTTGTCGCAATATCCATTTTTACCGTACAGGAGAGTAATGCTATTTTCCGGTTTGAAGGCGCCCGCACCCTTCTTTATGACTACATAGTATAAAACAAAGTCGCTTTCTCTGTCCCTATATCCTTATGTATTTTTAAACTTTTCAAACTATGCAACGGATTATGATGCTGTTTTTAATACACATAGTGATTAAGGACATTTTACAGGTGGTAGGTCCCCAGGGGACTATCTGGCTTGGTACCACCACCGTGTTCTATTTCGGCCGCAAAGCAGTAGTGTGAAAACACAACTGTGTTCTGGTTTGAAGGGCACCGTAGCCAGCGTATTTCCTGAGTAAACGAGACTTAACATCCTATGTCTCACGGTAGGCTGCGCGTTGGTGATACCACTGGTATTGCCAATGTCCACCATGTGTGGCCCGACTGCTCGATGGCCGGCGAAGTCAGTAAAAAAAGGAGAAAGGTTTTTATGTATAATTGAAGCACAAAATTGTGGAAAAACGATGATAAATTTACACATTTTTCAATACATTTTACAGATATCAGTATTGCACCCTTGCGTAACCGGGGCTGGTCGCTAGTGATAGTATAAATAGATGACACCTATAATATCGAACCTTATGATGGACATATTTTGTTAAAGTTTTACTCAACAAGTCAATAAAACTTATCACCACCCAATCTTAAACATGCATGAGGTAATTATCGCTCGAGTCATCAGATTCATTATTTGCTATTTCTTTATTCCAGTTAGTTACTTTTTGCCGTAATGCTGCCGTTAACGTCTTAAACGGCTGTTAAATATTTTACTCAAGATCGAGCCAGTAAGTTGTTTAAAAGCAATAATAAAACATCACGTAGAAAGTGTAACATAACGACTAACCAATGCATAATGCATGTGATGCAATCCGTTTAGTCTAGACATTCAATCTAGGCAGTCGGACTTTTAAAACCTTTGTAGTAATTTAGCTGTTGGTCTATTTCTGTATTTTCAAAATTTTACGTATGAGTATATTTTTGTTTATCTAAACGAAATAAAAAAGTTCTTCCCAAAGAATTAATCTCCGGATGAACTTGGAGAAAACCATTCAATAAAATGTAAATCCGGAATCAATCTCCGTACAGGGCAGTATTGACGAGGTTGTTAAGTAACACGTTTACCTCATGTAAACTCTGTAGTTCGATACAAACAGCTTTGAGAAAGAGGTCGTAAGGAGAATATGGCGTATGGGAAACTGCGTCGAGTCTTGAATTCGCCGAACCTGTAGTCTGGTCCACAGATTTAGTTCGCACAGTGGGCCTTTTCATGAGCGGGGAAATACCTACACATACCCATGGTACTCTCACGGGCAAGGGCGGGATGACAAAACCCACAACGTTACTCTTTCCTGATGTTCACAGCCGGGGTCAGAGGAACTCTTGGGCAGTTTTCTACTACCCCACTCGTGCTGACCACCGAAGCCTGTTTCATTCAATTGTAATATCTTAACCCTGCGGTCAATTGCTTCGTCACGCCCATATGTAGGCCTCGTGAGTCAGGAAATCCCACCCTACGCAAGGACAAGACTCCAACCCCCCCCCCCCACACACAAAATCTTTTGCATGTGTCCAAATCGAATGAGGAATTCTCTATGAGGTTTATGTAAAGAGAGCTACTATTAATGCATGAAAAGTAAAATAATTCACAATACGGTTTATTTGTATGTCCCTTAGGTTTCATAATAGTCGCAAATAAATTTGTGATTATTTACAAAACACAATATAAACATCAGACATCGTACGAAATATGATATTCGACATCCTAACGCACAATGCGACGCAAAAGCGTATTGGCAAACTACACATACCTTCGCAATGTTCACACGTTTTCTGTACGAACTGTTTAAAACGATTTACACACAAATAACGTAAACTCGCGTTGCTTATATAATTAATTAAGATCCTTTATATTTACGGTGATATACAGAAATTTCTAAATAGCCATAGACTAAATATGACATAGATAGTCAGTTTTAGGATTTTAGTTTGGGCTCTGTATATGGCTATCAAACATTGGCCCTAACAAAGACAAGCAGAGGATGAGGACGTGCCAATGAGCTATGGAAAGCAGTAAGACGCGGAAAAGAAAATAAAAAAATTACAAAAGATAACCAGTTAAAACATAAGAGGTTAGACTAAAGATACAAATTAAAAATGTAGATAAACTGGACATACCGCCGGAGCAAAAGAAAAGCAAATTAAAAGCAATAAGTTTGGTATCCAAGGAAAGGAAAGAGAAAAAGGGAAGACAAAGAAGGAAGATATTAAAGAAACATAAATCAAAATATGGTTAAGAGCAGTGCAGAATACAGAAGATTGAAAATAAATGGAGGGAGCATTTGCCAGCCATCATCATCATCATAATCATGAGCCTGTGCTCTGACAATGCAAGCTGTTCTCCACAGCCAAAAGGGTAAACTGCATTGTAATGATGTCAGTAATTATTTAAGGTTGACATCTTTAACAAATGTTAAAGATATTATTGACACCCGAGACCGAAATTTTATATGACCATTAGACTCATAAATAATTTAATTTTTCAAATTTTGGCCCATATTACCCTAACCAACCAATATACAACGGACACAAAAACCACTTTCCTTCCGGGATTCAAACCCAGGCCACGAAGTAGGACTTCTTATCGCAAAATTGATTAGCAAGGTGATGTAACATTGATCTACATCCTTTTCATTATATGCCGAGAGGATACTATCAGGGAAGTTTATTGCCTTTGTAAAGAACGTATCGACAATGTTGCAGCATATTAAGCGCCTCAGATATAATCAAAAGCATCAGTAACCTATTACATGCAGATTCTTGTAGAAAGTTTTAGCCAAGCTCTAAAAAGATATATTTAATATAATAACAGAATAGTTTTATGCGTGCACGAATTTTAGGCTGGACCTCAATATTGGTCTAATTATTCTAAAAATTCCAAAATCGCAGAAGAAGTTACAATTACAATGCAAACAAGACGACTTAACATAAAAACCTATCAAGAAAAATCCCTGAAAATTTTCTAGGCTGGTTTTTATTGATTTTACTCGCACTTTAAAGGTTTCAATGGTTGCTTTGTGACAGAAATATAAGAAAAAGCGTAATATATTTGAGTTGTTTATTAAGGATATGAATTTGCTGCCGTCATCCCCTGTGCCGAAAAATATGACAAAGTTGTATTCAGTGAAAGGTTCCCCCCAAACGAACTATAAAAGTGCAGAGCACGCGCGCCGCGCCTCCGACTTGACAAGATGGCGTTGGTGGCGCGATTGGTACGTCCGAATTTTTATTTGCTATTTTAATTTTTAAATTTCATAAATACAAGAAAAATCGTTTTAAGAAATTTACAAATAAATCTTATATTTTATGCTGGATTAAGCTTAAATTTATTTTTTTAAACATTATCTGTAGCTAAAAAAAAATTATAATATTTTAATGTATTTTTTAATTTTTTTTAAATAAATTATTTTGTATTTACTGTTTTACCATTTTTATTACTTCTTTTTATTAATTACAATCAATATTATGTCTTGCAACAGTATTAAAAAAATTAAAAACAGAATATTCTATAATAAATATTTCTAGCTGCGATTTAATTTTATGAAATATAGTTTTTATGCAGAGTAATTAACGTTTATAGCTATTTATGCAATATTTTTTCTAGGCTTGTGTCATGTGTCGTGCTAATTAACGTTATAATTATTGCCCTGGTTTAGTATTTCATAATTGTGTAACGCCGACCTTTGTTGCCGCCAAGTCGACTGAGTTTCCCGCGCGTTCGTTTCCAGTGCACTTTCTATTACTTGAAATTTTGCGTGTGATAATACTGATAAGTGACGTCACGGTGGAATGGTCCTTTTGGTAACATATAGTGCTATTAGTGATGTGCTATTAGTTAATAACGTGATTTTCGTTGTTGTCTAAAATAACAGAAAGTTACAGATAATACTCGTTACAAAAATCAGTTAACGGTACTCATTGTGTTATTGTGTGACATATTTTCTATCGTCTTGATGAAAGTAATTGATGAGCAATTTTGAATATTAAGTGAAAATAAAGATAGAGTTTTTCATTTCGATGCTTGTTCAATCTAGTTAAATATGTAACACTGATATTAATCCTCATGCAATCTTCAAAACTTACAACTGTTTATTATAAGTAGATCGTATATATTCGGTTCTGATTTAAAAAAACCAAAAACATTATTTATTTTGTTAGTGCTATACCTGTAGATTTTTCTTGCAAAATATATATGATTTTGGCTTTTTTTCTCTCTTTTTTTCTTACTTATTTTTGAAACACGTTCAAAGTAAATAGTTTTTGGGAAAGTCCTTGTAGCGTCATCCTAGTGATTGGTTTTACGTCACCAATGGCATTCAATCTCTATAATTAACTCAATTCAATTAATCGTTTACATATAGGGCACGGTTACAAGAACTTGTAGGACATTCGAAGGATGACGTCAGATCTGAAGTCTACAAAAACCACCAATCGTATTTATGACATTTGAGACACATATATATGGCTTTTATATTAAATACAAAATGACTTGATGACTTTCAATTTTTATATAATTTTAAATAATCATTAGACCCATAAGGTACTAAGCCTTCGCATACAACATACGAATCCAAACGAATTAACTTAGCATTATTCTCTTTATTGGATGTGATAACAGCAGCTAACTATTGGTTTTAAACACTTTATTAACCGTTTCCTAGGAAAATACACAATATAGTGCAGGCAAATTAGGCTCGGAGTCACGTTAACGATATAAGCATACAACAAGGCTTCGTGCGTATGGTCTTGTTATTACGACTGTTAGTCAATGATTGACAAGTAAGTGACAGATCAAAATAAGTCAAAATAAAAACGCTAGACGTCACTTCGTTGCCATTGGTTACAATGTTTACTTCAATTCCGAGCTTAGTTTGGCCTAGATTTAGGTACAAATCAAACAGTAGCTATACGGTTATATATTACACCAACTTATTTCACAAGGCAATACCGACACCAGCGTTTGAGCAATGAATGCCACAACCCGCGAATGTTTGACAAACAATTCGTTAATGGTAGCAATTAATTAAAAAAAATGCACTTTAATGGAACCTTGAAAGTCTAGTTGCGCCGTTATAGATCTACACTATGATAGCTTACTGTATAATATCGCTTGCTAGTATTTCTAAGTTACTCATTTTAAAACCTTACCATTAGCTACTGTCTTAATTTAGTCATTTAAAGAGCAATAAACATATTGCATCTCATTTATTAATATTTAAACTGTATGTTTATTAATGTTTAAATTAGTTTGATATTATATATATAGTTCGTTAAGAGCTTTTGGCGGCAGTAAGTTTTCAATGTCAAATTTCAATCTTGCTTAAAAGTGTTTTATCGCTTGATCACAACTATGCCTTTCTTCTATTTTTTCATTTTTGCAAGAAATCGTTATTACATTTAAGATATTTTATTACAAATATACCAATTCTTCATTTACCATTTGCATTTAACATGTTGAAATCAAAGATTAGCAGGATCTATTGGGGGGAAGGGGAGGTTACTGTTGCGTTTGAAGATCAGCTTGGCCTTGGTCTGACCTTGACTGTAGCGTCAGAGGGTGTAGGTTCGATTTCGTATGCTGCTCTTTCTTATGGGTGCTTTAAACTCTATAATATTGAGAAAAGAAAAGTAAATTTACGCATATTTCAAGAGTTATCGTTTGTGGGTGTTCTGTATTTGTCACTTCTATAAAGAAGATTTAGTTTCTTTTTTTAGTGTTGTATTATTGTCCCGAAATATAAATTTTTTATCGTGCGAAAGTTGAATTATATTTCAATCACAGTTTCAATCGTATGTTTTGCATTACGTGTAGCTTAGGCTTTATTAGCGACATTAAAAAGAGTAATAAAAGAATTCGATTGATGATTATCAAACAGTTCATTGACTTTTAAAAAAAACCACGTATATATTATACTTGTGGTCGAGACGGGTGTATGTTACAATACGTTTAAAAAGTTGCAAGTACTTAGTTACGTTAGTTTTTAAAGCCGACTTTTATATGCTTATAAACTTTCATTAAGGTATATATATATTAAGTTCAAGTAAATTATTTTTGCATTATTACCAACGTTCCTAGTATAATTTTTAAGTCGGCTATTATATCTTTGAATGGGTAAACTTTTTGTCAATCTGAAACCAATTGCATAAGCTTAATAAATTGTAAAAGTTAATGCTTCAGACATTTTTAGGCCTAGATTTTCAAAAACGATAGATCTCGGCAGATCTGAAAATCATTCTCTTCCTAAACGAATGATGGTGTTCGTTTGCAGGACTTCCACATAAGCCCTTTTATTAATTATTTATTTTACTGCTATAAGCATATTATATTTACTTTGTGCTACAAAATGTGTATCGTCAACACGTTATGAGCAAACACAAAGGAAGTGTCGGAACGCGTCAAGTGAAGCGATGTAGAGCGCCTTTGAGGCGGGGGCGAGGCGGTCTCCAATGGCAACCGGCGGTTGATATTGCACACCGGTAATGGGACACCGATGCAGTGGCAACACTGAGACAAAGTGGCGGGATAATAACGGAAGTGGCAGAAAAAATTATAAAATAACCACTCAAATTCAAAGAGTGGGTGGTGGAATGGTAAAATGGCGATATATTTTGTTTCGAAATTTTCAAACAGATTAAAATATATACATTCTGTTATGAACTATTTGAAAAAAGAAGAAAAAGACCCCTACTGACTCTTATACTGCTCGTTCTTCTTAGGTCAGAGTTTTCCATTTCTGAACTGATAGTAGATTAGTTGATAATCGTTAAGAAAGTGTAATAATTCTTTTCTGAAAGAAAATATTTGATTTTGGTGGAGATGAAGTCATTTAAAAAAACTAATATATATAACTTGTAATATTCTATTAAAAACTTCATTGCATAGGAAATCTGATTATAAGTAATCTTATAATAATTTAAAACAACGTGCTGTTGTTTGTTTTCTTTTTTATCAGTCTATTTATTTGAATTTTAAGCATTTTCGATGACTTAAGTTTAAATAAAAAAAGTATCAAATAAAATATAATGTCAAAATTTTGTAAATTTCTGCATATATTTTCTTTACTTATATAAGTTTAAAACGCTTTCGTAGTACTTACCTATGTTTCTGTACCTTGTACAAAGAACGTCATTGTGCATTTTGGGAATCAAATAAAAATGTGAACGTTTAATTAATTGACTTAAACATTAACCTTTAAATATTTTTTACGATTACAACAAAATTATATTTATAAGACTTATATAAATCGGCGTACGTATTTTTTTCAAGTTACGACTCCCCCAAGGTGTACTACTTGACGTAACTTATAATTTAATAGTTACAACTTACTAAATGACATTAAGCGAAGTATTTTATTATGCAAATAATATATATACGTATATTTAAAGTAACATTGGGTCCACGTTTTATTTGTAATCATTTTAATTTTATGTGCATTGATTATTGAATTATTTTATTTCAGGACCCCAAAACTAAAACAATCTGTGACTTTAAAATTGATTTAGCTGAAATATTTCAATATCAGCTATTAAGTAACTAATATATAAATATTTTTGGGTACAGATACAATATTATTTTCAAAGCTACAGATCATACACTAACAAAATCTTCACGATTAAATTGTATTTTCAATTACTTATTATAAAAAATGATATTTATATTACTAATATTATTGTTTATTCTTGGCAAAATTCTTTTAGGTTTTCTTTTTATTTATTTCTACAATAGTTCTATCAGAGTTGACGTCGAACTTAACTTAAATTACATAAATAAAACTCCAATACTAAACTATTTCGAACACATTTACTGGCTATGCAATCATCTCCCAAAACTTTGTATTATTTAGATTTTTTATAATTGCAGTATTGAAAAAAAACGGTCTCATAATATTCATGTAGTGTACACACACTATCGTGAGTGAACGGTCTGCAACTGGACCGTGGCCTCTAAATACCAACGCTTTCCGATTCGACGCCCTTTGTATGAATTATGGACTTGCTCTACACAAAGAGTTCAGGAACAGATGTAGATATATAAATAGTAATGAGCTGATTATATGCGGTTTGATTAACAGTTTTTACTTTATCTGAAGGATATTTTTATGAATATGAGATGCTTTATTAGTTGATATATTTATAAACATAAAATTCGCCGTGTATGTGAGTGAAGAAGAATTTATTAGGATAAAACTTTTTAATGAATTTGTATGAAGAGAAGGCTTTAAAAAAAATTACAGAAGAATAATTTGCTTTATTAAAAATAACGACCGCCATCTGATATTTAATACATACATAATTGCTTTATTTTTCTACACTTACTAAAATTATTATTATATATACACAGTTATTAAGATTTTTATAATTATTAACCTGAAATAAATATATGTATATTTAAACTAATTTATTGTATATTTGTCGTCATTGATTCTAGTTGGTTCATATGTACAAAAAAAGAACAAAATCACTTATTAAAACAGTGCCATCCACAAATAAGCATAATCTGACGAAGCTCAGCCTCCCACCTGTGCAAAATTATTAAAGTAATTCTTCTATCACCTTAAATTTCAGCATGTTTGAATAAAAAATCTGAACTTTAAAAGACTATGGAAAAATATTGTCACCATAAATATGTAGGTTAAGGTTGCGTTAATTGAGCCATTCTTGCCCAAAACCATAACGACATAGTGAAAATGTACAGAAACCATTTGACACGTAAATCCATCATTGCGTGAACTGGATCGCTGGCTCAAGACACAAGACGTGGCGATTTTCCATTGGAAAATAAATTATAAAAGAAAATAGAATGAGACAGCTTATTAAACTTTTGAATTAAGGCTAAATTCTTTTTTTAAATACTCTGTATTGTATATGTTATAATTTGGTTACTTGAACATGTTTTGAAGGTTTTGATATTAACACAGCATTAGATGTCATGTATTAACTATTAATCACTTTTTGATATTTACAATGCACAATAATATTATAATTTTATATTTTTAAAACCTTTTTATTCAAAAGAATGTGTGTGTACATATGTATATGAGTCAGAAGTTACACTTCTTTGGCGTAACAGAATAAAAATCTTATCAAACAAATTATTTTCTAACTTATTGTACGTTTGTTAAAATAAATACCTATTGTGAATACAGTTCAGTTTACCAAACCTTACTTAAGAGTGTCGGTTTTTCGTGACGTTGTGCGAACGCGTCATAAAATACAGTTGTCAGTTTAAAGCTAACTGCACGGTGTCAGTTTCTCGTGACGGTGGTTGTAATGAAAAATTACACTCATTATTTCTCCCTAGCGCGTCAAAACTTTAACTGCTGTTTTCAAGACATTATGTAGGGATATTATTGTAGCTATTCAAGATTCTAAAGTCTTATAATTTGGGCCGCTACTAAAAGTGTCTTTTTTGGTGTTTGTGAATTGAATTTACGTGGATACGCAACTCAAGGCCGGATATACGTTTCACGTACCCTGTTCAATTGAACTAGAGTTAGCCAAAATGGAATCTATTTCGTAAATCAAATGAAATAACTATTGCAACCGAATTTGTTATTCTGGTTGGCAAAAAATTATACTTTTGTATGTTCTATGTTGTCTTAAAAATTAGAAAACTTATTAACTTATTTAGAAACCAACACACCATTATTTTTTTACAGACATTTCTCAGTACAAGGGACTTTCATCTAACAAAATATATTTTAAAAATATATAAAGCGAAAAGGTTATAATAAACTAGATTAAAAATATTCTTTAGTTTGACATAAGTTTGGCATAAAATAAATTAACAAAATCAAAATTCTACTCCTTACTACACATAACAAAAAATTGGGCTCGTCCGGGATTTGAACCCGGGACCTCTCGCACCCTAAGCGAAAATCATACCCCTAGACCAACGAGCCAGCTGTTCGAGGTGCTAAAGTACTGCGTTACAATAATTAATGATCAGTTTAGGATTATATCTGTATCGTTATATAATTATACGATTGTAAGCAAGGCGTGGTAAAACTAAACGCTGGCCTTATTTTAATTTTATGTAGTGTTCACCGTTGTTACTATTGAAATATTCAATTGGTTGTTATAACAATTTGCTAAGGAGTGAAAAATATAACTGAAACTTGTGGTATTGGCTATATGTTATTCTCTTCCTCTAGATGTTTCGGTAGTTTGTCTCTAATTGCGGCCTTTTGTCAAAAAATCATGACAAATCTGACAAATCTACTTAAATATATAGTTATGTGTTAAAAATAAAAGATACGACACATTAATTGTACGCTTTTTTGTTTAATTTCAGGTTTTATTAGCTCTGTGCGCTTGTGCACACGCTCAGTACGCTGAGGACCGCGCCCCGCGCTACATTCCCTCGGAGCCCAAAGTCACCTCAACGCCTGTGCCTATACTCAAACAGATAAACAGGTATGAAGATACGAAGCATCAAGGCATTTTTGTTACATGAATACATAATTACATTGAAAAACCGTGAAACAATACCAATTGAAAAAAATTGCTTTGAAAAATAGGAGATAAAATATCTCACAACTTATTGACCGCTCGTCTTTACTTATGTTTTTACGAATCATCAATAATTTAAACCATAAAAAGTATTAAAAAGAGGCACAATGTCCAAAAAAACAAGGTATATTGATATTTACTATATGTTCCTAAATATGTCAACAGCGCTGTTTAGCAAATATTAGGTAAGTTAGTAAGGTAATGGATCATCCATGCTTCGTATAAGATCTCTCCCCTATTGTGTCGGTTATTTATCCCATCGGACTTTGAGAGTGAAGAAATAAGTAATACGCTTGTGTTGGCACGTACACTTGTGCACTATAATATCTCCTGAGCAGTCGGCTGATCTCTAACAAAGATCGGCCGCCGTAGACGGAATCGACTAAGAGTACTTAAATCTATATTCCTTTGGTTGTCTATTTCAGGCACAACGAGGACGGCTCCTACACTTATGGATACGAGGCCGCCGATGGATCTTTCAAGATCGAAACCAAGTCGCAAAGTGGCGAAGTTAAGGGCAAATACGGATACAAGGATGATACTGGCAAGGTAATTTATTTATGCGTTTTTACTCTTGCTTTGACATGAGCTTACCAACTTTATTGTATTAATGTATATACATGTTTTGCATTAATTTAACTTTACATTTTTAGTTCTACCTTATATATAGACTTAACAAGGTTGATAAACATTTTATGTGATTTCCCTTTAATGATTAACAGTTGCGTCCAACAACGTAGAGATTGCCTTAAGAAAAAATGAAAACTCATAATTACAATGCTGTTGTCTTTAAGTTCTTCTGAAATCGTCACAGAGTCGACTTGTAATCTGTTCAGTAATTCTTTGGTTTACGTGAATACGTGTAGTATTTAATATTTTATTGAATAAAATATGAATAATTATTGAATAAAAGGACTTTTTACGGATTTTATCGCGTTTATTTTGCATTTTAAATTCCCTTGCGGCCGTGGTCACAGAGTAGACTTACGTGTCTACGGCTACTGGAAAATGTTCAAAATGTATTTTAAAACGTAAAATAAACGCGATAAAATCCGTAAAAAATCCATTTATTCAATAATGTTCAGTAATATCAGAAATATAGTTTTTACAAAAAACCATTACCATAGTTGAATGTAATTTTCATCGCATCAATCTAATTTTTCATCTTTAAAGTGATTAAATAAGCAGGAAATTCAACTGATGGTAATTGATAAGACGCCACAGATCCGCAGAGATGTTACATCTTCATTACCCAGTAATTATGCTGGTTAACGTGCCCTTCAAACGGGAATACAATAGTGTATGCACTACTGAATAATTGACCCTAGGTAGTCTGTGGTATATTAGAGACCTACCACCATAACACTCACCATCTGAAAGCACTGACGTCCTATTACGACTACAAATGATGGTAATGATGTATTAAGATAGTGCAATTATTCGACAGCTACGCGTGATCGAGTACGGTGCAAACAAGTACGGTTTCCAGCCAGCTGGTGAGGGCATCACCGTAGCGCCACCAACTCTGGTCGATGAGTCCACTCGAGAGGAGGGGCTCCGGCCCAGCAAGTCACAGGTATTTTTAACAAATGTACAGTAGCCTTAGTGACAGCTTGACAGACCAGAAGTCAAGTTTGATCTTGGAAACACAGAAGTTTAACAAGTTCAATCCAGGGACAGATGTAAATATTGTAACCCATGGCAACCAGGACACATCACAAATATTGCGTTCTTATTAGTGAAATATAAGTTAGATTTCTATAAATAAGTGACAGTCGATTATAACAAACCATATGTACGATGCCACTTTATTCCCATATTCCTGTTTTTTTTTGTTGTTTAAATTTGTTCCCAGTCTAATATGGCGAAACGTTGTTATTTCGTGTATTTATAGCTCGTTGCTGGCTAATGACCTATTTGCGTGAAAATTAGGATAACTATGCTTCGGAGTTTGTATTTTAAACAATCACCAGCCGTGTTAGCTATCGGTTACAAAGGCAGAACGAGTATATTCTATATTAAAAAAGGCATTAAAAATGCACTCCGATACAAATCAGTGTACGAAGCCAAACGGAAGAGTTATAATTCACTGATCACCAATTGGACTAAAAAATTTGTATTATAAGTCAAACAATGACAATTCAGCAGGGTGGCAGGTCACAATACCGTGGCGCAACACAAGCACAGTCGCTAGACTACGACTACGAAGAACCCGCCCCACGTCCCACCCCCCGTCCAGCACCTGCCTACCGTCCACAGCCCCAACCCCAACCCCAGCCCCAGCAACAGTACAGGCCACCACAACCAGCACCACAACAACAGTACCGACCACCACAACAACAACAACAACAGTACAGGCCACCACCTCAGTCGGCACCAACCCCACCCAAGGTAGTAAAACAAATAATTCGCTTATGATACTCAGTAATCATAAAACTTTTTTAAATAACAGATGATACTGAATTCGAATCAATTGATACTGACTTAAAATTTAAGTTTTGTACTTACGTATTGATACACGTATTGGTCCTAGAATAATTATTGTAACAAACTAGGAATAACTTTTCTTTCTCTTTTAATATTATATAATTTACGGATGAACATCCCTGTATGAAATAATCTTTTTTGAGCAACATAAACGTAATAATTTTTTTACATAATTCGTATCTTTCACACTCAATGGCTTAAACAAAAAATTATTTCTTATTGTAACGACTTACAATACATTGGTATTCCTGAGTTAATTTTGTACCTAAAGACCCAAAACAGACCATTTCTTCAAAGCAACCAACAACTTGTCCACTCTCCAGCCCCAGTTCTTCTCCGGCGCCGCCCCCGCACCCTCTGACGACGGCAGCTTCTTCAGCCCGGAGCCCCAACCACGGCAGCAGCAGTACAGGCCAAAGCAGGAGTTCAGGCCGGCGCCTCAGCCGCAGCAGTTCGCTGCTAGACCCCAGGAGTTTAACAACCAATTTCGATCAGGCACCCGCCAGGTTTGTATTACGATTTAAGCAAAAAAATATAACGGTTAAAAGAAATATACAATTTAAAATTCACCGTTGCCCTTCATATAAGATATGAAATAAAAAAGTGCGGTAAAAATATTATTACAAATTATTTGCGACTATGACATGCGTTGTATATTCCAAATAGTCAGTAAATTATTTATTTTTTTGCCTTTTGTCATAGATAATAATTTGAAAACAGTAAAAGTGACAAAGCAAATTTTCAAGTGTGTATTTAGTCGACTTTTACAATAATAACTTACGGGTAGTAAAGATATAAAAGTAATAACAGTTTTAAGTTCATATATTTTTCCTTAACTAAAATCGAACAAACCTATGTTCGAACTAAAATCGATCATTCCTTTGTTTGATTTTAGTTACACTTATCGATTTTGGTTATACTTATTATTATTATTATATTTATCAAATAGGTGGCTATGTATTCAATTCTTGTGCAATGTGAGAAAAATACTTAACCGTAACTAAATAAGTTGTAAGTTGATCTTTACTATCACATTCAAATATCTTTAATCCGTATCACTTCTGTCAGATTCCCCCCGTCCGGTCAGCAGCAGCAGCGCAGCCAGTCCTTCTCGATGCTGGACCAGCTCCTCAAGGAGTACTCGTTGCCTCAGGGTGGTTCAGCACCGACCCACGACATCACCTTCGGTTCCTATTAACCACAAACCGTGGTCCCCGTGTAAATATTTAGCGTAGCCCAGTTGGTACGCAGACCACAATTGCTCAAACACCTTAAAACCAGAATGAAGTCGAAAGCAGACTTCGTTTGCCAATATTTTGATACTTTTATAGGTATTTACTATATATTTTGTACGATATAATGAAATTATTAGACAGTTTTTGTGTATTACTCAAAGGGGCCTAATGGATCTCAGTAGACAATGTGTTGTGATAAAAAATGTAACATGACTTTTTATGAGTTTTTTTAATAAAAAACAGAAAACGAAGCTTTTTAAGAAAGCCGTAATTTTCACGCGATAACATGAAAATAATATCTCAGTCATTTGAATAAAGTCTATTTATTTTTAAGAAATGGTATTTTCATTTTGAAGACTTGTGTTAGATTAAAATAAAATTTGACTAATTACTATTTTTTTTGATTATCGGCTAATAATTTAATTTTAATTAATATTCATTAGTTAACAATAAATCTGATTCTTTGACGTGAACCATTCGAATCATCCACTTGGCTAAGAATCTCTTTCAACACACCTGAAATAAAATTGTGTGCGACTGCACGTTCTATCAGTTTCTGAAGATTAAGTAAGTACGAGATTTTAGTGACGAACAAGAAGGACAGGGGATTAGAAAAGGATAATATTTAAAAAACGCTACCACCTTTATAAGGACGCCTCTGACCAGAGATGATCCGGCGAAAGAAAGTCTGGGGGCTATTTTTTCATGTTAAATTTTAGATTATTTACTAATAATATAAGCATACATATTTCGTAAATTAAAACAGAACCTAGCGCGAGCATTCCCTTACCAGGCCGTGTTATCATTTAAAAATATATTTATATTACAATAACCTTTAACATATAAACATTTCTTATTATTAGTAAAATTACGAACCATTACTGGCATATACTTGTAAAAACGTGTACACCTTCCCATGAAATATTCACTTATTCTTAAGTTCAGTTGCTGGAAGAACTAAATTACGTTTGTATCCATGTCATAAGAATTAAGAATCATCATCATTATCATTATCATCATCAGCTTGTATTACATTATGCATTACAATGCCTAAGAAGATATTTCTATTTTTCTGAACATACATCAAGTTGTCAAATATGTTTTGAGAACTACCAGTCAATATTATATATTTTTTAAAAGTTTTGTATCGATTCTTTGAGGCCCAGGTTACAGGGTAGACTTTTCAAATTGTTCGTAGTATTCACCGCATTACTCTACAGTAAATTGCCTTAAAAATAAAACATTGGAAATAGCTGAAATGTACTAAACGAGCGGTCTCCACACCAGTTAGTAATTTTCTTGACTGCGTTCGCTGCAGAGCTAAGTTTACTTGTCAGCCTATTGACATGGTGATAGACTATTAAGCAGTCCAATTGTAATTTTGCATCAAATGTTTGTCCTAGAAATACACGCTTCAACTACGTCTGAACACTCCCGTCCATAACCACATCAAATTTTCAATTTTTAACGTTTCACTAAAGCTTTCATATTAAACCTCTTTAATTTGTTTGTTATAATACTTATTCCTGACCTGATATAAACATAATGTCCATGAACCACTAGTAAAAAAAAAAGCCAAAACGTTATCTACTATATATAGTATATTGTAAAATAGTTATTAGCTCTTGTGTAGTGCATTATTTCTAATTAATAGTAGAACTAAAAGAAATGAATGAGGCAAAACTGTTTTAAAAAACGTCCATTGTTTTTATATAAATTAATTTATTTTGTTAAGGTCTAAATGCTGTCTTCTCATCATTACGCCATGAAAAAAATACAGTTGACAACTACATAAGAATAAACATTTCTTGTGTGTATATATATTTGCATACACTCCTGTCTTCTTGTCTGATTGATACTACATGAAAATACAAATAGATATCACATAAGATTCCACAATCCTACGAATTGTAATCGTTGAATGGATTTATACTTTCTTTACCTGTTAACAGTTTAATTTTGTTAGTAACGCCTCCACGCTGCAACTGCAAAACCGATAGTACATAGTTTAATTTTTCCTGACAGAGAGTAACTAAGCAAGTTGGTGGTTGGTGCATACCTGCTTTTCATCGAGCAACGTAAGTCTGCATAGATTTAATGATGAAGCTAAATTTCTATCAGCCATGACAAGTCCGGACCCGCAATAATATGAATATGCAATTTTTTGGTGGCAATCAAATTTATTTGGCAGGTATTTTATATGTAACAATATTGAACTAATATTATCGTCTATTTTAGAAATACTAAACTAGTAGTAGTAAACTGTATTATTTGTTCTATATTTTATTCTAGAAAAAAATCCCTTTCATTCAATGATAAAACCAACTCAAGATGCATAAAATTAGCAATTGTTTTTCTCATTTGATTCACCATCATCAGCCTGTAGTAGTCCACTGATGGACATAGGCCTCGTCTAAGACACCCCTATCCTATAGGGGCTTTTTAGACCGTATCCCACCACGCTGGTCCAATGCAGGTTGGTGGATGGACCGACTTTTTACATGCCCATGCGACCATGGATGCCCATGGATCATCTTACTATTCAGACAATTGGGTAATCGGCCCAAATTGCCCTAATCAACTAGGAGACAACATTGAAAATTTGTTGAGTACCTGAGGATTCGAAACCAAGACCTCAGGTTTCTAAAGCGCACGCCTATACCACTGGTCTACGGAGGCAGAACTATCAGATCTTTGTTCATGCCAGAGCCGAAATAAATCACTGCTAGTTAATGATTAATTTAAAACTAAACAACAATATTTGCTATGCTTCCTATAAAATATATAAATACATTACTTAGTTTTATAATCATACGTTTATTGAGTTATTGCGTTATCTGTTGCTCTATTTGCAAGTTCAACATAAAATATTAACCAATACCAATCTATTTCACAATACTTATTACTCTGTACCGCACATGTATTGTTGCAGATTATAAATGCTATTTTTAAATAGCACTGACTAGGGGCCGTGGGAGAGATTCCCACAGAGTATAAAGAATGGAACGACAATTCACTTCTTAACCGACATATGGTAGTTTCCCAGAGTGTTGTGCAATCGCACTCAGATGCAGTAAGTGTTAGTTTTGTTTTGCAGAAAGGTATATGGATGCATTATTAAAGTAAAGTGACAAGTGATAATAAGTCAAACCATTGTAGATGTTTTTCTCTGTAATTGGTTGTTTAGGCTCCTATTATTATTGCACTTTATTACGTTTTATTTTAAACTGGCGACCCGCCCCTTATTCGCACGGGAACTATGCTGATAGAAAATATACCTACAATAGTAAGCATGTGTTATACATATAAACCTTCCTCTTTAGTCACTCTATCTATTCAATATATAGGGATATAGGGACAGAGAAAGCGACTTTGTTTTATACTACGTAGTGATCTAGTTCGTTAAACTGGACGACGTCGAAGATATATATATATACATTCCATACCGGTATATGTATGTCAAAGAGTGTAAAGTTATTAATCATCCTTAGGTTCCCCTCTGTCGCTGTGGACGTAATGTTTTCCGTATATAAATGGAATATTCTGCTCCTCCTCCTACGGTTACAATAGAAATATTGTAGCTAAAGCGGTAGAAGTTACAAAAAGGTTACATGCCTTACCTGTTAAGTTTCCAATTGAGGTTATAATAATAATTAAAGATTAATCAAAAGTTCATAATTTTACCCGTATTGTATCTAAAGATAGTAAAAATATTGAAGTTTTCAAAATTGTTATGTGATTAAAGTTCACAAGCTATATATTTACTTTTCATCTACAAAAAAAAAACGATGTCGGACCTGATGACAAAGGCATTCTCTACCTGTCAACCATTGCGTGGTTAAGATAATGTAGAGTTTAATTTATTTTAAATGTTTTAAATTGATATTTGTCTCAATTGAATAACATTTGTTTTACTAAAATATTTCGTGTGTGCAATAATTTCGGCTTTTGCTTAAGCCTAAACAAAGCGAAGTTGCAAGATTCACACCGTGAAGGTTGGCCATTGTGGGACCGTTTTATCTGCAACAGTTCGTCATTCTTAATCACCCAATAGTCTAATTGTTTAACATCATAATCTATTAAGAGATCTGATGACGTGAAGCTGCACGATTGAGGTGAGAACTATTAGTATTTCAGTGCAAAAACATAGCCAAATAAATATTAGACTACATACAAAAATGTCACGTTCGTATTGATTAATTGTAACCGACTTGTCAATAACTAAGAGAGAATCTGCTTATAGCAACACCATACAGTCTATTGCCAAACATTACATTAAACAGTGTAATAGACATAAAACAGTTAAAAAGACATTAATTTATAATTTAGTTCTATTAGAAAATGTTACAATTAAATTACACAGAGCTCCTCTCTTGAGATAAATGTATGTAGAAACAATATTAATTGCGAATTACTCAAATTTTATTACTTATACGTACAATTAAAATATCATGAAGAAGCCTAGCCTTAATTTTTTAAACGTAACCGAAACATTAATATTGATGTTATTTTAAAGAATTTTGGTGCTAATTGTGCATCTACGATGTGTGTGTGTAGATTTGATAATAGATGTGTAGTAGCTATTTTAGCTTATGTAAAATCATCTTCATCATCATTGTCATTATCGGCCTGCATTTATTCACTGCTGGACATAAGCCTCTCCTATAGCACGCCATTAAGCACGGTGATCGGCAAGTCTCATCCAGTTTCACCCTATGGAAAATAAGTCTAACAAAATTCGCTAATTTATGCCTGTTTATGTGGAACATATTTCATTAGCCTGTAATGGAAAGTTCTAATACGTTAATGTGGTTAGTACATATTTTGTAATTTACTGCAGAGACAACGTGACAATGCTATATGTGGGATTTCAATGCTATTTTTATGCTATAAATCTGGTTTTAATTTTTAGCAAGCCTGTCATCAAAGGATGTATTGATTGTAAATTAAGGTAATTCGATAAGAAAACATGAGTAGTTTGTATATGATTCATTACTATAAAAAAGTACGTACAAAAAATATATTTACAAAATAATGAAAAGAATACTTGAACAGCACTACGTCTAACATATCACTTGTTTTTAAATAATTTTTAGCACCTGAACTACTAGAATCAATGTCTTTGTGGGGATTTCACTTCGACGCCCTCCTCGCCCAGGATTTGCACGTTCCTTACCTGCTTCCGAGTGGGTGCAGCCGTGGTCAGTTCTGTAGAAGGCGCTGGGTCGGCGCAAAATCAGGATTGATGGCTAGCATCAGCATCTTAAGCAGTAAAGCCTCTCGGATCTCTGGTGGTAAATACTCAGGAGTTTCTTCGATGTTATTTGAGGAGGCAGCCGCTGTATCATAAGGACGTTGGTACCGCCGCCTTGGTACGTACCTCTGACTCTCGTACTGGCCGTTATCGAAGCTCATTTGGCCCTGGTACGCATCCTGTCTGTAATCCTGGTCGTACCTGTAGTCGAAGCGGTCCTCGTCTATGTATCGTGGCATTTGATGGTGGCTGTAATCATATTCTTGACGGTATAGAGGCAAACGCTGGTAAGGTGCACCAGATGACACTATTTGGTCCATCAGCGCTTGCAACCGGTTTTGTCTTTGTATCAAAATGTGAAGCAGCCTCTTTAGATCCCTCGTACTCACCGGTGCTGATATAGAATTGACTTCTTCGTAGGGGTCGTGCCTTAGTTGGTATACTACTGGCGTCGGGGTTGGTCGATATGGATTGACAAATCGAGCTTTGTAGTTTTGAATCGGAACGCCCCTCTCATCCACCGGTATAGGGATAAGTCTTGGCGCCTGTCTCACCTCGTATGGAACAGTAGCCGTTTCAACAGTACCTTTCGTTTGCTGCGCAGTCGGGCTTTCTTTGATAAACTGCTGATCTAGCACTTTATCCGGATATTCGAAATGAAGAAAAGGCCGCTGGTTCCCTATGGGAACGGGAGCTCCTGGATTGTCTCTCAAATACTCATCGGTACGAAACTGAACAGTAGCCTGGGGTCTTCTATATACTGGTTGCTGAAAAAGTCTTTCATCTACTTCCCGATGAGGTTGAATATGGACTACGGGCAAGGGGTTGGTTGTGACCACTCTGGATTGGTCGAAAACGCGACCAGTACTAGCCTCCACCGTAGTGTCTTGTTCTTGAATGGGATCTTGGAATTGACGTTGTAACTTCTGTCTAGATGCTACTAACGTATGTATGGGTATTATTCGTGGTCTTGGAGTTGTAGTAGTAAATAGAGGGCGCACGCTCCCTATTGAAAGGTGGCCTCCGTATACGTCCGTGGAATCATCACCAACAGATTGTTGAAGTGTCATCATGTGGGGATTAGGATTCATGCCTGGTAGCGCTCTGCGCATGGTATTCGCTTTACTCGCTTCGGGTTCATCTTCTTCGACTGTCTCGTGAACAGGTTTTACTGTTTGAGGTACGTTTGTAGTCGTCCTAGTTATTAGGTCATCTTTGACAGCTGATGATATAGGTTTCAAAATTTGAGTTCTTGTTTTAGTTTCTTCTCTTTCCCGTGATTTGTAGAGATTTGTGACATGGCTGGTTGTCTCTTCAACAGTTTGCTTGGTAGTTTCTTGGTTGGTTGTTGTCCTTGCAGTTGTGGAAGCTAGGCGTCTTCTAGGAATAGATTGAATCACTGTGCCCCTTGTTGCGCTTTCTCTAATGCTGCTTCTTGTTGGGTACACAACCGTCGCCAAAGGGCGTCTAGTGGTCGATGAAACTGTTTTATTGACTCTAACCGCAGTCGTCGGTGTTTCTGTCGTAGTTGTACTCACCGGGATTGGTGTAGTTTCCCAGACGAGGAGTAAGTGACGCGTTTGATCTCTCCATCTTGATCGATGTACCCGAAAGTCCCTTTAACATTTCCTAAAACGTCTCTACTTTCGATTTTAAACGTTCCATCGTCCGCTTCGTAACCTATCGTGTACGATCCATCTTCATTTAGCGCCGAATCTGTTTGACGATCTCAACTTTTCCCGGATCGGCCGTTTCGCTTGCACTGAGAATTTCCTTGGTCGAGTTTACCGCATCGTTAGTGATTGTCGTATTATTAATGATGGTAGTATTTGTATCGGCTGCGGCGGCGGTGGCCAGGCACGCGATCAGCACGAGGTGAATCATGTCGCTAGGCTAACGGAGCCCGCATGACGGTGCTACGGCGCGGCCGCGCACATTACTCCCCTATATAAAATATCGCCCCACTCGCGACCGCAGCGTGCGAATGCCTTACGCAAACCACGCCATTGTTGTCATCGCATTATCTGAAACGGAAAATCTTTTTTCTGTACACCTCAAACGGGAGCCGCGACGCAATTCTCCGACTGTCCATATTACGAAGCGTGAGCAGGGGACGGTCCATCGTCGAAGTATGCTTAATACTAGTATTGCATCTTCCAGTTTTGGGTATTTCGGCGACATTCGGGCTAAATTCTGATTCGTTTAATTACTCCATTGTTTAGAAATGAGCTGCCATTGTGGACTTTTCTCACGCGGCTTGCCAAGGTCGTGACTTAAATTTGGAATAACAATGCAACGTTCTTCAGGAGGTTTACATGTTGATCGTAAACTATGGTTGGAACCTATAATTTGTCTAGTCTCTTAAATTATACCCTTAGAATTCTATTATATTTGAAAATGAATAATTGAAAAAGAGTTACATTATAGCATAATACATTAATGTGCAATAAATTAATTTGGAGTTTGTTGTTTTTTTTTAAGGCACAAAATAAAGTTTCAACATGCATGAAATTTGATATACTATGATAAACTATGTTCTGATGATAATAATTAAAAGCCTTAGTTGATTAAGGTGCCAGATCGTGAGGCATAGAAAAGTTGGCAACTGTTGTAGAGCATTGATTTTTTTATTACATTTTTAAATATTACCTTTTGATTAAATATTACCTTTTATCCGAGACTTCATCCGCGTGATGTTATGTTGTATATAATTTAAAAAATATATATTTTTTTTTAAAGTAGCCTGAATTACTCCCAATTATGTCAGCTATATTTTAAAGAAGCTCCGTCGAAATCGGACGTTAGGGGGTTATCATTTTAAAAAGGTTATTTTTATATTACAAACAGACATTCCAATTTTATATATTTTTATATATGTGTTTATATTTTACAGTAGCCACTGAATAGAATTTAAAGTAACCCGACTTTCTCCACGATGTTAATTACATTCAACAACGTGCACTATTGTAGATAAAAATGAAACAACTTTAATAACACCTACCATTTCTAAAAAGTTTTGAATGCGGTTTTACTATCACATTAACATGCATTATTGTGACATAGAATCATTTATTACATTGCGTAATTAGAACAATGCATCTGAAAAGAAATTAAGCCTGCGTTAGAAATTCGCACCCGATTGAATCTAGACAATAGTATCTACGTTATGCTAGACTTGGTTTGATATATTTGATTTTGATCACTTGTTATGTAGGCGTACGGGTTGGGTAACGAGTATTCATTCATCGTCCTTAATTTACTGTGTTCAAACGTCATACCGGTTTACCCCTGTTAATATTTTTAAACAGAACAAAAACATATAACGTTTTGTCGTTTTATTTCCGAGAAAATAGAGATTTTTTGGAAGAGTCACGATGTTGTCTTTTTCACAAAATTATGTACACAGGCTTGCGCCTTAGGCATTGTCTAACAGCCAACTTTTAGATGGATACAAAAAAAACGGAGTAGATGTACAAATATTAATTGATCAAATTATAAGATAGCAAAGGAAACTGAGTATAAAATATGTCCGTGTATAGTACGTCTATTAATAATAATTAAGTACTTATTCTTCTTCTTTTACTTATAATGGCACCACCTTGGTGATTCTGCTAATATCAATTATCAGTGATATAAATAATTAAGTAATTCACAAAGCTAATTATACCACTGACAGTTCTCGCAGAAGACGTTTCCGAACTTTACTTTTAAACACAGTAACCTTCATAGCCAATGATGCTAGATTAATTTCGTTTTAAGCTACAATTTGTTCTTTGATATTTCATTTTAATTGCACTAAATGTTAAAATTATTATTGTTTTTGTAAGTTATATCGACCAAGTAAACATTATTAGAGGTGTGATAGTTATAGAAATATATGAAACAATAGTTAAAGGTCAACTAAACTACTAAAAAATCCGACGGGACGACCGGATCACTATATTCACTATTAAAAATAGAACCAAATAGTTCTCTTCGTACTGCATTATATGAACATTATTGATACAGAGACTATAATTACTTTTCGCTACTGGCAGTGTTTTAATAAAAACCCATAAATTAAAGTCTTCCCCTGTTTATTGAGTTCGATAACTAAGTAAGCTGTGTTTTAAGATTAAGTAAATAAAAAAATACTTTTATCTGGGTGCTTGTATCTAAAGTTAATACCTAATATAATTTTTAATGTTGTCGACCATATTATATTGATAGGAACAACTCTTCGTTGCTTTTCTTACAAATTATAAAAGTTAGGCTCAGTTCAAGTGGTTAAAGTAGCCAATACTATCCAATATTTGTTGGCTTCCAACCAGATGGCGTTGTTGAACTTGTCACGAAAATGTTTGCAGAGAAGAAATAATTTGATAGGTAACATCAAAAAAGCATGAAATTTTTTTAAATATGGATGCCTAATTATCAGGACTTCTAAAGTAAACTTTTGCAATTTATATATGATATATTTGAAACACATATTTCCAAGATTAAAAATTAAAATAGTTCTTGTATATTTATAGAAAAAAAGAAGTAACTTACAGATTTCATATTGTTTTGTTTACGAGATAGGTCAGTTATTCGATAAAATTTAGTTTGAACGCCATCTATGTGTCATTACTGACAACACCTTAACCTATGTGATATGTGTATATGATGAAAAATTACATGCGTTTGTGTCGGAAGTCATTTAATCTTTTTAGATTAAAATTTCCTTAACTCTAAGTTATACTCTATCGTAAGTTTCTATAGTTGAATAAATCTGTATAATCCTGGTGCTGGAAGGTTGGGATTATTAGCCCTCGCTGGAAAATTACACGGTTTTTATGTAAAATAGTTAAAAAGTATTTATCCTGATCTCTCTCAGCCAAATCGATTTCGATTGGACTAAAATAACAACGATTTTTAATATATTTGCTCATATTATCATGGTTATATTTTTTATGAATGTGTGGAGCAGCCTCTTTCAACATTTAATAGCCAAGATAATTTAGCGAGTAAATTTCAAATATCGATAAATTGAAAATTTTGCGACCATCCACCGCTCCAACAATAAGGATACATTTATTTCCAACGAGTTTAGTATTTGACGTCAGTTTATTATAACATAAATAAGATCTCTTATATGGTTATAAGTTAAATACCATGACTTATTAAAAGTCACGGTCTACCTCAATTAGTTGCTGTGTTAAAAGTTTGCACACGACATTTGTCTTTAGTAGTCGTTAATTTATAGTTTAGTACGCTCTGATTATAAAATTACTTTTATTTTGTTAAGTTATTGAGTTGATAAATTTAAATGTAATATATTGAAAGTTTAAATATTAAAAAAAACTGAGGGACAAGTCATTCAAATTTATTTTACTCGTATAAATTGATTTGACATGTTGCAATTGTAAATTGTAAATCATTATATTTGCTTTATTCAACTAAGAGTTTTGCTAAAAGAATATGGTGCTAGCAACCCTAAATTGTTTTACAAAAAAATTACATATTTTGCTCCAATACCGCTGATGTATGTGATGACCGCCTCTGAAGCGTAGCGGTATTAGAGGTCTATATCCAGCAGTGGACTAACTCAGGCTGATGGTGATGATGGCCGTGATATTAGGGCTCTTAGAACAATTAATTTGTTTAGTTAAAGTGTCCTACAACCGGGAAACTAACCGCTTTTCGCTTTTATTGTTGATCGTATGTTTGAACAGTACTAAAGTAATGACCATACCGTTATGACCTGCGGTGCCGAGGCTTGGACACTTGCGGTTCGACTGGTCCGCAAATTTAAAGTCGCTCAGCGAGCTATGGAGAGGGCTATGCTCGGAGTATATCAGAAATGATGTGATCCGTCAGAGAACCAGAGTCACCGATATAGCCCACCGGATTAGTAAGCTGAAGTGGCAATGGACTGGTCATATAAGCCGCAGAACTGACGACCGCTGGTGTAGGAAAGTTCTGGAGTGGAGACCGAGGCTCGGCAAACATAGTGTAGGACGCCCTGCGACAAGATGGAGTGACGACATTCGCAAAGTTCGGAAGCAGTGGCGTGCATTAGGGGTCCTGTCTCCAGCAGTGGACTGAATAGGCTGATGATGCAGACTAAAGTAAATAAACAGGAAAAATGGCCTAATTACAAAGTGATTTCAAAAACAATACGGCATAAATCCTTACTTAATTAAATACCTTTAATACATTGTCCATTTTATTTAGATCAATATTGCCCTTTACAGGTAGGCTTACAGGTAGGGAAAATCAATTGAGCAACTTAAATGACACCAAAGGCCATAAAAATATGGTACGTAACATGCCCATCCGACGCATGGATCATCTTACTTTTCTGACAATTAGGCGATCGGCCCAAATTGTCCTAACCAACCAGAAAACAACGATAGCACAAACCTGATTCCCCACGTAATTCGAACTCACAACCTATGGTTTATAAACAAAGGGCCAATACCGCTAGACCACGGAGGCTGTGATAAAACTAGTACTCATTAATATTAATAATGAGTTCTTCTTTCTAAATATTAACTTATTGTATTATAATGTTCTAAAAAAGTGGTCAGTTCTGAAAACTATCAGTGTCGCCATCTTTATCAGCATATATATGTTTTACTTATTTCTTTACTTTATAGGAATAAGAATCCATATGCCATACCCATGCATGTATAATAAATTAACTTTTTGTATGTCCACTATAACGTATTAGTATAGTAACAGAAACATTAAAAAAAGAAAGAACAAAAGAGAAATGTTTGACAACAATAGTTACGAAGTTTTGTTTTAAGGATTTACGAAAACAAAGAATTTTTTATAAATATTACTATGATAGATCCATTGAGTCTTGTATTTCTTTTTTTCCAATTGCAGTTTTCCAAGTTACGAAGTCTTCCTTCTAATATAAATTCGAGGTGTTGGAATGGCTGCAGTAAAACCTCATGTTTGATGATTCTCTCTACTCCAACTAGTTTTCAATCATTATGTTTCAAGTTAATATGATGATTTGTTTAAAGGGAGGTGTCAAAGAAAAAACAATCGCTTAATAATATAAAAATATAATTTATTATTAAAAAAAAAATATTACAAATTACTATTGCGATTCACACAGCGCCCTTTCAGGACGAGGAGACTATCACTTACATAATTGCATAGATCGTTTATTTTACACTTAAAACTAGAGCTTTACATGTCAATTTTTTTATGTATAATGCCAGAATGTGTAGTTATATCCATTAACAAACTTACAGATATTTTTAACATGTTACAAGACTAAAGTGTGTTATTGTACGATACTGTGTACTAAATTGTGGATATTTGATATAACTCAGTGAGTGATTCTCAATTCTTTACTATGTAGTTACCGAATTGGTAAGCTATTAACAAACGACTAAACGTTACAATAAGGTACTGCTACTGCTACACGGCGCTATATGTACAAACGCGGCCGCCACTGTCCAAAACACTTTGCACACACGCACGCACATGAACTTGACGACCGAGAAACTGACTTTCGTTATGAGTATGGCCTTTGCGGACTAAATCGATAGGTCGTCAGTTCAGCCAGTTGCTGATCTAGAACTGGATGCCGTGTCCCCTCAGGAAGGCGTCAATCTGGCCTGAGGAAGGATTCTCCCCGCGCGGGGCCACATAGTAGTATTGGGGCGCTGGCCTCGGGGCTGACTGGCTGGGGGCTTGGCTTTGGGGCGTGGCAGACAACCTCTGTGCCTGAGCCCTTGCCGCAGCACGGTCCCTCTGCAATTGACTTTGCTGCAGTTGCTGCTGCTGAGCAAACAGCTGCTGCGAACTCTGGAACTGAGTCTCCGATTGCTGCCTCTGGTATGCCTCTTGCGGGTTCGAGAGCTGGTGTCTATATAAAGGAGTGTTAGACGTTGGTCCCACTGGAATCTGTGGTAAGGGAATGAAAGGCCTTTGACTCTGTGGCTGCTGCTGCTGCGCCACGTACGGTTGTAGCCTTTGGTTCAGGTTCAATTCGCCCTTAGTCTGCGGCAGGGTTTGGAACAGCTGGGTGTTGTACTGTCCGCTCGACGGGTCGTAAACCAGTTCGGTGGAGTACAGCGGGTTACCGCTTGGCGCCTGTGCGGCGATCGTGGTCTTGCCTTGCGTGTTTAATGATGCAGGCGTCGTCTGTTGGTATTGGTTCTCGCGATGGAACTTTGCGAATTCCGCGGCGAAATCAATCTGTCCCGGCCTGCCAGTTGTCACTGCCACGGGTGAAGGTGATGGCGAGTAGTTCGGTTCTGGGCTGTATTGCACCTGTGGGCGAGGCTGTGGCTGAGGCTGAGGCTTTGGTGTCACCTGAATCAGTTGCGGCCTGAAAGTGGTCGCTGGTGGCAGTGCTCTGGCAGTGGTCACTGGTAGTGGTCGAGGAGTGATTGCAATCTGCTGGGGCAGTGGTTGCGGCTGCTGATAAATTGGCCTTCTAACAGCAGGGCGTTGCACAACTCGAGGTCTGATCTGCTGCAGAGGCTCTTCTTCGGGTTCCTCCTCTTCATCCCTGTAGTCGTTTTGGAAGTATGTGGTCGGCGGTCTGGTGGTCGTCGGTCTTGGTGCTGGCCTGGTCGGGTAGTTAGGGACACCATCGTCTCTCTCGGCGGATTCTGGCGCTGCAGATTCAGGCTCCTCGTCCTCGTTAGGCTTGTTGGGGTCGCAAGGGTTGCCAGAAACGTAGGTGAACTCTCGTTTGTTGCCATCAGGGTCAACGTAGCCGTATTTGCCGCGGACGACACAGTCCGTACCCCTAGTTTCTTCCTTGAAAGAACCGTCAGCCGCTTCGTAGCCGAAGGTAAAGCTGCCATCATCGTTCACCTACCAAAAAATATGTATCTATACATTTAAAATTAAGAAAGTGCAAAGATCATTTTTTTTATAAACATATGCTAGAAATAATCTATAATATATATAGGGCTCGCCGCAATGTTGACAATAATATTGTCTGCACAAGGTACAAATGCCTTTCTAAAAGAGTATGAGCTAATGCATTTAGTGGATCGATCAGTAAGAAGAAAAAGCTTAATTAAACTTAAGCATGACGTTCTTTCTTACGTCGAACTGGTGTCATGCGTGGGACATAGAATGATTGGTGTCAATGACGATTTCACGGTGATTGGACACGATACATTGGAGGCTTCCAGTACGCTGTGGCGTTAAATTACTAAAACAAGCAAAGTTTAACCATAAAGCGACCTTGCATTGTTCATTGCGGCTTTGAGCAATTGTTTACAGGGAATTCGACGAGATTAATAACCACAAAATGATATTTATTCCTCACTTATTTAAAGTACAATGAACTTAGTTCTATCGAAATACTAATAAATTATTGCAATTTAAAATTATTAAATCAAATGACTTTACGGATTTTATCGCGTTTATTTTACATCAAATTCCCGACGTTTCGAACACTTTCCAGCGGCCTTGATGTAATTTTATTTAATAATGTATAGTATTCGCGTAAAGAAAAGAAATAATTAAATATAATATTTTCAAAGTTATATCTAACTCTGTTATATATTAAATAAGCTAAAGCATCCTATTAATGAATTAGTTCAGCATTATATGGCTTATGCTTGATTAAGCTAATGAGCTTAATTAAGAAACTTAAAGTGTAAGCTGTCTTCATCTTCCTTCTTACGTTAAAAAGTAATAAATATATTTACAAACTGTTCACTAATATGACTGGAATATTTGATTTAATGATTAGCATCACGACATTATTTGTAGAGATGTCGTAATATAGTTCTGATATGTAGTAAAGTTTTATTAAATATCTACACACCTTTCTTGCCACTTTATTGATAAGTCTTGTGTTTTTATCAAATTCGATAAAGCTAATTTTCGAGCCGAATATTCACACGATGAAAACGTTGGATGTTACTTTTTGCCCAGTAATTATGCTAAGTACGACGCCCTCCAAACCGGAATACACTACAATCGTTCTCCTGTAAAAAGGGCACCTCCGACCTTCGGATATTCCCTTTACTACATGTACTATAACTTAAACAGTAGACGTGTTACAAGCTGTGTATCTTATCCTTAGCTGACTTTGTTGTAATTCCGGATGGTCTGCACTGGAGGCTGCTTCGGTCCTTCGGGCTGGAGCTGCTGCTGCTTGTGACGTGGTGGTGCCCGTTGGATGGCTCGTGGCTCGTAATCCTCGTCGACCCTGTCCGACGCTCGGTACAGGTCTTCGTAATTGTCCGCCTGAACTAACACCACCTGAAAATTACAGATTACATGTTAAAATTTTATTTCTCTCTCTACGTTCTCTTTCGTTGAGATATACGTGACTGATACAGATTATTTAAAAGCATATTTTGTATATGCTTTAAGCAACACTTACTGTAAAAAAAACGTATAAGCATAAAAAAATGTACTGATTTTCTTTTCATAAATCTTACGTCTCAGTGCAACCAGCCTTGGACTACTATACCAGTAGGGTAAACTGTATCTATCAGTAGAATAAACTGCTATCGATGCCTGGGTTAAGCTTGAGTTTTTGACAATCTATACCCATTGCGGAAAACTGGTACTAACACATTGCACGACTTTTACATGCCGTTACAATGCATGAATATTTTTAGTTTTTAGACAACGAGGCTACATTGATAGCCGTTTCGAGAGAACAACGATAAAACAAAGTACTATTAACTCAGATTAGCAAAACCTCTACAGCATCCTCAACTTATCTTCGACAAACTTCTTTTTTTTATGGCATACGCAGGCAGACGAGCAGTTGGGCCACCTGATGGGAAGTGGTCACCGACGCCCATAGACACTGGCAATACCAGTGGTATCGCCATTGCGCTGCCTACCGTGAGACATAGGGTGTTAAGTCTCGTTTACCCAGTAAATACGCTAAACATTAGTTTAGTACCTTATACAGTAATTACTGTAAAACCTAATTAAATCAACATTTGAAAATCAACTTACTCCGCCTCTTTGCGGTCCCTGAGGTTCGTATTCGTAGGCGTCATCGATGGGTTGTTGCAGTCTAGGTCTAGTTCTAGCCTCCGACCCAATAGCTAGAGCCGCTACCACAGCACACAAAAACTGTAACAAAAAATACAACATTACTATGAGGACTAGGGCAGAGCAACTGAGATTGGGTTCAAAACTTATGATGTTAGAAAAAAATACATTTCTTACTTCAAAGGCCAAGAACTTTGATGACCATTGTAAACCTCTAATATGTGCCTTAAAGGATAAATGATTTCAATTCAAATTTTATTAATCTTTTCTTTTATGCCTTTAAGCTTGTTTATTAACTAAGTACTCGTCATCTGATTTGCGTAACGGAATATTTCACCAAGCTTAGATCTAGATATAACTCATTTATATTATCTTTAAATATATACATACGTACAAAATATACATACCGGTGGTAGGTCCCTGTTTACTACCGGTGGTAGGTCCTCTGTTTACAGGAGACCGTCTGGGTGGGTACCACTTCGGTGCCTATTTCTGCCGCGAAGCAGTAGTGTGAAAACACTACTGTGTTCCGGTTTGAAGGGCACCGTAGCCAGCGTATTTACTGGGTAAACGAGACTTAACACCCTATGTCTCACGGTAGGCAGCGCGTTGGCGATACCACTGGTATTGCTAATGTCTATGGGCGTCGGTGATCACTTTCCATCAGGTGGCCCGACTGCTCGTCTGCCTGCGTATGCCATAAAAAAAAAAAAAAACACACAAATATTATCAACAACAAATGAAATCTGGAGAATAAATTTAAAGCTAGAAGTTTTTTTTAAATATTGACTGCTTTTATATTTTTATTTCATAACTAAATTTCGGTAAGTAACTAATTTACCTTACGTTAAGTTTTACCTTTCCATTAACGTTACAATAGAAATAAACTTATGCCGTTAACCCAAACATTTAGCTGAGGTCAAATTCGATCATTATGGGTTTACCTTAAAAACATTATCATCGCTTTAAATCAAGCGTTGATTTTAAATTTTAATCACTTTTTAATTGACCACGAAACGTTTGTTCACATGAACTTTGTAACGTGTAGGTTAAGGCTGGTTCAATACATATTACTCATGTTTATTACGGCCATATACGCACTAAAATACATTAAAATGTAGACTTTAGAGGATATCTCTGATAGAATTCTACATCAACATATAAAAATTCTGTATATTCATAAAATGATGAGGGATTTATAGAAAAGTTCACCAAAAGCCTGTGTTAGTCCACAGCTGGACATAGGCCTCCCCTACTCCACGCCTTCTCCATTAGGGGGCTTTTGGACCGTATCCCACTACGCTGGTCCGATGCGGTTTGGTGGGTGGACCGACTTTTTACATGCCCATGCGACGCATGTGTGGGTAAGAAATACCTATCTTATTTACAGTGAATATAGCTAATGGTGAAAGAAATTTCAAAATCAGTTTATTTATTACATACAAATCATTCCTCTTTATAATTATAGATAAATTAATGTCTGTTTTACAAAAATAACACATACAATATCTTAAACTTTTGAAACAATTGGGTGATCAGTCCAAATTCCCCTAACCAACTAGGCAACAACAGTGAAAATTTATTGAGTCCCCGCAGGTTTCGAACCCACGACCTACGGTTTCTAAATCTCACTCCCTTATCACTAGACTACGTAAGCTAGAAAAGGTAGGCCTATGTAAATAGTTATGTTGGTTAAGGCAATTGCGATTGGACGGCTCTTAGAGTCATTAAATTATCCGAATGGCAGAAAGGTACTATACTTTATTAGAAGATTGTTTATTTATTTGTTATGGAATCAACAGGACTAAGTCGAGAGTTACATAGGTCTATACTAATGGTTCCCACTCCCAATTAGAGATTCCCATTTTTCTCACAGCGCAGAAGGTAGGTTAACATGAAATGGTTTACAAAAATGAGAAAAAACATACAAATACAAAAGATAAAATAAAACTAACATTTAAAAAAAAAAAACATTAAACAACATATTATTATTATAAAAGGTTAAGTTTAAAGACGATAGTCTTAAACATAACACTATCTGTGATATGCATAAAGAATGCATGTATTTACGTTTGTGTGTGTGTGTGCTCATTCGTTAAATGTTCTTACTTCAAGAACAAACATTTCAACCCTCGCAATAAACCTTGCGGAGTGCAACTAGATTATGTGATGGCCCCTTAAACAAGCACGCGTAAGCTTGACTCCTGACTGAGTGACAATTATCACACCAAGGCCCCCACTTATAGGAATATCTCGGTTTGGGCTGTCAATTTATTAGACCAAAAACCATACAGAAACGAGGACTGCCCTGATCGGCCGACTCTTCCCGTGATTTGGACAATTTTTAATCATTCGTTTCATAGTTTAAACGGAGGTTATATTTACCACCTTTTTATATAGGGTTAGCGGGAAGCGAGAAATTCCAGTACCGCTCATATCTATTGTCAATTACTGTTACTGGTAAGGACTTGCCTTAATTAGTTCATCATCATCATCTTCAGCTTGTGTTAGTCCACTGGACAAAGACCCCCTACTGCACGCCCTCTCTATTAGGGGGTTTTTAGACCGTATCACACCACACTGGTCCAATGCGGGTTGGTGGGTGATTGATAATTAGTTCAGGGCGATTTTTTTGTTACAGATTATTAATCTGTTGTATCTTTCCTTTAATATCTATTCAAGTATAGTTATTACGTTAAAATCGTCTCTACTTAAAAATCTAATTCTTCTATCCTCTGTTATGATTAACTAAAACATTTCCGTCCCTTTACATCTAATGTTTATTATCCAATATAACCATGACCTTACGCATAAATTATAGAGGTGGACTGTCAGTAAGCCAAGGTCGTGATCATCTTTGATGGTCCCTCATTAGAGTTATGTAAAGAGTGCACTGGTAAATTACGTAATTATTATACGTCAATCAATATTCTTAATTTCATTTTATTATAAAGCTTTATAACATATCCAAAATTATTATTCTAATGTTCGTCCGTTCAATAGGTACGTGACTGTAAAACATGTTTTTGTTTCAGATTTATCAATTTAGCACGAAACCATTATAATATGCAAAAAGGTAACACTTACGTATTAAAATCAAAAAAAGTATTTAGTTTCCTAATGACCTGCTTATATAATTACATCACCAACAAAGCTGACGTTCAAAAGCACCATTCATTTCGTAATCATTGTTATATGGGCACCAGCTTGTTAACGCTTTTGTCTAGCCTTAATTAATAGTGTCAATTAATTAGAATGATAAATATACTCCTTTGTCTTAATCTATTAAATAATAATGTAACTATGGTTTAAACGAAGTATAAGACTATACTTACGCTTAATTTGACGCATTAATTTTTATTATTTTAAAATAAATCCGTTAAACTGTATTATTTATTATGTATTGGCGCAACAGGTAATATTATACTCTATAGTTACATATGTACGAGATTCATTCCTCTAAAGAAAAGAATAAGTTATTTCACTTATCACGCTAAAGGCACGGACTCTTTTAAATCCTGTTTACTTTTAAATATTTGCCACCAAGTGACAGATTTTCGTTGATATAATGGTGTAAAGATAGATTTGACGTACATCTTACCTAATTATAATTAAAATAATAGATAATTACGTTAAGATTACATTAGCTATAATCAGGGCAAGCTAAAGAGTGTGTTTAAAAGAAACAACAATTAATTTCAAACTAGCGGGCGGCCGTTACGCTAGCATTGCACATTTCGTCAATCTTTCCCCACTGGCAGTGGGTTATTCATTATCGTGGCCAGTCAGCATAATTATCGGCATACCAGAGCTAGCGTTATGTAATTGGGCGTAAAAGGAAATTTCAGCCCCTCATAAAACAGACATTATGCAAGACAAGTGGAATGCGTACCGGTTGAAGTAATGTAGAGTGTTCTGATCACTTCCTAGAGTGATTTCGGTTTGAATTATATATACATTTAACATTAGTATCACAATTACTGTTGGGACAAGCATTGCCTGAAATCATTAATGTTTTATATAGTAATTATTGAAATAAGTTACACGGAGAAGGCGTGCAGTGGGGAGGAATATGTCCAGCAGTGGACTAACACAGGCGGATGATGATGATGACATATTGTTATACGTTGACCTTTATGAGACGCTTAAATATAATAAACCAACGATAGTAATGTTATCATGTAAAACAATAATAAAAATACCAACAACTATTTTCAGAATAACATTTTCGTTCATTGTTTCTCATCTGCACACAAAGCTTTTAAACTATATAAAACGATGAACAACAGTTTAGAAAAATAAATGACTTAATCGTTAAGTTAAGAAGTTGTAACTTTTAACTATCTTAGTTAATTTAACGTTATGTCTCAATAACGTACTTGTAAAAACCAATCGAACAAAAGGACCCATGCATGATAGTATGGAGCTAAGAACATTATTAAAGAACAAATTTATTTCCTTTACCTATTCCTTTATCAATTCCATACATATCTATTCCACTATAACCTTTTATACTAAATGTAAAGTTCAAGAACAAAAAATATTTCACATCCGTAATCAGTACGAAAAAATATCTATAACTTCAAAATAGCAGACAAATCAATTCCTGAAGTATAAAATCCTAAGTAAATTTCACATCACAAGTAAATGTGCGTTAATGAAACAACGCCTTCATAAACATATTTTTACAATCCACCAAAGTCATTGAGAAAGTGGCAGCAGGTGTCGCATTATGCCATTACTGCGTACATACGCCGTTTCCCAACACATTTGCTAGTTGGTTTCTTTTTGAAACAATCCGACGAAATCACTAGAAATATCTTACGATAACTCGTAGCAGCTCGTGATGCAAGCGGTTGCCGAAACGATATGGTCAATTATGTTTATAATGATGTTGATATAGTGCTATATTTCTTAACTAGTCTCGTAAATAATAGATATTATTAAAGACGCATAAGAATGAAAGAAAAACATTGAATTTGGAACGCAAAAATAAAAAAGTTATAAACTTAGTTGATATGATTTTGATTTACAAATTATATCAACCAGGCTTTTGATCACGTTACACAAGTTAGTTAATGTGACGAATAATTACTGATTACTACTATTCATATTTAGGATATCTGTAAATTAAGATTGTTTGTAATATCCTCAAAGTAGCCAAACACTTCCGTAGCCAAGTGGTAAGAGCGTGTGCTTTAGAAACCGGAGGCCGTGGTTTCTAATCCTAAGGGGTCTCAACGAATTTTCATTGTTATTTCCTAGTTGGTTAGGGCAATTTGAGCCGATCACCCAATTGTCGGAAAAGTAAGATAATCTATGCATCGGATGGGCATGTAAAAAAGTCGGTCCACCCACCAACCTGGATTGGACCAGAGTGGTGGGCCTAAAAACCTACTAATGGAGAAGGCGTGCGTTAGCGAAGGCTTATGTCCAGCAGTGGACTAACACTGGCTGATGATGAATGGCTGATCATCTGATCATACAAAAATATTGCACAAATAAAACATTTTCACATAAAACTATTTTTCTATTTTCAAGTTTCTTATTAATAAATAACAATAAATAAACTCGCAAGTTGCTTAACAAGTTATTTTGTGAACTTAAATGAACTTGTTATTAAAAAATTTAATCCAGTTTTAGTTGCATTTATTATGTAAGGTTTTATAGAAAAAAATTACTATCCAAAAATCATGTACCCTTGATTTAAATGCAACTCACTATCTAGTTTTAATATGCTGATATAATACCCGTTTACCATTTGACGACCACAGCTTAGTATTACTCATACTTTTATATTAATCTTTAAGAGCTTTAAATTTAAAGCGTTGCATAACTATCGCAAGTATTCTAACTGACTTAATTTAGCATACACATAAACTTTAGTACGTTCTCAAGGTATTCTAATACCTATTTTATTCCGTTGTTTAAATAAGGATTGACTACTATCACTCATCTTCTACTTCTTTTTGGTATAATACCTTCGACAAGTAGATCCTACTGCTATAACTCAAATACGATTAAAATTACTTATCAATCTGTCTCGATATATCGAATGTCAAACGTACCCGAGAAGTATTAATTCGATACTTTTAATCAGAGATATCATGTTATGCACTTTACGTCTCCGCGGCCAACAATGCGAGCGGCTGTGACATATTTCGTGGCGATAATGTTACCACAGGCGCCGACAGTTGCGAAATTATTGAGGACAAGTTCCCTTCGAATGTTGCCAGTAGCTAAAAAGGTATACGAGTTGAAATGCGAGTACTGGGCTGAGTGAATTTAATGGATACTTAAAAGTCCTTTATAAGATTTAAAGACGCTTTGGAACCTTAAATTTATATACAACATTTTATAATGCCACAAAATATGACAAATTATTATTAGCAAAATATATATGAAAACGTTTAAAATGAAAAATGGAAAAATTTGTCAGTTTGCCTTCCAAATGTTACCTAAATTAATTTTATGCATTTATTATGATTTCAGTATCCATTTCGTAATTTAAAAGAGCATTCATTTAATACTCAAGCTAGCATTGAAAAGTTTTTAGAAAGTAAAATTTTAATATAATATTAATTATAACACTTTCAAATGATACAAAATTTGCATCACAATGCTAGCTTTGAATATAATTAATTTAAACATAAAAACGATGACGTATGGTATTTTATGTGCATACATGAATAACTTAATAAAAATCATAATATTTAGTTTACAATGTGTTCTGGTTATGACTACCATAATTTGCTAGTGCTAAAATAGAACTGTTTCCTAGAACAGAAATTTAAGAAGTTTAGGTGTATAGGAATATGTTCATTAACATACCTACTTACTATTTTAAGGCTTACTGCATACTTAGAAATGATAAGGACACATATATAAATAGTTAGGACTTTTTTAGTTTAAATGTTAACTCTTCATTTAACCTAGATTATTTATAGGAATCTGTCCTCATAAAACGGACTGTGACCATTAATGGATCTTAAGGCAACCGTCTTATTCAAAGGTCTTCTCTTTTAATATTATATTAATTATATATGAGGTAAAACACGTATTTAAACAGATTAGATCAACATATATACATGTATATATGTAACATTACTACTATATAGTAGTAATGTTACATTGTAAACAACGCAAAATGTTTTATCAAGATGTGTTTAAATATAACTTAACTTTAGTATATTTTACGTTTATGCTTTAGACACTATGACTCAGATCTTTAAGATAAATAATCAGTTAAAAAGTTGATAAATAATATCGCAATATTTGTCGTAATCTTATCACTACATTGTATAAAACAAAGTCGCTTTCTCTGTCCCTATATGCCTATGTATGCTTAAATCTTTCAAATTACGCAACGGAGTTAGGTGCGGTATTTTTTGAGTGATAGAGTGATTAAAGAGGAAGGTTTATATGTATAACACATGCCTAATATTGTAGGTATATTTTCTAGAAGCATAGCTCCCGTGCGAAGCAGGGTCGGGTCGCTATCAAATTATAGAGAGCTTTACAGTAAAACGCATTATATTAGTGTCGATTGTACATTCTTTATATTAATAATAAAATAATTACCTGAGATTGACTTTAAACGCATCTTAAACTATCGTATTACTAATCTAAAATTCTTAATCTGTTTATTATTATTAAAAAATTACATGCATCTTAAAATTAAGTTTTATTTTTTATAATTCCCGTTGATATTAAATCTTGATTATTCATAAGTGTATTAATTATTCACTCTGATAAATGAGCGCAGTACCAAATATCACTTGGGCTATTAATATCTAGGAATGATTCAGCAACTCTATTATAAACGCGTTCCGTTAAGATTTCGATCAAGGTTGAATATATGGACGAATGCATTAAATTAGATATGACTGTACGTTTTTGCTTATTTAATTACAATAGTTAAGAAGTACTAGTAATGGCTTGTTTCGGTGTTATACAGAAAATATTTTAGGATAACTTTTATTAATTAAACAATACCTTTTGTTAAGTTTTATTATATTTTAAAGCTACAAACAATATAGTAAGCTGGATTTATGGGATGAATAGGTGGTATGCCGAACTCCATTCAGTAGCCGGTTCAAGTTGGCAGCGAGTAGCAAAGGATCGGCCTCTTGGCGTTCATTGAAAAAGGCCTATGTCCAGCGGTGGACGGATAAAGGCTGATGATGAAGCTGTATTTTAACAATCGCGTTTACCTTAATAAAGTTAAGGTGCTAAAAAGCTAAAAAGCTTCAAAGCTTTTTGAATACCCATTTATTTTACCGTCGTGTTACATAGAAAAAATATCGGCAAACAATATCTGGAAAATGTCACTTCTATAGTATATGTGTAAAACACAACCTTTTAGTGTACTGATGGAAAAAGCTATAAGAGACGGAATTTTAAAAGCCTAATGTTTCTTAGTTGTATAAATAAAAATTATTATAACACGAACGCCCACATTTCGAAAGTACCCCACCACCACAAGTGGGACTGCAAAGAAATGTCCAAACGACAAATAAATAGCACCAATCAAATCGCAATTTGACGCGGACTTTCGACATTGTAAATATAATTACACTTCGCAAAGCCCACGGGGAAAGTTGCTGTAATGAAATACGCAGTGTGTGTTTTTATGAGGAAATGGAGTGGTTTAATTGCATACGATAGGCAAAGCTACAGGTCGCGTAATAATGGAAAATGCGAAGAAAAACTGGTAACGATGATTGTCTTACAGGTCTAGTATTGCCTGTGGTTTCACTTGCGTTATATTTATACATAATATTACGCGATACTGCCTCCGTAGCCTAGTGGTAAAGGCATGTGTTTTAGAAACCGGAGGTCGTTCGGGGACTCGACAAATTTTCATTATTGTTGCTTAGTCGGTTAGGGCAATTTGGGCCGATCGCCCAATTGTCGGATAAGTAAGATTATCCATGCGTCGGATGGGCATGTAAAATCGGTCCACCCACGGTGTTGGGATTTGGCCTATATTCGGCCCCCTAATGGAGGAGGCGTGCGTAAGGGGACGCCTGTGTCCAGCGGTGGACTAACGCAGGCTGATGATGTATTACTAATCCTTCAGATAATCCAATAACAACATTCAAGCAGTAATCAATGTCTATTAAATTCTTGTAATACAATAAAAGTTTCTAAAATATTGTGACTTAAATTCATACATATGTTATACCATACAGATTGGAAAATGTAAAGAAAGGAAGTATGTGGAAATTTTTGTCCCTATGTAGAATGTTATCATTATTATGGCCAAACTAAGAACTAACACTTTCCTTGATAATTATTTTAACTTAGTGATGTAATGGTTTAACTCTAGACACATATAGTACTTTTCAATTAACTCTCGGTTACGGTTGTAAGTTTTTACATAAAAAAATGTTTTATGATCTATTTTTACGTAAAAACTTACTAAAAATATAGTTCATAAAACTATTTTTATATATAAAAATAAAACTATGTTTAAATATAACCGTCCATATAAACGTTTATAAACTTAAGTAACAACCTGTTCCAATTACTACAATGACTTGAACGAAATTAACTTTCATTACTTGTTTTGTTTTATATAAATAAGGTTTTGTTACATGTTGTTTTGATTGCATAACTTGTTTGTGCTTGTGTCGTTCTTAAAATTTGTGTACGTGAAATATCTTCTTATCTTTTGAATAATTAGGGTTAGTTTAAATTTTCCATTTCTGTATTAAATATTCGTAACGCCACTAAAGTTATAAAGTTTGCATGAGAGACAAAATTGTTATTATTAATTGAGAATGTGAACATCTAAAATTTACTTTAGTCAATTCGAAGCTCTTTATTTTCTTTCTAATATATTTTACAAAATAAATCAGTCTTTAAATTAAAATGTATCTTTATACGAAATTAATAAAATTTATTTCGTTAACGTGATAGTAAAATTGATAAAACAATTAATTAACATATATTGACGGGCTAAAGTTGTAGGTATTTATATTGTAATATCAAATTCTAACTTAACATTTGATGACTTTACTCTAATAGGAGTAACTAATGGTAATTCGATGTTTTGAATCTTCACTAACCAACGATTTGCAGTAAGACATCGTTATGTTTATTCCAATCACGCGCAATTGATTTGTCGCACAATTAAAGCTTTCGATTGTATTTTAATGCATTAATATGTATACAGTTGTTCTATTTTATTTAAATTCAAGCGATCTGTAAAATTTAGATTAAGACTAGAATAACGTCTATGTAACGTGGCTTTCAATATAGATTAGGTAGAAAACATTGTGTTAGTAATGGTTAAGGAAACTATACTTTACTTTGATTTGTTTTACATTTAGAGTAGTTACAATTTTCTAAATGTGGTAATATTTTCTTGTGTTTACTAAATATACATATTATCGTAAAGCGTGTACTAGTTCTGTTAGATCTGCCTTTATAAGGGAACGGCCAGGTAAGTACTACCAAGGTGCCTATTTCAGCCGCAATAGTGTGCAAACACTACAGTCTTTCGGCCTGTGTAATTTTTTGGAAAAACGAGACGAACTGGTGGTACTGGTGGTAGGTTCCCTCTTTACAAGGGACCTTCTGGGTTGGTACCACCGCGGTGCCTATTTCTGCCGCAAAACAGTAGTGTGAAAACACTGCTGTCTTCCGGTTTGAAGGGCACCGTAGCCGGCATATTTACTAGATAAACGAGACTTAACATCCTATGTCTCACTATGGGCAGCGCGTTGGTGATACCATTGAAAATGTCTATGGGCGTCGGTCACCACTTCCCATCAGGTGGCCCGACTGCTCGTCTGCCTGCGTATGTCATTATAGAAAAAAAAAAGAAATATTAACATTACACATTTCCCTCAGTGAGTCTGATGTTGTTTTTATCATTAGCCGTATCAATTGCAACCAGTTAAAAGTGCTGTTCGTTTAATAGCATTAACTAATAATAAAAAATTACCAGTACGCTAAGATGAGGTTCAAATTATGGTAAGTTACCATAACCAAGGCCGCATAAAACATGTCCGTCCCGTTAGTTCACACCGGACGCCGCGGTCGTTCGCGCCTCGGTGAAACCAACTCGCTTTCTACCATAGCCTTGTGAATGTCTAATGGCGTCCAGCGAAAGCAAATCGGCATTAGAATACATATTTGCGATTGATATGCGGCAAGCGGTGCGTATTTTTAAGGCAAGGAGTGCAATAGGCAGATAATAGTTGCGCAACAACCGATTAGCTAAAGGTAGAGCTATTAAGGTGGCACTTCTTGCTTATTAACTGAAAATTTTTACTCATTAATAGATAGTTTTAAGTTCAGTTTTCTAATGTTTCTAATGTGATAAAAACGAACTTCTCTCTGTACTCACTTCAAACGCAATGTTTGTGCTTAACAGATCTTGTTATCACATATTAACAAAATATCTCATAGATTTAGATTTAGTTAAGAAATTAAGATAGTTAACTACTTAAAGAAATATTAATTATAGATAGCTAGTTATCTACCGGCACAAGGAAGATTATCAGCCCCGTTTTAACCACTCTTACTTTCCGCTTTGAGCACGCGTAATTGCGTGCGTTATAAAGTAATACTTGTTTTTATATTCCATATCTCTAAATTATATGTACATAATTACTATCTGTATGTCTAACTTCGTTTACAGTTGAGATATTTACATCATCAAGACGTCATTAATGATTGGTATTCAAAATTAGTCACATAATGTCATAAAATAGTTGCTACTTAAAATAATCAGACCATAGATAATTACTCTTATTTCGTTTACAAGAACATATATTTCAATTGCCTAGTTATTTGTTATTACGCTGGAATATTTTAAGGCAGTCTTTTACAGTCATTATTCTGTAAAGATTACTGCTATGAATCACTATGTTCAATTAATTTCGGACCTTTGTGGTTGTTTCCACCATTTAGGACAACTTTGGAGAGTGTCGTGAAATTTTTTATCAAAAATTTATTGCAAATCAAACTTAAACATAACTCTATTATTCGTGTATTTATTATTAACTAAGCTTTGTTTACTCGGTAACATAATAAAAAGTAATATTTGACCTTTAAGCTATTTAAGTTCAAATTATTTAGTCGTCATCATCATCCTCAGCCTGTGTCAGTCCACTGCTGGACATAGGCCTCCCCTAATGCACGCCACCGCATCCAGCTCACACCATCCACTTTGCGTATGTCGTCACTCCGTCGTGCCGAAGGCCGTCCCACACTACGTTTGCCGAGTTTTAACGATATTCTAGAATATTCTTTGCGATTATATTGCGTCAATTAAGTTCACATGCAAATCGGACCAAAGTAAAGAATAATGAATATTGCAAAGGTGTCATGAAACCAAAAGTCAATGCCGTTCGCGTGTCTCAAAACGCAACGCATGTGCTTATTGCAAACATGTCGAACAATTAAGAAACAGAAATGGTCGAAGCAATAACAAAGTAAATTAGATTTATTCAAGGAAACTTGAACGTGAACGTTGTACGTAACAAATCATGGTACATTAAACAATATTACGATGTTTGGTTGAAAAAGTTAGCATTGGTAATTTTACTTGCGCATTCTGATGCAATGTTTAGGCATGGCCGTTGATGAACAATATCAGTACAATCTCATTCTAACATGGCATACGAAACTGTAACGTTCCAGAACTTTAAACACAACGTGACTTGTTTCAGCTCGGATCTAGTAAAAATTACTAATAACCATTTTAAAAGCTTTATTAAAGCACAATGTTATTGTAATGTCAAGTTTCAAAGTGTGTTATGTATCCTAATGCATGCATTAGGTAAGTATATATTTTTAGCACTTTTAATAAGTTAATAAGCAATAGGTAATATATTATATATTACATAATGAGTAAATTATTTAACAGTATAAATAAGATCAAACTTGCTAGCAGGATATAATAATATAACAAATAAAGTATTTATTTAATATGTCTGCAATATGTGTATTAGATAATAGATGACCTAATCGAAGCATAAAATTTATTATAAATTTCAAGCTGGTAAACATTGTTTGCCCAACAAAGATAAAACGATAACATAATCTTTAGTAATATCTCAATATATTACCATACAATAGTTTGTTTGAGATATTATCTAAGAACGTATCAAAAAAAATGCGTAGGCTGAAATCGGTTTTGTTTCTCTTTAATTTATCGTAGCATACAATATTATATGTAATTATTACGATCAGGTTTAACCTTATCCACTACCCCTTATATATCTTGTTTCAATCCCTGCTATATTATTATATCTAAACAATAAATTATATTAACATCTCGGATCAACGGCTTGGAATTATCATATGCTTAAACACCACAATGCAATACAAATAAGACCTTTTTTAATTAGGACTATATTGCTCTTTAAAATACTTTCTTTTCGGGGCGAGCGGGCTTGACGCCTTAAACATTATCTTCCAGCGGGCTTTTTGGATTAACCATACCACCAAGCAGCCCAAGCTACATAATAATTAGGCATATGTGTATATCGTATACTGGGTAGTTGTCAACACCCCTTAGTACATACTAAAGAGCTTTGTTTTAGTTGAATTCGAATTAAGTCAAGCACAAGTTGTATTGCCTGCATGAAATTCTTATATTTTTCAAGTCGATTTTGTATTAAAACTCTACTACCATGATTAGTCCCGTAACAGTCCGCCAGTTAAAGTCTTTGCTATATTTGTAGATATGTATTTTATTTATTCTTATTTGTTCTTATTTATTATATTAAAACACATTAGTCTAGCTAGAGTGTAAGCTAGGCTACAGTGCTAGACTTTTTTGTAGTGCAAGCTAGCACGACAAAAAGCCGCTATCAGTTTAGCAACACTGTACCCATGTACAAAGTTATTGTCAACAATTCTCGCCACCTAGCGCCGTTTGCGTAACATTTAATTTTTTTTTCGCAAGTGCAAAATTTCGTCCATTAAGTTACGAAGCGACAAGTGCGAACCGTTGACCGTTCAAATTGACATTTGATACGCTACTATTTCCACACTTGGGACGTGGATATGTATGAGGATGACTCATTATTGCTGTCACTCTATATAATGTGAATCTTTTACACGTACACGTAACACTGTAATTACGTTATCATCATCATCATCATCATCAGCCTGTGTTAGTCCACTTCTGGACATAAGCTTCCCCTAATGCATGCTTTCTCAATTAGGGGGTTTTTGGACCGTATCCCACCACGCTATTCCAATGCGGTTATCATAAACTCAAATAGATAATATCTAGCTCTAAAATAAAAGCGACTGAAAAGTTCTTTTTACGAAAAACAATTACATTAATGATCACAATCTTTATCGCGTATGTTAAGCACTTGATCGAAAAGTTCGAGCTGTGACAAGATTCATGCGTTCATTCAGACAATCGCGGAAGATGCTGTTTGAAAGTGTCTTTTGTTTTTGTTAGATAAAATCTAACTAAGTTACCTTCATTACGTCATGGAAATAACATTCTAACTTAGAACTCTTTATCCGTTTATTAAGTGATCGTTAAGACTGCACAGATCGTAAAGATAATCAAAACTGGCGTTTTTAGACACTATTAAATCTTTGGAGAAGTGGTATTTAAACGTAATTGTTATTGGAAGAATAGATATTTAAAAAATGTTATTAAAAAGAGACGGTAAACGTTTGAGTCTAAAGAACATCGAAAGTTCAAATTTTTAAATAAGTAACCAATAATCTCTAATAATATATCATAACAAGCAGTAAATCTATGAAACAATATTGTCATGACACAGAAACAAATTCAAATTCAAATATCTTTATTCAATATAGAAGTGTAACACTCGCTTTTTGATTGTCAAGGACGCTACCACATATAAGTATTCTAAAAACATTTAGATACAGACATATACCAACTCAGTCTACCAGTGATCGTGGATGCTCCAAAACATTGGAAATATTTTTTTTAACTATCGCGAAAATCCGTAAAATAGTGGACTAGATATGTATAATATCGCGTAAATAAAAGAAATAATTTTCATGGTCAATTATAGATAAAGTTTTGTGATTTATTCAATCTTATCAAACCATTATTAATAAAGCCTGTACGCTAGTAGCCTTCACCTTTATAACAATCGAAAGTAAATTGACCCTATAGATAATCGGTGTAACATAATGAAATGTCTCACTGAATGTCTGTCGTGTTCAATTTGTTCTTTACACGCACAGTTTCCTATTATTGTATATTATTAATGCTACTACAGAAAACTATTAAAGGATATTATATACAATCTGTTATCTCAAAAGTAAAGTAACCTTGTTCCATGAGCGATATATCCGTGATAAAGCACAATTTAAGACGTAACAATAATTGTATTCGGACTTTACTTTAAACTAGAACTAATTTCAATGATTTATCGCGTTGATTTTTAACTTCTTCGTTACCGAAGTTAAAAAAAATAAACAATTCTATAACATTTATTTCAATTAGCGTTCATAAATACACACACTATTTGAATTTATATAAAATTACTAGTGGCAAGACCAGCAATAAACAAAAGCCTGTTTCTTGAATGTAAATATATTTTATCTAGTTTTCATTCGCTAATATTGTGTACGTTATTAACGCATTAAGATGTGTGAAATGCTAGATATTCGAAAGGATATTAGAAATGTTAACTCTTGCAGTTTCTTATTTTCTTGATACTTTATCCCGTTAGTTTCTTGCGTACCCAAAGTCATATTTAGTTTTTAAAAAATTTCGTTAATATTTAAATCAAATGCTACTTTAACTAATTTGTTCACATCAGTAAACAGTTTTTTTTTTTTGAGAAGATTAGTTAAAAATGACTACTATTCCTATTGTTAACCTGAACATTGAATATATTGATATTAAAAACCCCCTTAGCCTAGTGGTATGGACTTGTACTGTAGAAACCGGAGGTCATGCGTTCGAATCCTTCGGGGACTCAACTACCTTTCTAAGCTGTTTTATAGTTGTCTAGGGCAATGCGGGCTAAGCACCAATTACATGAAAAGTAAGATGATCCATGCGTTGGATGCTCATGTAAAAAGTCGATCCTGAGCGTGACCTCTTTCCGTCTTGTCGTGTCGATCTTCAGAATCATCGGACTATAAGAGTTAAAGCAGAGGGAGTGCACCTTTATTTTCGCGTACACTTATGCACTATGATATGTCCTGCGTATTTGGCTGATTTCTAATAGAGATCGGTAGCCGTAGTTGAAATCAACTAGGAGGAAATTATTAACTCTTCTAGTAAAAGTAATGTGTAGCAATGTTTGTCATGCCTGCTGTACTGTAAAATTGCACTTTTTTTACACTCGTTCTTCTTATATTTAAAAATAAACAGCAAAAACTCCAGCAGTTCTATTTCACTCTCACTTTCATTCGGCCTCTGCCCTTGATGCCTTTTACTGACATTAAAACCCATTTACAAATTTGAATGTTAAACACCAAAACCTTGCATTATTTTTGGATTATATCTTAGTATTAAAATAATTCACGTATTGTTTTTGATGTAATGTGCAATTCCTAGTGAACTTTACGATTAGTTAAAGAGCAGGTTTTAAGAGCGTGTTACGTCACTGCGTTTGACATTTTTAATTTAGCATTCAGAGCCAAATAAGGTCATTATATCTGCAAATTACAATAATGGGAAGGTCTTATCATTACACTTATCGTTCGCACTTGATATATATCGTGGGAACGGTGAGTGATATCTTATATTTGCACAAGTGTCTCAATTTTGAGTTATTGCAATGATGTTGACCTTTTAACAGTGGATGGATACTCCAATTAGGTGTTTGCAAAAACAATGTGAAATAGGCTAGACAAAGTTAATGTGTCTTTCGAAATTAATTTATATAATGATTATTGTTTACGAAATATTGCGTGGTTTGCAAGCTGATTAGTAAGCGAATATAGCTAAGTAAACGTACTGTTCTACGATACTTACTTAATATCTTATTAAAACCTTAAGTCGTCTAAGGTTTTTTATGGAAGGTAAAAGTAGTCTGAATGTTCAGTGTACTTGTTGATAACCCACTCTCATTTTAGTAAAAAGCGGCTATGAAATAAGAGTAATAGTTACTACACGCGGTTAAAGATGGTTGATTGGAAGCTAAAATTAAAGATACTGTATTACAAAAGGCAGATCTCAAAATTTAACAACATTTGGCGGGCATATGCGGTAGGGAAAATCTTGTGCTTAACTTATTCATAAATTACTCGTAAATAGGCATATTTTATTATCAGATTGATAATGACGCTTTTACAAGACAACAGCATATTATGTCAATCTTTGGATATTACACAATGATGACGCTTTATATAAGACAGAAACAGTATATATCAATCTTCGTTGAGAACACAACATATCAATCATTCCTAATAAATAATTACCATGCTATGGAAAACAAATGCAACGAATTTGTTTTAATTGCAATGATATATTTGACTATTAAAGAGTAACGTGACCTTATTAAATGTATGAAGATGAAAATAAAACTTAAACATTAAGGCAATCATCATATTTAAAGACGCATACTATTTTTTACATACACATTAGTTTGGTAATGGAAATTCACCAATCACTTTGTACATTTACAGATACAAAATGGTGCGATTCGTCCTTGAAATCATTCGGACGACCTTTCAAGAAGCACCGGCGTTTATAAAGTTTAACGACACATCTTGCGGCTGCCCGACTGGTTCTCACGGGGTCAAGATTACTCAGTGAAAGTATTCGCATCGTGCGTCCGTCGCTTTGCAGTGCGCGACGAGGTTTGATGTGGTAAAACTATCTTATAAAACAAATACTGTATTATTAGTTTTAACTCAAATTCAAATGTGTTTATACAATATAGAAGTTTACACTTGCTTATTTATTGTCGAACACACTACCACCGGTTCGGAAAAGGACGCCTCAGACCTGAGGAAAGAAATTCAGCGGGCTATTTTTTATATCATCTTTTAAAAATAACAAACAATTTGAAGGCATATTATGCAATTCTGAAACAAGACCTGGAGCGAGCATTCCATTACCAGGCTGTGTTATCATTATATAAATATAATACTTTTCCCTTTAAAGTAATTTAGATTAGCTAAAGATAGTGAAGTCATAGTGATTGTATGAGACGATGTAGTGTTTCAACTTTTAATTATTTTGACTCAGTTGTTGTATTAAGGTTTTGTGTTTTCAGATGCGGTAACACAGTCATCATCATCAACCGCTTGTGTTAGTCCACTGCTGGACATAAGCCTCCTATAATGCACGCCTTCTCCATTAGGGGGTTTCTGGACCGTATCCGACCACGCTGGTCTGATTTATTACATGTCAATGCGACGCATGGATCATCTTAATTTTCAGATAATTGGATGATCAGCCCAAATAGCCCAAACCAACTAGGAAATATCAATGAAAATTTGTTGAGTCCCCGCAGGAATCGAACTCATGACCTCCGGTTTCTAAAGAACACACCCTAACCACTAGGCTAAGGAGGCAACTAACACAGTAATGACTATTAAAAAGACAGTTCGATTATGTACGGGTAATTTAAAGCTAGACTAAATTATCTCTTTGCCTACCTAGTCTAGCCTCTTAAGTAATCAAGTAAGTCTTTACAGTTTTGTCTAATGTAATAAATAACCTAATATATAAATAATATATATTTATATATAAGGTTTTTGTATAGTCTCTTCAAGACTGGATGAATTTATATTATCGACTTTAAAATCCATTTAGTAGAATAAACAAATTAAATTCAGTAAATATACCATAGTTTTAAGTATAGAAGCATACAACTGGAAAATATTTAACAATCATTGGCGATTAGGTATAAAACTTGGCGGTGTGGTTACGAAATCTTAAATAATGGCCGATTGTTCCATCGCCTCTTGTTATACCATACAGTATACGTGTAAGCTTTTCATCTATCATTATTCATCACGCTGTTGCTACTAGAGGGCCATGTCTAAACAATAAATCTATGCTGCAAGCAACCAATTTTAATTTCAATTTTGTATTTCTTAAACTACCTTATGATTAAAGTACTTATGTCTCATTAATAGAAAAACCAAAGATATGCTATAATGATTCACGAGCTTTACTCAGCAAAGGATGCCTAACTTTACCTAAGTAATTGTTCAATAATTACAATCGATTGTGTTTGCAGTCTACGACTAAATTAATGAAATGTTTATGAATGTATAGCACAAAATAACAGGTTTTTATTCTTAACTGTCAAGGTCGAGTCAAATTTATAAGTATAATATTATACTTAACCACTTCTTGTATATATATTCCACTTCGCACGGCTTTGATCTTTAATATCCGTTAATACAATTATTTTTCATACAAGTATCACTTCTAGCGTAGACTGATGTACAAAAAACGAGATTATTTTTGATCAATGTACACAATATTCTCTATCAAACTTTAACGGTTAATTAAAGTTACTAATGTGTTTTAACGTAATTTGACTTATATAAACTCAATTTAATAGGACGCCAGTCAACAACGCCTTCAACACGTGTAATTCAATAACTAGTACTGGACCTGTTACTTGTTGAGCCATTACGCGCATACCTATGATATATTGAATAACTAGACTTATATCAGAGCTGATTCAGCCTATTTAACCAACAGACCGTCACAGACACACTTGTTTGTGTTATCAAGTTATAACTAGCACGCCACTTGAATATCTAAGTTACGTTGAAGTAACCAAACCCGTTTTGCAATCTGATTATTTAATGAAGTGTTATGCGTTTTGTTTTTATTTAATTGATTACTGTTATGTGACGCTATTCTTGACGCATTATATTTATTAAGGTAGATTATTACAGAAGTTTAAACGACACATTAATATATATACATTATTAAATAAAATGACTGCTGGAAAGTGTTCGAAACGTCGGGAATTTAAAACTGTGAAATAAACGGGATAAAATCCGTAAAAAGTCATTTTATTCGACACATTAATAATTTAGATAATAAAGATACCAGGAGGAAAATATAACTTTTATCTTCTTCTAAATGTAGAGCAGCCAAGATAACATATATTAATGTACTTATGAATTCCCTTAATACTAAAAAAAATTAAAAAAATTGTTAATCTGTAAAATACAATATAATGTGACGATGGGAATATTTTTGACTTTTAATGCTATAAATACGAAGCGAGCTTTCATTTTAAAATTCTTGTATACTAACCGTTATCTAGGTTTGAGCAAGATGTTTTTTCATCATATTATTGTTATTATTTTATTCTGACATGTTGTCAGCTTCATTTACTCTTAGCCTAGAGAAAGCAGTAATTAAACGAAAATTAATGATAAACGATATGCACCATTTTATTAGGAACACTGTCTTATCATAAAGGATCATAATCTAAGGATAATATTTTAAAGGATCATAACATTTTTCTTTGTTAATTCATTACCCGGTTCTAGGTATAATTGCCCAGTACTCGACACCGGTTGAAAAAAAGAAACCTACTCCTGTACTGGTTGATATTATAACGAAGTTAAAATACTTGTATGAAGAAAAGCTCGCAGATGGAAGACTGTACGACAATTTACATCCTTTACACAAAAACCCGGAAGTACATAACCACAAGCAACGACCCAGACCTCGGGCATTATCGCCATGCACTGCGTACATTGCTGTCATGCCATGAATACTAAAGTAATATACAGGACTAATAAGGGAATGGAATGCGGGCGATGCAATTTCGATGCATTGCATCTCACAAGGTCGGGCGACAGAATTATGGTCGATCGATGGGCGTATTTACAAGGCAAAAGACATAACTATTTAAAGATCAGTGAAGCAACTAAAGTATAGTAAGATTTTACTAGTAGTGTTTATGTAGTAGTTCCTACTGACTGGTATGTGTAAATTGTTATGTACAAGAAAGTATCTGATGTATAAATTTTCGCCAGAATCCAATTAATGCAACAAAAAATCTTGTAAATAATAAGAATATCATAGGAGTTGGATATTTGTAAAAAAGGAGTTGTTTTAATAAGGCATTAATGTCAAAATTAGACACTAAACTAAGAGTTCTTGTTACAGTGTCTTTAACTGCACTTATATATTTTTAATTTGGTTTTAAGTCCTATCACCGTTTGCCTTTAAAGAAAAATGTTATTTTTACAATGCTCAAAAAATTCGCCGAAGAAAAATACTTACAACTCTACCCCTCTGTTTGGATGCTGACAAAATACGTCAACTTTTCATTACATTAATTTTCAAAACCGGTACTTACCTGAAAAGAAAAAAACAAGTTATAGGTATATATTAACACTTCGAAATTCAATTTTAATATGATATTGGTCTGGTGCCCCTATTTTATTTAGCTATAACTTCATAAAAGCTCTATCAGATCGTCTAAGATAATTTAACACTAAACAAATATCATTTATTTAATCACAGTAAACTAACTTTAATAACTTCATATCTTTATTTTTCCAATAAGAAATGATTTCGATAAAGTCGTTAACATTAAGTGTATTCCACTTGTTACCAATTTCGTTCCGTTATCGAAACAAATCCTGACCTTTATATATCTAATTACGAAAGCGAAAGAAATATTTAAAAAACCGGCTACACTACACAACCCAAAAAGGTATAACAATTAATCATTTCGACCAAAAAGTCTTTATCATTAAACAACTATTGGCCAAGCCGTACACATTCTAGATTTCGCACTTATAATTATTTAACTTAACACACAATTAAACTTTATTAATGGCCACTAGACGACCCCGAAAAAAGAAATCGTTACGACACGTTGGACGCACCCTAAACTGGTTCATTTCACCCACATAGGAATGTATGAAACGAGTGTAATATTACTCAACTGTGACCTTACTTACGTACGAGGCTTATCGAGACTTTGATACACTTACGATTCAGGACGGCGGTGAAAAGTTTCCACGGGTGTATGTACTGTTTAAGTTGTTTTTTAAAGCAAATTAAAACAGGCTTAGGCAGATTGCTCATAATTCAAAAGTTTTAAATTCAAATCATCATCAGCCTGTGTTAGTCCACTGCTGGATCTTAATGCCCGTCTTCTCCATTTCGACTTGGGAGATTTTGCGTCGAGAGGGGATCCATTGAATATGTGCAACATTTCCTGCAAGCCCTCCAACATCTCAGCCAATATTTCGTCGGCAATACGGAGATGTATAAGGTACTCACAGTTGATGTTTATTCCACATCCAGCCCAATCGAGGGTCTTAAAGACGTCCTCCAAAGCATTATTGAACAGTACAAACAATGTGTGGTATTTGCGTAACAAAATGAATTAACTATTAAATGATAACCATTAAATTATAGTCGACTAATTACGACACGTTACTAACAACGCCCTTTCATTGTTATAGTTTACTTTGTAAACATCAATTCTAAATATTATTTGACTAAAACATTCACACAATATTATATATAGTATTGGCATTAAAGTTACTTAAAATAGATGCGAGATTTATTTCCACCTTAATCGATTAAAGCAATTAATATCGGACTATATATATATATTATTTGCAATTAATTGTGTTTAAAGATATATCAGGAAATTATTAAGTTAAAAATATATCTCATTTAATAATAGTACAATTGAAGTAACCATTAACTTACATTTCCTTATGTACTTGTTGATCTATAAACAATGTCTTTAAATATGTGAAATATTTATTTATATTCCATAAACATAAAATCATTATTTACAAAGATATGTTTTACAATAAAAGCATACGGAGTTAAACTTGTTTTATATACAAGTATTGTTTTATAACCAAAGTTGTAAATTATTATACAACGTGTTTTAAAAAATTATGTATCAGTAAAAACCTTTTCTTTTTACTTAATATTATGTTAAAATATATTTAAAAAGCATGTATGAAATACGATTATCTTAATTAAATTAAGGGCGACTTTGAAAATTAACTCCATTTATGATGTTGTGGTATTTTTCGGTTTATTATATCGTGCCTTAAAAATATTGGATAAATTGAAGCTTATTTATTCTAGATCTGTATATATAAAAGATCTTTTAGTTTATCATAAACAGATACATGTGCTTATAGTATAAGTCTTATCAAAACAATATTACACAGATACAACACAGAAAACTACATGATAGCTGATACATGATAACTACAAATTTGATATCAGTTGAATATTTAAGGTTACAGCTTATGTTCCAAAGGATTATAACTATTAAATAAATAAAATTAAAGAACATTAATAATCTTCGTAATCAAATCGAAGGCAATCAAAAATATTATTAAAGTAATTAAACGTGATAAAGCCCATAAAAGTATCACATATGTAGTATTTGAAAACCGAAGAGATATTATGTGAAAATATAAAAGATCACATAGTTATTGAAGTTTAGAAACAGTTACCAGCCTGTTTATAAAAAAAGCCTCGTAAATTAACACAAAACTAAAGCTTTTAGCATTACAAGAAATTCTATCGCAAATTACATAATGCAACTAGTTGTCCACGCAACCAACTGGTTCGAAGGGCATTATGTAGAGCAGGGGACTTGCATCGTAATAGACGCGGTTAGGCAATTATAAAGCAATGCACAAGTCGATCTAGCTGCCGATTATTTTTATGGCACTTATTTATGGTTACTGGACTAATATTGTACGCAATATCTGCGTATGTTAGCTTTATGACGTTATTAACCTTTATTAAATGTCATGGTGACGGTTTCCTGACAAATTTATCATTCTTTATCATCTTTATATATTTTAATATCAGACCTTTAGCTGAATGAAACGGGAGCCGGTTTTTTTAAATCTGTTATAGCAACTTTAACATGTTACAAAAGTTATTATTGTATCTGTGTGTTGTATGACTTAAAATACGTTTTTTAAACTGATTCTTTCTTAATTTATTACATTAACTCTATCGTAGCTGTAATAAATAGTTTTAGTCACAAGGAAATACGGCTCGATCCAGATTATAATATTACGTTAGAAACATTATTTCATGAAATTATGTACATCAGTATTGACTGGTATGCATTATTGAGCGCAATACACAAATTGTTTTATGAGTGATAAAAGCTGAAGCTGACACTGTTGTTTATTAAAAGGCTACATTTATAGTTCATAAATCAGTTACGTTAACAAAATACTATTCATGAAACCCACTTTAAAATGAGTACTAAACATTTAGTTTGTTAAACATCATTATCATTATCATCCTGAGTCCACTGCTGGACATAGGCCTTCCTAATACACCCCTATCCATTAGGGGGTTTTGGACCGTACCCCACCATGCTGGTCCAATGCGGGTTGGTGGGTGGACCGACTTTTTACATGCCTATCCGACGCATGGATACCAAAAACAACAATGAAAATTTTGTTGATTCCCTGCAGGATTCGAACCCACGACGTCCGGTTTGTAAAGCACACGCCCATACCACTAGTCTACGGAGGCAGTTATTGTTAACAGCACATCACGAAACAAAACAGCACACAGCACGATATTATTAGACAGCACAGACTCAGATATATACAGAAAGTTTTTACGCAATCCATCAAAATGAAAAAGATTTTCAACAATGACATATTTTTTCGCCTGCGAATTCAAGTAATTTTCCGCTTTTATTATAAAATAGCATTTACCAAGGCTTCGGCGAACAAAGCACCACAATGGCATAGTTAACGGGTTTCGCGTGGATTTATTGCACTTTGTGCGCGGAGGGCGCTTGTCTGATATCTATCTTAATACGCCATGAATACGCTGTGCGCTGTGGCGTGAAATTATTTTTTTTCCTGCAATTCAAAATATTATCCCACGTTAAGAACCAAACTTAATGTCTAAAAGAGAAAATCTTGAGTGATGCCCGGAGTTTGCACTCAAGAGTGAAGTCGCAAAGACTAAAAATGCATTAAGTTTCTATTAATTGGATTTAGTTAATATGAAAGAAGAAATGTTACACAAAAGTATATTTTAAGATATATATTCTAGAAGGCACAATGATTAAAATAATAGAGAAGCTTTGTAAAGATTTACTTACTTTTAAATTTAATGATTACAACTTTTTTGTAATCATTAACCGTGCTAAATCTTTACATTGAATTATAGTCTTCACTATATCTCTTGAATGGAGAAGGAAACCGAGAACGTGAACTGTCACACCTAAAACTCGTGCAATCGTCAAGCACGCTCATTACTCAATCATTCCCAATTGTTCCGCTCACGGATGGAATATTTTGCAAACGATTACAACGTCCGCCCACCGGCTATCTATCTGTATCGCATTGTGCCGGACCCCCATAATCAGTATGGCATAATAGAACGGTCGGCGGTCCAAAGAAATGATATCGACTCGTCAGCCTTAATTACTTTTGAATCGACCGATTAAGTTCATTGTTCTTTAATTATTTATGGATTAAAGCTCGTTATCAATTTTACAAATAGTTAAGTCTTCTCAATCATACATGATTTACTTATTGTCATATATTACTTTTTACCAGTTTTTTCTTGTTTAAATTAATTGTAACGGTTTAATTTCGCTTATATATAAAAAGTACAGTGTAAAGGTGTAATTTTTTTATATTCGCGATAGATAATTTGCTCAAAAATTTTAATAAGTACTACACAAAAAGGAAATTACAGAAATCAATTTTTCATATAAAAAACTTCAACGCGCGCGATCATATAGTCGCAAATCATTATCTTATGTTACTGCAATTGCCTTTAACTTTAATTTAGCCGAAGCATTTACATACTTGTATGAACAAACGAAGGAACGCTCTTGATATTATTATACATTAATGATAGATTACAATGAAAATTATAATAATTCAACACTGTAATATCATTAAAACATAGATTTGAAAAGTTCTTTCCGTTAAATCAAAACGCTAACGTGCGCTAAGTACTAGTTAACGCGATACAATTTCTATTTACGTAACCAGCCCCCGAAAAAAGAACTACAAGAGCATGTTAATAAACTCAAACGGCCCATGCAATCTTACGTAACCCCTCTTTCACTTTCGAGAAAAACCCGACAATGACATTAACATTGTTTTCTCCTTGTTTCACACGGTTTTGCCACTACACGCACTGCCTTCTCGGCTAGTGTGCAGTAATCATCATTCTGGATAATTCGCCATTTTAAAACAATGAACTCGTTAACGTTTAGACAGTTTCGAATTTTGCTAAGGTTTTATATGCGATTTTCCGGCTACTTTCGAGTGAAAATATCTCTGTTCACATTACTAGTATGTAAAATATTCATCATTCGTTATTCGTTCTAAATAGGGTTAAAGATATATATTATTGTTGTAAAAGAAGTAAATTAGCCTGTATGCCAATTTTTTGGAACTAATCTAAAAATCTCATTAAGTATTAGTAGTTAATTAACTACAGACTCATTTTTAATCGGCGCTGTCATATTACTTGAATTAATAGACTACTATCTTAATTAGATGACTGCACGCTACTATTGATAAGTTCCTATTAATTTGAATCGCTTGTAATTTAACGGAACACGTGCATTTTTTTTCATTAATCAATTTCAATGACATGCTATTTAGTTAATTAATAATTCGTTCATTCCTTTAAAGTTACAAGTCATAATTAATTTACACGGAAGACTCGCTTTCACAATTGTATTCGATATGCGTTGTGATTTATAAATTTCAATTATTCAAATTGAATGCTATCCTGATGACATACATTACTGTATAAAAAATTGGTAACAATTTAATTTATTGATTAAACATTTAAACCGGATGAGGGTCGGAAGACACTAAAAAACTCTCGTAAGTTTGAGTTAAAATCATCTTAGTTTAGATTACCTAACAGGTCACTATAAAATGAGGTAAGAAATTTATTTCTTGATATTGAATATACATAGAAATTGTCTTCTTAGAAGAAAGCGATACATTTTGAATCTTTCTACCGATATTAACGATGGCATACTATGAATTGTTGCAAACATAAAGGTTGGCATACTGTTAGTTAACAAAATCAATAAGAAAGAATTTCTCTTCGATAACTTTCAACATCCGTTTCCTTGATTGTACTATAAGTATACTCCGCGTTTTAGCATTGGAATTTGTTTAAGCTTATAGCTTGCCTTGCGTATAACACATTAAGTCGAGCTAGTCAATAAACATGTAAACCAACTTTAGTCATTACATAAGGTTATATAATAATTTGTATTACGTTATTAACAATTGAGGCATTCTGACACTACAAGAAGTATTCTTTCATTGCTGTACTTAAAAGCAATTGTAGTTCAGATCCCTATATCGGCAGTTCCCATCAGCAGTTTGACAAAAGTACATGAAACTTTATACTGAGACAAAGTTATACCTTAGGCACGAGAAAAGCATCATGTTTATCACACAATATTATTCCTGGTGGAATTTGAACCCAAACCCTTTGACGTAACAGTCAGGATCACCCAGCACTACGCCAATCGGGTCATCGTGATATCTTCTTCAACTAATAAATGTAAACAGCTTAGTAAAGTTCTTAAAATAAGACATCTTAATTATCTTAATTTAAAATAGGCTTAAAGTTAAGGAAACTTTTATCATTATTTTTTAATCTATAATGACCTCACTTTACATATATTCTTTGTTCCACACATATGCCCAGAGAAACCATGAGAGAGTCAAACAAAACGACATTTAAGACACGGTTTGTGGCATAACAAAATATATTGTTGACAAATCCGTAATTAAAAGCGCTGTGAAGGCTCCTGCCGTTTTCCCCCGGCCAAATTTCCCACGCGTGGGCAAGTACCAAGCGATTGTTTTCTAGTGTCTCCGCAGAAATGCCTTGTGTTTATTTTAATTTAAAACGTACGTTTATTGCCTTAATTGTCGAGCTATGTTAATTATAATGACGATTGTGTAATAAAAGGCGGTTAAATGTAATTGCATTTTTGTATTACTAAATTTTAAATGGCGTCGCGTAAGGATGCATGGTGGGAATCTGTCAGCTATTGCTGATGTGTATGAACAATAACTTTATTTTGGTAATTTATTAAATATATTACCTATATACATTAAATTATGAATAAATGTAACAACTAATAAAAAGAATTAACATTAGGCTGACTAAGTAAAGTTTTTCTATATTTAGTACAGCAAAGTTTAAGATATTGAATGTGTTATTTTTGTAAAACACACATTAATTATATTATAATAAAGAGGAATGATTTGTATGTAATAAATAAACTGACTTTGAAATTTCTTTCACCATTAGCTACATTCACTATAAATAATATAGGTATTTATTACCCATGAAAACCCATCTCAAAAATCTACACAAAACACACAGGCAGAGCCGTGGCCGGACTGGAAGTATTCAATACAGTACAAATAACCAATGCTAAATCACTAATACTTCCGCTAATTTGTATTTAAGTTCGCACACTACATTACAAACAGAAACTAATGTATTTCTTGTCGCACACAGAGACCGCATTTAGTGGTCATTTATGTGGCGTTTTCACTTAAATTGTTGAGAGAAATGCAACGGAGCTTTCGTGTCAATAATGTCGCAAACTTCTGCATCATCGGCCCCTGTAATGTCCCATGTCGCAATATGTCAATGTGGTACGCATGATTTATGTCTTTTCTACACTATTATGGCACCGTTGTGTCGATGAGCGGTATTTGAAGCTGTAAAACATTTTCCACACGTCAAAGTATTCCTTTGAAAAACCCCAGTAATACTAAGTTATATAATATAGTATTTAGTACTTATGCTAATATTCTGTTACTAAGATCGTTTGTTTATTTGACTAATAGCTGATGTTTGGCTAAAAGTTTGAATGCTAAAGTTATTTAAATATTGACCCTATTTCTCTAAAACGCTTTATGCTATATGTTCCGATCGCAGTAGAGGCCAAATGTAAGAGTAACGTTTAATTATGCTTCAAATTTTATTTGACAGAATCAAAGTTGCGGGAATCAACACATAAGTTATAAACTATCTAATATTAAATTATCTTTAACGACTATTCATCAGTTGCAAGTAAATAAAAACTTCAACGTCTTTAAAAACTAAGGCTTTGATGCTTAGTAGTTATAAATGCGATAAAATGTGTAAACAGCCTCAACATTTTATTTAATATTGTGAAAACACTGTGGAAAAGTTTAAAATCCAATTGGTGTTACTGTCAGGCAGAAAAAAGCAACCATAAATATTTCTGACTAAACATAAACGTCATTAATATTCCTACGCTAAGTAGTAAAGCGCAAATGTTTGCACTTTTACCAATTACAACAAACCAAAACAGAGCCTACGCAAAATCTACCTACGCTTGCGGAAAAAAAATGTGCAACTGTATGTAACACAAAAATATGTCTTTTATCTATATAAAGATAAGAATTGCCAACTACACTGTTTAATTTTGTTTATATTATTTTTCACAAAATTATTATTTTTACTGTTTAACAAAAATGACGTATACAAACTGCTGTACTGTTTTTAACATCAAAATGGAAACAACACATTACTTATTTACATTATTATGTGTTATAATAAGACACTCACACAAATTGTAAATTTATCGAAGCAGAAAGAATATGTATTTAAGACAAATAATAAATAAAATATTGTTCATTTTACAAAAATACTATTTAATGTCCTTTATAGAACTGAATATAATTAATTTCTTATAAAAAAAGTTGGCAACCCTAACATAGAGGTAAAATTGAAACGACCTATCATTCCAAAACGAAAAAAATGGTTACAAGATTATTAGATGATTTAATTTAATGTTCATACAGTTTTTTTTTATCTAGGTTTTAATTACATTACCACAGCAATTTTAATTACAACCAAAACATTAAATTATTCCATAACTTAAGATTAGTTAACCTCTAATGTGGTTAGGCAATAAATTAGTTGCCAAGTTCATAGGATAAACATAACAAGCGGACACAAATGTCATACAGGCATATCAATGACGTAATCCGACCTCGTTCCCAAGCATAGGACGCGGAAATAATAAAGTGGACACGATTTTTTACATCGGCCATATTGCGCTTTATCTAGCGGCGAGCCCGCGAAAACGGATTGCGTAAGCTTTTTTTATTGGGGCAAAGGTACGCGAACATGGAGCCTTTATGCAATCTTTATTTTATAAATATTACTAACATCGTTTTTAATAGTAATTTAATTATAAGTAAACTGAACTATTGAGAATATTTTAAGGTGTATTTCTAGAATATTAACGCAGCTTTTTGACTTTGAAATTATTGTGTTGTTGTTGTTGTAAATAGAAATACTTTACCGAGAATTGTAAGAATGAAATCAACCAAAACATCAACCATAATAAAAGTTTTAAGGAAAAAATATTAAAATATTGTTTTCATTACATAATTAGTTTTTTTTTTATCATTTTAGCTAAATTGATAAACTCTTAAATCAATTACGGTTAGTACTAAATAGTCTTATTTATGAATTAACTGTTTCTTTGCTATATATAACATAAGAAATAAGTTAAACTTTAAATATTATATTTAAATATAGCATATGTCAAAGTAAATTAACCGCAGCGTGCCATCATCTTAAAAGTGGCGATGTTACTTAAGGAGAGTGTAAAAACAGGTAATGTAACTTAAGTGAACCGAGTGATATTTCGATATATTGAAAGAAGATGCAATCGATTTATGATCTTGCATGTGACAGCTAATATTATAACACACTCCACAAAACTAGATAGAATTTTATACAATAACCTAACAATAAAAAACATATCATTGTCTATAATTGCCACTAATGCAATAACTATTTAGTAATTAATTAAAGATGTTATAATAAAATGACGTTTAAGTAATACTAGCAAAAACGTACACATTAAAATAAATAAAGAAGGGTTAGAATATCTTTAAAAACCTAGTAAGGTTATAAGTGAATGCTTACCGTAGAGTAATTAAATAAATACATCATATTTTATTAATATTATTAGGCTTAACAGCTTTAAGAAAACTTCACATAGATAACTCCCAGATATCCTTATATACTAAAGGTTGACATATTTACTTTTACAGTCTAAATAAACTTATATTTCAATGCAATACAACAAACAAAAGGAAATATACGCATAACTATGAACTTAAATACTTGCATCGAAATAAATGTAAAAAAGCAGTTTATATCTGAACTAAATATTACTTTTGGTAAAAGGAAACATTATAGGGTACTTTTTTGCTTATAGTACGTTGTTGTGAAATAAACACAGTACGTGAGAAACCATTCAACGAACTCGGTCAAGCTGTTTTAGGTGATTTTTTATCTGTTAAAATTCTTTACGCACGCTTGTCGCGTAGTTGCATCGGTATTTCACGTTATATTCAAACATTTTATTGCGTCGTTAAAAAAAATCTAAATTTTATCAACTAGACGAATTCAAGCTTCGTACAATATGATAAGCTGAGGATTGATTTAGGTGTAGATTTTCGTAATAGATTGTACGAAATTTTCTCACATGATTTTCTAGCTTAAAATATGTACTACAAACGGCTAAATTCACGTGAAGTCGGCATCACATTCCCGTGGGAAGCGACCGCGAAGTTATCCTACTCGTTCTGATGAAGGACCTTCGATAGGTCCGAAACTAGTCGGCACCAATACCGATTTAACTTGAGTTTAGCAGTTTGCAGTACATAAATACTTTTAGTACAGTGTCTCACGGCAGTTTCGTTTGATTCTCTAGCTATCACTTGGTTTAGGTCTGCGTTAATTAATAATTATTGGTTTTGATTTCCTAGTTTTTTTGTTTCCCCAATCTTGGTTACAACTTATTTGTTTATTCGAACCAACAGTCTATAAAAGATAGTGCGATACCCAAAACAAGCATTATCTTAAGAATATATAATAATTATCTATAATTATTGAAGAGTACATAAAAGCAGACCTCAGATATAGTAGCCATTAAATGATACATCAAACTTCTTTGATTAATTAACTACGTCGGAGCAGCTTCATCATATATTGCAGAAGATCTAACAAGCAGTTATGATTAATTGGTTGCAACGAGTTCACACAGCATTAAAGAAGCAGAATTGCTATCATTAGGGCATAGTTTCGCCTGACAATCGTGGATGCGTGTAAATGAGGAAACAACTTAAACAGCCTTCATGGCGTAGTGATAAAAATGCTACATTTGTAGTCAAAAGGTTTAGAATTCGAACCCCGCGGGAAAACATTTATTTCTTTACTGTTTTTAAGTTGGCTTGTTTATGTTAGATAATTTTTTCATGTGCTGCTTCGTATCCGTTTGGATTGGTTTTTTATTCAACCAGAGATAGATGTAATTAGGTTTAGGCTTAGATAATAATATCTAATAATATCTATGATATTAGTATAAACACATATGTAATAAAAAATCAATATTCTTTAATAAGTCTATCATAGAAAGCATTAAATAAATTCAGTAAAGAACTTTGCACACTAGCAACATTGTTAAATGCCTTGCCGAAATGTCGACATGTAAAAACTTCGCGAAATTTAAAGGCTATTTTCGCTAAATAGTCAAATAGTAATTAGTAATCTAGGTACGCTAAAAGCAGATAATTAAGGAGGTACCTGATTATCTGCTTCTACAAAAGTTATCAGTCACGCTTACATATCTATTTTTGTTAAAAACTGTTCACTATTGCTCTATACGTTACTATTTACCGTTGTTTTGTGTCATGCGTACTCGAAAAAAAAGCTTTCAAAAATGGGAGAAAACTCAATATTGCATAAATATTGGCAATATATAGATATGTATATATCTATATGAATGAAAATCAATTACTTTTCGTTAGTCTCGCTAAAACTCGAGAACGGCTGAGCCAATTTGGTTAATTTTGGTCTTGATTATTTGTGGAATTCCAGGGAATGAATAAAATAAATTAATACTAATGGTCAGTAAAGTTACTAAGTCAAAATAAATAAAAAATAAAAGTATTTAATAAAACATTAATAGAAAAAGGAAATAAAAATATATTTAAGGACATTTTTACACTATATTTTTAGCAAATTGTATATAATATTAGTTATATTAAAAGCGATTTAAGTTACCTTATCAAGAAGAAAAAACTACTTCGACATTAACTTAATTGTGAAGCTACACGCAAGAAAGTGAAACAACTTAATAACGGTTTCTAAAAAGGCAATTTGAGCTCAAAAGAAATATATTGAAACTTTGCAGAGCTTTTCGAAACGATTTGTTAATTAACACTAACGATGAACTGCAAAGAAATAGGTAACTTTCGAATTTGTATTGAGGAAATATTTAGTGATAAACTTTAACTTTTATTTTATACATAATTGCAATCACAGATTTAATAAAGGCGTCTACAAAGCGTTTCAAAATGTACTCCTCTTTTAGTAAAATACGGAGCAAAAAAGTTATAAAAGCTGACCGTTGTGTTAAAGAGTGTGGGTTTGATTCTCACTATGGGGAAAATATTGTGCGATTAACATAGTGTTTTTCTCGTGTCTGTCTATATCTGAGTTTATTATCTATAACATATGTATTCATTCACAAAAGACATGTAAGTCTGTATATTGAACAGTATTCTAGTCGCCATAGTACCTTTGCTTAGTTTAGTTCCCGAAAATATTAGACAACTATTTTCAATATTATAAATTCATATCACAAAACTAAAAGAGTACCTAGTCGTTAATCATTTAAAAAATTTAGTATATAAATCAATAAAAATAGTTTCTCAAAATGTTGACATGAACATTTTAAAGAAACACAAGCAACCAAAATTAAAAAAGCAAGTAAAAGTTTTACGATTAAAAAAGTATAGATAAAAACAATTAAAAATATATGCAATATTTTCAAGTCAAACACAAATTCTGTAAAGCGAGGTCACCGACCCGGACTGACAATTGTCCTTTCTAAGTGTAGCTAAGTATAGACAATCTAGACTCAGACATCAAGTTAGTTAATCATTTCTAGGATACCAGAAATAGGACAATTAAAGGAATGGATAATTTGCATTTTACTCCTTGCTGAATCAAAACAATATACTTCCATAGTCCTTGATTTAAAAATTACGTTTTATCTGTCCTATAATTTAATTAAGGTTTAATTTCGTGTTTAAAATAAAGCATTTTGATATAAATGACGTTTAAATGCAATTAAAATAGCAGCTGAATGAAATATTCAATATATTTTTGTCAAATATTGCGTAGTAACTGTAATAAAATTGTTTATTTAAATAATTGAATTGTAAAACGTTGTAAAGCTTAATAAGGCAACAAAATCTAAGCCTTTGTTGATAGTGAATCTTGAATATTTCACTTTTACCAGAATATTTATAGCTAGCCTTCATATTTGAAAGAGAAAGTTTTCTTTTTTCATTACGTTATCTGCAAAGGGCGACATGGCATTTAGACAATGCATTAATAATCTGTGATTAATCGCAGAACGAGTTCGATTATCGGAACAATCTCTAACAAGTAGGCATTTGAAATAGCCGACCTAGTAACTTCGGACTTGAAGTTCACACAAAGCTTTGTTGGCCACTGCACGCAATCGATATAAACCGATTTGTATCTATCTTAAAGCATTTCAATGTGATGCAAAGTAATATGTGATTTATAATATTGTGATATTTCCGTATAAAAGATTACTACATCAAAAATTGAGGAATGATATTGTCATTTAGAATAAAGTAAAAAGGAGAAAATTATGTATTTTTTCAGTTGCAACTATGATTTTAAAAGAAAAACAGAATTATGGTTTAAGAAGTAGCACTCATGCATTCTATTAGCACTGTAATTCCACTGATCACAATTAAAAAAAAAAACAATCCAAAAGCGTTTTCTGAAACCACAATCCTGCTTCTTTAAATATTATCTTCACTTGCCAAAAAACCTAGCTTTTCCCCTTCTAAATATACAAAAAAAATCCGTCCTAAAACACAATATTTTCCTACTGCGAGTGAATATATTTCTAAAAAAACCACCGGACCGAATTTCGAACGCACTAATTCTATAGGCACTAGATTTTGACACTTACATAGAATTTGGCGGTCATTTTCATCTGTCAACTGTCACTTGTCACTCGCGTGTCGGGCGCATGCGCGGTTCGGCGCGCGGAGAATGGCGGCGGCGGTCACAGCCGGCTTATATACGCGCCCCGCCACGGCCCGCTGCTATATTAATTGCGTTCGAGTTTTCACCGAGACGGCCACATATCGATCTGGATCGCTTCCTACTTCCATGCTCCTGGAACGGACCTTATTAATCTGAAAATAATCATCATCATCATCATAACCTGTGATAGTCCACAGCTGGACGCAGGCCTTCCCTAATACACCCATATCCATTAGGGGTTTTGGACCGTATCCCACCACGCTGGTCCAATGTGGGTTGGTGGGTGGACCGACTTTTACATAAAATCACTGTCAACAAAATCACTTCGGACAAAAATCAAAACTTTGAGGCGGCGACATGTTTCAATAAACAACTGCACAGCTCGAATGATATGACGTACATTATTTAAATCATATCAAGACATATTTATCATGTCTTAAATAATACAAATAAAATTATAAAATACTTGTATTTCTACAGTCGTTGCAATAACTTGAAAATAAGGGGGAAGGGAAAAAAACTTTATGGCTTTTTGAAATCAGGCAGAATAAAAAAATGTCACATGGACCTTAGTTGAAGAAAAATTAAATATAATAGTTTTTACGTTATTTATTAAGTATTTAAGATCCATTACTTGAGGCATTTAATAATTATTTTTTAAAAAACGTTAACCTATATCGTTCTTATCGACAAGCTAAGCCTTTTGTAGCTTTGAAAAATCTGATACACAATTACAAATAAATAACCAAATGTTTTTCAGATATGGTGTGTTTAACCTAAAATATTCTAATATATTTTGAGGATTAACAGTAATTTGTTATTATTTATATATTTAGAAACAATTATTTCACGAAATCTCGATTTTTTAGGCTTATCACAACATTATTATATTGTCGTATTAAGTTTTCTCGTCAGTAATGTATCTGTACATAGAGTTTAATTATTAAAAGAAACTCACTTTTCCAAATCCACAAGCAAAATTTTGCTTGTTTAACGTTTATGTTAATAAAGACATTTTGCTTTTTTATTATCGATGCAGTTTTGAGCGAGTTTTATTAAATACAAAATAATCATTGCCATTTGTTTATAAAGATCAATGAAGAGTATCATGGAATCATACTATAAGCTTGTGTTATAAACTACTAATGTTTGTTTGTACTATATGTTCGTAAGCATCATCATCATCAGCCTGGTATAATCCACTGCTTAACATAGGCCTTCCCTAATACACCTCTATTTCTTGGGGGGTTTTGGACCGTATCCCACCACGCTGGTCCAGTGCGGGTTGGTGGGTGGGCCGACTTTTTTACATGCCCATCCCACGCATGTTTGGTATACCAGAAAGTAATTATATTATTTTAAGTCTTTTTCATAAATATCTTTGTTTATTAGATATAATAAAAACCTTTTCTAAAGAAAGTACATCGTTTTAATCTTCTTAAACGTGACATATCTTATTTTCAAATGAAATTTGTGCAATTTGGTCCTTGTTAAATCATGTTGCTCAGTTGACTCCGGTCATAATTTCAGCAAAAAAGAAGGTTGAGAAATTTTCAAATATATCATTTGAATGCTAATTTTGTTACTATACATATATTTTTAAAACTTAGGAAGCTTCCATAAGATAAATGTACATAAAAATGCTTCCACTATAATTATTACTTTAGTTATATCAAACGTTAAAAAAAATCAAGTTATGATGAGGTAATACGCATATATGTTCGTTGCGTAAGTAAAAAAAATTCCACAATTGTAAAAACGTATACGTGCTTTGTATCATCATAAGGTTTTTCAAGGATATGTGACGATTTAAACTTTAGTCAATTTTCTATTAAAGTAACTATTCAAAGATAAATGATTTGTTTCCAATTATATTATGCATTCATAGAAAGCATCCATACCTGCATTATAACAAAAACCTTTATTTTTTAAGATAAAAGAAGGTATAACTTACTCAGCTAACACTTTTTTTAATGCACATCAATAACTCTTTATAAAGCGTCAGTTCTAACTCAAAATATGCATAAATACTACAACAACAACACCATATGGTCTAATTTATAGGTTATCCTGAAAGCATCAAATTTCATAAACGGATGCAGGATAGGATGCATAGAACGGATTTCATAATACGAGGCATAGACGCAATGAGAAATTATTTTCCTTCTGGAAACTTCGGATCTATATCAGAATAAGATGGCACCCGAACTGTCAAAGAATAATCGTAAAGTGATATTTTTAATAAAATTTTATTAGTCTTATATAAAAAAATATTTATTAACTCACTTTATCTTTTGTGTTTGTCATACGTCACTCGGCCGATCAGAGTGAATTTAGCTAATTTACCGTTCAATTGTTTACAACTGATCATTTAAAAAATTTACTACTTATGTCTACTTACCTTGACATGGCAGAATCACCAAGTCGCACTTGGTGGATTCATTCTAGTTGAAATAAAGGAGAAGTGACATTTTTATATTCATTCATATATTCATTCATTTGAAACTTTATTGTTTAGTGTCAAATGTCACAATGAACACCGAAGCTGTTTGAGAGAGCACGATTAATACGAACTATTCCTTAAAAATACGAATGAAAATCTTTTTTGACTATAATTATCTATAATTAAGTTACCTACACATATTTTCTTTACATAATTGTTATGATAATAAAGAATTTATTTTAATCCACATACATTTTATTCAAGAATGTAATCCACTTTGTAACTACAATAAGAACTCTTTTCACTTTTATGACGCTTATATAATTCATATTATGTATTTGTTAATCATACGCTTATTCCACGTGGTTAGATAATAGATTCGGATGGCTAATGGCCTCATAACTTGCCACTACGGCATTGCCTTGTTAAGGCAACTACAATGTAAGTGAATTCCCCCGGAAGTGGTTTATATTTATGGATCAAACGAAAGTGTCTTATACTGTTAACTAAATGAAAAAGCGTTATACTCTTATGTGGCTAGTAAAATAATGTAAGATATAGTACGCATGCTTTGTTATGCGTTTATCTTCTTGTGGTTAAAAACATACTATATTGAAGAAAGATATCCAGCCTATCTATATATATAAAAGAGATTCCCACCTATATATTGACTCATCACGATATCTGTGGAACCATAAGGCGTAGCGACTTGAAATTTAGTAGGAATATTCCTTTCGCCGAGTAGAGGTCAGCTAAGAACGGATTTTACGAAATTTCACCCACAAGGGGGGTTCGGGGGTTGCTAGTGTTTTAATTAGATTTAGCTTTTGATGTTTGATTATCGCTTTTCTATGCTTGTTCAGACTCTCGCCCGAGTAAGTTTTGACAGATGCTTCAGTCTGACACTTTAGAATCGTATTAAATCTACATTTGTTTTTACCGTACAAATTTTTCGATCATTATGCGATGCTTAAACTTCATAGGACCTTTTTTACCTATGAATCAAACCTAATACGAAATTTTGTTTCGTAAAAAGAAGTGTATCGTAAGTAAGTATCATAATTCGGCCGCGATAACGCGCGAGATATATCGAGATAAGAAAGCGACCGCCAATTGCATATTATTCGTGTATAATTGCGCATAATAGCGAACAGTGGTAGGTAGAGCCGGCGCGGTTACGAAATTGAACGCTTGCCAACGCCGGTTCATTATTCATTGAATGTAGCGGCGCCCACTTTGGGAGGTGAGATGTCTGCTAAATATTAAACGATTGATACTACGTGAGGTAATTGACCATTCTTAAATAATATTATATCAGTATCACATTAAACACTTACGTATATTCTGGTACCAACATTGAACCATTGTAGTTGATAAGGCTGCCTCCGTAGGCTAGTGGTATAGGCGTGTGCTTTAGAATCCGGAGGTCACGGGTTCGAATCCTGCTCAACTCAAAAAATTTTCATTGTTGTTTCCTAGTTGGTTAGGGCAATTTGGGCCGATCACCCAATTGTCTGAAAAGTAAGATGATCCATGCGTCGGATGGGCATGTAAAAAGTCGGTCCACCCACCAACCCGCATTGGACCAGCGTGGTGGGATACGGTCCAAAAACCCCCTAATGGATAGGGGGGGGGAGGCCTATGTCCAGCAGTGATGATGATGATGATGATGAGTTGATAAGGTCTTATTTGGATAACTAAAAGTGCACAATATTAATACAGAATTTTATGACGATATCAGTAACTCAATGAATACCGTTTTGTTCATTCTTGCAACATTATAATTGATAAGAACGTATTCGGATAAGTTAACACAACACATTGAAGATTGTTCTTTCTGTATACTGAACATGGTTTTGTTAATGACGCTTTCTGCAGTGAGGGATTAAGTCGTCACTATGGACTTTAGGAATATCTTCTCCAGCCTGTGTTAGTCCACCGCTGGACAAAGACCTCCCGTAATGCACGCCTCCTCCATGTAGGGGGTTTTTGGACCGTATGCCAGAAACATTATATAATACTGAACGCAAAAAAAGCCGTAACAAATATTGATTTACGTTCTTCTAATTAAAAGAAGTAAGTTTGTCTGCTTACTGCCTTCGTAGCCAAGAAATTGACTTATAAATGATTGTACTTTGGCTTCTACTAATCGTTTACCGAACAAAATTTCCTTAAGAAATAGCCTTACTTTCGGTAGTAATTTACTTTTCAAGTTTTCTTATGTTTGGCGTTTCTTTAGAAACCTGAGGTCGTGGGTTCGAATCCTGCGGGGCCTGAACAAATTTTCATTGTTGTTTCCTAGTTGGTTAGGATATGGGCCGATCACCCAATTGTCTGAAAAGTAAGATGATCCATGCGTCGGATGGGCATGTAAAAAGTCAGTCCACCCACCAACCCGCATTGGAACAGCGTGGTGGGATACGCTCCAAAAACACCCTAATGTATAGGGGTGTATTAGGGGAGGCCTATGTCCAGCAGTCGACTATCAGGCTGCTGATGAAATTTGTCTTACAAAAAATTGCAAGAAATATTAATAATACTTACGTTGACGCCTTTTGTCCAATACTTGAGGTACATAAAATTACATCTAAGCAAATTCATTCGTACATTAGTCTACGTTAGTCTTAGTCTAAAATTAGCAATAAAAGCTTAATTTTTATTTTTATCTGTCCTATATTAAAGTTAAATAATGGAGCCTGAATTGGTTACTAATGTGTCTTGCTTACAAACTAATGTAGTTGCGAACACCGGTATTACAATCGTATAATCAACATGAGCAATTGGCGTTGATTTTCATGTTACGTTAACAATAATTTTTATTGTTGAAGGTGGGTCCTTACAAATCGATATCTTTGTTATCCTTTTCATAGCTTTAGATGGACATATAACTATATCTCTGTAGTAATTGTGTTAACTATTATTTAGGTTTTATAAAACAATCAAATGGCTTTGCTAGTAAGGAAATGTAATATAGTCAATGCAAAATATAACCTAATGTCTGGTTTTGATGCTAAAATACTGTCATAAGACAAAGCTAAGAAGTAAAGTTAAAGGTAAATAACCAAACCAAAATTAACGTTGCGACGTAAAACATAATTGTAATCATGCAAATACAATACGTAATTAAATTGAGTTTAAAGAATTTATGACCCTTTTTGGTTTTAAGAAAACGTCGGATATAAATTTAAAATAATTGTGAAGTAATTAAACTAATTTACTTTTATTTATGTTTATTGGAGATCAGCGTAACCTTGGTTGGGGGGACAACATCTTTTAGTTAGGCAAATATACAGCTTCATTTCTTATTTCAAAATATTCCTAAATATACGTTCCGCTATATTGGATTACCGAAATGAATTTCGTAACCATTCCAAAGGTAACCGGACCCCAGTGACATTGGCACCCCATCCACGCTTCCAGCCTTTGTTAACTCCAATTACACTTTCGCTAGAGCAAGGCTGAGCTTCAGCGAACCATAGCTTTATGCTCTGCATGATCTGTGTAATATCTATGACGGAATATGGGTCGAATATTGGTAAACCGCTTTTGATGAGTCGGTTTTCTTTGTATATCGAAATATTTTTCTTGTTTTGGTTAAATTTTGTTTGCTAAGCGTCGGATGGGCATGTAAAAAGTTGGTCCTGGTTGTAAAGCACATCTTTAGCAGTCGTTAGAGGAAGGCAATGGCTTTAAATATACTGATTACTAATTCATCTTAAGAATCTCTCTCCTTTCCTTTCCCTTTCCCAGCACATAACCAACCCAAAAGGGTAAACCTTTGGGTTGGTTCTTTAGGTAAATCTGGATGGATTAGAAGAACTTGGAAAAATGGCTAGGTAAACGTGGTTAAATTTAGTTTATTTTTTCTTGCAAATCAGTTAGTTGTTAGCAGTAAACATTGTTTTTCTATGAATTAAAGTTGCCAGCATAATATCCTTATTTACCTCCGTAAAATTTAGTTTTAATTTATAAATCAGTTGCATGTTAACATCAATTCATTCCTACTTCTTTCTTTTATGTTGTAAAGCATGCTTATAAGTTTATAGACGTCAAACCAAGTCGAGTATTGTTCGGCAATTGACAAGCAAGGGCATAAGCGCGTATTAGCACACAAAGCAAGGACGCCTTTATGTCCGGCTGCAGTCCTTCTGATGACTCATGGCACTATTGAACAATATCGGTACCACCCACTATCTAATTACATAACAGTTACTGTTTCCGGCGTTTACGTAAAGGATTAAATCTTTGGTTAACTTGGACCGATTTTACTATGACTACTTTTTACTATGTTTTTTAGCATAACGTCGTATAACTCCAGTATACAAACAAACGCTATTTAAGAGTATATTTTTGCTGTATTTTTTATTTTATAATAGTTCATAGTATTATTATACTATATGCAGAATAATCATCTAATCATCTAATAAAATTGTTATCGTTGTTTTCTGGTTGGTGAGGACAATTGGGCGATCACCCAATTGACTTAAAATTAAGATGGTTCGTATGGGCATGTAAAAAGTCGGTCCTGGTTGTCATGACCATCTTTGGCAGTCGTTATATTATGTCAGAATCTTAAAAATTACTGACAATTAATTCATCAGATGTCAGAAAGTCAGATGCCAGTCGCTCTGCGTAAAAAATGTTACTCAAGTAAATCTGGATGGTTTAAAAATGGCTCGGTGAAAACTGCCAAATGGAGGAGGCGAGCGTAAGGGGAGGCCTATGTCCAGCATTGGCCTAACACAGGCTGATGATGTGTGTATATGTGGTGATATGAAAGATGCAGAATTGACTCTAACATACAGGTGAATATAAATATAGACAGATGTAGTTCTAAAGGCAGTTGCATGAGATAATCTTTTATTTATATGTTTCCTGTATTTAAATACTTTTTATTGTCAACAAAATAAAGAGCTCAAGATGAGTTGAATGCGCTGATGCAAGCAGTGACAATAGTTTTACCTTACTAGTAAAGCAGCGTCCTACATTCTCATTACATTTTTACTTCAAAAACTCCTCCTTTTTATTTCTTTACATAAGTTTTCTTTTATAAAATACCAAACATCTCATTTCCGCCTAATTACTACGCACTTCCTGTTTGATCACTTTTTTCTCATCGGAAAAAAGGTAATTAATATTTTGAGCCTAGTTCGCAAAAAAAGCAACAACGCATTACATAAACTTTGTGATTTCGCAAGCTGTCCGCCAAAAGATGTAATTTAAAGAAAAAAATCAAATGGTACGATGCGAAAAGTTTCCGTGGGAATAGATTATTTAAATAAAGTTATAAGTTTTAATTGCTGCCACCTTGACTCTTGTCGTCTTTCACTCACGGTTTTCGTGAGGTCCTGCACCGACGGATGTAGATTATAGATCGCTCGCCGGCTGCAGCAAATTGGGTGGTAATAGTAATAGTTCGTAGTAACTGCCTCCGTAGCCTAGTGGTATGGGCGTGTGCTTTAGAAACCGGAGGTCGTGGGTTCGAATCCTGCGGGGACGCAACAAATTTTCATTGTTGTTTCCTAGTTGGTTAGGGCAATTTGGGCCGATCACCCAATTGTCTGAAAAGTAAGATGATCCATGCGTCGGATGGGCATGTAAAAAAGTCGGTCCACCCACCAACCCGCATTGGACCAGCGTGGTGGGATACGGTCCAAACCCCCTAATGGATAGGGGTGTATTAGGGGAGGCCTATGTCCAGCAGTGGACTAACAAAGGCTGATGATATGATATGATATATAGTAATAGTTACTAGAATGCCAACCGCGAAATTTTTTTATTTATTTAAACTTATCTCAATACATAAAAGAGATTCCCACCTACATATTGACTCATCGCGACCTCTCTGGAACCATAAGGCGTAGCGACTTGAAATTTGGTGGGAATACTCCTTTCGCCGAGTAGAGGTCAGCTAAGAACGGATTTTACGAAATTTCACCCACAAGTGGGTTTGGGGGTCGCTAGTTGTACTATATGCGTACAGTGGCGAACATAACGCCAAAGGCATTGTCTCCCAGTTAAACAACTGTGTGAGATAGAGGGATTTTGAAGTGGGGTCACTGTCTTGTATATATACTTTATCTTGTTATTTATTTAAGGCAATAGTGATGTGGCGTATTTAATCTCTATATAAATAGAAATAGGAACATTCTTTTTGTGAATTATATATCCTTATTCAATATGGAAGTATTACACTTGATAATTGATTGTGATGCACGCTACCAGCGGTTGAAATTGGCCTCTGACTGAGAAGAACCGGCGAAAGAAACTCAGAGGATTTTTGTGTCATCATATCATATTATCATATACTGTGACTGTATTACCATTGTTTAATATAGTTACAGAATATGATACATAATAAATAAGTATAAATAACAATGTTTCTGGGCGAATAACACAACATCACCTAGTCCCAAACTAAGCAAAGCTTGTAATATGGAATGTGGATAACTGATAAATACAGAAACTTACTTTTCTTTTGTAAATTAATACATATTGTTTCAATACAAACACCAGACGCGAAAAAACTCTATGTTCCTTACACAATATTTTGCCCCGGTGGGAATCGAACCTCACCCTTTGGCGCAAGTCCAGTCAGGATCGTCCCGTTCATATCATAGTGAAATTTGCATTAGCCTGGAGTGAGAATTTCATTACACATAAACGTTCCTTTTTTAAATTTATTAATGTGTAAATTCTAAACGTTTACTACGATTTTGTTCCTATTAATCTTAGAATAAGCGTATACTTTTAGAAATATAAGAGTATGCTTTGAAAAATATAAGCGTATACTTTATCCCATTAAAGTTTTACTTATTCTCCGCAGTCTACTTGCAGGAAGAATTGGATATGTTTCTTGTATTTATATGATGTGCACTAAAATGTCCAAAAATAATTTTTATTTTTCTTGCACATACATTAGGTCTTCAAATATGTATTGATTAGTATGATTATTATGCATCAGGGGAGGACCAATGTCCAGCAGTGGACTTACACAAGCCGATGATGATGATGTATTATTTGTAACGATTCATATTTTGATTTCTGTAAACAGTTTTTATCGTGATTCTTTGAGGCCCAGGTTATAGACCGCTCAAATATATGAAGACCCTAAGTGATTTTGCTTTTATATTGGCTTTTGCTTCGTGTTATCGTTGTTGTTTAGTTGATTACGACAATACGGTCCTACTTACCTAAACCGCTCAATGTCCGGATCCTTAACATTTTATACGATTCCGGGTACTAATGCCGGATTTAAAATAATACAGAAAAAAAACGTGCGTAATATTTGTTCGATGTTCAAAGTTGCCATTAAAGAGGAGCATTATTTTTAAAGATTTATATTGATAATTATACACTGCTCTGTGGTTATTAACATTCATGATCATCAGCCTGTGTTAGTCCACTGCTGGACATAGGCCTCCCCTAATGCACGTTAACCATTCGGGGGTTTCTATTAGTTTCAATAATATTAGCTAATTACAGTTTGAGACTGATGTACAGAAAGTCATCTGTATCAACGAAGTGGTGTGGTAAGGTGTTATTATTAAAAAAAAATAGAAATGATTTTCTTAGACATTGTGATGCACATAACATAAATACTAGAAACAAACATAATTTAATTCTTCCAGCAACTAGACTGCGAAGAATAAGTAAATCTTTATGGGACAATGTATACGCTTTTACAACAAAATCCCAGTAAACGTTCAGAATTTAACTGTTAATAAATTTAAAAAGTAGTAAAGGAACGTTTATGTGTTAAAGGTTATTATGACATAAATGAATTTATAAATGATAACACAGCCTGGTAATGGAATCTCGCTCCAGGCTTTTCAAGTATAATATACGTATGATAGTACTGTATGTAGCTCATAAGAAAATTTATATGTATATATTTGATTATCTTAAAAGATGACAAAATAGGCCCGCTGAGTTTCTTTCCGGTTCCTTTCAGGTCAGCAGCGTCCTATTCGAACCGGTGGTAGCGTCTTTGACAATCAATAAGCGAGTGTTACACTTCTATATTGAATAAAGATATTTGAATTTGAATTTGAATTGAATATTAATTAACATCTCAGTTTCTATTTATCAATAAAAATCATGGATGTATAGAGCCCCTTCACTGCCAACAGTTTCAATATTTACAGGCATTCCAAGACATCATTGGCCCAGTTCTGTTATAGTATGATCTTATAGCATGACACTCCTACCTTTTAATAATACATGTTTAGATATTTTTTCATCAGCGTCGTCATAGTACAGTCCGCTGTCGTATGGAGAAAAGGACGGTAATTAGGTATGATCAGTATTATGCGGAACATTATATATTATTTTTTAATACCGCGGAATCAGACGAGCAGTCGGACCTCCATACACTTTATGGTGGTACGACTGGTCAACGACGCGCAGGGACATCGGCAATACCAAGTTGACGCGCTGCTTGCCGTGAGACATATGTTACGTCTCGTTTACGTTATTAATACGCTGGTCTTCTACAGTGCTCTCCAAACCCGAACACGGTAGCGTTTTCACACTACTGCCTTTCAGCAGAAATAGGCGCAGCGGTAGTACCGCTCCAGACAGCCCCATGAAAAAGAAGTCCCTCTACTTCCAAAATAACAAATCTCTTATATTCCACCTCCAGAGTAAACAATGCCGTAACAAAAGCACCTAAATATTACGAAATTGCACCGTTTACAAATTGGCGCGCACAATGGTTAGCATTTGACATATGTCAATGCGCCATATTATCGAGGCGACTGCATTGATTATTCAGCCTGTAGTATTGTTACGATACGTTCGGAAACCGCGTCGAATAACTTTGCCGCGGGCAGCATCGCAAGTTGAACGAAACAATAACCAAACTCGAGTCGAGTGGGATCGTTTTCAACTTTATTGCTGGCAGCTTAAGCACGAATGGATGTACGTTGGTATCATTGTATTTGCTTAGGACATGCGCCCAAGTTGCCACATTGGGCCGCCGTTCTAGATATGTCAAGGACCGTTTTGCAAAATTACTTTTTTCGGTGCACGTAGCGGAGTACTCATCTAAACCTGTTTGTTTGTGCCGCGTCTTGTATTGTAATTGCTTTGGGCTTTTGATAGGGGCAATGTTGTAACCGATGTATTAGCCCTTTGCGGTTAAATGTTCAATTCGCAATCAACTGTGCCGTGATTGCCATTTTTGATATAACGTTACAAATAAATTTTACCACTGGAACACCATTTTTATTTTTAAGCAAATAAAAAATCGTAGTTTTTCGAGGGAATTGTAGTTCATTGCTCCGATTGTAAAATGATCCAATCCTTGTACAATGTCCCTTATACTTTTTTTTTTTTAAATAGCCTCTTTAACCAAAAATAAAGCAAAACCATAATCGGAAAGATATTCTCAGACCTTTTTTTAGATTTAATATAAAAAGCCCTTTAGCATAAAAGTGACAATGAATGACTCTTTACAGATTTTCATAAACAAATATGACTAATTGAGATACAAAGTCGAAATCTCAACAAGTCTATCCAAATATGTATAAAATCATTAATGCGACCATACGATTTACGCGATTTTTAAGTAATATAGTTCATAGGTTTTGATTATCACAGTTAGCATATTATAAGGTATCACAGAAGTCTTGCGAACATAACAGTCAAAGTTCAAAAACCAGCAACAGTTTGGTTGTCAATTGTAGAATGCTTGCATGTGTGATGAGCAAATTCTAAAGTATTTTGTGTTTGTGTAACATTCTTCAACAGGCTCTATGACTTGTGTAATACATTTGTCATCTCATAGTAGAAAAATCCTTTCTTCCTATATCCTCATGTAAATTATCAAATATGCAATGATGTTCGTCGAGTTTTTAAAGATGAGTGTAGCCTGACAAGGTTTATATAACAGATGCTTAATATTGTAGGTATATTTTCTATCAGCATAGCTCCCGTGTGAAACAGGGGCTGGTCGCTACTAAAAAATAAACCAGGCACTGCAAATGACAGAATGTTATTGTACTTACCTAGGCTTCGCTAAAAAAAAGTATTTGGAATGTGCTTTTTGTGTGGGTTCATTCTCGTAAGGCATTATTCACATTGCGTATTTTATTCCATTTATAGAGAGAAAATTCCAATTGTCATCTAACTATGGGAAATTAATAAAAATGTCAATGACTGTTCTGTCGAACGTTCTCCATAAATGGCGTTCGACCTGGGCGTTTTCTTACACATTGTCTTGTGACAAATTACGCATCAACTTCCTTCATTGTACGTTATTAATAACATGCTTGTCTATTCATCATCATCATCAACCTGTGTCAGTCCACTACTGGACATAGGTCTTCCTTTATGCACGCCACCGCTTCCGATCTTCGATGTTCTCATCCAGCCCACGCTGTCCAAATGGCGAATACCATCACTCCATCTTGCCGTAAGGCGTTCTACATAATTATTTCTATTGCTTGCGGAATATTATACATTATTAAATAAAATTGCTTTACGGATTTATCGCGTTTATTTTACATTTTTTAATTCCCGACGTTTCCAGCAACGGGTAGACCCCGTGACCACGGCCGCTGAAAGTGTTCGAAACGTCGGGAATTAAAAAAATGTAAATAAACGCGATAAATCCGTAAGTAATTTTACGTTCTAACTATGTTTGCCTAGCCTCGGTCTCCACTCCTGAACCGACTCCAGTTAATTGTGTCAAAAGGCGAAAAGAATTAACCGTATTTAACTGCTGCATTTAACTGTCATTAAACATTATCCTCTTCCTTCGCCCTAAGTGGCTACATTTCTTACGTGTTACTAGCTAGGGGTTTGTTTAAAAAGAAACACAATGTTTGCACACAATTGTTTTGCGACGGGTAAAAGCACTATATTAGTGTTATTGTAAAACGGTTTCAATCCTCTTCAGTCTAAGCTTCACAAAAACTCAGTATAAGTTAAAACCTACCTAGATTTTATTAAATTTGAGAATATTGGCACTTATAACATTAGGTAAGACTCAATAGGTGTTCACATAAGCTTATCTTAATTGTAAGGGAAGTTGCTTATTACAGAACTGTTCCACTTTTCCTTGAAATCTATAAGTTAAAAACGAGTGTGTTATTACTTTTTGCTACATTTTCTTAAAAAATCATTTATAAACAATAAAGTAAAAAATTTTGTCGTGTTATAAAAAAGAGCGTTTCCTTACGAAACAGGTTTTGCTCAACAATTCCTGATCTCGGCCTACAATATATTCCAACGTCCATATAAAGGGTACAAAGGAAGATCGAGAGAGTATACTGTTTTTATTCTCATTGTTTTTCTTAGGTACAGGGACAGCACTTGCAAAGATATAAATCGAAAGATTTCTCTTCTATTTTTTTTACTTAGGTTTATCTGTAACCTTTAATTATTTTAACGACTAGACTCACCTAGTTCGTGGGGACGGGGGCTTCTTTGTATTAGATGAAGCTTACCAAAGACATGAGTCTGGAAGCATAACGTCAAGGATAAAAAAACGACTAGACTTCACTTATCACCTTTTATTAATACGGGCACAATTGTTAATTATTATTTCGGTAATTTTGAACGTTTATTCTACTATTGAAAAACTTATTCAGGTTTTCTTTTCATTAATACAATACATGCTTCGTGAATAATATTAAGTTTGCTGTAAACTTTAAAAACTTTAAAACTGCAAAATAAACATCACGCAACTGTCAACAGTTACATTTTCGAGATTTTCGCAACGTGAATGACTTAGTTGAAATAAAAAATCACGTGAACGTGTAAAAACAAACTGTTGTAACTTATACGATGTTGGTATGTCGGATTGTGGCTCAAACAGGTCCGTTATGAAATAGAAAAATAGAGTTATAATTAAGATTCTACTACTAATACTAAATGGTGCATTTTTGCTTATTAATTCCAAAAAAAATGCGTATAATGCAGTGTTAAAAAATATAAAAACAAATGTGTATGTTGTACAGCTTCCATGGACTTGTGGTATTGGCCCATAATTTAAAATCCAGAGGTCGTTCCTTCAAATCCCGCGGTAAAGCTATCTGGTTTTAATGTTGCTTTTCTATTATATAGTATTTCTGAAAATACTGAGTAAAGTTTTAAGATAATAACTACATGAAAACGGATTAACTTCAATCTTCTACATGCAACTAAAGGTTAATTAGTAAAAACTTACTTCTACATATAAACTTCATGCCCAGTTAACGAAACACAATATGTTTATTATGACTACGAGCGTTTCCTACACTGGAACTTTAAAACACTAATTACGTACGCGTATCAACAATATATGCAAATCATTATTGGTCAATTTCCCCTTGAACTTTAAGTCTTCGCTCTTAATTTTTAAAACTTAAAGTAATTTATTGTATCGCGTTAATGATAACTTCCGATAGATTTAACCTTAGAAGTTTCTAGTTGTGATATGTTTCCATTTGTGTTGCCTATATGGTGTTATCTTTGATATTTATTTTATAATTGCTAACTTTCTTTCCTGTTAAGCAGGCACTATATTGTGTAAATATTATCATATGCACACAATATAGTGCCTGCTTTTCAGAAAATTTACCAAAGTTATTTAAGAAAAATGAATAGACAGAAATATGGAAAGAGAAATCGAAAATCAAAGAAAAAAGAAACTATTTTATCATTAAAAACATTATCTAGAAAAAAAGAGAAATATATATAAAAATTCTATAAAATTATGGTATATAGTATTAATATAGACAAAAGGTTATAAAAATAACTTTAATATTATTATATAATTTTAACGTTATGGTATTTTCAAATAAATATTATAATATATATTTAGTAATACAAACTCAATGGAAAATTATTGGTGCAAAATGATAAAACTTTCAGCAAAATTTTAACTAATTTGCATTAAATGGATCAAATTAAATTATTAATATTATTTAACATAATACCAGAAATTCTGATTGACGTAAAACCGTATTGCATTTAGTAAAATAAAAAAGTTTTAATCATTCTTACATTATGGTTCGTTAAATTAACTTAATTCATTTGATTGAACACAAAACCATTTAGAAAATTAATAAACCGATGTGCGAATCTATGGACCAAGAGTTTGAGATTTTAATCTCGTCATTATCCAGTTCTTAAAAACCCTTATTGAGTTATCGTATATTTTACCTAGACGTGGTAATTTCATATCCGATGTGCGTAATCTATCGGAAACGAGGTTGACGTTTAACTGGGGAGGATCTAAAACCAATTTTCATGTTATCGTTTAGTTAATTGATTGGGCCGATCACCCATGTCCGAAGTAAATGACCATGGTGGGTAAGTGGGTTACAACCGCATTGGACCAGGGTCGAATCTAGGGGGCTCAGCAATTTGCTAACATAGTTGTTATATAGGGATTTTGAATACCAGCTCACATGTCCGAAAAGTGATGATCAGGATAGGCATGTAAAAAGTCGGTACGCCCACCAACCCGCATTGGACCAGAGGCGTGCGTTAGGGAAGGCCTATGACCAGCAGTGGACTAACACAAGCTGATGATGTACGATGGCGTAATACCTAGGCTAATAATAGTATTAGAAGCGTTTTTAGCAAGCCTCTTGAAAATTTCTACCTCTCTGTCTAAATCTCTTTCTTAAAAATGAGTCCTTATTGGTAAAAAGAGACGTCGTATGACATAAGGCTTGCTTCCAGGCCTAATTTCACTACAGTCACGTCCTACTAATAAGTATGATATTTAATTAGCTTCTTAATTCAGTTATAAGCAGTGATACACCTCGGTCTTTCTGCGTAATTCATTATTTTGAATCTCACGAATACTTAAGAACGCATTACAACCGTTGATTTCTAAGAAGTCGAAAGCATGAAGAACAGGCATGGAGCTGCCTAAGTCTAGGGTAACTGGATTGATTTAAATATATTTTCCCCAAACACCTTAATCTTTACCGTGACCTAAGACAGAGGGAGAAGTATAAAACGTGAAATATAATGAAAATAAAACATTTTAAAACATGCATAGCATTCCTTAAACAACAGAAATAATTGCTTTCTATATAATAATAATTGCCTTCTTAGCCTATTAGTAGGGCGTATGCTTTAGAAACCGGAGGTCGTGGGTTCTAATCCTGCGGGGAATCAACAAATTTCAATTTTGTTTCCTAGTTCAGGCAATTTGGGCGTACCAACTATTGACTGAAGTAAGATGCACCGCATCGGACAAGCGTGGTGGAATACGGTCCGAAACCCCCTAATGGAGGGGTGTATTAAGGGAGGCCCATGATCAGCAGTAAATTATTACAGGCTGGTGATGTGATATAATAATAATTGAAACACAAAAATAAACTGTACAAAGGTATTAGTCATACGCTTATTTGTAACATGTATAAGACCGAAGTGTCAAGGACTTTCATAAATTAATGTAAAATGTTCTGCGCCGTCAAGTAATAAGGAAATCCGAAAGTGATGATTAAATATTAATATAATAAAATATCGATTATTTTGGCGCAATAATAACTAGTTAACGCATCCTCAACTCGTCTTACCTTTGGCATCGCCTTGAAGTTGTGTCTGTTATGGAATGAAGCCAATCAAAACATAGCCAGCGGGTTCAAATACCGAAACTTAATAAGGATTTAGGAAAACTATCAACATAAACGATAAAACCTCCTGGTAACATTGTAAATGATAAAGATCTGTGTATTTATAATACGCGAAAAACGTTTTAAACCTATTATACCCAAAAAAATGCTACAAGACGGTCGGTAAGTATAAAGCTTTATACGAAACAGTCAAAGTTTTCCATCCAATAGTATTTTTTATGTAATATAAAATATACACGACATAACAAAAGTATAAAGACAAGACAAAAAATTTTAACAAAATCGCCAATTGAAGATATAATTTAACCAATGGCAACAAAGTGGCGTAGTGCTTGTCAGTTTTAATTTTTTAATGAATTGAAGAATTCTTTATTAATAAATTGTCACCGAGATGATGATAATTGAGTAACAGCGGCAAGCAGCCCGTTAAATTTTAGCGTGTAACCAATTCTTTTTTTGAGAAGATGATTGGTGGGCCAATAAGGTTTTGGAGTGGAGGCCGCGCTCGGGAAAACGGAACGTTGGTCGAACCCGACCAAGTGGGTGCCGATGTCCGTGCAGTGATCGGTTGAAGATGGCAGTAGCCTATGTCCAGCAGAGGACGGATAAAGGCTGCTAATGATTATAATGAAGACGATGTTCATTTACGAAGCTTGTTCCTGTACATTTAACGGAGTCTAATCTATTAACTTCACATTGGCGAAATCTATTAGGAACGCCATTAACACAAACACTTGAATTGAACCCATATTAAGTAAAAAATACTTGAAATGGGCTTACATCGATTCCAAATTTAATTTGATAACACGTATAGTGTTGTCAGATTAGTCTCAAATCAGCCCCTGCCGAGTAGTAACGATTCTGTGTTTTATTTTAATATCTCGATGAACACAAGGTCACTTTGTCGTGAAACAATTATTTGTAACGGATACCAACACGTAGAGCTAATAGTAGTTATTCGCGTAATAAGCCCACAATAAACACCTCCGCACACCACTTATCATTTTGTATAAACTGTGTTTACAAGACTCAAATTTTAGGATCAGTGCATTAAGACCTTATAATTTAGGACTAGACAAATCTTGCTTATTAACTTTGTTACGTTCTTTAATCGATAAACGCTAGAAAATTTATTAACCTATAATGTGCTTGAAACATTATTGTTATTTAATCATAATTTTATGAAATGCTTTTTAATAAAAGTTAATAACAAAAGTTAACATGGTTCGAAATAATTATAAGTTAAGCCTGACCCTGATATGTACTCGTGCTACAATTAAAAATAATTATTTGACTTAATTTGTATCAAGACTAAAAGTTATAAATAGAATTATAAGCCATATTTATAGTGTTTGTAAATAAATAAAAAAGTTACTTCGTCTCACTAAAAATGAATGCTCTCTTAAACTTCTAACGTTAAATCCACCAGTAATATCCGAACGTATGGTAACCAAGCTCTTGGTCAGCCTTTTGTATTATCGTAATTGTTTTAGCGAATAAAGGTTAAAGGTTCAAGGTTCGAATCCGACAGTCGCCGGGCATTGTCTCTTGGCTTAATCTGATCGCTGTGGGGCCGTTTCCTCGTAGAGGTGGCCTATGATGGATTTCCAATGAACAGAATATACGAAAGTTTTAAATATAGCTTTTGGTATAGTAAAATGAAAATTATAATATAGTTTGTAAATATATTACAAACCTTGTAAGCAGTGACCACAACAAGAAGCTTCATTATGTTTCGATTCGATAGATTCGTACCCACGACCTCCAGTTTGTAAGGCAAGGGCCGCTAGACAACGGAGGCAGTTACATAGCATTTACGATGCATATTAAATTAAGTGATAAGATACACAGACAAGTCATCTAAATAAAAGAGCCAGGGCAATGGCCACTGCTTATAAGAAATTAAGCGTTAAGAACCATAAATAACATACAAAATTTAATTAATTTAATTTTTTTACTATATAACAATATATATAATTACATTTAATTATAGTATCCTCTTTATTTTGTCACCTATTATCCCAAGTTCTGTTCTAACGCAGTGTGACAGGCATCTGACCTCCACAACTTAAAGGATAAACTGCATTCTAAGGACGACTCAGTTAACAGTAAATTTTAGGGTTCTGACATCCTATAACGAATGCCAAAGACGGTCTTGACAACCACCTCCGACTGTTCGATCATCAGACGGGTAGATAATTTTACTTTTCAAACAATTGGGTGATCGTTATCGCCCTAACCAGCCTAAACAAAAACGATAACACAAAGTTGTTTCCCCGCGGGGTTCGAACCCACGACTTCAAATGCACGGCCACGGTTACGGTTATAGTAACCACCTTATTATTATCATACTATTGTTTCTTGATATGACCAAAAATAATAATGACACGCTTAAAAATTTAATATGGAAGCCACGTGACAAACCTATCAAACAAAAAAGTATATTAATAATATACATAATATAGCAAAGATATTTGAAAGATTAATAAGCAAATATTTAAAATGGCACATTCAACATTTCATAAGTGAACAACAACATGGATTTATTGCATCGATCTACTGTAACAAATTTAGTTAGTTTTTCAGAAAATATCTTTGCAGTCTATATACAGACTTAAGCAAAGCTTTTGACAAAGTAGATCATAACATTTTAGTAACAAAACTTAAAAGTTTATTTTAATACACGGTAACTCGCTGAAGTGGATAACATCATATCTAAGAAACCGTACAATGTGGGTTGTAGTTAATGGTTTTGCATCCGATATTTACCAGTCTACTTCCGGTGTTCCCCAAGGTTCAGTCCTAGGTCCTATATTGTTCTGCATTTTCATAGATGACATTAAAATGATTATAGAAAACAGCAGTTACCTACTGTATGCGGATGACTTAAAATTTTAGGCCTGTTAAATGTACAGAAGACCAGCTATTGCTTCAAAATGATTTAAATAATCAGTCGAAGTGGTGTGATATGAATGAAATTAATTTGAATATAAATAAATGCTTTCACATAAAGTTTGCCAGAAAACGAAAACAATACCCTACTGAATATTACGTATCGAACCATAGATTAAAGAAAGTAGAAAGATTTAGGTATGCATCTTAATTCAGAAATGCGTTTTACCCACCCTGAAAAATGCATGAAAATGATGTCCTTCATATACCGTAACACGAAAGAATTTAAATCCACCAAAGCTTAAAATGCTTATATTACTCATTGATTTGCAGCAATATAAACTATTGTTCTGTGGTGTGGCATCCTTTGTATCAAAATACGTACAACGCCTAGAAAAGTACAAAGAAAATGGTAGCTAGGTTAAAGTTACATTGAAGGAGTGCATTATAAGGTGCCCAGTTACGAAAAAAGGCTTAAGTATTTTAACATGATGTATTACTCCATAAACTTTTGTCGTATAAACTGGATTATCGGTCTCATCTGCTGGACATAAATATAAACGTACCCAGAATACTGCTGGACATAAATATAAACGTACCCAGAATAAGTGCACAGACACAATTCAAACCTTTTACATAAAATTCACCAAAAATAAATACGGCAAAAACACGCCTTTGCCAATCAGTACATGCTTATAATGCTTTATTCCATAAGTGTGATATCGATATCTTCGCTGATAATATTATCAACTTTAAAAGAAATTGTATAAATTTTACACTAATTTAAAATCTTTAATTACTACTTTATTTTACTTTATTAGGTTTTATTTACTTTTGAACTGTCCTGATTTAATTTTTTTTTTTGTTGTTTAAATCGGTTTCTGTTCTCTAGAAAATATGTTACAAGTTAATGTTGTGTTTGCCTTTAATTTAAATATTACATAAACTGTAACAGTTTTATTATATCCATTATTTTAAAGACTTGTATGTATTTAGTTGGTAAGCCTTATTAAATAAATAAAATAATATACATGAAGCCTCTTAAGTAATAGAAGTATAAATATGTACCCCTATAAACAGGAAGTTTAATAACTATAGAACGTATAAATTAAATATAAAACAATATCCTGTATTTATGGAATCCACTAAGCAAAGACCTTCTCTATAAGTGCTTGTAGGGTATTACACGCAGCCTTCGCAATTTATTACATTATGGGTGCGATGGTTTCCTGCCGATGTCTGTGCTCTACCTGTAGCTAGTAGTTAGGGCGTGTGCTTTAGAAACCGGAGGTCGTGGGTTCGTATCCTGCGCGGTCACAATAAATTTTCATTGTTGTGGCCTAGTCGATTAGGGCGATTGAGGCCGATCACCCAATTGTCTGAAATGTAAGATGATCTATGCGTCGGATGGGCAGGTAAAATGTCGGTCCAAAAAACCAACCCACATTGGACCAGCGTGGTGGGATACTTATTATTATATATTACTCATGATGATGATGCCGATAATGATGATGATGTGGCTACTTCTTACTTTCTTTTAACCAAATTTGTATGAAATGTTTGTTCTACAATATATATTTCATTAACGTTTTGGTAAAATAATTATTTAAATTTCTTGTTACATCAGTTATATTAAAAGATTTACATCAAAAATATACATATTTATAGGTTACCACAAAAAACTTGTGCATTTAACAAAGTAAACATAGTAAGTCATAGACAAACTTTGCTTCTCAATGTAATTCATAAAAAATATTAAAATAAGAATTAAGAGTTAGTTATCAATTCTAGTTTTACTAAACTAGAATTGATATATTTGACTTAATCATAGGTGCGTATCGTGTTCGTAAACCAACTTTTTATTTTGTTTTAATTAAATCTCTACTTTACTAAACGTAATGCCTCCATCAATTCAACGTCCTAAACTGCCAAAGACAGTCCATATCACCGGGATAAAAACGTTCTATTTTACACTGAATTATCATTTTCATTACCATTAAAAATACTAAGGTTAGTTCATACACTTAAAACATAAACGATAGCGAAAGTGCTGGTAGCTAATTAAACTAATAATTAATTGAATTAATAATATCTCTTTCTAATTCATTGTTTGTTTCTTTGTTTTGATTAAATTGAAAGGTATATAATCCTTGGGTACCCTAAATCCTCAGGAATATATGGGAATGGTCCCACGGGCAAAATCTTTAAACAAACACGGCCGGCTACTACTAGTAACAACTGCAAGCTATTATTGTAACGTGGCACTAAATAATATACACTTAGTGCAATCATTTTCAATTGTTCCTAAAAACAAAATCATACACTCAACGTATTCAGATTGTACTCAAACGTATATCATTGTGCTCAAGATTTCTCAATTGTAATGTGCGGCGGATGAACAATTTCTATTGTTTGAAAGATAAACAATTTAAGCATTATAATAGAGCTGTGTATCTATTTTTCTAAGCATTTCTGCAAAGCATACTTACTTAATTTATATAAACAATATAATGTAAAACAATCCTTGTGTCATGTTTAAGACGTGTCATTCAGTCTTAGTTTGTCAAAAGCCTGAAAAGAAAATCGAACGTGTGATGCCATTAACTAATTGCTTTTTAACCACGTCGCCAGACTTAGACTGCCTAGTGGTATGGGCGGCGCCTCAACAAATTTTCATTGTTGTTTCCTAGTTGGTTAGGGCAATTGGGCCGATCGCCCAATAGCCTGAAAAGTTAGATGATCCATGTTAAGTGGGCATATAAAAAGGTCCCGGTTTTCAAGATTCTCCTTGCAGTCGTAATAGAATGACTCAGCTTTTATATCAACTGATATCTAACCCGTTCATTTTCTGAAATTCCCCTTAGGAACGAAAACTCTTATGATATCATCATCATCATCAGCCTGTGTTAATCTACTGCTGGACATAGGCCTCCCCCAATGCACGCCTTCTCCGCTAGGGGGTTATTTGGACCGTATCCCACTACGCTGGTCCAATGCGGGTTGGTGGGGTGTCAGTTTATTTGTTTAAAATTGTTATTCAGATTACACATGGTGACTTAAAAACCTACCCGATGATAAGTTTAGAAGACAGCTAGGAAGGTGTCATTAACTTGGAAGGCTAGACTTGTCTAAAACAGCTGGGAAGATATGATATCTTTATTACTTATTAAAAAAAGCCTTTTCACTAATAATTGCTTTTAATTCACTTGCATATTGTAACAATTTCGCAATCCATCGGTGGATTTAGTGGCTAGGCATTTGCAATAGATATTACTTTTGTCTGCGGTGAATACGACTTATCGAGTTACTTTATTAAAGTCGATAGTTAGCGCATGTTGATAATTCAGAACCAAGTCAATTCTAAATTGAAAATTTTTGTTTGTGAGTGAAATATATACTGCAATACCAAAAAAAAATGTTTCTTCAAGAGAGCTTAACTCAAGTGTAATTAATGTAATAATGTATGCTAAAAATCTGCTTTATAATATTTGTTCTATATGAGTAAATAATTGTTTCGGTTTCTATTAACTAAATTACATCAAGTAATCATCTTTAAATACCACATCCACAATTAAACATATTCATATTTGACAAAAATGCAATGCAAACAATAAAAAGCGTCAATTTATAACTAGGAAAATTTATAATCAAATACTAATTTTGATCTGAAAGAATCAATCATTAACTGCAGCGCAAAACAATTGAATGTGATGAATCAGTAATATATGGATCGCGATTTTATTTACCGCCTAACCTCTAACCTTTTATTATAACGTGGCGGGCAGCACCTGTCAAATATGACGAATAGAGGCCCGACTCGGACAAAAGGTTACACTATACAACGCCTTGACCTGACAATTGGCAACACCCTCTCATTATAAGCTTAAACGTAACTCATAAGCAGAGCTATGCATTCCTTTCGTGTGCTTTGTTTGTCCATTGTAATATATCTATTTTGCTGTATCGATTAGTCTTTTTTGTCCTGTAAAGATGAGATAATGAAAATATTGGGTCAAGTCTTCTATTACCCAGCCACTGCCTGAACTGTCATGTTACGGTAATTAAATTTAAATGGTTGTACTCGAACAAAAGATTTTAAGTATGTTTGACTGTCGGTTCTTTACGATAGGTATAGTCAAACTTCACAATATTAGATTAATAGATAACTAACATACAAAAGCACCCTGAAGAATAGACAAAGAATAATAGATGCAGAATCAAAAACACACGGGCCTACAAGTATATAATGTGTAATCATCATTACCAAAAATTACTATCAACAGGCAGGTGAATTTGCAGGGCGAAACTAGTTAAGTTTAAAAGTTAGTTAGGCAGACAAAGCATTACTTACGAAGATTTTCGCCAACAGGATAATGTTTTCAACATTGTTTGTAACGCGCTGCATGAAAAAGCGTCTACGACATTGCTAAATGGCTCAACTTACGCAAAGCGTATCACTTATCCCCATACAGCTGACACGCAAAAGAAAGCGACGTCCTTAGGCAAAGGTTGAACATGTCATGAATATTTAAGTTGCAACGCATCGACAAATATGTCAGTGTCGGAATGTAGGCTATGTGGCACAAATAAGAAGCCTTAACTTTATGTCAACCATGCGGTTATTGCGTAACGGTTATGAGTAATGCAAAATTATCCAATGTTCCCTTTATGCTATTGTCATAACCGGTACGTATTGAGTAATTTGTTAGTGAACTATCTGTCAAGTATGTTTAGATATGTTTGCTAAATAATGTTTCTTGCTGGCATGGTGAGAATGGCATTTCCAAGGCTCAAGACAATAATGTATTATATGACATTATCGTAAAGGTACCCATTACAATAGAAAGTCAAACTTTATTAGATTATACCTTTGTTAATTGTTACATGACGCACCTCAGGTGAGCTAGGGGATTAGTTGTGCTTATGTTTTCTAAGCCAAGGTAGCGTTCTATTCATCTTGTTAATATTTATGTAAAAGAATTGTTATTTTTTCGAGGTAAGACTGCTAATTGAAATTTTTAGGTATTATTTTATTCAATTCAACACAACTCAAATTTTATACACAATAACACCTATAGAAGACCTTTTTTATGTTTAAGCACCGCTCGTCTGATTTTAATTTAATATCTTTTACGTTTTTCGAACTGTTTTACCATCTAAGAATAATCTCAGTAACAATACTGATGCAGCGATTTCCAGCTAACAGAATAACAAAGTTACTGTTGAAAAATATTTAGTATATCAAGTATTAAAAGTACTTTCACATACATTCCTTTGAGTTTAGACTATTATGGTAAAGTACGATTAATGCTCCTAACTCTTTAAATAACTAATGATGAATATTTAAATATCGTACTCGAAATTTATTAAAGCGCCATCTCTTATTAATTTCAAAACATTAAATTTATTTCTAACTATTTACGATTGTAACGTTTTGTTACAATTTTACTTATCGAACAAATAAACAAACATGTCAGAAACTAATAGCTTATATATATGTCACCTCGGAATAATGCCATTTTCATAGAGCAATAAAACACAATAATTTCATAACTGATAAATTTCGTAATAGCAACTTTAACTGCAAATGTCATTCATCAATTTGTCAATAAAATACATGCGTCAAAATAGCGAAATACAGAGCGATGCATTACATGTGATGTTTTGAACTATAGACTATTATAAATAAAAGCATTTTAAGCATTTCAGTGGCTAATAATTTAAGAGGTTTTATAACATCAGCTAGCATTGCTTTACAGAAATAATTACACGGAACAACGCGTACGATAATTGATTCGGTACTTCAGTGCAAGCGAAGTTATATTCGGTCACTTCAAAGTAAAAATATCAGCTCAACCCAAAATACTACTCTTTCATATTTCGCTTAGTTCGCAACTAACGTTGTGAACTTTGAATTTTATCACATTTGTTATTAAAAGAAATCAAGACGGAGCTCTGTAAGATGTCGATGCCACATAGCAGCTCAAGTACAACAAGCTCTAGTACGAAACGCAAAGAAATTTACAAGTAAGTTAGAATAACTTTTAAATACCTTTTTAAACATAAAAACAGTAAAGTCACAAAATATGTGGACTAAAATACTTGATTATATTCATGTATTACAAGAAATATTTCACTTGTAGGTATCAAGCACCATGGCCCTTATATTCCATGAACTGGTCAGTAAGACCTGACAAGAGGTTTCGACTAGCCTTGGGAAGCTTTGTTGAAGAGTACAACAATAAGGTACTGATGCTTAATTATTTACTGTTATTTAAACACTTTACTATTTTATAATTATGAATAATTATATCTAAAGGATTAGTTGCATGTAATTCAGACTTTTTGGAGTCACAACCATTTGACAGTTTGTGCAGTACTGTAATGACCTGACCTGAGAATAATATTTCTGGATGAATAACAAACATCATCTAGTCCCAAACTAACAAAGCTTGTACTATGGAAACCAAGTAATTGGTAAATTCATATATTTACTTTTTTTGTAAATAAATAATATATAAATACAAACACCCAGACACAAGAAAAACACTATGTTCATTACACAATATTTTTCCTGGTCGGAATCAAACCCACACCCTTTTGCGCCACAATCACGGTCACTAACCACTGCGCCAAGTGGGTCATCAGACATTATTACAAATTCATTGCATATTTTACTCTGTTTTGACAGCTTTCTGAATTTCTATATCACAATACATATAATTAACCAAGCAACTAACCAACTATAATTCTTTGATCAAATTTTTATTTAATGTTTAGTACATTAAATAAAAATTAAAAGTGATAAATTTTATTATATATAATATTTATTAATATATATAATTTATATGGATAAATTTTATGAAACATTTGTTTACAAATGATGACTAAATCTAAGCTTGTTTGCAATTAAAATTACCCAATGAAATTTATACAAGTTTTAACTTTTAATTCTTAATAATAATGGTTACTGTTGAATGTTCCTCCTTTTAAATTTAAATATCTGGTAAATCTATAATAATCTTTTAATAATATATCTAATAATCTTTTACTTCTCCTACTTTACAAGGCATATATTATATGATTTCTTACATCACTCTGATTTCTTATTTAGGTCCAGATAATATCCTTAGATGAGGAGACAAGTGAATTTAGTGCAAAAAGCACATTTGATCACCCATATCCCACTACTAAAATAATGTGGATACCAGACAGCAAGGGGGTCTATCCAGACCTGTTAGCTACAAGTGGTAAGTTAAATATTTTGACACCTGTACCATATTCAATTAAGATATTGAAGTTTTGAAAACAGGGTCGAGTTTCAAACTCCAATTGGTTCAATGTAAAATGCATTTGTTTTAGCATTTTTTATGCATTAAGTTTTAGCTATTAAGTATCAATCACAATGCAATATTTAATTTATATAAAGACTCTGGTGTAGTCAAGATACCATTATGACAACTTTTTATTTTCAATTAGTACAAGGTATAAAACAATTATATGTATAATATTTAAATTTCGTATAGGCATGTCATAACAAAGGCTTTGACATTTCATCAAAGTCTCCAACTATTTAAAAGAGATTTACAGTAGGCTTTAAAACTTGCCAGTACAATATAATTTACTATTTAATTTATTTTCATTTATTCTTTTTAAATTATTTGATTGAAATTATATATAAAAAGTAATATAAGTTCTGTTGTGTTTTAAATGTCCAACTTGTTTAAAATGAAAGGTGACAATTTCAGGTGATTACTTGCGCATATGGCGTGCAGGGGAGCCCTACACACTGTTTGAGTGTGTGCTCAACAATAATAAGAACTCTGATTTTTGTGCACCTCTCACTTCATTTGACTGGAATGAGGTTGATCCGAATTTGATTGGGACAAGCAGCATTGACACCACATGCACTATTTGGGGTCTGGAGACAGGACAAGTGCTTGGTCGCGTGAATGATGTCTCAGGACATGTGAAGACGCAACTTATTGCACATGATAAGGTAAAGTAATAAGTAAGGTAGTATGTGTGGTGGAGGTGGTGGTCTCTGTTTCTCAAGAGACAGCCCGAGGTAGTATTACAGTAGTGCTTCATTCTGCCGCAAACTAGTCGTTTTAAGCTTTACTGTCTTCTGATTTGAGGGCACAGTAGCCAGTGTATTTACGAGTAAACAAGACATAAAATCTAAGGGGCCGGTTTTATGAATATTTACTGCCAGAACTTGTTTCTTATTAGGCTAGGTTGTTTAAATAGTCATTTTATTAAGAGTAAATGAGAAGAAAGCATCGGAAGAGCAAAATGTATATTTTAAATAGGAATAAAATGTAAAAACCTGTAACCATTCAGCACAATAAAACAATTCAAGGTATAGTTTATCCAAACAAGGCTTGGAACAGATGTAAACAAAGTAATCTATAGTAATGACACAATGTTATATGTCTAGTGTTCATATAGATGAATTGTTACTTATATTCAATCACTGAGTAAAGTCGATAACACACAACACTATACATACAATGCCTCTATGTTGGTATGGTCTTTACATTACATTAATTGTGAGTTTCAGTAAGCTACAGTATAGAAGCACTGTTTTGAACTGAGTAATTAACAAGATGATTAACTGATAAGATATTTTCAAGTTTAATCTTACAAAATGCTTCATAAAATGACAGTAAATCAAAGTTTAATTTTCAGGAAGTGTACGACATAGCGTTCAGCCGAGCTGGTGGCGGCAGGGACATGTTCGCGTCAGTAGGCGCCGATGGTTCGGTGCGGATGTTCGACCTTCGACACTTGGAGCACTCCACCATTATCTATGAGGTTGGTATTATTAAATTTTAGAATTGGTTGATTGTAACTTGGTAACTGTAACTAACTTGGTAAAAATGTAAAGAAGAACATTTGACAGATAAAATACTTACAGCCCAACCTTGTTATAAACATGTAACAATAACAATAACAATCCATAAAAAAGATATATCAGAATAAATCTTAAATTATAAATTAATAGTAATGGTAACTTGGCATAAATTCTTGTTTTAGGACTATAAGTAAAGAACAATTTGTCAGGATGTTTTATACAAAAATGAAATTGGGATAAAATATAAGGTCCACTAAGCTGTGTGAATAAAACTTCCTAATCACCACTTTATCTTTACATAATGTTAAAATAACTGAAATCAGCATAAACATATTTCTATTTTAAACTCTTCATAAACACTCGACAGACTGAAATAAAGTTATAAAAATGGATATACCTTTTTCTTGGTCTTTTTGTATCAATCTCAATAACTAACACTAGATGATTCATTCCATCAAGGCTCTCCTGTATCGTAATGACGCATGTCCAGGACCGCAGCACACGCCGCTGCTGCGGCTGGCGTGGAACAAGCAGGACCCCAACTACCTGGCCACGGTGGCCATGGACGCGTGCGAGGTGATCATCCTGGACGTGCGGGTGCCCTGCACGCCCGTGGCCAGGCTCAACAACCACCGCGCCTGCGTCAACGGCATCGCCTGGGCGCCGCACAGGTACCGCCCCGCCCTTCGTCTTCCTTCACGACTTCCATGGTTCCTTCTAGGAGGCCATTTACCTCATGACTCATAGGTACTGCCTTTGTCTTCCTTCACGACTCCGTCGCCTGCTCAAGGACCGGTCCTCCCTCATGGTTCAGTGGCTCCCTCTAGGAGGCCATCCATTGGCTGCGCAAGAACGTCACCTCTCCTTCCTTATTGCTCAGTGGCACCCTCTCACAGACAATCTATGTGCAAAGCCGGTACTTATCCTGCTTTCCTTTTTTGAAGTAACTCCAGCTACGATCAATTGACGGCGCAAGAACTTTGCCTTACGTGTCTTTCAGACATCACAAACTCATGACTCATAGGCTCCCTCATAACAACGATCCATTGACAAAACTAATTCTTCGTCAGACAGGTAGGTTTCGGTGGTTCTTTAACTCAAATTCAAGCAGGTCGAGCTCTTATCAATGTACTTTTAGCTTCGTAAGTTTTGATCTGTCCAGAGAAGAACCGGCAAGAAACTCTGCAGTATTTTTTTTAAACGTTGATAATACGTTGCAATCATCTATATTACACAATTTAAGCAGTTGCCAGGGCCAGGCCATTGCAGGCATCATTAATTATATATAATTTCCACACATCTTGGTCCTCAATGTGGTCTTAAACAGAATAATAGGCTTTTCAATCAATTTTGCCTTTACAAAATTTCGAAAGCTTACGTCATTTAGCAACACTAAAGTGTCATTTACCTATTGTAAATTGTGACACAGTTATCCAAAAATTGTTTTTTTAAGCCGATCTAAACCTGGCTAGCTCTAAGATCCGCGGTCCTAATTCTTTTTTGGGAAATAAATATAACCAGGTTATGAATTGCCCAGGCAACTTGTTTTTGCAACAGAAATACAGTAAATTACGAAGGCTACAGCCGAAGGTTGCAAAAAAAATGCAAATATAATTTATAAAGTAATTTAATTAAATCAATTTACAATTACAATTACTATTACTAATTAAAACTAAGACGTGACGATTGCTCGACGATCGAACAAAAAGTGACGCTCCCCATGAGGTGCATCCAGTACATCCGTATCCAGTACATCAGTACATCGTAGTATCCAGTACATCCAGTGTCCAACTTGCTTGCTGTATAAGCATTCCGAACCGTGGGACGGCGATGTCGAAACATATCGCTCAATAAGCGATATCGTGTGATCGGAAGGTTGTATCGGGGTGGTCATCGCGTTATCGATTTCCACTAAATGTGAATGTGTAACAAGTGTGAAAACGGCTGTTGATCCTGGAAATGCGCGAAATAAAACAATTTAGCAGTTGACTCGTCTGTAAGCTGCCTAATGCTGCCTAATATGGTAAGGATAGCAGAACTTAATCTTTTTGATATGGTCGATGTAGGGGGAATGCGTACACGCGTCCTCTTTTTTATTGACTCGGATGGTATGCTTCCAGACTCTTGTCTTTGGTAAGCTTCATCTAACAAAGAGTTCGCGGGAAGCTCCCGTCCCCAGGAACTAGTATGCATCCTGCTCTCCCTCGAGGCTATGGGAGCGGGGAGATCCAAACCCGTGCAGAAATAACTTTACCAGCCGGCCACGGTGTTAGGCTCCGCCGCTAGCTAGTTTAGGCCGCGCAAGAAAGATTAATAAACGTCGCTACTTCTTTCTCGTCCGCCGCACCTGCCCATCTCAAAGCGGGTTCTCCAGCCCGCTTGGTGCTGCCTCCATAGCTGTCCTTCCTCCACAGGTCGGCCAAGTTCCTCCTTGCTTCCCCTTGGTTAACTAGGAGAACCTAGCTTTAGATGTCACACATTTCGCGCTCTGTCCGCAGCTCGTGCCACATCTGCACGGCGGGCGACGACCACCAGGCGCTGATCTGGGACATCCAGCAGATGCCGCGCGCCATCGAGGACCCCATCCTGGCCTACACGGCGGCCGAGGGCGAGGTCAACCAGATCCAGTGGGGCGCCACGCAGCCCGACTGGATCGCGATCTGCTACAACCGCCACACCGAGATCCTGCGCGTCTAGCTCCGAATAGACATAGCGTTTATAGAATTGAGTCTTCAAATCAAAAAACATTTAACAGATCCCGTAAACGGGGATGATAAAGGTGTTGTGATGTGATTGGCATTTTTATGGCTTAAGATGGTTTTGCCACCTTTTAGCGATTGCAAAATTGGAATTAAAAAAAATATATGTTAAACAAGGAAAAGCAACTCAAAAATTTAAGTACATACAAAGTGAATTACAACACATTAATTTAATATATATTAAGTAAGTTATAATCAGCATACCGTTAAGTGCACTTTTATTTTAATTTGTCTGAAGTAAATAATGTGGTTTAAAAATTTTAACTTTAAATATTAATACTTAAATCATTATCTGAAGTATACCATTGTATTTCTCGATCAATTTTTACTTATATAAAAGTTACTTTTCTTTTCGTTTCGTGATAATCAATAATATTCATCATCATCAACCTGTGCTAGTCCAATGCTAGACATAGACCGCTCTAATGCACACCTTCTCCAATAGGCGATTTTGGGACCGTATCCCACCACGCTGGTTCAATGCAGGTTGGTGAGTGGACCGACTTTTTATATGCCCAACCGACGCATGGATCGTCTTACTTTTCAGTTAATTTAGGTGACCGCCCCAAATTTCCCTAACCAACCAGAAAACAAAGATAACTCAAAGTTGTTTCCCCGCGGGATTCAAACCCACTACCTCTTTTTATAAAGCAAGGGCCAATACTGCTAGGGCTACGGAGACGGTTCAATAATATTACCGTTGGAAAACAAGTCTTCAAGTTATCATAAATTAATGCTTTTAAATTTTTCATTTCTTCTTCAAAAAGACTGAACCTTTGATTGGAAAGACTAGGATGTTTGAAATGTTACAAACTTTTTTCGTGTCGAATTTAGATATATTGTTAATGGCTTTTTTAATTTAACACATTTCAACATTAAATTAAGACTGCCATGCACGAAATATGTATTTAAAAGCTTTTACTAATACATCTAGTGTACTCTTTGTCAGTTTTTTTAACAATGTATAAATTCTTCTTATCTTCTCTTAAAAGATTATTCTGTCATTCATGGTTGGAGCGTTTTAATTGTTTGGCTAAAGGATCCTGATAGATAATACAGCCGCCATGTTGGCTATCAATTATTGACCGTACAATACGTGGTCGTTCATCGTCCGTACCGATATCGTATGGCCTGATATTCCGTATGCAAACATTCGACTTTTGTTTGTACATGCTTTATTCGGCCGTAGAAAAATCATAGCCGTCATTGATTGAAATCTAATCAAAAATTTAGTGTTTTTACGGTATAACTTATGACTTTAGTAGGAACTTATACACAATTATCTGTACCAAAGCCAAATGAAACATGGATTTCATGTAAACAAAGTAATGTTAAACACTTGTTACCAAGTCTTGTTTGGTTATTTTGTGTTTTGGCTAATAGATCTAAGATAAATTAACCATAGTTCTACCCGCACTATAATATAAAAAAAATACACGTAGGTAATTAGATGACCCCATATCAATCATCCTTTGTTTGTAGGATTGTTACAGTGAATTCTCACATATGTAGCAATAACTGTAGGGTAATTATATAAGACTAACTTGTCATATATGACTGACGCTATCAGCATTTACTTTTGTCAAGGCCAAACCAAGTTTTATAACTATACAAGGCCGTTAGTAAAATATATCACAGGTCATAATTAAAGAGTTCATCATGTTTTATAATTTTTGACACATTCATCTTTATTAAAATCGAGTTCCATAAAAGGTTCCTTATTTTTATCTCATGATTACTTACAAAAATCATTCTTTAGGCGCTCAAACAGCGCTTAGCATATTCAAGGTAAGACAATATCTCGAGAAAATAACAAATTTGTAAAACTTTATATATAAATATTTGTTACAAATATAAGTTTATTTATTTTAAAACCTCGATATAGGATACATCAAGTTGAAAGTATAAATTAATGCGCTTTGCGATTTGCTTAAAACTAGTATGTTTAATAGTGATGACCTTTTACACTTACTATGTAATATAACTGAACTTATGTAAACAGTCGTGTATGGCAATATGGTCACATTAATTTGTAAATCCTGTTTAGATAAGTGGTATGTGATTATTTGTCTAAGTATTAGATTTTTATTTAATTTATATACATAAATAACTTAGTAAACTCCTTGAAAGAATATTAAACGATTGAGGAACAATTTAAGTTTTTCTTTGCCTACCAACCTTACAGTACAAAAAAAAAATGGGTGCGTGTACTTATGTACGCGCGTGAGAAGTTATACTTCTTTGGCATCATTAAAAAATTAATATATTTATATAATAATATATTATTAATATGTAATAAGGTCCATTTCACCGTTTTCATTATAAACTGTTAATTTTGTGTCACAGGTGCGCGCGCATCTTTAAATTTCACTCTCATCATTTTTTCATAACGCGCCTAAAGAAGTATAACTTCAAAAATTGGTTGTAATTTGGTACACCACAGCGGGCAAGAAATACTTATCCTGCTGTTATTTTTTATATACACTCATACACATTTGTTGCTAACAAACACTGACACCATGATATATTGAGCACAATAAAATCTAAATTTCATGCGGTCACTCACACCTTTGGCCTAAAGAGAACTCTTCGTATACTTTCAGCAATGAAGCGGGTGTTCTCGGTACAAAGTCGACCAGAACTAGTTCGAAATCAGCCATCGTCACTTCCGGACACTCAATATTCTTCTCCAAAGCCCTCAGTGCTGCTTCGTGGCACAGCGCTTGCAGCTCAGCGCCGGAGTAGCCCTCAGTTCTGGCTGATAGTGAATGGGGATTGACATCCTCGCTGACGCTCATCCTCGATAGTATTATCTCGAGGATTTGTAACCGCGTCTCGCTATCGGGAAGTGGCACGTAGATCAGCCTGTCCAAGCGTCCTGGCCTCAACAACGCCCGGTCCATTCTATCAGGGCGGTTGGTAGCGGCCAATATTGTAACCGAGTTGAGGGGGACGACGCCATCTAATTCTGTCAACAGCTGCGCAAGTACTCGCTCATGCACCCCCTCGCCGGCGCCTCTCTCACCACCTATAGCGTCCATCTCGTCAAAGAATATAATCGAAGGCGCCACTTGGCGGGCTTTAGTGAACAGGTCCCTGACCGCTTTCTCCGATTCACCGACCCATTTGGAGAAGATCTCTGGACCCTTGATCGATAGAAAGTTGAGACCGCTCTCGGTGGCCAAAGCCTTTGCGATCATGGTTTTAGAGCAGCCGGGGGGGCCATAGAGGAGCACACCGCTGGGGTCTAATACCTAACCGCTTGAAGCTTGCCGCATGCTTGAACGGCCACTCGACCGCTTGCCGCAGTTTGAGCTTGAGATCGCCATCCCACCGATGTCAGACCACCGCACATTAGGGACTTCGATTAGAAGTTCCCTCATAGCGCTCGGTCTCACAATTGTTAGGGCTGAAACCAGATCTTCCTTCTGTATGCACTCGCTTTTACGCTTTATGCACTTGAGCGATGCCTGAGTACACAGGTTGACTATGTCGGCGGCGACATAGCCGTGCGCTAAGTCGGAGATCGCGTCCACGTCCTGCGCGGAAACCTTGCTCGGAAGACACTTGAGTAGCGCATAGAATATGTCCTTACGCCTAGCCCTGTCTGGGACCGGGACCTCTATTTCCTTGTCCAATCGGCCGAACCGCCTCAACATCGGGTCAATCGCGTCTGGTTTCCGGGTGGTCGCCAAAACAAAGACCCTGCTGCTCTCTTCGTGCAAAGCGTCGATCAACGACACGAACGCTGACGTGACCCGCCTCTCCTGCTCCGTACTTCCGGTGGAACGGCGCGGGCAGATAGTCTCTATCTCGTCCACCAATATCATACAAGGCTCGTTCGCCATCGCCTTCGCAAACAAACTCTTCATTGTAGACTCAGTTTCACCAAAGTACTTGCTAAAGATTGAAGGTCCATTCACCTCGACGCAGTAGCAATTTAAATTTTCTATCAAGTATTTGCATATGGCTGTTTTGCCAATACCCGAATGGCCATGCAGTAGTAATCCTCTGGTAGGCTGGAAGTTGGTGAAAGTGCCGTTTTCGTTGAAAGATATTTCAACCAGGGTCTTTATCTCTTCGACAATGTCGTCGACGCCACCCAGGGTTATAGGCTTCTTTAAGTGTTTTCGATCAGGTTTTTCTTCAACCCATGTTGTGACCTCATTAAGTATGTGCCAATTTCTTATGACCCGATCCGAATTAATACTCTTTATTTCGATCTCCAACTTCTTGCCAAAGTAATGATAGACCAGTACAGTGCCTATGGCGGCAAAGCAGTTGTCAAATTGCTGCTTAAGTATCTCGCTGATGTCTGTCTCCACCTTATGATTTTGGATTTTATAGAGAATGTGGAAGGCAACTTTTATTTCATATTTTAATGGGTAGACAGTCACCTCGTTGTTAGGCCCACACCAGGATGTAGTAAGTTCTGAAACAAAAGTTGTTATTATTACCAAGGGACTTCAGAATTTTGGTTCGGATTTCCAATAATGTCTATAATCTTTCCTAAATTAAAGAATTATATACATAAATTATTTTTTTTATGGCATACACAGGCAGACGAGCAGTCAGGCCACCGTTTGGGAAGTGGTCACCAACGCCCATAGGCATCGGCAATACCAGTGATATCTATCAGTGAATACCAGTGATATCGCCAACGCGCTGCCTACCGTGAGACATAGGGTGTTAAGTCGTCTCGTTTACCCAGTAAATACTCTGGCTAAGGTGCCCTTCAAAACGGAACACAGCAGTGTTTTCACACTACTGCTTCGCGACAGAAATAGGACCGCGGTGATACCCACCCAAACGATCTCTTGTAAAAAGGGGACCTACCACCGGTGTAAAAAGGGGACCTAACACCGGTGTAAAAAGGAGACCTAACACCGGTGTAAAAAGGGGACCAACCACCGGTAGGTCAGGATATTTTTTATAACTTTCTATGAATCATCATCATCAGCCTGTTTTAGTCCAACTCTGGACATAGGCCTCCCCTAATGCATGCCTTTTCCATTAGGGAGGTTTTAGACCATATCCTACCACTCTGACTAATGGGTGGTTGGACCAACTTTTTACATGTCTATCCGATGCATGGACCATCTTACTTTCCAAACAAATTGGTGACCGGCCAAAATTGTCCTGACTAACCAGAAAACAATGACATACAAAGTTGTTTAGTTAGTTGTTGGGATTGGAACCCACAACTTCTGGTTAAAATAAAGTAAGGGCCAATACCGCTAGACCATGAAGGGTCATCACTTTCTATTAATGACCACCGTTAACAGAGCCTTTAATTAAACTAATTTATAAATTTGAAAAACAAATATATTTATATTTTAAATAAGTTTTTTTTCAAATGCTTAGAGCAATGAGTCAAGCAAGACATTTGCCTGTTAGTTAGTGATACTCTCTGACCATAAGAAAAGACACTATTTCCTTTTAAATGGTTTAACATTATCTTGTTTACAAACAATCAAATTTTCCAATTATTTATGACAATTTTAAAAAACCAATCATTTCTATTAGTGTCCGACCGAACTTTCGGTTTCGGCCAAATTTGGCCGAAACTTTTGACGAAACCGAGACTGGTTTCAGAAGTGTTTACAATTTCAAAATAGTAGCGAAGTTAACATGTATTATTACTACAATCGAGCTCAGATCAGTCGATTTTAGTTCGAACCAACATTCAAGTTTGACGAAAAATTGAGGAGGGAACAAATAGTAGTGAGTTCAAAATATATATTCAAATTCAAATATCTTTATTCAATATTGAGTTTACACTTGCTTATCGATTGTCAAACACTACCACCAGTTCGGAAAAGGACGCCTCAGACCTGAAGAACCGGCGAAAAAAACTCAGCGGGCTATTTTTATGTCATCTTTTAAAAATAACAAACAATTTGATAATTCGGCATTACATATTACAATTTTGAAACAACACGTGGGCAGCATTCCATTGCAGGCTGTGTTATCATTTAAAAATTCATTAATGTCAATGTAACCTTTAACACATAAACGTTCCTTACTACCTTTTAAATTTATTAATAGTTAAATTCTAAACGTTTCCTGGATTTTATTGTAAAACTATACATTGTCCCATAAAGACTTACTTATTCTTCGCAGTCTAGTTGCTGGAAGAATTAAATATATTATACTCCTTGGTAACCAAAAATAAATACAAATAATACTGGAAAGTGTAGCTCAGATATTTGGTGTGTTAATAAAAAATCTTCTAGTCTCTTTACTTTTTTCTGAATGTAGTCATTTCTTTGCTATTTGTGGCGAAATATTCTCGAAAGAAAACCAAGTGCGACCTTGTCATTAAAAACCACTGTTATAAAAGTTAACCACATGAGATTTATTGCGGCTCAAAGGCAACATGAAAAGAGACTGCTCTGTCGCAATCAATTGTCATAAGTGGAAGCTCTTAATTTCAGTAGGAAGAACGTGCGGAAGACGAACATAGTGGTGAACGTCCATCAAAGCCAGTAGTCAACAAGAAACAATAAGAATAGCCTTGCCATATTCGAAAAAACTGTTTTAGCGATTAAAATTACCACCTGATACCTAATCGAAACGGCATTTCATATAGAGGTACTCAGCGCTATTGACACAATTTGAATATGACAAAAGTCTCCGCAAGATAAGATGCAGAATCAGAAACAAAATCGACTTCGAAGATATCGTTGGACAAGTTTTAAGAAGATTCTAAAAACTTTAAATCTATTTTGTGGCAGTGGACAGAAACACGGGTTTATCCCAAAGGATCTTCATACCGTGGCCGTGGTATATAGCCTGGCGAGGTATACCTCAATATTTTGGGACTCAAGTGATATTGTTTGATTACCTGGGCTTGGAACCATCATTACAGATTATGCAGCTTTAATATCGAGGTTGAGAAATGCAGTCAATGATAAAAGAGCAAACTTGGAGCAGGCGAGCTGTTTCATCTTCACATCGTCCGGCACAAGGTTGGCATTAGCATGGCCACCGTTCAGCATGCTAGCGTACAATTGGTTGAGCATCCCCTCTTCACACGATCTGGCCAACTATTTTTTCATCTTCTCTCAAATTGATACAATACTAGGAAACATGTTTAAAACTATATATAACAATAACGATCCGTGGTACCTTTTGCAGGACAAGACAATCCTTTTTTTAAAAGGAATTAAGGCGTTGGAAACTTGGAGCTAGACTGGGTGTGTGGGTGGACTCCGGAGATTATGTAGAAAAATAAATAATTAAGCTATCAAGTCATTATATTCTATCTCATTTTACTTTTTGTCCCCAACTACAAATACAAACCAAAGTTAATTATAAATTTCAAAATACCAATACTTTTGTTTAATGACAGTCACAATTATTAATTTATTCATTAATAACTCATATTGCTATAAAAACTTAGTTGAAAAAAATTAATATATTTTTAATATTTGTTACATAAAAATATTATTAACATGAAATAAACCATTACCACAATTTATATACTGTATCCATTCCATGACTAAAATAAAGCAAAATAATGGCATAAAGCTCCATATTTTAGTTTTTAAATTTTATACTTGATCCGTCAGTTTCGGTTTGTTTCGGTTTCGGTCGAAACTGAACCAAACGAACTTTCGGTTTCGGGTGGAAAAACAGTTTCGGTCAGACTCTAATTTCTATTAAATCAGATTCAGTTGGTTATGACAAGATATGCACATGAATGATTAATTTTATCCTAGATTTCCTTCCCCCTACACTTACCTCCATAAAAGAGTACTCTCTGCAAAAAACTTATATAATATATTTATTTCAACCATTGCAAAATTATAAATCATGATCTATAGGTGATGGTTTAATAACATAAAAGACATATTTCTTTTATCAATGTTACTTTGGCTTCTGTTATTTGACTCTGATTTAAGATTGCTTTTTCTGGATCATTATATAGTATAAGAATTCATGTCTTGTCTAATTTAAAAGTAAAACAAGCAATGACTTTAAATTAAATTGTAAAGAAAGGTATTTTTGTTATTTAACCACTTAATATGGCTGCTGTTTTTACATAATTGGCTATTGCAATAAAAGTATTTTTTTTTATTTTCGACTCCAGACTATGGTACAGGTTTAATACTGCTTCAATAAGCTCTATTCAGCTGTGAGTTTGAAATAGAATAATAAAACAAATATTAACCTGTTCCTTCTGTTACATTTAGTGGTTACTTCAAAATTATGACTTACCAGCAGCAGGCAAGATAACTGCAGCCGGCGCCGAGGACTTTGAGGGCCACATCCGTTTAACAACTGTTGGTTCATCTTTTCGGACGAGCTCTAAGGGTCCGCCAATAACAGCGCCTATCAGAGCTGCAGCCGAAGGATGCACCAGAACTGCATCCTTAGGAGCACCCTCTGGGGGCGCACTCGCCCGCTGTAGCCATGTATATAATATTCCATCCGCAACATATGGACATTTAATTTGATTTTTCGCGCAGTTCATTTCGGCATGAATCGCCCGGTCGTTCGAGGTTATATTACAACCGCAATGTTCACACTCTACCCATTGGGTTTTCTTAGCTTGCTTCGGAGGCATTGTTTCTCATATAGTAAACGTATATAAAAAAAAAAACAATTTATATACAAATCAATAATTGTTCCTCTATCATTATTCAAATGTTATTTTTTAGGTTCCTGAATTTGACATTCATAGGTGTTACTACTAAAAAGTCAACAGTCCGCACTGTTCATAATTTATTGTTTTAATTATTCAAATACAACTCAATTTAAACTAAACCAAAGAAACTTACACATATGATACACACGTCAAAAACGCAAATTATAATCGTTCATTTATCAGTTACCTATATAAGTGGTAGTCTGAAAAACATTGATGCCTCACTTTTGACTTAAACTTGACAGATGTAAATGACATATTTTTATATTTGTCATCCCTTGAAACACTAACTAAACTTTTTGAATATATAATACAATTTATAATTAACTGCTGCAGCTTCGAGTAGAAAATACTATACTAAGTTTAAAATACATATATAAAAATTAAGTAGAAAGTGTTAAAGATGACTTTAGCAGAATTCTTCAGCTGTTCATTGCTGGCGTTTGGAGCTCCGCTAGTTATGTTTGCGTTAACCATTGCCAATGATCCGGTGCGAATCATTATAATGATTGCAGCTGCATTTGGTTGGTTGTTATCATTTTTGGTTTCATCTCTTGTTTGGTACGCAGTTGTCCCTCTGCGATCGCAACTAGCGTTTGGTATGGTGTTTGCAGTTATTATTCAGGTAAAACTATCTAAAAGTAAGCAAAATTATCTATGGGCTGCTCTAAAAGGGTATTAATCAACACTAGCATGATTATAGCAATATCACCAGCTGTGTGGCTTGATTTTTGTACCTTTTTTAGGGACATTTTTTTAATCATAATTTAAGAATATTCAACAAAAGCTTTTAGAGAAATCTTTTGACACAGTGTTTAACTGTTAAAATTTATAGAATCTTTAACAGAGTAACTAATAACACAAAAGTAATGCATTGTTATTGGTGTACTGTGGCAGATGATTTAGAAGGAATCATTGATGATTTGAATGTTGCTTTCTACAATGACCAAAGATGATTTTAGTTTAGATAAGTCAATGTATTATTACTAAACAATATATTAATGTTAATGATAATACTAAGATAGAACAAATGTTCTAAATTGCTTACGAATTTTAGGAAGCCTTTCGCTATGGTATATACCGGCTTCTTAGAAAAACTGAAGCCGGTCTGAAAGAAATCTCAGAAAACCATGACATTGGTACAAATAAATTGGAGATGGCATATGTCTCGGGTCTTGGATTTGGCACTATGAATGGTGCTTTTGCTCTGATTAATGTACTGGCAGATTCGGTGAGTTATTTATTTGTCCCCCTGTCTTTTCAAATAATTATGTTGGTTATTGTTACTAAAATTTGGCCAGTATCAGATGTATTATTGATAATAATTTTTAATTAAAAAATGTTACCTGTAAAGTTAACATGGTTATGTTTGTCAGGGAAAAAACATCATACTAGTATATAAAAAGTATGCATAAGCAATATAAAAACACTGCCTTATGCTTATTAACTAAGTATAATTTGAAAAGACAAAGAAGTTGTAAGTTGAATAAGTTTATAGTGCTACTACTATAAAAATATCTTTATGAAAAAAATATTTCAACGGATTTGTTTTTAAAGAAATACAAATTTTCAGGTTGGCCCTGGTACACTGGGTCTAAAAACTGGGACAGAGTTCTTCTTTGTGACAAGTGCCGCAATGACCCTTTGCATGATACTGCTCAATACATTTTGGAGCATCATATTCTTCAGTGGTCTGGATGAAAAAAGCCACATCAAAATTGTTTGGGTTGTTGGTTCTCACTTCTTTGTTTCCGGTCTAAGTTTATTAAATCGCAATCAGGTGTACGCTGCAACCATTCTCCCATCCTATATTGTGCTTGTGGCCACAGCTATTATAGCATATAAATCTGCCGGAGGACTGGTAAAAGTCTGTTGCAAACACTGTCATCTAGGTCATAAGCATATTTATTAAAACTAGGATAAGTGTCATGACATTTAGTTTATTTATTAAAAACCAACCTTTAACTTTAATTGATTTTGTTGATAAGTTTGGCTGAATGTAAAAAAATCCTTAATAATGTTTAGTTTTTATTAAAACGGACAAATATTCATCTTTTATTGCCGTTTATATAATCTCTCAGTAATAACAATAATAAGGAAGTGATAAACTAAATAATATGTGTTTTATTGATATATAAATAATGTGTTACTTATACTCAACTGTTCAGAGTCCTAATGCTGATTGTTAGCTGACAGTTGGAAATACAAAATTTAACAATATAAAACACAATACAGTACTAGACCTATCAGCATTTCTGCTAGGTTCACAAAAAAGAAAATTAAAATTATTTGAATTGTTATGACTATAAAGATAGCCAGAAAAAGTTAAGAAAGCATAGAATACTCGAAAAATATACAGTTTATTTTTATTTTTCAAATGTACATTTCTTTAACAGCACTAAACAAAATCTGGACGTATGTCAATAATTCATTCAGCCTTACCTAGCTACAATAGTCATTTGAAAAGAGCTTACATTACACTAACACACTGTGTGCAAATAGCATTTTTGTTTAGAAAGAAAGTAGTAATGGACGGAGATGGACAGTATTGTAAGAACAAAGCCCAGTATCTCAACTAACTGTACTCTTCATACAACTGACTTAGTAACGCGTCTACAGTCCACACTGAGTCAGTACTCTCCGATTCGACTTGGGGAACATAGGACATCAACACTTCCAACACTGCTTCAACACCATCCGAAGAGCCACTAATGCCGCCACCAACTTCTGCTAACGTGTTTGCGGTTTCTGCATCTTTTAGGTCATTACTGGAATGTTTGAATATAGATAACACATACTTGATTTTTTTTTTAAATTTACCACAACAATAATGCTTACACGGGCGGCTTAGAGATCTCTTTTTCTAAAATGTCCTGCAAATCATCCAAGTCTGGTATTGTCGGAATTTCATCGACAGATTCTGGCGTTTTCTTGGGTATAATAAATTCTCTACAAAATGATGATTATTTTAAATTTCAGTTTTCATATACAACGAAACACATAATAAACACTCACTTTGCTTCTATGTGAGCACCTTCCGTCCACACGCCTACTTTTCTTGGTTCTGGGACATTTGTATTAGATTGTTGTTCAGTCATATTAGTACTTTCGAAATGTATTTAATTAATAAGTAGTAAATGTTTTGGTTTGTTTATATGTTGTTTTGTTTGGTTGCTAAGCAAAAAGCTACAGATTGTTAATGTCATACACAGATATAATCTGTGATGCATCACAAAATTTAAAAAATTGTCAATTAAGTTCCTCGTTAGAAATAATGTAAAAAAAAAATTGGATTTGATTTATTTCAGCTTAAAATTTTGTACCATTTTATTTCTGTTGCGAGACTGACTGTTTTTTAAGTTATAAATGTTTTGAAGCCTGGAAGACTAAAAAAAACTTACGGCTAAGATTACTTTTGATATAAATAGACAGAGAGACAATGCAAAAAATTAAAAAATCTTGTAGTTATCTACGACAACAATGCTCGTGCGTCGAAGGCATGAAAAGTCGGTTCGGTGGTTTCCACATTAACTGCCATCTAGAATTGTCTCTAGCCTGGTCAAAGTTGTTGTTAACACGTCGAGTTAATTTTGATTTATTTTTCCTATTCTGTGTTGAAATCCTGTAATTGTTTTGTGTTTGTCCGGTGTTGGTGTTGTGTTTGTATCCTGGTAAGTTCGGTAAACTAACAATTTGGTAGAATTTTGTAAATTTCTCCATAGAAGAAGATAAGCCTCCGGATGGAGGCGGTGGTCTTCCTCCAGACTTAACAATGGAGAGCTCATCTGATGCTCTTTGTCCACAGTCAGCCATTAATCAGCGAAAAAGGGCGGCCGAAAAGGTCGAAATAGTTGAACATAAAAAAAAATTAATCCACCCTCATCTTCGTACCAATTGTAATTTTCTAAAAATGGTTCTAAACTATCTTATTCCGAACTAGACAAAGGACCTTTTATCGTCCATGTTATTAGATCCTCTCCTGACCTCTCCACAGGACAACCTATTCGATTGCTTCATTTTGCTCAGTTAATACACAGGCACAATGTACCTGGTATTGTGATGGGAGGAATAAAAGCACTGGGGAGAAATAGAGTTTCAGTGGAATTTAAAAACTCTTCTGAAGCCAATCAATTTCTAACTCACGAATTTTTTAAATCTTGCAATTTTATCGCCTCTATCCCGCGGTTCAATATCACTCGTATGGGTGTCGTCAAGAACATTCCCACTGACTGGACCCTGGAGGAGCTTATTGACAACCTTAAAACCCCCTCGAATTGTGGTGAAGTAGTGAGAGCCGCCGCCTAAACACCAAGATGCGCACTGATGATAAGTTCACGCTGGGTCCCGTCAACGACAGGTCGCCGAAGAGTGGCGTAGCGCGCAACCTTCCCCCTGACACTGATCCCCGGGCGGCCGGCAGAGGGTGCCCGCCCCCAGAGAAGGGCTCAAGAGGAGCGCCGTGCTGTTTGTTCCGGCACGGCGCCTAAAGCGACGTTCCGGGTGTCCCAACACACCGGAGAGAAGAGGCCCGATAGGCCACGTCCCGCCAGGGTCGCTGAAGACTGTTATCAGTGCCGCGGCCCGGCTACAGCGACATAGAAAGGAACAACCGTTGGTTTTTAGTGGGTATACCGGCCGCTCCATCTTGGTCCGGGAGCCACATATCCCCTGCCCTCACTTTGGTGGCGGGGAATCCGTAAGCTGGATTTTTCCAACGGCAAAAAAAAAAAAAGGTCCGTCAACGACAGTGGTCCTCACTTTACGGGTCAAATATTACCTGAAAAGTATATTGTTACCATAGTTTCTTTCCTGTCTTTACTTACCAGCTGCCTACTATCCAGTGCAGAAACTGCTGTAGGTTTGGCCATATAGCATCCCAATGCCGATCCCAACCTAGGTGCTATTCCTGTGGTGACGGGCATTCAGGTGATAGCTGTGCCACCCCTAATAACATTGTTTGTTTATTCTGTAAGGGTTTACATAAAGCAACAGATCCTAAATGCCCTGAACACACTAGGCAAAAATCTATTAAAATTGTTATGTCACAGGAATGTATTAGCTACTCTGAAGCTGCTCAGCGCTTTCCTTTACCCAAGCGATCTTATTCAGATGTAGCAAATTCACTTCCAGTCCAATCATCCCATCCCACCTATATTGGTCAACATGTACCTCCTCTTACCTCGGCCACTTCTGCTGTTCATCAAAAACAATTCTCAGGCATCCTACATCAAAACTATATACAAATCCCTCGTCCCAAAGCTCCCTCAGTAATTCCTATGACATCAATGCCCATAATAATATAGTTAGCTCCCTTTGTCTTCTCAACCTAGTGGCATGCCTATCCTCTTCAGAATCTACTCCTATGCTTCTCCTAATGATAATCTAATTGAATTACTTACTTGCTCCTCATCAATATCCTATCTAAATTTTCAGACTCCTACCGAACAACGTCATTGTCCTCCTTCAGCAACTCCTACAATCTTTCATTTTTCAAAATAACATTCATTCTCCAGTGGAACAGTAGAAGTATCCGTCTCAAAAAACCTGACTTAATTTACTTGGTTAATCTTTCTAAGCCTGTGATCCTTTCCATCTCCGAGACATGGTTAAAACCGGGGTCTTTGTTTAGGCTCACGGGCTATTCATGCTTCCGGGATGACAGGGATGACGGAAAGGCAGGCTGTGCCCTTCTGGTTAAGAGATCCATCACTTACTCACAAATTCCTATCCCTCCGATAGTTCCTGACTTCACACATAGTGGCGGACAGAGCTAAAAATATCTCTTTCATTTCCTGCTACATATCTCATCCTAATATTAATGTGTCATTCTGAATTACAAATCCATTCTTTCCACCATCCCTAGCCCTCACATAGTCTAGTTGAGATTTCAATTGTCACCATCCTTGTGGGGTTCCAATTCGTTGATACAACTTATCATCACACCTCCTTGACCTTATGATGATAATAACCTGCTAGAAACATCTTAATAATGGATTCTCCACCGTAGAAGGCACCGCCTGGCCAATAATTCTAATGCTCCTGACCTATCCCTAGCCTCCCTTCTTTAACAGTTTCCTCTCCATGGTCAGTACTGCCTAACTCTTATGGTAGTGACCATTTTCCAATAATAATTAATTTCCTTCTCCACTCTCCTCCTAATATCCAAGTCCCCACCTCTCCAACGATTCAGGCTCTCTGAGGCTGACTGGATCAAATACTCCCATAATCCTTGAGATCCAAAACTCTATCTCTTCCTATAGTTGATTCCACAAATTTTACCTTATTATATAATGATTTTGTTAACTGTATAATAGCCAGCAGAAGAAACCATTCCCTGAAAAACTCCTTCCAGGACCGTTTATCTCTCCTCCTATGGTGAGACTCAGAGTGTACCACTTCTGTGAAAGTCAGAAACCAAGCAGAAAGAATATCACTAATAATATTTGTATGGAAAATATTTACTTTACCGAAAGATCTGTAGCAAAACAAGAAGAATTCTAGCCCGGAAAAAGTCCTAGGGCTGAGCTGAGGTTTACTGAATCTATCTCCTCAAACCTCCATAATCAATTGTTTGGCAAAACATTTCTCGATTTCGTGGAGTGTTTCCAAATCATGACATTCCCTCTAACGATTCCTCAATGGCTGTCAGATTTTATTGACAGTCTAGACTGACTTTCTCTCCAGCAAATGACTTCCTATACCTCAAACAGAATGAATGATAATTTTTCCTATCCTGAACTATCCTGTGCCCTTGACAACTTGAAAGATACCTCCCCAGGCGTTGACGGAATAACAGTATTCCTTTTAGTAAATCTTCTATTTTAACTAAACAATACTTCCTTAGCATTATTAATGAAATTTTCTCCTCTGGATGGGTTCCAGGTTCATGGAAGACTCAAATAATCATCCAATTCTCAAACCTGCAAAGACCCTAAGTGTCTCTTCGTCATACCGTCCTATTGCCTTATCATCCGATAATGGCAAAAATTTTAGAACATCTTGTCAAAATAGATTAGAGTGGATCCTTGAGACAGAGGCCTGCTCTCAAACACCCAGTTTGGATTCAGACGTGGTATGAGCACTAGAAAGTCTTGGTGTCCTTTCCTCTGAAATAAGACTTTCGCTTGCTAACAATGAGCATGTTATTGGTCTTCCTTGACATCTACGGCAAGCAACGATAATGTCCAACTTCCAGTTCTCAGGCAGAAAATGCTTAAATCTGAGTATCCCTGTGAGGTTGGTTAACATTATCTTTAGCTCTTTATGCCGTTCTGATTTCAGTCCGTCATAATGGCTCTCTCCTTCCTTCCCTCTCGTGTGGAAAGGTCTCCCTCAAGGGTCAGTCCAAGCCCTCTCCTTTACTAACCTGTATACGCTTGACCTTGACTCTACAGTCACCAGTTTTGCAAAATACTTCAATATGCTGATGACTATAGTCCTGTATACACCCTGCTCCTTTGCCTGATGGCTGACTCTTCTCAATCCTTTAGAACTCTTAATTTCCGGCCGCTCCATCTTGGTCCGGGAGCCCAATATCCCCTGCTGCCCTCACTTTTGGTGGCGGGGAATCCGTAAGCTGGATTTTTCCAACGGCAAAAAAAAAAAAAAAAAGGGTCCCGTCAACGACAGTGGTCCTCACTTTACGGGTCAAATATTACCTGAAAAAGTATATTGTTACCATAGTTCCCTACCTGTCTTTACTACCAGTTGCCTACTTCCAGTGCAGAAACTGCTGTAGGTTTGGCCATAGCATCCCAATGCCGATCCCAACCTAGGTGCTATTCCTGTGGTGACGGGCATTCAGGTGATAGCTGTGCCACCCCTAATAACATTGTTTGTTTATTCTGTAAGGGTTTACATAAAGCAACAGATCCTAAATGCCCTGAACACACTAGGCAAAAATCTATTAAAATTGTTATGTCACAGGAATGTATTAGCTACTCTGAAGCTGCTCAGCGCTTTCCTTTACCCAAGCGATCTTATTCAGATGTAGCAAATTCACTTCCAGTCCAATCATCCCATCCCACCTATATTGGTCAACATGTACCTCCTCTTACCTCGGCCACTTCTGCTGTTCATCAAAAAACTAATTCTCAGGCATCCTACATCAAAACTATATACAAATCCCCTCGTCCCAAAGCTCCCCTCAGTAATTCCTATGAAATCAATGCCCATAATAATATAGTTAGCTCCCCTTTGTCTTCTCAACCTAGTGACTGCCCTCATCCTCTTCAGAATCTACTCCTATGCTTCTCCTAATGATAATCTAATTGAATTACTTACTTGCTCCTCATCAATATCCCTATCTAAATTTTCAGACTCCTACCGAACAACGTCATTGTCCTCCTTCACAACTCCTACAATCTTTCATTTTTCAAAATAACATTCATTCTCCAGTGGAACAGTAGAAGTATCCGTCCCAAAAAACCTGACTTAATTTACTTGGTTAATCTATATAAGCCCGTGATCCTTTCCATCTCCGAGACATGGTTAAAACCGGGGTCTTTGTTTAGGCTCACGGGCTATTCATGCTTCCGGGATGACAGGGATGACGGAAAGGCAGGCTGTGCCCTTCTGGTGAAGAGATCCATCACTTACTCACAAATTCCTATCCCTTCGCATAGTTCTGACTTACATAGTGGCGGTCAGAGCTAAAAATATCTCTTTCATTTCCTGCTACATATCTCATCCTAATATTAATGTTATCTCTGAATTCAAATCCATTCTTTCCACCATCCCTAGCCCCCACATAGTCTGTGGAGATTTCAATTGTCACCATCCTTTGTGGGGTTCCAATTACGTTGATCCTTATCATCACACCTCCTTGACCTTATTGATGATAATAACCTGTACATCCTAATAATGGATCTCCACCGTAGGGCAACGGCTTGGCCAAAATTCTAATGCTCCTGACCTATCCCTAGCCTCCCCTTCTTTAACAAGTTTCCTCTCCTGGTCAGTACTGCCTAACTCTTATGGTAGTGACCATTTTCCAATAATAATTAATTTCCTTCTCACTCTCCTCCTTATCCAAGTCCCCACCCTCCAACGATTCAGGCTCTCTGAGGCTGACTGGATCAAATCTCCCAAATCCTTGAATCCAAAACTTTATCTCTTCCTATAGTTGATTCCACAAATTTTACCTTATTATATAATGATTTTGTTAACTGTATAATAGCCGCAGCAGAAGAAACCATTCCCCTGAAAAACTCCTTCCGTGACCGTTTATCCTCTCCTCCTTGGTGGGACTCGGAGTGTACCGCTTCTGTGAAAGTCAGAAACCAAGCAGAAAAGGAATTCACTAATAATATTTGTATGGAAAAATATTTACTTTACCGAAAGACCTGTGCCAAAACAAGAAGAATTCTAGCCCGGAAAAAGTCGCAGGGCTGGCTGAGGTTTTGCGAATCCTTATCTCCTCAAACCTCCATATCAATTGTTTGGCAAAACATTTCTCGATTTCGTGGAGTGTTTCCAAATCATGACATTCCCTCTAACGATTCCTCCACATGGCTGTCAGATTTTATTGACAGTCTAGACTGCTTTCTCTCCCAGCAAATACTTCCTATACCTCAAACAGAATGAATGATAATTTTTCCTATCCTGAACTATCCTGTGCCCTTGACAACTTGAAAGATACCTCCCCAGGCGTTGACGGAATAACATATTCCTTTATAAGTAAATCTTCTATTTTAACTAAACAATACTTCTTAGCATTATTAACGAAATTTTCTCCTCTGGATGGGTTCCAGGGTCATGGAAGACTCAAATAATCATCCCAATTCTCAAACCTGGCAAAGACCCTAGTGTCTCTTCGTCATACCGTCCTATTGCCTTATCATCCGTAATGGCAAAAATTTTAGAACATCTTGTCAAAAATAGATTAGAGTGGATCCTTGAGAACAGAGGCCTGCTCTCAAACACCCAGTTTGGATTCAGACGTGGTATGAGCACTATGGATAGTCTTGGTGTCCTTTCCTCTGAAATAAGACTTTCGCTTGCTAACAATGAGCATGTTATTGGGGTCTTCCTTGACATCTCGGCAGCATACGATAATGTCCAACTTCCAGTTCTCAGGCAGAGAATGCTTAATCTGAGTATCCCTGGGAGGTTGGTTAACATTATCTTTAGCTCTCTTTTATGCCGTTCTATTTCGGTCCGTCATAATGGCTCTCTCCTTCCTTCCCGTCTCGTGTGGAAAGGTCTCCCTCAAGGGTCAGTCCTAAGCCCCCTCCTTTATAACCTGTATACCGCTGACCTTGACTCTACAGTCACCAGTTTTTGCAAAATACTTCAATATGCTGATGACTTAGTCCTGTATACACCCTGCTCCGCTTTGCCTGATGGCTGTACTCTTCTCCAATCCGCTTTAAACTACTTACATGTTTGGCTCTCAGATCATGGTCTTAGTTTGTCTATCCCTAAATGTCAGGCTGTTACCTTTACGCGTTAACGCCGTATCCCACCCTTAGACCTCTCCTTAGACGGAGAACCAATCGCCTTCAAGGATCATATTAAATTTTTGGGCGTCATCCTGGACTCTAAGATGTCTGGAACCTTCCACTTAGAGTCTGTATACACTAAGTGCGAGAAAAGTATTAACATACTTAGAGCCCTGTCGGGTGTTCGCTGGGGTTCTCATCCTTTTTCCCAAAAAATCCTATACAATGCAATCATACGCAGTCACTTGGATTATGGCAGTTTTGTTCTTGAGCCATGCAGTAAGCTGGCTCTGAATAAACTTGACAGAATACAGTCTAGGTGCCTTCGTATAATTACAGGAGCTATGAAATCTTCTCCAATTAATGCACTACAAGTGGAATGTGTGGACCCTCCTCTTTTCCTCCGCAGACAATTTCTCGCTGACAGGTATTTCTCCAATGCTGTTCAGTTTCCCTCTCATCCTATTCTAAAAACCCTTTCCCAGTTATCTCGGTCTATCAATACATCCCTCTATTGGTCCAATAAATCCCACCCTCTGCTGGTTAAAAGTTTTGAAAAACATTAATTGTCTTTATTCTCTGTCCTCCCTAAACAATTTCCTCTTTACATTTCAAATTACGACTCCTGATATTCCAGCCTAAAATCATACTTAATCTTGGCATAGATAAGTCCACTGTAAATGCTAACCAAAAATTTTATGAAATAGTAAATAATGAATGGTCTAGTTGGGTTTTGGTTTTTACAGATGCTTCAAAAATGGATGGTTCCCATGTTGGGGCATCTGTATTTATTCCGAAATACCAGGTTGTGTTAAGTTTTAAATGTCCACCAGTATGTTCAAGTTTCACAGGAGAATCTATTGCTTTACTTGAAGCAGTCAAGTATATAGATGCAAACAGATCCCACTTCCCTAATTCTCTTATCCTTAGCGACTCAAAAAGTTGCCTAGAGGATTTGCAGAAACTCCCATTCCACTCCAAAAACCTTTCCTCAATTTCCCTTACCACCAAAGATCTTTTATGCCGCCTGGAAAAAGCTGGCATTAATATCTCCTTAGCATGGATCCCAGGCCATTCTGGTGTAATAGGAAATGAAATGGCTGACTATTATGCCAAACAAGCTACTGTTATTGGGGACCCTTGCCACTCCTTCATCGCCTCCCGAGACCTACGCTCTATGGCCAAACCACTATTAATGGAATCATGGGACAATTTGTGGCAGAAAAGTAATAAAATCAAAGGCAAATTTTATGCATCTATCCAACCTAATATCCATCCCGCCCATGGTTTTTAAATATAAATCTATTTCAAAATAATTACCTCTATTTTAATCCGTTTACGTTTGAACTCATGTGTGTTTCCCAGTGTTTTAGCCAAATTGGTGCATTCAGGATCACTCATTGTGCCAGTGTGGCTTAGCAGAAGGTACATTGGAACACTTGTTTTTCTCTTGTACAAACCTGGTAGTCCCTCTTTATGACATCCTCCCTCCTAAAATACCCAGGCCTATCAACATCCCATTTCTTTTAACATTTAATAAACCATACCAAATTAAAACTTTTGTAAATTTATTCATGTAAATAATATAAAACTTTAGAATTTTCCCCCTCTTCTCTCCTCCCATTTGTTTGTCTGTATCAATGTTTGTTCTGTACCAAATATATGTTTTAACATGTTGTCTGTAGTTCTATACTTACTAACTCATTGTCTTGTGCTTGTCCCAGGTATCTCAACCGATTAAGTGCCTTTCTACTGTAAAATACCATCTTTTACTGATCCGTTTCAACCAAATACTCTGTGTTACCCTCAACCTTGACATTGGCAGAATCACCGAAACATCCTCGGTGGAGCCATTATAAATAAAAGAAGAAGAAGAAACTGCCATCTAAAACACTGCAGTTTATCTATATTTAGAGCGACTATGAAGTCAAAAAATTTGCAAAAAAAAAAAGCTTATTCAAATATTCTATCCGAGATTAGACCGAGCCGACTTTAATTTACATTGAAAAAAGACTCGTAGATTTTTGTTTCCAATTTTTTTTTAAAACCCCTAACTCTGATATAAATTTTTATCTCATCTTTATTTGAGCATTATCACACCTATATGAGCCAAGCTCTATTTCTATGTTGCTTAATTAAAAACAAATAATTTAGAGCTTAATGTTCGCTGAATTTTTCGATTGTTGTTGTATTTAAACAAATAACTTTATTGCGTAGTTAAAAATCAGCGTGGCTTCATTCGTTTTTGGCCTTAGATTTTACGGATACCCACCACAAAATAAACGGAGAGATAGGGTTATGCTGGACTCCCGTGCAAGATGGAACCGTCAGTATACCCATCTAAAATAAACGGTCTCTACTTTCTCATTCGCCAGGGCTGCGGGTGTTTAAAAGTTTGGAGACCCCAGCGCGACCTAGCATTTAAAAGCCTTCTAGGTTTGTTAAACCCTTAATTTAGATGCAGTGCCAGATATTACAACGTAGCATCACCTCTTGAGCCGTTGGCTGACACCAGTGGTCCAGGGCTGTCAGGGACCAAGGTACAGTATCGCACAATACTGTACCCTGACCTTTTATAGCACATAGTGTAGGCGTTATTGGCTTCCCCGTCCCTTTTCCGATGTTTCCAGAATATTGCAAATTACTTGCAGAATGCAAGTGAACACACAACCGTACGCTCTATATTGTACCGCCGAACCCCTGCATGATGCAATTTACAACAGCCACAACATAAGTTTAGTGTTGGGAGAAACCTACTTTAATTTTGGGTCTCTTAAAATAATTTTTAGCCTCTATCTTTGTAATAAAATTTTTATTTGTTTTTCTAATATAAAAATTATAACAGAAACGTCCACATTTTAAATGTGTTAATGTCACGTTTAACGCAAAAGTTGTCGACAAATGTTAATGTTATCATTGCAATGTATGAAAGATAAATACAATAAACAGCCTTGACAGTTATTTAGCAGAAAAGCTCATCAATCAATATTACATAATATAAAAATTTTCATTCTGCTTCCAAGTAAAAAAAATAGTGCCTAACCTACTTAATTTTATAAAAATCTCAATAGTTTGTTTTTTTATACCATTTTTCATTTAATTTTGAAAATTCATCAAATATTATTGTTGGTGGCACACCACTTTACTTCATATTTTAATAAAGCAATAATTACTTGATTCGGTAACAATTAATTTCAGTGAACAATAAACTTATCTTACATCTTGAGGAGCTTTAGGGTTTAGAAAATATATAAATTTTCCAAAATAAATTATGTTTGAATGTTTACATCCTTTCTCATAATATTTTTTTTGCGATAGCACTAAGTACTTTCTTACAATAAAGAGACAGTTGAAGAAAATTTGTGTTAAGATAAACGTTTTCAATGATATCAAAACATAACTAAAACAAATATTGATTGCTTGATTAACATATTATAAACACATTTAATTGCATAATTAAATCATAAATTTCATCAACTATTATGTGATGTAATAGATATCAAGTCTAATAATTTTGTGAGACTATTTTCAATAGGCATTTCTGATTGAACAGAAATGGTATTGGCATTTTACATAACTCACTGCATAACACCAAAAAATGAGTGGAATAAACAATTTTTTCATTTACTGCATCTTTATAACATATTATTTAACACTAATTTGAATGCAAAATTAATGTAGTCTTAGTCTTCCATTAAACTCCATATAGGTCATGCCTTAAACTATTTCTTTTTATGATAAAATTTAAAAATATTACTTGATAGTGCAATGTACAGTGTTCTATTTATTATTGTCCATTGAGGTCACTTAAAATAATGTTAACAAAATATTTATTGAGTAATGCCTTTGAAAGCTATGCAAGGCTTTAGTGTTAAGAAGTATTATGTACATTATTGACAACTGTAAAAAAATTGTAGCTTTAAAATATGAAAAGTAAAAGTTTGGTCAAAATGTGAGTTCATAAATTTTATAACCAAAACACATTAACAGAGCCCGGTATGGTATTACAAAATTTAACAAAGGATTCAAAAATTCATAACAATAATCACAACACTTGTAATCTCAAGAGTGCAAAATAATTTGCCCGTCCTTCTCATTGAGAGGAATAGAAGCATACCAAAATCAAAATAAGATACATACTATTTACATACGAAATAGCCCATAGAAACGTCATAATAGCATGCCATCATAAAGAGTGGACCATCAATCTATCAAAAGCTTCTAAATGAGCGTTCCTAGGTCTACACATTAAGCAACTTTTTTGTAAACAACCTACACATTATTCAGCTTTGCTTGAAAATTATAATATACTGGTAACAGCAGACATTACTCTATTCATCACATACGACTTATTAAGATTCCACTTTCACTGAACACTGTCACTTGTCACTAGCCACCTCCGTGCGGTGGCCATTGGGAGTTGTCGAGCAGGTCTTTGGTGGAGAGAGCCCGCAGGCTGTCGCTGAGGTCTGCCCCGTACAGGGGGAAGGAGAGGTCACCGCTCATCGGCATCTCGGCCTGGCCTTGCACCTCCAGCAGTTTGGAGAGGGACGGTGTGCTGTTTGTTGTGGCGTCCAAGTCCTTGAAGAAAAACTTTCAACATGCATCTTTCGTATATATAAACATAAAAATAGACATGTGGCAGAAGTAGAGAAATGACTATTTGTTTCTATATACATAACAAGGATTTATAATGCAATTTGTTTCGTTAACCAAACTTATTATATAAAATTTTACCATCACTGAGGAGAAAAAATCTTATAAATTATTGATAAAATAAAAAGTTAAAAAGATACATATAAACAATCCCCTTATTTACCTGTATCATACTCTGCTGGCCCATATTCTGCACATACTGCGGCTGGGGATGACCCATAGCTGGGGAGGCGTGACTCAGGCCGGGTGACATTTGACCCATACCAGGTGACACGTGACCCATAACGGGCGACGCGTGACTCATGGCGGGTGACATGTGACCCATGCCGGGGGTGGGGTGGCCCATCGTTGCGGGATGAGCCATGCCGGGGGACACGTGGCCCATGGCCATGTGCACTTGCTGCTGCGGCGAGAGGGGCGCCATGTGCGCCATGTGGGGGGAGTTGGGCATGTTGGGGGACGGCGAGTGCAGGTGCTGGTTGTTGAGCGGCTGCAGGTAGCCCTGCTCCATCCACAGGCCCTGCGAGAACTGCACCTGGCTGGGGCCCGCCACCGACTGGGGCATGTCCATTGGCCACCGCTGCTTATAGTAAACGGAATATTTTTTTATTGCTCTAATGGTATAATGGATACGCTCCACCTCTCTGAGACAAAATATATTGACAAAACATTAAGACAGTAGTGTTTACATACTACTGATTTGTTAAAAAATGGGCACTGCCCTAACGGTCCTTTTTAAGAGTACCTATCATGATATTAGATTTCTCATGCCTTGTGTTTGTTAAGGCACATACTAAAGAAGTTGAATTGAATTCAGAAAACACTACTTTGAAATCATATTTTGTGGCTCACCTGTACAGACTCGAGGTCATAAGGCGGGTATACGTGCTGAGGGCTTCTTACGTAGTTCGGGGACTCTGTGAACAAAAACGGCAATTTGCTTCAGACTCGCATTCTATGTATATTTGGCTAATAAAACTAATAAAGTACAAATCTGACTTAATAAATATAATCGAATTGCAACATGAGTGTAAATAAAATTAAACAATAGTTATTAAATTTAAAATGTATGTCGACATGACAACGTCTCTTAAATTGGATCAAAATAGGGAGGGGACAAAATCTATGTTACAGCGCCGCTCACGTAACGTACACAAACATAAGCGACCATAAGAGAATGTGAGAGGCGCGCGTCTCTCTTACTCGTGCGCAGTTGGCCTGCTTGAGTGAAAGAGTGACAGAGTGAATGAGGAACATGGTTAATCCTTCTTCCTATTATACAAAGGAATATTCACATATCTTTTGCCGGTATACCGAATTTACAGACAAGCATTTTTTTTCAGCAGAGGATTTGGTCAGCATTGGATGAAAATTTACCTTTTGGTTCACACTTGATCTGGTTGCCCATTTCAACTGGATACGGGCCTGGAAAGTATACAACACTTGTAATATTTCAAATAAAAAACATTAAAATAGTTAATAATATTTATCAAACTATAAATAAAATTATGCAACAAACTATAAACGCATACATAAAATGTTATTTGTTAGTTATATGATAAATAAACAAACGTTCAATATAAAAAAAATATTCATAATAAAAATTTACTCCTAGAGAATTATACAACACAAATACCAACATATGAAAATAAATAAATAATTTAAAGCCGGAAAACATGCAATTTTTCCCAAAAATACTGACAACATAAAAAGAACACGCTGTCACAAATAACTACAACAAAGCCATATCGATAATTACAAACAAACCAACAATGAGTTTAGTATTCAAAATAATATCTATAATTTTATCCATTATTTTCCTTCGGGAAAACTCGGATTTTTATCGGAATACGATGACACCCGAACTGACAATGAATGATCGTTAAGAAGTGACGTTTTCATATTAATTAATATGAAACTTTATTGTTTAGTGTCTGATGTCAAAATGAACAATGTCATTGAATAATATAGAGATGTGTAGGCACTGAAGCTGTTTGAGAGAGCACGATAAATACGAACTTTTCCGAAAAAATATGAAAGTAAATCTTTTCTCACTATAGCTATATGTGATTTTTATTAGACAATTTTCACAGTTTGGGTATGGTAATCAACGAAAACAAAACAAAAAAAAAAGCGCCAAACATAGTCACAAAAACGAAACGACAAAAACTGAAAACTCACAACCATGCTACAAAACATGTCCGTACCTTATGATCCCTTATGAGGGCTATTATTGGGAAGATAAGAGAAACGACGGTTACAATTTAATTTTAATTGCGTCAATAATAAAGAAACTCGCGACAATAAAGCCTTTTTCCATCAAAAGTTCCGTATAAAAATGTAAAATTCATCTAAACACGATACAGATACACCTGTGCTCCAGTTACAATAAATAATTATACACTCACGGCTTCTTATAATTGAATTTATAAATCCATCCAAATGTTTCAAGTTTTTTCACAAAGATCATTGTCAAACTCTGATACATAAATATAAGTTAGGCCAGACAGGGTTATATAAAATAGTAGCACACTTACTTGACATGGTTGAAAGCCCATGTTAAAATTTAAACCTTTCGTATTTCAAGGTAACTTTGATGTTGGAATATGTACTACAGTATTATATACTCAAAACCTTCAACATAAATGTCAAAAACAAAATAGTTTCATTATATAATTTAATAGAAATATCTTTCTTTTAAACAAAAAAGAAATATATAAAGTTACGCTTTGAATTTAAAGTTTAATTAGCAAACAATTATAACTCATGTAGTTTAACTACATTATATGTTGTACAATATATATTGACTATAATGACATGGAAATAATAATTCAAAAAGTTTATATATCATTTTTTTGTAAGCTCCTATTAAAATATTTCAATTTTGCATTAAATGTTACCACAAATTGACATGTAAATATAAACACCAACTTATATCAGAAATTTTTAATATATTCTGATTTCTAAGTAAATGAAGCATATTTTATACGAATTTCATTAACCAGAGGTGGTTCACATTATCTAGGCTAACCAATAGCAAGCAAACACTCATTATCCGCACGATTAATTCAATAATGAGGTTATATTTAGGCGCATTAATTTTATAATCTGTTCTATATCGACGCCTTACCACTCTATTATTATTAAATCAAGTTCTATTTCCAGAGAGCCAAGTTCTCCGTTGACCTTAAGGCCTAGAGCTCACATATTCACATTAGCACTAAGATTCAATTGTAGTAATTAGATTTTGTACTATCGACAATTAAATAGCAATAAATAATGTTCTTATACTTTGCATTTCACAATTAAAAAATTTTATGTTACACCAAACCAACCAAATTAACAAAGATCTAGAACACAACATTTTTCCATAAATAAATAAATTTATATTATAAATTTAGTTGTTAGATATTCTTAAAACCTAGACAATATCATGATGATAAGCGCAAAAGTAGATTTGCATGAAATAAAAGGGTTATGATTTATGTTAGTAACACCTTTACCATAGACTAAAACATGTCTACCCAACGAATACATAAATAGACAATTACTAAGTGATACCATAGACGAACAAGCCAGATACAAGTTATCCCTGATTACACTAGATATTCTTTATTACCGATGGCAACATACAATTACAATAATATTGTTAGATACCCTTTGAATGTCCTGGACATATAATTATATATAAAGTGTACATATATTATGATGAAGTTTAACAAAATACGAGAAGCGACAACTTACTGTTCTGAGCGAAGGGCGAAACGGGCTTCTTTCGCTTAGCATTTATAACATCTAGAAAACACTCAAACGTTAGCAACATAAACAAAATGCAATAGTCTAAGACCCTAACTTTATCAAATAAATAGTAAAACTTAACAGGGACGAGAAAACAACACTTAAATAACAGAAAAAAAATTGACTAAACATTTCTAATCTAAGTAGATGTTTGTGTATTTCTTTCATACACCAAAGGCTACGAAATTTTTTTTTTGGTTAAGATAATTTCAATATGACTAGAAAATAAAGTTTTTGTGATATCTCTGATTAGATAGCAAAAAATAAATAATGTGTAACAAAAACCTTGATATCCCTTCAAATAGACATAGAAATTTGCTTAAAAAGTTGCCCATAAAAATAAGTAGATTTTTAATTATAGCAAAAAAAATCCAACTATTTAAGAAATTCTCTTTACTGCTATTTTACTTTCTATTGCACTATTAAATATGTAATCTACATAATAATGATTCCGATCTTTCCATTTGCAGGAAACATGGTTTTTGTCACATATTGTAAAAACTTTTATTTTGTTCGACAAAGAATTTTCTCCTAATATTTGTACAAAAATTACAAATAGGTAATTCTTGAAAAGTTTGTGTACAATTAAGAAAAAAAAACTGTTTTTAAAGACATTTTGTAAAATACTTAATTATTAAATTTGTGTTTGGTATAAAAGTAGCTATAAAAATTTGGCATCACTCGGACTAGATAGCTTTTAGTCTTAATACAATCAAGGTTTAACTAAAATTCTGTAGATGTCTGTTTAAAAAAAGTTTAAATTCCATTTTTGTCTTGGATTATAAATGTTGAGTGTTTTGTGTAAGGAGTATATGGATCTTGTGTACGTGTTTCATTGTAAAGGTACGGCAGGAATAATTGGAGGGATTGAGTGGTTTCGACACATTGCTAGGGGCCCAGGCAGGGTCAGTTGTTGAGCTTGGGCTCCACCGGGGAGTAGTAGCAGCTGGTCTCGTCGAACTCCGAGGCGGTGGCGTGGGGCGCCACCGCCATGTACAGGGCGTAGTGCTCGGCCTCGGTCAGGTCCAGCTCGTCGCGGAGCTTCTTGAAGGCGGACGCGTCCAGCGCGAGCACGCTCTCGGCCACCAGGATGGTGCCGTCGTCGGGCGGCGCCGCCCCGAGGGCAGCGCGGCCCTCGTCGGGCTCCCCGTGCAGCGAGATGTGCGTGACGCTGTCGGCGTAGCTGAGGCCGGCGCCCGACGCGTTGTCCTTCAGCGAGGTGTGCGACACCGAGGACTTGAAGCGCGACGGCCGCTGCCCCGAGACGCTGCTCACGGAGCGGCCCACCATCTTGGCGCGCGGCTCGGCCTTGCCGTCCGAGCGGGTGCTGGGCGCCGGCGACTTCTCCTTGCGGCGGAAGAGGCGCGACAGGAAGGAGCGCTTCTTGGGCGCGGGCGGCAGCGCCGGCTCGCTGCGCGCCACCGTCAGCTCGGAGCGCGGCCGCTCCCTGCTGAGCGGCAGCTGCCGGCCCGGCCTCAGGATGCTGTCCACCGACGTCTGGCTGCTCTTGAAGGGCTCGCTGCGGCGCACCCTCTTGGGCGGCAGCGGCGGCGCCTTCTCCTCCTCGGCGGGGTCCCTCTTGAGCGGCGCGAACTCCACGATGGGCCCGCGGTACGTCTGCACCTGCACGTCCTCGTACGGCTCGGGCTCGGGCTCCGGCTCCGTGATGATGATGGGGTTCTTGAAGGCCAGCTGCAGGCTGGTGTACGTGCCGGCGTCGTCGAAGTCCTCCGGGTCGGCCTCGGCCTCGTCCGCGTTGGCGGCGCTCTCGAGCCGCGTCCGGTTCTCGGAGTAGATCTCGTCCAGCTCGGCGACCTGGTCGAGCAGGTCGTCGAGGCTGCGCTCGCTGTGGTCGACCATGTCCACGCTGTCGGTGGAGGGATCGAGGGTGCCGGCCTCCAGGGTGGTCTGTTCGGCGGAGTCGCCGTTCGAGGGGGAGGTGTCGACCGAGTCGAAGGTGGCGTCGTGGCCGTCGAGGTCGGGGTGGGGGACGGGCGGGAGGGGCTCGGGGGAGAAGTGGACGGGGTCGTCGCTGGTGGAGGTGACCAGGTCGATGTGTGCGAGTGGTGCGTGTGTGTTGTTGTTGGTGTCGGTGGCGAGGGAGGGCGCAAAGGGCGCGAAGGGCGCGGGCAGAGGCCGCAACGGTTTGAGGGCGTAGCTCGCCCTACCTGGGGGCACCGTGTACTCGAAGTCCAGCGCGTTGCTGCGCGCGTTGTCCGTGGTGCGTTTCAGCTGCAGGAAGACCTGCCGCACCAACCATACGTAACGAATAAGAACAATGCTTAAATGCTCCGTGAAGTGTACAATCTAAATTTTAAGTGGCAGGAAAAGATTATAACATATGTTTGTCGATTTAAATTACCAAGACACTTTAATTATTTTTTTACAATACATACATATGAATGAATTATTTTTGCCTCGTAGGGAGGTTCTTATTGTTTTGAGCTCAATTATTATTGGCCTTAAAATGATTTTCGGATTTTACGCATTCATAAAAACAACAATGGACTGATTTATCATACTATGCTGAAAACTTTAAACACAACAACAATAGCCGTTATAACCGCAGTATCCGAGCCGACCGTTGGCTTCTAGCCAATGGGTTCCCGTTTACGGATCGAATGATCGCCGTGCGGTAAACTGGAATCACGGTTTACGCAAATAACTCTCTGCCAATGTTACATTTATTCGACGGTTGGGAATTGATGAATTTCGAAATGTTTGATGCAACTTTAATAGGTCTGTTTAAGTGGATAATCAATAAATGAGCTTAATAATGGCATATCAAAATATTTTTACCAAGCATGCACAGATAAAGTTATAAATATATAGTTCTCAGGTCAGAGGCTTCCATTTCCGAACCGGTGGTAGATTATTTGACAATCAATAACAAAGTGTAATGCTTCCATATTGAATAAAGATATTTGACTTTGAGTATAATACGCATATCAGGGGCCGTTCAAGTGATTACGTAAGCACTATAGGGAGTGGGGGTCTTTGTTTTGCTTATTTTGGATGACATGGGGGTAGGGAGTCCAGATGATGATTACGTCATCGATAGTTATTTACTTTTTTACACGAATGGCAACCCTCACATTGTCTATGTTTGAAAACGAAACGCATTTTCGGGGATTCCCGCAAATATACACGCATACGTTTAGGCACTCGCTTTAGAATCGATTCGGGGAATTACCGCGCGCTGTTCACTTGTCTAAATTTCTTCTGTCAGTGTATTGTTTTGTTCGGATACTATAGCGAGTAGACGTATTGTAAGCATAGCAAAGCAATTGAACATTTGTGTTACCGTTGATTCCATTAGCCAAAGTTTAACGTTTAAATAAGATGTCGTTTCAAATAGAAATCCAAGTTATACCAAAAATTGTTTGAAAGTTTTAAAAAATCTCATACAAGTACGAAAGTACAAAATGTACAAAAATTAGTTAACGAAGTGTGGCGAAATTATAAATTACAAGCAAAGTCCGACAAGGAACTAGATATCATTGTATCTAAGAGAATTGAAGAAGAATTGCATGTGGCGACTAAGAATAAATCCAATCTACTACATTTTTTTTCCAAGGTGAGTGACGAAGTTGCCAAAAGACGGGCTATGGCTTTAAATTAGCGATGCGCGATTATGACTAATATCCCAATTCAGATCGTTAGTAACTACTATCCTGTGATTCGAATAGCAAATTAAGTAGTATACTAATTCTCTTATTCGAATAATCTTACTAATTAGTAATATTAATTTAGGTACTTATAAAACCGAATTCGTTTCGTCCATCTATTTGGCAGTTAGGTTCTTCTTACCTGTCTCCTAGAGACAGAGAGAGAGAGAAAGAACCAAGGACATTAAACTACTTTATTATTTATATCTTTAGTTTGATTTGAGTCTTATATTAATTAAACTATATAAAATTAATAGTAAAGAAGAAGAAGTATAATAATAAGATTAAGACTTTTTTTAATATTTCTTGTCAATAGCATTTTTACGGAAATGCAAATTGTATGTACCTAATACTAATTTCAATATAAATCACGACGCGCGAAGAGTAGTAGGTGTTTAGGTAAGAGCGACAGGCAGCCCGAGGCAGCCCGAGGAATAGTTGATTAACAAAAAGTAGAAACTGATCTTTTTTAATTTTTGAGTTTTAACGCTTTTTTGTGAAATATCTTAATGCATGTTTCTGATTAAAGGTACGCATATCAATTTCAATGAAAAATATACTGCTTTAAAGTGATAATAGACGAAAAGTCAGTGTATGACGTCTGGTGTGGTGGTTTAAGGTTAATGGTATTACCTCGTCCAAAATAATAAAAAAATTTCTACATAGGCGATCTAGTAAAAATATCAACTTTGATCTACAGATTAAAAACTGAATTTTTTGAACACGCACACTGATAGGAAAGTTAGACCTGTAAGAGTCGCTGCTCGTCGTGCTAATGAACTGATGTGCATTATTCAAAATTTAGAACACCATGATGTTGAATAACTCGATGAGAACCACGTAGACATTCCAAAATCGGATGAAAGTGAGTAGACTCACAACACCGAGCAACAATCAAAGCAATCAATGTCATCGAAAACTTAGAGTCATGGATTCGGGTTTCATGGACTGAAGACTGTTAATTTGAATTTAATATGTGTACAAAAATTTAAAATAAGTTTGTTATGTTCGTAAGATTATAATATTTTGTCCCTTACTCTAATGTTGATTACTGCATCAGTAAAATCTCATCTCTATTCTAAATCAATTTTCTTATTTTAAAATTATAATTATAACAATATAATTATAATATAAAAAATACATTTTAATTAAAAATGTTTACGTAAGCATGGGGAGGGTAAAAGCTTTGCTTACTTTTGCTGACAAGGGGATGGGGGTAAATAATTGTAATAAATCTGCTTACGTAATATTTGAACGGCCCTCAGGCAAAATATGCACTTTTCCTCCAAAAAGCAGGGGTTTAAAAGCGCCGCTAGTTGTGTGAATCTTTTTCAAACTATGTATGAAGCTCTTGAAACAAAATTTAATGTGAAACATATTTGACGCCAACAGTCAAGCGTTATCATTGGTCAAACACTGCGTGGGTGCGTATGGCGCAGGCAATATTAGTGTTTCTTAAACAAAGGCTTATATCATAGGACCACCAAAATGTATATGTGTTCATATATGTTTTGTTGTTGTATGTGGCGGTACACATATTGTATGTTTTAGCCGAGCTGGATGGGATCTACAACATATTAAGTAACTCAATTATATTTTTCAAAAACAAAGTGCTGCAAAATTATTAAATGGCACCAGTTGCTGACTCTACAAATAATTTATAGTGGAAAAAAAAAGCTTTTACTCCTTTCGTTATTGCTTAATTCGCTTCATTATTAACTCATTGAAAACTCTTTTCAATTTTTAATCTATATTATTAAGCCAAGCCATCACTTTTGCCCACCAACTCGCATAAGACCAGCGTGGTGGGATACGGTCCAAAATCCCCTAATGGATAGGGGTGTATTATTTTGTCAATATGACGATAACTATTTTGTCAAACCCTATTATTCGTAACGTTATTACTTACGTTATACCACCACGCTAGTCCAATGCGGGTTGGTGGGTGGACCGACTTTTACATGCCCATCCGACGCATACATCATCTTTCTTTTCAGACAATCGGGTGATCGGCCCAAATTACCCTAACCAACTAGGTAACATGAATGAAAGTTGTTGAGTCCCCGCAGGATTCTAACCCACAACCTCCGGTTTCTAAAGCACACGCCCATACTACTTGGCTACGGAGGCGTAACGTTATTACGTTTATTAAAAGCTAAGTGTGCCTGTAATAAGCAAACACGTATATTGTATATTGAGTACACTTACCTTAACGTTCGCCGTGGTTTCAGGGTCGCGGTACGGAGGCGTGTCGAAGGCGATCGCCGCCTGCTTGTGCACGTGCACGTTGGTGGCCGCCGCCTCCCACACCACGCCGCCCTCTCCGCGCTCGAAGAACACCACGGCCGTGTCGTCCCTGGACACCTTCTCGCAGAGCAGGATCATGGTCATCCTGCCGCGCACGGGACCGGAACAGTGCGAGATCCTGCTGATGTGCAGGTCGCTCATGGCCTTCTTGTCGTAGATCACCTCGGAGACCACAGGCGGCAAGGCCAGGCGGACCTTGCCCTTGTCGCCGGTCACGAACACTTGGAAGCAGAGTCGCACCGCGTTCAGGTCTATGCTCTGCGGCTGGCTGCGGTGGCCGAAACCGGCTGCGACATAAACGGACGATCACAAGTGTGTACTATGTATCCTACATATTATTACATAGAAAAATTGGGTTTAATTCTTTAGTAAATTGCAATTTGCCACTAAATACTACACTGCTATCATTTTATATAAGTTTTTTGATATTAGGGTAAGTTACGAAGTTTACCTCACGACAAGCGATACGCACTTTCTTTTGGGAAGTGCATTGTAAGAGGTCTCAAATCCATTTTAAATCTGGTCAATCAAGCTCGATTTATTGAATTATCCAACAACATTATAAATTGGCTACGGTACCGTTCAAACCGAAACACAGAGTGTTTTAACACGTAGCTTTTCTACAGAAATAGGTAACGCTGTGGTAATTCCCCAGTTGGAAGTGTAAAAAGCTGACCTACGTGACGAACATACCATCATATTAAAGAAAGAAGTTGATTAGCCTGTGGTTCAAATTAAATTTCGCTATTCGGAAACTCATAGGAAGAATAAAAGCTTGTATTCAGTCAGTATCCCTATTCGTTTTTATCATTATAAAGCAATCAAAAGATAGATATACAACTTACAACATTCAAGTAAGATTAAAAAGCTATTTTTATTCACATCATCATCATCATCATCATTAGTCTTTGATAGTCCATTGCTAGACATAGGCCTCTCCTAATACACCCCTATCCATTACGGGGTTTTTCAGACCGTATGCTGGTCCAATGCGGGTTGGTGGGTGGACCGACATATTACATGCCCGTCCGACGCATGGATCATCTTACTTTTCAGACAAATGGGTGATCGGCCCAAATTGCCATAACCAACTAGGAAACAACAATGAAAATTTGTTGAGTCCCCGCAGGATTCGAACCCACGACCTGCGGATTCTAAAGCACACGCCTAAACCACTAGGCTACGGAGGCAATTATTTTCATTCACAACATGACACAAAACTCTCTATTGACAAAACCAAACAGAGATACCTTTTCCCTTGACGCGTACCATCAATCGTCCAACATAGTTCACGTCATACGCGTAAAACCGGTTTTTACTCAAACCTCAATAGACTATTACGGTTAGCGTAACGGAATCACCTTCGACATATTGTCCGTCTGTTTGTCTAACAGTTTTTCCCTACCAATGACGTAATAAAACCACTGGAATTTTAAGGTAATTCAGACTTATTCCAAACAAGTTCGGCTATGTTTGTGAGCAGACCGATAATTATTATTTAAGCTTAACCAAAGCATCAATGTGGTATCGGTAGTTCTTATCAAAAAGAAAGTTAAATGCATTTCTATATTGAAATATATTAAGAATATTAATATGAATATTATTAAGAATGTTTTTGTTTGATTACATATACTATTGCAACTCAGAGTTACGACAAACTTAAGCTTTGCTTAAGGCGACTTACTATAGATCTAAACAAAAACATCAATTTTGAACACGGTTTATTCGATTTTACTCAAGAATACTCATTATTTGTCTTCATGACATTTGACTCAAATCAACAAATTTATTGCTAATAATATAGTAACAATAAAATTACTATTTCGCCTTTATATCAAAAATTACGTAGAACAATCTATTTTTATTAATAAACAAGGCAGCATACCATACAATTCAGATTAACTCCTTGTGAGCTGTCATGTAATGCTGTCACCACGGAAATACAAAACAGGAATAACATTATGCAAATATATTGATCAATAGCGGTAATCCAGTATATAAATATAATTGGCAGTGATTTTGTTTGTTTAAACTATAACATAATCAAAGCAGAATTAATACTTAATTAATTACTAGTTTTAGAGTGCTTTAGAGTACTGAACTGTTCTAGAGTCGACTCTAGTCTAGGAATGGATGTGAGCTCTCGCCCCAAACAAGTGATGTCGTAAGTAAAACGTTTTATTTGGTTAATTTTGACTGATATGTCAATCACAGAGCGACATTCGGTTAATAAAAAACCGCTTCGTTGCAATGGATCATACTATTTACATCAATTCTAACGTTTATTCGGATGTGAAATAGTTTAATTGCTTTACAAAAATAGAAACTATCTTAAAAAAGAAAAATGTCGTTATGAGGAAGCAAGAAGACGACTGTCTCTGTAGCCTAGTGGTAAGCGCGTGCTTTAGAAACCGGAGGTCGTGGGTTCGAATCTTGCGGGGACTCAACTAATTTTCATCTTTGTTGTTGGTTTGGGAAATTTGGAGAGATCACCCAATTGTCTGAAAAGTAAGATGATCCATGCGTCAGATGGGCATGTAAAAAGTCGTTCCACCCACCAACCCCCCTAATTGAGAAGGCGTGCATTAGGAGGGGAGGCCAATGTCCAGCAGTGGACTAACGCAGGCTGATGAAGATGATGATGAAGAAGACTGATGAAATATTGTGAACTTGTTCCCGCTTCGCCCAGGTTTAGTCTTAGGATACTTTTTACAATTTGGGTTACGTAATTCAAGTTTTTAGCTAAGATCTCTAATCTTTTATAGCAATAAAAATAGCTTATGTGTCTCTTATATAAACCATATAAGTTTTGGACCAGCGTGGTAGGATACGGTCCAAAACCGCCTAATGGATTGGGTGTATTAGGGGAGGCTCATGTCCATCAGTGGACTACCACAGGCTGATGATGTACACATGTAGAACACAAATCTTTCCTTCTAATAATATTAGTGTACATTAAAACGTTTGCCTTCACACTATCTGAACTTCATATTTGAAAGACGTATATTTATGGAAAAGAGACCGCGGACATTAACTATGTTTTGCATTAAATAACAATTATCGCTCCGATACAAGGGCACTCGATGCGTTTTGTTTAGACGGACAAACAAACGTTATATAACCGTTTTTGTTATTATTTACATTGTTCTGCTTATTTATTAGTTCTCGAGATAAGTCAAGTGTCGTAGAGTAATTATTACGCGTTATAAAAAAATATATTGATAAATAAAATATATGCTGCATTATCTTATTAGATACTTTTATGACTAATATAGTTATAGAACAGTGTTTTTATATTTATCTTTAGATTATTTGTGCAAATAACCGAACCTTATCTATCTATCTAATTCTTTAAAATGTGACATAACAAGAACAACAAATTTGTGTGACCTAATTTATGGATGTCCGAATGCATATGGTTAAGTGTTTATCACTTTTTATACCAATTAAACATTTTAACTAACGTAGATGATGAACATGATTCCAAACATGTAACTGCTATGTTTGTAAAGGCAAACATTCTTCAGGAAGCGATAAGTTATAGACATGATTGCAATATCATTCCAAAGTTCAGCAGGGCGTTCACCTGTTGTGTAAGCGACTCTGCCCATAATAAAAACAAAGCGAGGCCCCACGAATACGCTGTCACTTTGAATTTTAAGTTGTGTTTACGCATTCGTTTTCAGATTTGCTAAGGTGCCTATCTAACCGGAACATAGGCACTACAGTAGCTCGGCCCGACAATAACGATACGTGAAGTCTTGTTCACCCAGTACACCCGCTACTAACCGGCACACAATAGAAATCTGGGTTCTTTTGAGCAATTCTGGCCTTTATCTGCTTTCTCTCTCGGGTGTGTGGCACTCGGACCATCGCTAAAGAAAACGTTCCGTATATCAGAAACACCCTTGTCGGCTGTCAAAGGGCAGAAGGTTGGGCGTGTAGGCCACCTTTCTTTCGTCGAATTTTTCGGAACAGAACTCTGGAAGAGGTGCAAAGGGACTCACTCTTGAAGGGGTCGACGCGCAGCTCCTCCCTGGTCCTGAGGGCGCCGTCGATGTCCTTCCTCTTGACGCACTGGATGCCCAGGTTGCTGAAGGCCACCAGCGTGCCCGCGCCGGCGCCGTTGGCCAGCTCGGCGCGCACCGTGCACACGCCGCGGTCGCAGCGCTCGCGCCCCACCAGGTTGTGCGGGTGCGGCCTGAGCGGGGACTTGCAGTTAGTCATCATCATCATCATCGTCATCATCGTCGATATCATCATCAGAAAGTCCACCGCTCAACACGGGCCATGGTGGGAATACTATATGGGATTCGCAAGAACGAACTCTAGTGTCGTACGGTATCTGCGCGAGTAGTGAACGCGTTATTGTTTGTGGACTGTCGCCACATGAGATGCCCGCGAGATATTTAGATATCATCACCTTCATTAGCCTGTGATAGTCCACTGTTAGACTTAGGCCTCCCCTAATGGGATACGGTCCAAAAGTGCTAATGGAGAAGGCGTGCATTAGGGAAGACCTATGTCCAGCAGTGGACTGACACAGGCTGATGATGATAAATATTAAAATCGACTAAGAGCATAAACAAATGACGTACCATATAGCTTCGACACGACCTACCGATACAAATAAAACTCACTTATAAGGTGCATCCTTAGTAACGCAGGACACGACGACGATGGCGCTGCCCGTGCAGTTCCTGATCTCTATAGTGGGGTAAGTCTTCCTCTCGCTGGTGCTGTTCACGCCGGGAATCGAACCCGCGGACCGGCCCTCGCACTCGTATCTAAATCTGAAACATAAGCATTATATTAGTTATGGTATTTAAATAATTTAATTGGATAATTAAGTGACAGAATGAAATATAAAGTCACATCTAATCTAGTTAAAAGTAACTACATATGTTTAAATTTTGGTGTATGTGAACTGATTCCTTTAAGTGTGCACACAAGGAAAAAAAATCCAAAAACATTAAAAACACAACTGAGCAAACGATTGTTGTGACACAGTTCTGTGACTTTTGTTTTTATGTAAGATCCTATATCTCAGGGCTCAAAGAATAGGAATGATGACAATAATTGAAAAATGGACCTATAATGTCCGAAATATATACTATATACAATGAATGAGATATTTCTGCAGAAATTAAAAGTTTAGTAGAAAAAAAATGCAATTTAAAAATAATAATTAAAATTTTCCCCTAAAACGCTTGTTAGTGTCATGTCGTCGCTTATGACGTCACGTTTTAGTAATCAAAACGTAAACGCGCTGCGCTCGTGCAAGAATTTAGTTATTATGTATTATCAAATATGAATTCGAAAGCGTATAGGTGGGGTGGAGTCCCCCGGTGTCAGAATACATCCATAAAAACTCCTAATAAGCTATTTGTGTTCTTCCTCAAAATAAAACAATAAGAAAAAAGGGGCTTAAACTTGCAACGCGAGATTCAAAAGGAGTATTGCCAAGTATTTTTGTGGAGATCACTTTGACGTACGTTGTTACATACTTTTGTAGATTCTAGTATATAGTATTTGGTAATTATAATTTGTCTGTGTTTCGAGAGTTACGTTTCATCTGAACAAAAATTCTCCCAGCATTATTATGTCGATTCTAGGCAAATTAGCGCTGTTTGCTTTAGTAAATCCTTGATCCATGATTCGTGTTATTTAATATTCGAATTAATAATATTCACACTCAAATAGTACTCGGTGTTCTAACAAATATAATAAAAACAAGATTTTCAGTGCTATTGGCATACGTTACTCTACGACAGTCATGCGCTCGATTGTGTTCAAATATCACGGGATTGCCTTGATTTTGTAGTTTTATTTTATAAAAATAAATATTAATCACACTTATAATAAAAAGAACAATGCGTATTCCAAACTTCATGTTTTATTCAATAAATAAAGTATTTTAGTAGTTTTAATTACTGTCATCATGCCTTTTAACTTTATAGATGCATATGTAAATGATGGAATTGAAATGTACAAAATGAAATGTATAATTTTAACTACAATAGTTAAAAGTGTAACGTTAAAATTATGAAAGACTTAATGACAATGATCTGAGACACAATCCAGATTATATCATATATACAGATTAAGTTGCTTTATGTCTATATATAGTCTGCCTGTAAACACGGATGCTGGAAAGAGCCCGAAACTTCGGAAAGAAACATATATATATATATATGACTAACGCGAAAATTCCGTAATAATTTGAAATGTATAATAATCGCGTAAATAAAAGAAATGATTATTCACTATATTATGTTTTCTATACTTTCCAAACTTATCCAAACAACGTAAGCCTATAACTGTAGGATACCACGTACCGATTTACGTGTTACGTAACAGAACTACGTCGTCGACCGTAAATCGCTCCGAACAAGAGCTGATCTCACGTCTTGGCGGGTCAATACACCAGCCGACAGAGCTGAACAGCCCGCCCAACTATATTTAGATAATCGGGTCACGGCGCCCGAAAAACTGTATATACGGAGTACATTTAGTTTTTATTAGAGGGATCCATGAAAACTAGTTTTCATACATTTCTTCCGGGCGCATTGTTATATTTTAAACATTTTTCTTTCCAATAAATTTTGTAATAATTATACATAAACATACATATACAAAAACATTTTGTTTACAATGAAGATTTCCTAGATGAAGACCCCTTCCATCTTTCGTACTTAAGTACGTAATTTAAGACTTGTATTTACAATAACTTGGTTGCTTATAAGTTATTACTACATAGTAAAAAAACAAAGTCACTTTCTCTTTTCCTATATCCCTATCTATGCTTAAATGTTTAAAAATACGCAACGCATTTTGATGCGGTTCTTTTTAACAGATACAGCGAATAGAGAGGAAGGTTTATAGGTATAATTCTTCAATAATATTGTAGAGGAACGCTGATAAATTTATATATGTTTCCATGCGTTTAACAGATATCAGCATTGCACCCGTGAGGAGCCGGGGCGGGTGTAATATACATGTTATTTATTAGTAAATATCTCTCTCTAACCCTTTACGGGGATACGGTCCAAACCCCTAATGGATGGTGTATTAGGGAGGCCTATGTCCAGCAGTGGACTAACAAAGGCTGATGATGTGATGTGTGTGTGAACCCTTTACAATGTGTACGATTTTTTACACAAACTTTGTATATACTGTAAACATTTATCCAAATATTTATATAAACGTAAATTTAAGAAATGTTTAGTTATGAGGTCGCTATTTCGTATTGTTTGACTTTTTATTTTCGGGACTATGTTGTCATCGTTTTTAGTAATATAAGCTACACAATATTTTTGTAATGACTGTTTATCGCATAAATAAAGTAATGAATAGATATTCTGTGTTGATTTGAAATTGTATGTTAAAATTTCAAGGTCACAGAGAGTTGAATTTCATTGGCACACTTTATTAGGGTCAATGCATTTTCAAAATATGTATAAGATCCTACTCATATATAATTATTGCAATAAGTTGGCTTGAAATTTATTTGCAGTTTGGGATAAATTAATAAACCATATCGGCTGGTTTAAAACTCATTTTTAAAATATCGTTTGCATAGTGACATTAGTAAACTGCCTCCCTAGCCTAGTGGTATAGGCGTGTGCCTTAGAAACTGGAGGTCGTGGGTTCGAATCCTGCGGGGACTCAACAAATTTTCATTGTTGTTTCCTGGTTGGTTAGGGCAATTTATGCCGATCACCCAATTGTCTGAAAAGTAAGATGATCCACGCGTCGGATGGGCATGTAAAAGTCGGTCCACCCACCAACCCGCATTGGACCAGCGTGGTGGATACGGTCCAAAATCGAGGCCTATGTCCAGCAGTGGACTATCACAGGCTGATGATGAAGTGACATTATTACGAAAATTATCTAAATCTAGGGTAAGATTATCAAAATTAGCTTCATACAATTCCTTGTTGAAATTGCACAATACAGTAACCAAATAATTTAATACAGCATTATTTGGTGTAATAAATTATTTAGTAAAACGTGTCTGAGCTATACAGTTGTTTACTTATAATTACACTATACTGGATGGAAAAAAAAAATTTTTTTTTTACAAAAAAGTTCTACTGACCATACATGTAAAAATAAGCTTTTTTTTTGCCACATTACAAAATATCTTGCAGTCTACGAACACACTTTTGAATACTATTTAAGCAACAGGCGACCATCATTCCGTATACATGAACCCTGCGTTATCAAACGAGACTATTACATGTCATTTAATAAAATATGTGAAAAGTATAACAATATATATGTAAAAGTTACGATGAGCGATAATGACGACCTCTGTGCATCAACTGGGGTCGCTGGACGACAAAAGGTTATCGTTTAGTGCCAGTACAGTATTTTGCATAGACACATATGTGAGGAAATGTTGCAATAAACAAAAAAAAAGGAGTGAAGACATAAATAATCATCATCATCATCACCAGCCTGTGTTAGTCCACTGCTGGACATATGCCTCCCCTTCTTCGTTAAGGGGTTTTTGGACAACAATAACAACTTGTGTAACAAATAAGCAGCGGTATGATTATGCGGTAACTTCTTTTTACCTTTTTCCTCTTTTATTATTGGGTCGGTTTCTAGTTCATTGGGTGTTGCTTAAAGAATATTTTTATGCAAAACGACTGGCATCTGACCTCCACAGCTCTAATGGTAAGTAGTCCGAATCTAAAACATGGATTTGTAAAGCAAGGACCGATACAACTAAGACGTATTAGTCTTCCTGAGTACAAAAAGATAATCGTGCATTTGCAATACATAATTATTCTATATATTATTTACTACTTTTACCATATTTTTTACTGGCTTTAAAGGGACACCGATGATCACCAAAACTGACAATATCAGTGGTATTATTAACGCGTTGCCTAACGAGAGACATTGGATAATAAGTCTCGTTTACCCAGTAAATACGCTACGGCGCCCTTTTAACTGTGTTCCGGACACAGTAGTGTTTTCACACTACCGCTTGAAATTGGCAACGCATGGTACGGCCCTCTTAAAAATGGGATCTACCACCTTATATATCTTTTTATTTATTTTTCCCTAAATGACATTCAGGAACACGATAAGGATATTGTCATGACGTCTGGGAAACGATGTTTTCATTGGCGGATAATTCATCAGTGACAGCCAAGGAGGAAAACGTCAAGATGACGTTTGTAACGTGACGTGAAATAAAGTCCACATTTAAATTTCTTCAGATATAGTAATAAGTTTTTTTTTGTGTAATACAGGGAAAAAACGATAATATTATGAAATTAGTTTTCGCGATGGTTATGTACGAATTACTCTAATAAGTATTAATAGACTGAATCAATTAAACTCTGCATATATTTTGAATAGTTAAATAGGCAACTTGGCTTATTAAATGGAGGTAGAATTAGTAATGACGGATACTACAAAGAGAAAAATAGTAAGCTGGGCCTAGGATATCATAGATAATGCTCTCGACTGAACTGGGTGACAGATTTTCAATTATCATGTCGTTAAGCATTATTTATAACTAGCGACCCTTCCCTGCTTCGCACGGAAGCTAAGCAAATAGATAATATACCTACAATAATAAGCATGTGTTATTCATATAAACCTTCCTCTTCAATCACTCTATTATATTCAGGAAACCGCATCGAAATCCGCTGCGTAGTTTGAAACATTTAAGCATACATAGGGATATAGAGACAGGGAAAGCGACTTTGTTTTATACTACGCAGTGATTATATCTTTAATTCTAGTAAAAGCGAAACGAAACATTTTAAATATTATATTGTACAGGAACCTGTTGACAGGAAAAAACTTTTTTATCATACTAAAGTAACTCAGTGGACGGTTAGTGAATTCTGATGCTAGTAGCAAAAATTTTGGGTAATTGTTGTTTTTTGTTAAATCAGGCCAATATGAGCCGTCAGGTGATCCATGTGTCGGATGTGCATGTCACAAGTTGGTCCCTGGAATCAAGATCATCTTTGCCAGTCGTTATAGGACGATAGGCCCTTTAAATTTGCCGACAACTAATTCATACTTAGAATGCAGTTTGCCCTTTGGCTTGTGGAGGTCAGATGTCAATCGCTGTACGTAAAAACTGTCATACAGGTAAATCTGGATGCAATAGAAGCCGATCTCATGATAAATTGGAAAAATGGCAAGGTAGAAGGTATTTAAACGCAATGTGACATTCGTTTTGTCACATTACGAAACTATTTTGATATATTTTATATAGTGCATAGAAATTAATGCAAGTTTATATCACAAAATATTAAAATGTTGGCTAACAATAATGAAGCGTTCACGAAAACTTTGATTTTGTTGACTATGTTAATTTCTCTATCACGAATAAAGACAAAACGCAATGCTGACCTTTTATCTATAGTTAAACAACTAAATCAGGTCATGAAATGCTTGTAGTGTAGGCACAGAGCTTCGGTTTACGTTACAATATGGCTAAGAAAGACGTTATAAGAAAAGAAAAAATATTTAAGAAAAGAAAGAAAGAATATATGAGGAAACAAAGACGATGTAACAAATAAAAGTAAATGTAAGTCTGTCTCACCTTAAAGCCTTGCTGGCCGGCTGCTCGACGATTTGAACATAGGGTGCCGGCGACGCCAGTGGCTTGGTGGCCATCGTGGGCATTGCGGACGCTGCCGTCGCTGGGTTCGAGGTTCGCGCTGCGGCGCTCACGGAGCGGGCATCGAACGCCGGGTCCGCGATGCAGATCGCATCCACTGAGCATAAGGAGACACGTTTAGCACGATACTACTATCTATATTATATATTTAGATAAACTATCAACTGCCTTCATAGCCTAGTGCTATAGGCGTGTGCTTTAGAAACCGGAGGTCGTGGGTTCGAATCCTGCGGGGACTACAAATTTTCATTGTTGTTTCCGAGGTGGTTAGGGCAATTTGGGCCGATCATCCACTTGTCTGAAAAGTAAGATGATCCATGCGTCGGATGGGCATGTAAAAAGTCGGTCCACCCACCAACCCGTATTGGACCAGCGTGGTGGGATACGGTCCAAAACCCCATAATGGATAGGGGTGTATTAGGGGAGGCCTATGTGCAGCTGTGGACTATCAAAGGCTGATGAGGATGAGGATGATGATGATGATGAAACTATCACAACGAGAAATGTATCCGTAAACATAGTCTAAAGGCAAAATCAATTGGCGTCAAACGTCGGCCTCTCCTATTGGTTAAACATCGCGCGAGGAAAAAACATGGCCGCTATCCACCAATAAAGACTCTCTGGCTTTTAGCAACAATATGTTTGACCACTAATTTGATTCAAGTAGATGAGTAGATTAATATGTACGACATCATCATCACATAACCATCACCATCAGCCTGTGTCAGTCCACAGCTGGACGTAGGCTTCTCCTAATGCACACCACCGCTTCCGATCTTCGGCTACATGTGTGATCGCATTAAATAAATATTAATTAATTTATATGAATAAATATTATTATTTCGTTTTGCTAGTATCAATATTGCGAGTGTCATATATTAATATACATACGGTGCAAAAACAAACATCGCGTGGTTAATGACGTTTGAGAGCGGGAACCAATAGGAGCGCATCACGTAGCCGCCATTTTGCCTTTTCTATTTTGCACAGATAAGTTATATTAGGCTCTTTTTTTCTGGTACAGATACTAATGATATTTATAGTACACGGTAAAAACATACAGACGCCAAAAAAAAGTCTTTTTGTACGTGTATCGTGAATATTTAAATAATATGTAAAAAACTCATCAAGTGTTGCATTCGATCAAAAAAGTTTCATCATTATAAGTGACAAGGTCTTCAGTTAAAATCAAACAGTCATTCAATTATTCGCAAAAAACGTCTAAATTTATAACATTACTAGGATAAGTATGAGTATACATATCACACTGACCCAAAACCAGCAAATAGTTTTGTAACCAAAATAATTACTAATTTTATAATGTTAAATTAATTATTTACAAGCGACTGCAGCTAATTACAGCTTCATACGTGCGCATTCTTACTATATGCGGATTGACATATTGTTTTCCTGCTCACGTATGTTGTATGTTTTATTGACAGTTAATTGTTAGCATGTTTTCTTAAACTGATGCTGTTTAAAAGCCCGTAGGTGAAAATTGATTTATGTTTGTTTCTTCTTTACGTAAAAACCACTCAATAGATTTCACTGAACATAGCTATAAAATCAGAATAACTTATAGGTTATAATTAACAAAGATATAGTGTGAATGATTAAAATTATAATTGAAAGTTCACGAACGTAAAGAACATCAAATCTATGCAATCCGCTCCAGCGTGCACAAAACCTTTAGGCTTATGAATACTTCGTATAATAGTGGCTTGTGTATAAAACGTCATCAGGTGGGTAAAAACGCAGAGAAAAAATATGAAGTGACAAGCAAAACATTATTATTTACGCGCTAATAATAATTGTACCATCATTGAAATTACATACACTAAATATTAAATATAGAAACCCCATAATGGAGAAAGTGTGCATTGGGGAAGGTCTATGTCCAGCAGTGGACTAGCACAGGCTGATGATGATGGATATTAAATAAATGTAAACTCAAAAACCGACACTCACGACAGAAATATCGCTTCTTCCAATACGGCCGTGTCATGATATTCTTCGGTGACAAACCCATGGTCCCACAAAACCTATTTTCGGTAACACTTATAAAACTGTTTTTAGTCCATATCTATTTTTAATTATCATTAACTTTTATCTATTTATGCACCGAATTGACAACCGCTTGTCAACTCGTATACAGCACTAATGACGAGTTGTATTAAATTGAAACTTCCTCCTATAAGGCTACGTCACGTATAAATTGGATTTTCCAAAGCTCGGTCGCGTATGACCACTATAACCGCAAACGTGTTGTGGTCGTTACAGGGGTCGTTTTCAGATATATAGGCCAGAGCTCTAAATAGGTAGGTAATGCCTAAGGCATTAAAGTCACGTGAGCATATGAGTGCTTGCGCAAAAAGATTAAGTAATTAAAAAAACAGAAAGCTAGTGTTCACATATGACTTTGATGATGATGTTAAATAAAATATTGTATTAGTTTTGCCCCCGTAGTCTAGTGGTATGGTGTGTGCTTTAGAAACCGGATGTCGTGAGTTGGAATCCTGAGGGTACTCAAAGACTCGTACAAAATTTCATTATTATTTCCTAGTTGGTTAGGGCAATTTGGGCTGATCACCCAGTCTGAGAGTAAGATGACCATGCCTCGGATGGGTATGTAAAAAGTCGGTCCACCCACCAACCACCACTGGACCAGCGTGGTGCGTTACGGTCCAGAGCTCCCTAATAGAGAAGGGGAAGCCTATGTCCAGGAGTGAACTATCACAGTCTGGTGATGATGATGATGATTAATTTAATACAACACTAATCGAAGAAATACGATAATATGATAATGCCTTAGTTCAGCCTACTTTGACTTTAAATTTGTAAAATGTCTAAAAAATGATAGCGCTAGAAGCAAGCGCGTTTCACCCATAAGAGTGCCCGACCTTATGGAGGCAATTAAGATTGACATAACACTTTGTTTTAGTTAGTCATCTCTTGTTCAGATAAGATATATCATTTATGGCAATAAAACTGTCATAAAAAGTTATAGATTTTGTTTGTTTCTTTTGTAAGTTTTTGGTAATAACCAACTTAAATCAATTGGAAGTACACCAGCATGTCCCTTCAGCAAACGAAAAGAAATATAGTTTAAACTTCATCATCATCATCAACAGCCCGTGTCAGACATAGGCCTCCTAATGCACACTTCATTAGTGGGTTTTGGACCCTTTCCCACCACGCTGGTCTAATGCGGGTCGGTGGTTGGTACGCCAGAGCCTCGTCTGTTGTTCAGCAGGGTACACCTCGAGCAGGTGAGGTTGGCTGGGGTCCGAAGGTGTAGTTTGGACCCTAACAAAGCCAAGCAAATTAGGCTTGACAATATGTAGCCGTAGCAAGTAATATTTATATATCTTTTTTTGTTATACATATAGCGGCGTTGTACGTATGGTGTTGTTTTTGTCTGTAAGTGATTGACGTCTCAGTAAAAAGTAATTAATAAGAATCTATTCCGTGTCTAAATTGATTAAGTAATAAGTAAAATATTGTAAAGGTTTAGACGTATGAGTCTTACGTTGTCTCTCAAAGGGATGACTTTTAATCCTAAGAGGAAAACAGAGGCACAAATTATTTAACAACATACCAAGGCAATTTTCCTTGCTGTACATTAAGACGGCAAATCTGCCATATATCTAGGATAAACTTATTACAAGTTTTGAGGAAAACAGACAACGGATACATGTCACTTGATATTTCTTTAACATTAGTCATCAGGACTGGTCTAAAAACTAGATTTCATTACGGCTAAAAATACGCGTTATTGCTTTAACTTCGCGTACGACTTAATATAGCGCAGGTCCAACAATGATCACGCGTTCACCCTTAAAACGTAAACGTAAGTTATTTAATAACTAGCAGTAGCGCGCGACTTTGTCCGCGTCCATACGTAATAAAATTATTCTAAACAAAAGGGCCAGTCACATTAGTTATCTTTTAGTAAAAGTCCGGAAAAATCAGACCAGTTTTCCCAAACATTAGCCACAACAACCAGACAGATAGACAAAAATTAAATAATTTTGTTATGTTAAAAGTAACGCTATCAACTTGTACTTATTAAAAAAAAAACTGTTATTTATTGTTACAAACAACACTTCTGTTTTACTATTAATATAGATAGATAACGGTCGTATCTAATCCTCAAATAATCCATACATAAAAAATTATTAACTTGAAAATCCCATCGCTTCAATTATGGATGCAATTACGAAGCATCTTGTATATAGGTACTAAACTTTTTTTTAACTGGAGGAAAATAGCCGAAAATCGGAAGCGGTGGCGTGCATTAGGGGGGGCCTATGTCCAGCGGTGGACTGACACGGTGATGATGATGATGAAACTTTTTCATTGGCTTCCTGGCGTCTGGTGATATCGAATGAGTAGTCTCGTCTAATAAAAAGACTACACGAAATTAATCAAATAACGTATAATTATTGTAAAAGCAAAAGTCAAAGATCTTAATTCAATAAAGAAGCATTACACTTTCTTATTGATTGTCAAACAAACTACCATCCGGTTCGGAAATGGAAGCCTCTGACCTAAAAAGTACCGGCGTACGGAACTCAGCATATATAGCCAAATGCGACATAACATTTAAGCAATAAATGTTAAATGTTTTACCGGTGCTAGGTCCCCTTTTTAGGAGACCGTCTGTGAGGTACATTCGAGTGCACCGTAGCCATAACAGGCTACGTGCTAAACCTTTAGTGTCCAGTTTAGACCTAGCCAGTATTTACTGGGTAAACGAGACTTAACACCCTATGTCTCACGGTAGGCAGCGCGTTGGCGATACCACTGGTATTGCCAATGTCTATGGTGACTACTTCTCATCAGGTGGCCCGACTGCTCGTCTGCCTGCGTATGCCATAAAAAAAATGTCTAACACGAATGGCGCCAAAAGGCCGCCATATTGAATTGCAACGCTTTAATTTTCAGGTTACATTGACATAAATTTGTCAATAATACTAAAGTATCTTCGGCTACTATTCGGTATTCGGCATTCGGCCACATTTTGTCGTATTCGGCCGAAAACAAATTCATGTAAAAATTTTTTTTGGATATTTTGGTTGCAAACGACATCGCTATTAATCGTTAATAGAGGTTTATTTCTCAATCTCGTATAGCTTTAGAAAAATACCTCTCATTATGCACACTACTCACGGAAGATAAAAGATAAACTTTAGGAAAAGGTTGTTATGATCGGTTGCAACTTGTATTATTCGAAAAGCATGTTTTTGTGCCAAATATCCGGCGCTTCGGCTGACAACATAAACCGAATATTCGGTATTCGGCCAAGTCACTATTAGTACAACTCTAATTGATACATCTCAAGTTAGCCTGCAATTGTTCGGTCACACATGTATGGTTTTATCTCCTGCCAGCCTGTCTCCGTAGCTAAATGCTAAGGGCGTGCGCTTTGGAGACACAATAACTTTTCATTGTTGTTTCCTAGTTGGTTAGAGCAACGCGGGCTGATACCGATTACTCTAACTGGCCCGATTGTCTGTGAAGTAAGATAACCCATGCGTCCGATGGGCATCTTAAAAGTCGGTCGTGCGCCTTGTCTCTCTTCGGTCGTGTCGGTTTTCCGTCCCATCAGCATGTGAGAGTGAGAGGAAGAGAAGGGAGTCTGAGTTTGCTGTTTTCTATAATATCTCCTTCGTAGATGGCTGATCTCTAATATATATCGCCGCCGTAGTCGAAATCGACTAGAAGGACATTATAGTTTAATCATGTTTTGCAATAACTATTTCTATTTTAACATTTTGGTTAAATAACTTAAGTAAACATATCAAATAAATAAATAAAACGAACGCGTCATTAAACCAATAAAGTTTTGAAGCCAATCGTGTTTGTCATTATTCTGTAGGTATTAGTATACCTCGTCTCAGGTTCTATCCGAAGCACTAAACATATAACCTAAGTACAAATGCAAAATATTTAAAAATTACTCACAGATATCGCTAATATTCAGATCGACTGGGCCTTTGACGGATCCATCTTGATCTATGCCGGTTGGGAGGCGTTCTGCAACACACACATCAGCTTGTTTTAATTGTCTAGAAAAAAACTAAATCGTTGGATTTAATAAGAGCCAAGGCTTTATTATTAGATCCCCACCTAAATATTGACTGATCACGATATCTCTGAAACCGAATGGGCTAGCGACAGAAAATTTGGTAGGAATATTCCTTGCCGAGTAGAGGTCAGCTAAGAACGGGTTATACGAAATTCCACCCAGAAGGGGGATTGGGGGGTTGCTAGTTAATTATATATATTTAACTATATGGGTACAATTGACGAATGAATAGTCATCGGTATGAATAAGTAAATATTGAACAGTCCATAAACATAAAATTTACTTATGTTTATTTTCAGATTCAAATTTGATTTTTTTGTTGTTATGAAATATTTATAATTGTACACAAAAAATAACGTTCAACGTGTTATATATTCTAATAAATAGGGGTACAAGAGATTGATATAGAAAAAGTAACCTGATTAAGTTTCAGTAAAGCCCCTACAACATTCATTGAATACAGCGTGTAAATATTTCTTGCCTGCGCTTGAGAAATGCTACTGATTGTAATCATTATAAAATCTAAAGAAAAATACATTGCTTATAAGACAACAAATGTACAAATGTGTTCGGCATGCATTTCTATGCTTTAGTGTTTGCGAGTGTGTTCGTGTGCGATCTGTACATGCGTGCGTGATCGTGCATGCGTGCGTGCGTGTTGTATTATTAAAATTTCACATCATTGATATTGGTGGTAGGTCCACTGTTTACAGGAGACCGTCTGGTGGAGTACCACCACGGTGCCTATTTCTGCCGCAAAGCAGTAGTGTGAAAACACTCCTGTGTTCCGGTTTGAAGGGCACCGTAGGCCAGCGTATTTACTGGGTAAACGAGACTTAACAGCCTATGTCTTAAGGTAGGCAGAGCGTTGGCGATACCACTGGTATTGCCAATGTCTATAGGTGTCGGGGCCACTTCCCATCAGGTGGCCCGACTGCTCGTCTGTCTGCGTAAGCCATTAAAAAAAAATATCCACACCGAAAAAATACGCCGAATATATACGTGAATTAAGAAGATTTAATTGACTGGGAATGATCTGTCATTCTTCCTTACAAAAACCGCAGCCTTGTATAATAATAAAAATCGTAAATATAAATTCACAATTCCATTAACCGCCTAATTCGTCATTAAAGAGTTATCACAAAATATAAACAATTAAATTACGTACATTACTAAGAAACGCTAATGTTTTTTTTTGCTTATCAACATTATTCTCTTGATAAAATATATTTTTGTATTTTCCCCGTTATATTTAAAAGAATAGATAAAAAATCGGAAGTTACATTATTAAAAAATATCTAACAAAACAAACGGTAAATATATTTAGTAACTAGCGATTGACTACGACTTTGTCCGCGTGGTAACATGTTAAAAATTTTTAGGGAAACTTTCTAATTGATCTCAGACAACTAAAACCTAACATAAACATGGTCTACGGAGAGTTATAATAACCAAATATTATTACTATCTATATTTAGTAAAATTAACTTTAACAATTTAGTGCTACAAAATGAAAACTTATCATGTTGAGAAATATAAGCACAACGCCATCTGGTTATAAATTATAAACATAAACGAAACTTTACTTTGCCACCTAGATGAATAATAAATGCGTTGACGAATTTTATTTAATGCTTTGTAATAATTTCTATCGTGAAAACGGAACCCGGAGTCTAGCGAAAGGAACAGGGTCACGACCACTTCGCCAAAGGCATGTAATATACTCACAAACATAACCTATTTATATACATAATGGTATAAACTTGTATCCTTCAAGTAGATATATTAGGAGATAATTGTAGCGGACAATAGAAAGAGGAAAATATTTCAAATTCATTAAAAATTAAGCATTAATTATTATTTATTACATTTCAATCATTTTAGATCAAAAGGATGACCACAAATAATTTTCCACATCAATCGATGGTCGTTAAAAAGAAAAAAACGAAATAAAAGTATAGTATATTTATTTATTTATTTATTTATACTTTAAGCACTAATTGTACATAGGCGGACTTAATGCCATAGGCATTTTCTCCCAGTCAACCTTAAGGTGGTGCAGAGATAATAAGTGGGGAGGTGCACAGATAAAATGAAAAAGAGAAGGTACCGGTTAAATATAAGTTAAACATATATATAAAAGATACCTATAAATAAAACAATATATATTATGATATAGATACATATGCATATATATATACACGTAAATATATATAATTAACATATATATGTATATATAATACTATAAATAAATATATATATATATATATATATATATATATATATATATACATAATTATAAATAGAATGATTGATACAAATTACCACATAAGTATATACATGACGACAGTATTAAGTTATATTTTGCAAGTCTTTTAATAGGTGCTCTTTGGTTTTCTTTTTAAAAGTAATATAACTTTTGGCCATCCTGATTTCAAGAGGTAGCGCATTCCATAAAAGTACAGACTGGATAAAGAATGTAGAGTGCATGAAGTCAGAACGGTGAACGGGACATTGAAGTAGACGATTATGTGTCGATCGAAGATGTTTGTTACTGACTTCATGTAGATACGAGAAATAAGAAGATATATACGAGGGTGTAGTAGGAGAATTTAGAAAGGAATAAAGAGTAGTCAGGGCTCGTAAGGAGCGTCGCTGACGAATAGGTAACCACTGAAGTTGGGAACGGTATGCAGAAATGTGGTCGTATTTACGTAAATTGAAAACGAATCGAATGCAGTTATTGAGAAGTCGGTCAAGTTTGTTGAGGTGATCTGCATTCAGGTCAAGTAGCACATGTCACCGTAGTCGACAAGAGGGAAAATTAAGGTCTGCACGAGCATGACTTTTGTCTGAATAGGCAAGATGGAGTGACGACATTCGCAAAGTGGCCGGTGTGGGCTGGATGAGAATAGCCGAAGATAGGAAACGGTGGCGTGCATTAGGGGAGGCCTATGTCCAGCAGAGGACTAGCGCAGGCTGATGATGATGATGATGATGAAAGTATAGTATTTTACCTTACAATTTCGTTAAATTTAATAAAAATCTATACTTTAATTTTTATAAAACTGACGTAAAGAAAAGGAAACTAATTGCATCTTATAATAATTAAAAGATTAAGAAGCAGTTAAATTATAATGGTTCAATTATCTTCAGTTCGAAAATTTTGGACACTATGAGTAAAAATTTGAATATATTACGTATAATTATATTAATATCGGGCCTTCAACAACTAGTTGCAACGCTAATTAAAAAGTTATATTGTGTTTTGACAATAAAGTGCTACAATCATGACAAGGGACGATCATTCATATACATATCTTCTGTACGTGTGATCTTCACTTTTAGAAAAGTGTTGTTCACCTAGATTGCGGGAACGGTAGCTTCCCGCGAATTCTCTGTTAGATGAAGCTTACCATAGACAGGAGTCTGGAAGCATAACTTCGTGGTTAACAAAAAACATCATATGCATAAAAAATATTGTCAGTTTATCGTCGCAAACATTGGCAATCTAATTATAATCGCGATTGTAAATGAAAGGCAATAGATGCAATATGTGCATACTACAAGTTCGTCTTAGACAGACACACTAATATCACAACATTACGCGACGATAATTTAAAAATCGACAAACTAAAAATCGGTTTAGTCTTGCTTTTTCTAATCTACGCTAATATTACGCAACAGAAGAATATCTTTACATAAACGGGCAATCTCAGTAATTAGTATTAGCGGTATGACATTTGAATTATTTTAATATCAAACGCAGACTTATCGAGGAAGGCTTAAGGCTATATATCATTAAGCTTAGATACTTAGTATTATGGTCCATTTTGTTTTATTTTTAAAAAATCCTTTTTTTTTATTGCGTTGATAATTAGTTTTAGCTCATAGGAATAAGAAGAATCAGACTAAATTAGGGTTAGCCCTAGGTAACTAGTTTGCAGATTAACTCGCGGACAAAAGCTAGTATTGCAACAAGCACTCGACACCTTTCTAATTGCATCACGTGTCAATTGAACGTGCTTCTAGTGTTGCCGTTAGATATAGTGTACAACTACGGTTAGATAATATCCATATAGTAAGGATTTTATAAAATAACACAATATGTCTATATTACAATTTTCAATAGAAAAACTTGATAAAATGTACAAGACATAAAATAAAATGATATACATAAAAACAAAGTTTTTATGCAAAAGCAGTTCCAATAATCTTGTAATGATGAACTGCTAACAGCGATTAGTAAAATGGTGTTTATAGTTGAGTTGTAACGAATTGAGAGTTAAGAGCTACATATATCTATATGTTTTAAACTGAAACTAAATTAAAATAATCTATGTAATTATCAAAAGTGATTAGATATAACTGCCTCCGTTTGCCTAGTGGTATGGGCTTGTGCTTTAGAAACCGGAGGTCGTGGGTTCGAATCCTGCGGAAACTCAAGTAAATTGGTTAAGACAATTTGGACCGATCACCCAATTGTCGGAAAACTAAGATGATACATGCGTCGGATTGGAATGTAAAATGTCGGCCCACCCACCAAACCGCATTGGACCAGCGTGGTGGTATACAGTCAAAAAATTCCTTATTGGAGCAGGTCCATCAGTGAACTGACAAAGGCTGATGAAGATGAATTAGATATGGATCCAATACACAATTACAATCCAAAAGCTGCTATAGCACTCAATCCTCAATGTTACTAATCATTGGTACGATTATATTATTAGCTTGTTTATAATTGGCAAATATATTTGAGTTTTTATTGTACTATCCGTTTGTTTTCTAAAAAAAATAAAAATAAATCAAATTAAAACCCTTTTTCTTTTCATTTTGAAGAAATAAACTTTAGTTTTTAAATTGGCTTCATTTTTACGATTCTTCTAACGCAACAGGTGTTTATTTGCATTAAGTTATGTGACTAAGTGACGGCGATGTGTAATACATAAACATGTTATTTACATACGTAACATTTGTTAAATATATAAATTGTTTTACCAAGAACGAAGGCTATTTCGAGTTTAAGTATCACTATATTGTTCTTGGAAATTGCTTTCCTTGCCTACACTTCTTGAATATATTGTCCCAGAACTTTTCTGGGTTTTATTACAGGGCCGGCTCTTCTAAGGTCAGAGGCGTCTTATTCCGTACCGGTAGATTTTCGACAATCAATAAGGGAGTGTATCGCTCCTATGTTGAATACTGATAATTGAATTTGAATTAAGCTGGCCATAACTTTCAAACTACACAAGATAGATTTTTTATTCGTATTGTTATGATGATTACGATCAATCCTATCACGCAGTTTCGACTAGACTTTGAGTTCTGGAGCGCGTTGATGATTGGTCCACAGCCGACCCTTTGCGATGATTGAACAAAACTGCGGTTGACACGTTAGCGTTGACACAGATTGACATTAGGCTTTTTGGCATAAATTCTGTCCCTTATTTAGATCGGGTATAGAGTTACTTTCTCTTTTTTATCGGTTAAATCTGGAAGATTAGCAGAACGTTTACGTGTTGGTAAGTGGTACCTGCCCTGCCCTGCCCGTAAAGAAACGTAAGACTCACGAAATCCGCTCACCGCGCGAGTCATGAGATGTTATGTCTCGTTTACTTAGTAATTACGCTGGCAACGGTGCCCTTGAAACCGGAAGACAGTAGTGTTTACAAACTACTCAATGGCGGCAAAAAAAACACCGTGAATGTTCTACCCTGGACGGTCCCTTGCAAAAAGGGACTTATCTCCTCTCCAGGAATGTTTTAAGACAACTGGCTCGAGTGTAATAGTATATTTGCTATCTTAGCAAGTTGGCATTTTATATGATGTTGTAAAGTGGAAAATGAATAGTAATTTTACAGGCACAAAGGTACCAACAACATATCGAATATTTAAACAAATATTAAGGTTTAATTAACAAATCATGTAAAAACAAGTGTTCGCATTGACAGCACTAGATAAGCGTAACGTTTAATAAATTAGAATATTGAATATATTTTTTGAACCCGATTAAATTATATCGTCATTAAACACAAAGAAGAGGTGATTAAAAAACACGTCCGTTTAAAACCATCTTAAAAAACTTTAACATATAAAATAAAATAATGCTTATAGCCTCTGTATAAGATAATTTCGTGAATGAAATTTAAATCAATGAATGACAGAAGTCGGCCAACTGGTTTCGACTATTTATAACATTTTAAAGTTTACGGTTTAAAGTCCGCCAACACTCGATTTCAGTGAATTATTTTTATCGATTTTGTTACACCAATTTAAAAATGTATATATTTTAATTTATAATATAAAAATGTATCTATACATATTATAAGATAAATTCCGCGGCAGCGTCTGTATGTCTGTCTGTCGGTTCGCGATAAACTCAAATACTACCGCGCAGATTGTCACGCGGTTTTTACTAATCGATAGAATAATTCTTCCGTAAGATTTAGGTATATAATTTGAATACTTTCTGTAGCCATTTGGTAGAAAGATTATAATTTGTCAGGATGTCGAAATAAATTCATAGCGTTCTGAGGCTTTCACGAAAACCTGCTAATTCCGATCTACAGTATAACAAAAGAGAGTATGATGGTATGATTAATTCATTTCTAGATCTATAAAAAGGTCCGCGATAGCATACGTCAAACCCATGAGCGATTTTGACGGACTGTCCTATTAAAGATAGCTGGATATAATAGATAATAATTCTTTACATGTTTCCAAGTCGGAATGAAGTCGTCGAGGCACAACAGCTAGTCTTAAGTATAACTAAAGGTAGTGGCAATATATTTTGATCGAAAAACGGTCGATTTGTATTATTATACAGCGATAATTGACATGTATTAAAAGTTGTGGATACATGTACATAATCGTTAATTTATACGATGAATTCGGAATAACAAGTGTTCTAGACTCAACATAGGTCTGGAATTAGTAACAAAGTAATTGATTATGCAGTAATCATACCGTTAATATTAGGAAAACAACGTCTTGATTTGTGTATATTTAACATTCAAATGAATTAAAATAATAAGTTTTTAGATCACTGACTTGTGTAATGCGTACCACATGATATATCCAAACAACGTAAATTCAGAACAACGACAGGCATCTACGTTTGTTATATTTTGATCACTCAAGAGATTACAAGATGATAATTCAGTTCCGACACTTTGTTGCTCTGAGGAATAAAATCTACCATTAATTTCGTATGTAATAAAGACAGTATGTTGTTATTTAATTGTCAGCTCTAAGTGATAGATGATAACTCTTTAGCACTTTGTCCTAGTTATAATTACAAATAAGTCCCGTGAGTTTTTTGCCATGTTCTTCTCAGTCTAGGAATCCTTTCGAACGTGGTAGATTTGACAACTCTTAGAGTTTCATCTCAGTATATTGAATAAAAGATATTCTGATTTGACAACGATCCTACAGCAGGAAACTACGAACGTCGGTACTGTTTCATCTAGGTCACCCTGTAGAACATACAACATTTTCCGACATTGATTCAAACTCACAAGACAAAACAAATACCTGTCTCTACACACTGAGACTCCATCGAGAGGTCAACCTAAACAACTGTCAAGTATCCATGAGCCTAAAATGTCAGTATATACTAGTATAAGGAAAATATTATGAGGAAGACGGCGAGTTTTGCACAGATTTCGTTTTGCATCGAACGGATACCCATTGCGTCAGACGAGGTTAGAAATTGACAATTACATATTGGTTTGCACTGCATAATTGCGATGCTACCAGGTTGAAGGCGTGACAAAAAATTTTACGTTAAAATCGGCTTTAGCTGAGAATCGACATGTAAAAGATAGAAAGCTATATTGCATATTTAAGCAAAACAGCCTCCGTAGTCTAGTAGTGTTGGCATGTTCAGAAACTTTTAACAAAATTTAAACCAATTAACAATAATTCAAACCAAATTATGTTATAATAGCAACCCCCAACCCGTCTTGTGGTTGGAATTTCGCAAAAAACCGCTCTTAGCTGACCTCTACTCAATAAAAGGAAAATTCTTACCAAATTTGAAGTCGCTACTCGCTTATGGTTCCAGAGATATCGTGATGAGTCAATATATTGGTAAGAATCTCTTTTATATATATAGATTTTAATAATGCTTCGGTATTTTAGTATGTATGTTATTTTATAAATAGTAACTCCTTACAAGTTCTTAATAACCAGTGATATTCCTTAACATGTAAATGTTAAAAAAACACTTACTTCATATCCACAAAACCCGCTACTACTTCATACATTTGGTTACTATCCGGTATTTCGATTATCCGAATGCCTTATGACAACGAATAGTCCCGATTATTAACTTTCCACTGTATTATTATGTTGCTTGTTGTTGATATTTGATTTTTGTCGAACTATCCGAACTTTGATTCGAACGATATTCGTAGACATCGTTGTCATAGTTATATTTATATGCATGATATTATTTATTCGCTTTGTGAAGATTCCTATGGTGTCAGCTATTTCACACACCTTTAGCCGGCGCTCCTCGAGTATGATACTATAGACTTATTCAGCAATGTCCTCAGTATAGGCTTCGAACGAGGACCAGAGCGAGAAACATCAGGTGTGCCGTCCGCCTACTTTTAAAGGAATTTGACCGGTTATAAACAGTCTATAACATAATTATAGAGTTCAGTTGTGGCTGAACTGAAAACTTTTATAAGAAGATGTGAAATAACGGCACGAAATTTTGATTTTTTACGTTCTTGTGGAAAATTTTATGACTGAAATAATGCATGGCGGTTAACGAACACTGGAGTTTCGACCGTGTTATGGTCGAACCGAAACTACTATAGATTCTTTACCTAGAGTAAACAATTGTCATCTCATTGGGGCCTAGCATATTTTTTGTCTCTGATGTTATGCTTCCAGACTTCATGTCTTTGATAAGCTTCATGTAACACAAAGTTCGCGGGAAGCCCCCGTCCTCGCGAACAAACTGTTAGGGCGAGCGAGCTGTTAGGTGGCCTACACTTTTTGTTAAAAGCGAAGGCGACAAAAGTCTGGCGACTGTATTAATCGGTTGCGTGGGGAGGTGAGAACCACCCGGGAACGCGGGAGTATGTAGTGTACTGGGTGTTTTAGTCTCATCATCATCATCAGCCTGTGTTAGTCTACTGGTGGACACAGGTCTAATGCACGCCTTCTCCATTAGGGGGTTTTTGGACCGTATCCCACCACGCTGGTCCAAAGTGGGTTGGCGGGTGTTTTTGCGTAGTATATATAAACCCACTGCCTCCGTAGCCTAATGGTATGGGCGTGTGCTTTAGAAACCGGAAGTCGTGGGTTTGAAACCTGCGGGGACTCAACAAGTTTTGTTTCCTAGTTGGTTAGAGCAATTTGGGCCGATCACCCAATTGTCTGAAAAGTAAGATGATCCATGCGTCGGATGGGCATGTAATAATTCGGTCCACCCACCAATCCTCATTGGACCAGCGTGGTGGGATACGGTCCGAAAAACCCCCTAATGGATAGGGGTGTATTAGGAGAGGCCTATGTCCAGCAGAGGACTATCACAGGCTGATGATGCATTTAAACCTGTAACGACACCACCAGTGTTGTCATTTAAAATCTAAAAATGTGTTCGGAATCGCTACACAAGATGGCGCGTATTTGCGACACGTTCCGTGCAATAAACGAACGAGTGGTCGGCAATTAATAACAAATTACCGAGTTCACCGCGGGCGATTATGCTATAAAAAATATATATATATTCAAGGTCTAGAGCGAGGCCTGCGACACTCGATAGGAAATCACAGTATTGTGTTTATTTAAACTGTAGCAGAGCTGCTTACGTACGATCAAATGATTCTGAATGGTAAATTAAAAGATGTAGGCGTTATCACTATGCCATTAATCATAAGCGAATCCTGTATATGGGGACTGGGCGACTTGTAGATTTTTTTCGTGTTACTTTAAATTATAATAGATCTTTAATATATTCACGCTATTCAAGTATGTGTTATATATTTTTTAAAAGCGTTGATTCCACCTTTTTCGATCGACAAAGTCAATCATGACTTTTGTTTTGCTATTTCATCGATTGTATCTTTACTGATTTGATACTAATTACAATTCTTGATAAACCTCCAAATGCGTATTAAATTTGACATAATATTACATTACAGATAGTGGAAAAGGCCGGAAGATCCTAACCTAAATGGGATAATCATCAAAAAGTATTCCTTATCTCTATTTTGAAGAAAAAAAATAGTAAGTGACTTATATATTCTTAAATAGACCATAACAGCAGCAACATTGGTATTTGTAAGCTCTATCAAGGTATGCTACTCAAAATACTATAACGCAAAGAAGAATTTATCGGAGACTATCATTTCATGTTATAAAAATATAACTTTCAGACGGCGTCCAATCGCCATAGACAAAGAAACGTCAATTAAAGAGCCATCGTTCGTGTTACACAACAGTCTAGTTGTAACATTGACCAACATTTCTAAATGCCAACATAATCTGTCGCTTGTAGCTTTTTTAAACCTCTTTTTACTATTATATAGAGAATACAAAAGAACTATTCTGTAAAAATTGATAAACTAGACTATTCGTTCAGTTCCATATCTATCGTTTAGCCATTTTATAGATAGAATTAACGTCATCATCATCCGTTAAAATATAACTTGCTCTTTACACGGTATCCCAAGCAACTAACTCATTAAGAGATGTTGGTTACCACCACGCTGTTCATTGAGCTGGTGGTGACAACTTTACGTCCCATCTGACGCATTGACCCTTACTTTTCATGTACTAATTAGGTATCGTTCAAATTGTCGTAATCGAAAAAACGAAAACTGATAACACAGTTGTTCTCCCTATGGTTTAGATTTATGACTTCGGTTTATATCGCGTAAGCCCCATACCTGGACAGAGGCCTCAATTGACGTAAATTCATAATCTTGGCGTCAAATGTCGATCTCCATTGGTTCAACATCATTGGGGAATTAAATGGCTGAGATTGAACCAAGTTAACACTCAGAAGACACAGTCTTTGACTGCATTAATTTAATTTTGAATAACTCAAAACCATTGACAATGTAACTAAATTGTTCTCCTTGGATTAAATTGACTCGTTATAGCTGCCAGTAGCCTAGTGGTATAGGCGGTGCTTGAAACCGGAGCAAGTGTATCATCTTGCGGCTCAACAATTTCTTGTTGTTTCCTAGTTGGTTAGGGCAGTTTGGGCGATTACCCAATTGTCTGAAAAGTAAGATGATCCATGCGTCGGATGGGCATGTAAAATCGGTCCACCCACACCCGCATTGGACCAGCGTGGTGGAATCGGTCCAAAACCCTAATGGGTAGGGGTGTATTAGGGGAGGCCTATGTCCAGCAGTGGACTATCAGAGGCTGACGATGATGATGATGAGTTCAAGCAATAAGAACGAGTTCGCTTATGGCGCCTTTAGTGTTTGACCTTAGACTTTCACAGTTTTAGCTAATCTGTAGCGAAGTAATGACACACTAGGCTTTTCAAATTTTTTAATGAATTCTGAACTATAACTTGCATCCACCATTTCATGCACTTTTTGGAATAATATAATATATAAGTATAGTAATTGCCTAGTCCTTCCTTGCATTGCTATTTTACGTTTGTATCTCAATTTTCAATCCATAATAGTATTGATAATGTTTAAAATATATATATATATATAAAGTTTACACATCCATACGCTATACCCTGAACAAATAAGGTTTGGAATTTATGCCAACAAACTTTTGTGTCACAGATATATAATTTAAAACCAAAATGTCGGACGTTCTTTTTTTTTGAAGAGTTAAACATCTCGTGGGGATAGAACATGCGAGTTATAGATGAAATTAGTTAGCATAACGTATCAGAAATATTAACTTGTTTAAATTTATATAGAGTTCTGCTTTAGTATATGAAATATTGTTAACATTTTATGTTCGCATAAACGATATCAAATCCCTATAATATTCATTTCAAAATTTGATGCTTTGAATATTAGGACATTTTTTCCGTAAGTCCATTGATCGATGACTTCCAAAGTATGATTAGTTTTTCGTGTAATAAAGATTATATAAATACTCAAGTGTACAAAATCGATCGGTTTTAAGTTGAAACATCATCACGTTGAATAAAAAGTGATTAAAAAGTTTTTACGTTTTGACGACCTAATTAATTTAGTTAAATTATTGGCAGATTTATTAGTAAATAAAAGTGCTTTAGAAATACTTAACGAAACTATTACAAGAAGTAATTTATTTTAAATGTATAAATACTTTTATTTCTCACTTCTATATAATCGCAACGACTTTAGTTAAATTATAATATAGAGAAAATATATTCGATATATTTTTTAAAAAATAATTAGTAATTTTGTTTTGTAATACTGAAAATACACTTCAAGTTAGTAAACTCATCATATTGGACCTAGCCATTTTTTGTTTAGTAGTAAAAGCAATGACATGAACGGGACCTTCAACTGATGGTACAACAACAACAGCAGCGTGAGACACCACACACTTCTCTTTCAACCAGTAATTATGATGACTATGGCTCATTAAACTGGAGACCAGACTGACTTGTGAAAGAGGCAGGCACTGCGGTGGTACTACCCCAGATGGTCCCTTGCAAAGAAATAAAAGTACAGATTTACCTGAACAACAGTTTTAATTATAATTCAACCAACACAACAGTTTTAATTTTTTGACGCCATTTTGATTTTATGAATTACTTTCTTTTTTGGTCTAGGGTATAGTCATGAGAATCTATAGGTAAGTAAAATTAACTACATTGTAGGGTAGACACTATAAAATATTAAAGGGTACAACAACTTCTATATAAAAGTTTTTAAGAGACATTTCCCTTATACTTAGAGCTGCTGTAAAACTCTTGTTTTAAATGCAATTGATAACCCTACTCATTCTACTCAATGCAGTTATGAGCAGCAAGAGATTTTACATTTTAAACATGCAATCGCTGTCTGTCAGTGGATTTTATGGCATTTTGTTATTTTTGGTCATTATTGGTATGGTATGGTTATTACTGCTATTATTATTAGTGGTATGGGTGTGTGCTTTACAAATCGGAGGTTGTGTTCGAATCCTGCAGGGACTCAACAAATTCTCATTGTTGTTTCCTAGTTGGTTATGGCATAATGGGCTGATCACTCAATTGTCTGAAAAGTAAGACGATCCATGCATTGGATGGGCATGTAAAAAGTCGGTCCACTCACTAACCCACATTGCACCAGCATGGTGGGATACGGTCTAAAATGCCCTAATGGATTAGGAAGGCCTAAGTGCAGTAGTGGACTATCACAGGCTGATGATGATTTATTATTTTGCAATTATTTAAAATTATTCCCAACATTACACTTTTATATAGAAATAATGCTGACAAGGACAAATGTTATTCAAAGCAATAATATGATTAAACTTTTTTGAAGTTGTTTCCTTCTTATAGAAGTAATAGATTTCCTGCTCACAGGCAATTACATAGGGAAGTAACACCGCTGTGTTATTTTTGGCAAAAGCAAAAGTGTTCAAACACTATACTGTGTTAAAGTTTGGAAATAAGTAATGACTTAGCAACGAAGCTTTAGATAAAATAGCATTTTACCTAAAGCTTATGCACAGTTTAAATTGTTATTTATATAATAACTTCAAATAATAAAAAAATAAATCATACAAAAGATAAGGCTATTAGACATATATTTAAAGTTAGGTAAATGTAACAATGACTAAAGAAGTTAATATCAAACAACCAAGATACCTAAGAATATTCTGGTTGACATTTGGTCAAAGTATGTATGAAATTGTTTTTGTTTAAATATAGGTTTTTTATAATATATTTATTATTTATAATACATCAAGTAGTCACTAATATAATTTACTTTATTTTCCCCTCCTGCTGTAATATGTTATACAATACGATTAATTTTTTGTTCAAAATATGTTGAAATAAACCTTTAAAAAATATAAACATTCTAGCGAAACTTCATTTTACTATATAAATGTATATTAATTATTTTATTGCTATAACAAATGATATACAAATAAAGTCATAAAGTCAGCCAATCAAACAATAACAGATAAACAACACATTCAAGATATATAGTATATAAAATAATTTATTACAATAATTATCTAAATGTTCCTACACAATTTATGTATCAGTAGGCGCCAGTGGTACATACTTTTAAGTCAAAAGGACTTTAACTCATTGTACAGCATACAAAACGTAAAACTAAAAAGATTGAAGTTATTTACTGTTGTTGGCTATATTTTTAACCAAATCCATATCAGAAATCTAGAAGATGATACATTGTATACTAGATTAACTCTAACATTATGACACTCAGTATCATAGATTATCTATGGAAACAGAATCATCAAGATCTCGACGGAGCCATTATACTAAAAAGATGAAGGTCTATAGAAGGGGTGAAAGTATGGTTTTAAAATAAATGTAAAGTAATGAAATGCAATAGAATCCCGAAAACTGTATTTGTCACATATTGTATTTGCATAAATAAAGGAAAGTATTATCCATATTATCTTGGTTACCAATTTTAAAGTTATGAAAAAATGAGTTATGGTGCCTTTATACATAAAAAACAGTTATGCACTGCAAGGTACCTATCTCTCCCCTATTAAGAAACCGACACTTTAGAAAACTTAACCAGTTGAAGTGTAAAATGTATCAAAAATAGATATTTCTTATTGTACATCTTTTTATGTGCAAGCGAAAACTATAGCATACATGTACATTGAATCAAGCTATGTACTTTAAAAAATATGGTACATAGCACGTCTCAAATTAGTAATATTGATACATGAGCCAAAGATGCACTATACATATAAGTTAAGCCATCTATAGATGTCTAAAACATTGACATAAAATTGATGCCAAATTTTCCAATGGCAAGCGATCATTATATCTGTTACAATTGCATTAATATGTACAATAATAAAACTAATCACTACTTACAACTTTTAATGTGTAACACCTAACAAGCACTTTAGTTGGTAATTAAAATATGTATGATATATATATGTTAATAATAATATCTCCACCCTTAGATTGCAAAGGATGTCTCCTTTAATGTTAATTTAACCAAAAATTGTGAGTTTTGAATTTAATTAATAAATACATCATTTTCTACTTTTATATTGCATTTCTAAAAATAATATGGGAATTCCAAGAAATTAATAACCTATTTTTAGTTATGGCAAGAATCATTTCATTCTGTTACTTAAATTTGAACTATATTTATTTTTCTTATCTATTATTACCCAACTAATGATAACAGATTGAATGTTTATTGTTAACTAATGGTGACAGAGAAGGTCAGTTCTTGACTAGACATTTTTGTTAACAACATTTATGAATCATTATACCCAGTGATAATTAATAACTCGAAACAAATTGTGTATTTCTAAATAATGATAAGCTATTACTAATTTTTTGTTTGTTTTTAATAGAGATACTTTGATTTGAGTTTTTAGTGAAAATATAAAATGTGAACAATATGTATAATAAGAATTTAGGTGGAAATTAATTTTTAAATAACTATAAACTGTGTTGCTTTCAAGTAAATAAAATTAAAACATTATCACTTGAGTTGAAATGCATTTTAAATATTTGTATTCAAAGCAAAAAAATAATTATTAGTTACTTTTTACACTGCTTCATGCTTCTTACTTCCATAAGAATACATAATGCTACACATATAGTAAACTGCCAAAAAACTAAGTATTTTTGCCAAAAGACTAATAAAAAAAGATCTGAAATCTTTCTATTCAAAACAGTAATTTCAGTTCTGATGCCACACAAAAATTAGATGGAACCGAATAAATCAATTTACCCATGTAAAGTTCTGATTTGTTTCTATAGCCATGTAGTATGTCACCACACAATGATAGATAAATGTGAGATTAGATGGCTTAGGAGCTCAAAATCTAACTTGTGACGTTATTTTAAATTTATTCTAAGCTCTAGTACCAAATCTTTAAAGCCAATATTAAGGAAGCTACATGCACAGTAAAAACAAAATACATCTGCACCAAAATTATATTGTTTAGAAAAGTGGAACTAGTAAAATAATTCAGTGTTTGAGCATGCTTAAGTAAACTCTACATTAAGAAGGAACTAAATGGAATATGTTGGTACCATGTATGCAATGAAAATTTTTCATTATAACTATTTTTTTTAATACAATGGCAAAATGTATCTCGGTACCTTGATAGGAATTAAAGAATAATATGTTTGAATTTTTTTCAATCACTTTTATTGCAACAATAAATTCAATAAGCAGGAATAGACAAATTATTTATCTAAGAAATGAAGGGCATTACATATAACACTGTCAAATATTTAAAAAATACGAAAACCTGTTTCTGTTGAACCAACATGATTGATATATGCATAATTTTTTTTTAAATAAGCACATAATATAGTTTCAAACACCTAAGCATGAGGAAAACATCATAGTTCATCATACAATATTTTATCTGTGGTGATAATCAAACCCACACTCTTTAGGGTCATTGACCAACTGAAATTTTATGTTGTAATTTGTAAAATATTAAAACTCAACTTTTTACTACCACATTTTTCTACCATTACTTATCCAGAATCGAACAGTATTTGTTTAGCGTGCTGGTAAATAAGCGATTAAAAGTGCGTAAACAGCAACAATAGAACATAAATCCAACATACAAGACAAGAAAGATTTCTGGTTAAAAATTAAAATCCTAAACTACTTTAGGCGCGCGGCGTTGCGGATTGCGGCCAGCGTGAAAGATATTAATAGAACCACACTCAGCGAGCTGAGCAACAGACTGAGAAGGAAGCTATTATTTACAGTACCGTCTGGAAATGTACTAACGAAAAGACCTGGCCGTTACCAAGACTGATTTAGACGGCGATATTTAATGAAGTATGTGCAAAGTGCCAGACGCGGGTGTCAATTGTCATCTAACGAACAACATGGATGAGGCATGCAATCTCTTTTCACGCGATTTACCTCCGTTGTTGTCCATTGCACTATAAAACGAATGTCTCGCTGGCAGACACCTCACGGCCTTCTCTCTGTTGCACACATTTATTTCAACTTCGTCATTTTAACACTGATCTAAACACACTTGTGAAGTTTCAGATAGTATTCTGCGACAAACTTTAAACACTAAACCTTGCTAGTTAGTAAGCAATCAAAAAGTAATACACGCACGGTCGACTTCACTATACGTAAACTAAAGACGTACCTCCACGGGCATGATCCTGTAATAACTGGCTCTTCGCTCGTCCAAGGAACGAGTTATCAAGGTCTCGTCGAAATCAGCATGCACGCATCCATGAACTTTTAAACACAAATTGAACGTACAAACAACACTGTCCTTGCAATAATGTAACCGGATTGGTAAACTTAATAAAAATCTTCGCACAATTTGTAAATGAAAATTATTCGAGAGATAAAAGTTACAAGTCTGAAGTTAACACTTCGTCCGACGGAGTGAACGTCAAATGATGACAAACTGCCTAATTGTGTGCGTCGGGTGTCTCAGACACACAGTTAAAGAACGTCGCCTATTGGTTGTTTTATGTAACATGGACAACGTGACGAACGCGGATATCGCGCATGCGCAGTGTGAATTTAAAACTTTTTAACACACGAACAGGCGAAAACAAAACATAACTACCTAACTAGCGAACCATTTCCCGCGTTTTAATTTTGAATAGGCAAAGCTCTAGGAGGACTGCTATGTATTTTGTATTTTCAATGTTTTTTTAAACCTTTTAATACTAAGTACCGTTTTTAATGTTGGTGATTGTAAATATTTTAATACGTTTTACTATTTATGCTACTGTCTACCTGATTTCTCTATCATCGGGGTCCCGTGATTTAAAAGGTTTGCCAGAGGCTTTTTTTACATAGATTAGGAAATATTATTTATTTTTGTCGATTGATGGAATCAATTGTACACTTACAAACAAAAATTATACACTTAAGCGAGACCATTTCATCATCAGAAAATAAATTATAAGCACCAAACCTTTACATTTCTTTTCTTTTAATTTGCTCAAATAATGAAGCATGTAATAAAAACATGTAAATATGCCTGGTTGCTCATTTTTGCCATCTTTCTACCGCCGGGGTCAGTGCTCAGGGCCCTGAAATGGTGTAGGGGCCTTAAATAATGCTTAATGTAATAATAATAAATACAGAAGAAAGCTAAAATTTTTAATATGTTTACATGACTAGTCTATTCAACTTAACTACTGTTTTATTATGTAAATGAAGTTTTACTTTATTTAGTTCTAACATAAACATTGCAAATATTTTCTCTTTCGTACAATTTACTAGCAAATGAGACAAAATAACTGTATTGCCGTGGAAAGCCTGTGAGTCACAAGATCAAAAGAAAATATTTAATTTAGAAGGGTGAGTCATCGCTACCCTTAAATGCTAGAAAGAGGAAAAGTCTGCAGGGAAAATTAAATGTAATGTTAGTCGTATTTGTTTTGCCGAACTTACTTATTGCCATATACAAAATGAGAATCATTCAGGATAAAAGAGATTTTTATTACTAGGAAGCACGTAAAACACGTATTTAGCGCCAGCAACGCGTAAAATATAAAGTTTGCATCGCTTTTAAAAATGCGTTATTCCTATGATCCATTGAGCCATAACGTTAAGTGAAAATGAATACGTTCTTCATTTGAAATATAGAATAAAATTGCTCATTTTCCTGTTAGTACAACCAGTGTTCGTATACGTCGTTATAATTATGAATAGAAAGTTAGTTCATGTTGCAACGGCCGACGTGACTCATTCGGCGGCATAGCGACGCGCCTGTCACTTCGCGTGTGGCGCCAAAGTACGCCATTTTGCCTTTACACTTCGATTCAAATTTCAAAGCGATATTTTTAATGTAGCCCTCTTTGTACACCCTATTCTACCCTCTTTTGGAATTGCGTGGTATAACTTGTTATTATACGATATGCTAAAGGGTAAATATACCGCAAAATGTCAATGAATTATTTAACACGGCCGTCCGAAAACGTTTTTGTATGTTGATAATTAAAGCTGCTCTAAATTTTAACCGCTATTCATACGCACCTACAACTTTTTTGATGTGTGTTATGTACGAGAGAATGATCTAAAATTCAAGATCATTATCAAATTATTGATAAGCATTAAATAGAAAATAAGCTGGTAACGCATGCGGCGTGAACTTAAAAAAAAAGTACATCTCGTTGTGGTTGAGAGATAAGGATATTAAATTAATAATTGTAAGTTAAAGAGCAAAAGCATAATCGAAGTAAGATGATATAATACATTCTATGCTAAACATAATGGCTATATTCTAAGAGCAATTTTTTTAAGAATGGCCACAGTACTTGAAATTTATGAATTTTTATCCAAATTCTCATTTTTATCACCATTCCTCGGCATTAGATAAGATAAAAGTAGTGTTTGAGAGGTGGTGGATTCCACTTTACAGTATGCCGTCTGGGTGGTACCACCGCGGTGCCTATTTCTTCCGCAAAGCAGTAGTGTGTGAAAACATAACTGTGTTCTAGTTTGAAGGGCAGCGTATTTACGGGGTAAAAGAGACTTAGCAACCTGTGTCTGCCTCCGCAGCCTAGTGGTGGGCGTGTGCTTTAGAAACGGAGGTCGTGGGTGCGAATCCTGCAGGGACTCAACAAATTTTCTTTGTTGTTCCTAGTTGGTTAGGGCAATTTCGAAATAAATCGGTCCACCCACCTACCGGCATTGGACCAGCGTGGTGGGATACGGTCCAAAACCCCCTAATGGAATGGGGTTGTATTAGGGGAGTCCTATATCCAGCAGTGGACTATCACAGGTAACCAATAACATTACCAACGCGCTACCTATCGTTAGCGTTATTGGTGATGGCCATAGGCGTCTGTGGCCACTTTCCATGACATGGCCTGACTGTTTGTCTGCCTACGTATGCGATAAAAAAAATACAGAGGACTTAAGCTATGTTACACCATGAAACTTCCAACTATGACCAACTATTGTAGTACTTTTTTAAAACTAAAAGCATGCAGCCACTAGTCTACACATCTTTCGAATAATATATATCATTGTAATATGCGGATTAACTATGTTGTTCCGTAATTTAGGCGCCCTTAAATCGGAACACAATAGTGCTTTTGCACTACAGTATATACAGTAATTGGCACCACGGTGTAATTCTCTCTCTCTAAACAATTAAGAAAATGTCTCCCATTAATCTCAGGAAAATATACTTATATTTAGTATTTTATTATTACTAACCGTCCATAACTTATTAACTCGTTAAAGTTTTAACTCAACGTAGGGACAAAATTGGCATTATTATTTACTTAAGTGCCCAACTTTGAAGCAAAAAATCTCTCATCGTGTATGAAAGTCATCCTAAGTTATGAAATCATCATCATCAGCCTGTCCACTGCTGTACTTATGAAATATATTATTATTATTTTCAAGATATGCTTCATAGTTGCTTAAAAAAACAAATAAAGAATTCTCCTCATTGAATTCGGTTACAAATGGAGGATCTAAGTCTATTCTATTCACTGTTTAACACAAAACAATAGGAATAGCAGATGTTATAAGTAACTTATGTGTTTCTAATGCGTGTTCCTTAAATATTATTTTTAATAACAAAGCCTCTACGTGAAATCAGGCAATACCACCGTACATGTTTACCACATCGAAAAACATGAAACAAAAAGCACTTTGCCAAATACAAACCATTTCTAGTTTAATAATAGCGAAATTACCATACTCCACCTAAATATACATGTAGCCTAATTATGTTCGAAGTCATAACCTAAAAAAAATCATAAACCGTGGCAGTATTGATAAACCTGTCATCTATAAAAAAAGAAATTAAAAAGGCTAGCTGGTTCACAGCAGTCAAATCGGCGTCGTAGGCGATACTATCAGGAATAATTTAAAGAGTTGGGGTGCGCCGCGGCGCCAGTCGGTTCGGCGCCCTAGGGCTACCGACAGGCGACCCTAACAGGCAGGTACAACGAGGAATTGATTGTTTTGTATAATTCCTCTATTATATAATTAAAGCATGCCTGCCGCTCTGTCGTCGACATAAAAAGCCATCCTAGTGTTTAAAATAATGTTTATTAGTAATTTAATTCCTGTTTAGTAACACTAGATCACTGTTATAGTTATATTCTAAACAAAGTAAATCTAAAAATAGGTATATACTAATAAAAGAAGGAAAAACTCATGGTTTACTAAGATGACTTTAAATACTTTGGACGAGGTTTCAGGCGCTTTTAATATTTTATTTTGAGCATGTACATTTGCGACTACTGAATGTATTAAAGTTTTAGTCGGTTCTTTAGTAAAATAGACTTTGACATTTTTTTACCGCGCATTGTTGTTAGTTAAGTTATCGTTAGCATAATGAAATCTAAATACAATGTTTGTAAATTTAGTTACTGGTAAAAAGAACCATAATATGCTTTGACACCATTTTCAGCAAAGCGGCAGGCCTTTTTGTTTCATTTATCGCAGTCGAAAGTACACGAACAGTGGCCCCACTTGATGTTAGATACTAACCGACGCCCATAGACGCTGCCTACCGGGAGAGATAGGATGTTTCGTTTCGTTTACCCACTAAATACCTTCGTTACGGTTCCCTTCACACCAGAACACGGTAGTGTTTTCACACTGATGCTTTGCGGTAGAAATAGGCACCGTGGTGGTACAACACCAGACGCCCGCTGTAAAAGGGCGGGTACCTCCCACCTCCGAAATACTAATGACCAACGACTCCATTTTCATCACAGCCGTCAGTCTATGTTGGGGTTGGGCCACGCAGGTGATATTACCTCTGTGTCAGATGAAGCTTGCCATAGACAAGAGTCTGGAAGCATAACTTCATACTTAACAAAAAAGGAGATATTACAGTGCACTATGGTTCGCACAAGCGCAGGCAAACTATCTTATCCTTAAATTTCAATATTTTAAAGGAAAGAAAACGACAGCAGAGAGATTAGGCAATAAGCCGACTTTTATTTTTATTTTTATTTTATTTTAATTTTAAAACAAAATCCACAGCTCATAATTGTTACAATTATAAACATAGTCATCATACATAAAAACTTAAAGCCAGAACTGGATTTACATTATCTAGGTAGTAATATAGAAGTATACAACAGTGAAAAGTGAACAAATATGACAATTTAAGCAATAAAAAATGTATGTTATAAAAAGACACAAAAGAAACTAATTAAATACTAAAAAAAAAAAAACATTGTAAAATGTCTCATGTTGTGTGTGTGTGTGTGTGTGTGTGTGTGTGTGTGTGTGTGTGTGTGTGTGTGTGTGTGTGTGTGTGTGTGTGTGTGTGTGTGTGTGTGTGTGTGTGTGTGTGTGTGTGTGTGTGTGTGTGTGTGTGTGTGTGTGTGTGTGTGTGTGTGTGTATGTGTGTGTGTGTATGTGTATGTGTGTGTGTATATATGATTAGTTTGTTGTGATAGTAGTAGTATATGTTATGTATGTATATGTATGTATGTATTATATATATATATATATTATATATATTGTATATATATATATTATATGTATATATATATGTATATTAGTATATATATATTATATATGTATATATGTATATATATATTGTATATATATATATATATATATTATTATATATATATATATATGTATGTATATATATATATTATATATATATAGTATATATATATTGTGATATATATTTATATATAGTAGTATTAGTGATGTGTATTATAATATATTTGTGTGTAGTATTTAGTGTATGATGTGTTGTGTGTAATAGTATTGTGTTGCTGTGTGTGTTTGGTGTTGTAGTAGATATAGTCGTGTGACTTATGTAATATTTAGTTTAGTATTTTAGTGTATGTATTGCTGTTGAAACTGTATGTAGTTATAATAGTAGTGACTATATAGTGTTCTAGAGTGTTAACCTCTTCAGTTATACTCTTAGAAGTACCTTTTAAAATATTACTTGCGTGTATTAACATATGTTAGTCTAGAATACTTTATATATAGTTCTTGTACACGTTATGTAACTTATTGACTAAAGTATTTTGAAAGCATATCTAGTCGAAATGATTCTTGCGAACATGAACAGGCTCTACATGTACTGAGTTCGAGCTTTGGGAGATAAATGCTGCAAATCAATTTTGATCAGTAAGTTCAGCCTCAGTCAAAGTTCTTCATTAAACCTATTTTTGTAGAAAAGGTTCATATCTAAACGTACGTGACTGTTCTAAAACATTATAAGTCAATAAGTGAATCCTGCTAAATGTTACATAGATTTGCGATTACTCTGCGGTTTTGAGATTTCTAAATATTTAATGAACCTATCTGGATCTTTTCTGAAACATTTAATTTAGAGTAATATATTGCAGATTCAAGTAGTGCTACAGTGATTCAAGAATACTTCTTACGTATGAATTGTAAAGTAGTTTTATACAAGTAACATCAGAAAAAGGTTTAGTTACGCGCAATATAAAACCTAGGCTCTTGTACGCTGAGTTGACTATTGAATCAATATGATGTGAAAATGTCAATTTGTCATCTATAAGGATTCCTAAGTCCTTCACGACAAATTCTTTATTAAGACTGAAACCGTTAATTTTGTAGTCAAAGACAAAGGGTTTCCTCTTTCTAGTAAACGATACGTAATGGCATTTACTAACATTTACATCTATACAGTTATCACTATAGTAATTCTCTAACCGGTTAAGATCAGATTGGAAATTCATACAGTCTGAAAGATTAGAGATTTTCATAAATATTTTTGTGTCATCAGCGTACATGAGAAACTTTGCATAGTGAAAACATTTACTAAAGTCATATAAGTAGCAAATATATAAAAGAGGGCCCAGGATGGACCCTTGAGGGATTCAGAGGATATTTCAACAAAATTAGAACGATATCCTCCTAGGACCACTGCTTTAGACCGTTTCCACAAATATGACTTTATCCACCTCAAGATATCGCCTCGAATACCAAGCTCGTAAAGTTTTCACAACAGTATGTTGTGGTCTAGCAGTCAAAAGCCTTCTCGTAATCAGTGTAGACCAATCCACTTGAGAACCACCATCAATACATGTCTAACAGAGTCAATAAAAGTACCCAGGTTGGTGTCAGTAGAACGACCCTTTATAAAACCATGTTGTTCAGCTGGTACGGAATGTAATATAACGGATAGACATATATATGAACAATTTTTCAAATAGCTTACTAAGGATATTTAAAATTGAAATAAGCCGGTAATTTTTAATCTTTGTTTTGGGCCCTTTTTTATATATTGGAACAATATGTGCTTGCTTCCAGATATGTGGAAAGTGGCCGGCCTTAAGATATCTATTAAACAGTTGTGTTATAGGCGCAGATAACGAATTATTACATTTGACAAAAAATATCGGTGCTAATTTATCATTACCAGCGCCTTTTTAATATCAAAGCTTACTAATTATTTTATGTATTAAGTCTATACAAATCTCAATTCTATGGATGATATTTGAGTTTGAATTGTCATTCTCAATTAATGGTAAATAATTATTTTTAGTATGTGTAAAGTTTGTTTGAAAAAAGTTATTAAATGAATTACAAATTTGTGATGGACTATTTAATTTTAGCTCACCATATGACATTTGTTGGGGATAATTGGAATAATTTTTACGCCTTGACTTGACGTAACTCCAGAACAACTTTGGATTTGATTTAATTTTGTTTGAATTTTTTATGTATGACGTATGGCATTGTTCTTGAAGAGTTTTCTGCCGTTTTCTTAATTCTGAAAATGTTGCGTAGTCGATAGGATTTCTAAACTTTTCCAAATAGAGTGTGTTTTGTTTTCTCTTTTATCAAGTTAATAAGAGCTTTACTGTACCAGACGGGATAAGAATTACGGCCACTGGAGCGGACTATGGTACACTTTATCAATTGATTTGTAAATAATTTCGTAGAATTTCTCAGTTACTTTATCTATTTCTTTCTCTTGTTCAATAAATGTCCAGTCATGACCTATAAATGTTTTATTAAGTGTTTTGTAGTCGGCCCGCATGTATTGATATTTGTATTCTGTACATGATATCTTAAGGGTGGTATTAGAATATCTGCACTAGACATGTAAATGGCAGGGTGGTAAACATCTTCATTTACTAGTGCGTCGTAAGATCTTGCAACCATGAGGAAAAATTTGAAAAACTAAATCAAGCATCTTGTGCTGATTATTTAAAATTGTATTTTGTTGAGAAAGACCTATAAAGAACAATAAGACAGGAGATCAGAGGCCGCATTCTGAATATCGACGGAACCTTTTCTAACTATTACAGGTTCGCCCGTTGTCCAGTCAATACATGAAAGATTAAAGTCACCCGCAACTATCAAGAAGTCGTTGGGGCATTAATTAGTTCCTTAGTTCTTACTGGTAAAAGTTTTTTAGGTAGAATATATACAACAACGATTTGAATGTTACGCAGAGACCCAATGTTTCTTTCTGGTACCGTTACCAAATCACTTCAAGATCATTGACATTCAAATCTGGTCTCGCGTAAGCTTGTAACTTTGAACGACACAAAATCATGACACCACCTCCCAGTAAGCCCCGATCTCGACGAAAAACTTTGTAACTGTGATCACTAATCTCAGCGTCTAAAATACCATCGCAAAGCCAAGTTTCCGAGACCATTACAATGTCGATACCAGACAATAATAAGTTATTGCAAAATATGTTTGTTTTTGTCCGTAGACCCCTTACGTTTTGATATAATAAAGATAATTTATTATTACCAACTTTATTCATTATGAAATATAATAGTATATCGAAACAGATGCGCTAGAGTCAAGACATTATTAAAAAAAGTCATATAATATTTAAAAATGAAAGAAGAGTCTAAACGCCATATAAATAAAATATTAGGGTAATTCACTGACATTTCGCTGTAGGTGCGGTAAAAGTTTAATATTTTTATTCTTTTGTCACGGTCACTATCTGAAAGAGATGTTCTGAGTGGAATGAGAGAAGTGTTATGTGGTAACTGAATGGAGTTAGGTGTGTTGAGTAGAAAAAACTGTATTAAATATAAATAAAAACTGAAGTTCATTAGTAGAAGTTTTAACACTACATATGCAGCATGAAAACTAACTACAGTACTTTTAAAACAATATTGGTCAAATCCTCCGCTGAAGACACAGTGAAAGGGGAGATGTTTCGTTTTTTCGAACGTAAATACGACAGTTTTTTGTCCAGACAAATTTATAATTGGCTTCTTTAGCTCTTTGTTTACACGAGTTTAATAAAAGTTTATTCTCTTTAGTTAGGTGTTCATTAATAAATACTCGATTATTATCCTCCCCTTTTCCAGATGCCCAGCATTAAGAGTAAGATGCTTGCGTGACGCTGCAGAATTCTATCTTTAATTGAACGTTGCGTAAAGCGAACGATGATAGGACGTATATTTGTCGAGTTTCCGGCTCGTCGAGGTTGTACACGATGAGCAAATTCAACATCATTCTGTTTGACAGCAACACCGATATGTTGCGATAATTTTAATACAATGCTTACGGTATCTTCTGATTTGTTTTCAGGAATACCTCTTACTTCGATGTTCTGCAATCTACTCCACTGCTGCTGCCTGATATTTTCTTCTTCCAACGCCCTAATTCTTATAGCATGTGCGGCTAAGCTATCCTTAAGAGATTTATTTTCTTCCTTTACAATCTTTACCTCTGAGGAAGTGGCTGCAAGGAGCTTTTTCAAGTCCATGAACTCCTTTCGCATGTCGTCGTACTGTTTGCCTATGAACGCTACAGACTCTTGATACTCCGAACATTGATTTCGTATTGCAGTAAGCTGTTCAGATAATCCTTTGAGACTAGATTGAATAACTGAGCTTATTTCTTGTCTTTCTAATTCTAAGAAGTGCTTTAACCTGTCTTCCGTGAGAAAGTCATTTGTTATCTCAGACTTTTTCCACAATGATACGTTGCTTTGATTTAAATCATCTGACTTTGGTACATTTAGATGGGCTGGAGGACGTATAGGTGTATTTGTGTTATCTTTTTTAGGTATTTTACTTTTACATTCCAGACATCTCCACGAACACCTACTTTCGTCATTAAGAGTCCTATACCTTTGAGGTGAGATGTTAGCACATTGTAGGTCGTATTTGTGCTTGCAACCGAGACAACTCATGTACCTTCTATCGGTTATTGGTGTTCTACATGCTCCACAAATATTTTTTTCCATCTTAATTACAATATAATATGCAATCGAAAATGTTTAAATAACAACAATTGCAATATTTTAGTTAAAGCAAATGCTCTGAGCTTTTTAGTAGGCGCTAAGAAGATATTATGAAGAAATACGATACAATGCGTCACAGCGGGCTGACCGCGGGTTGTGGTAGGTCAGGGTCGTTGGTGTGTTGACGTTTAAATAAAATTTTAAATTGTTCTTACTCCTTTGGTTGTAGATATTTGGTTGAAGTTATTTCACAATCACAAAGTTTGTTAAAAAAGCTTCACATACATGCAAAACAAAGGCAATTTTATGAGTGTTTTACTGTAGATATTGAAATTTTAATTCTCACACAAACAAGTTGATGTTCACTCTTACACTGTCATGGGTAGTTGAAACATTTCATGTAATAGTGGGCTTATCCAACCCATGAAACATTAATTTTACAGACAAACTGGTGATTAACCAACCATTGCTCTAACTAGGATCAGTAACGAGAAGCTGACAAGTCTTAAAATTTGAATTTGAATTCGAAAACTTATCATAACCACATGAATTTAAAAATCAACGTTAAACAATTTTAACAAAAAGTTTCCATTCATAAGAAATTTACAACACGTCACATAATAAAGGCAACGTTCCAAAAAAAAGCAATATATTCAAAAATCTTTATGACATCCGTTCAATAAACTGACAGCTCACATTGAAGAAAAGTTTTGTAGCCGATCGATATATTTAAAAATGCCCGAACAATCAGCAAAGATGCCACAAAACCTTTTACCACCAGTCAGGACTGGGGCTGGTGATATATCGGAAAGGGAGCTCTCCAGAGAACGGTACAGCCTGAATTCAACACCAGTAGGGTAAGTTGTGCTATCCATAAATGATAAAACAGCCTGGTGCGTGCGTGCTGCTGGAATGCTTAATATATAAAATTCTCAAGTCACAATGTTCGTTTCTACCTCCAAAACGGCTAGACCGATTCTTATACTTTTTTTTATGCATTTTCAATAAGTCTGAGAATCGCCTACTATCTATCCCTAAGTGATTTTTTGAAAAACTTTATGATATATTTAAAAAATTATTATTAAATTTTCACTTTTGTATAACCAACCCCTGCTTTTTAATATCATATAATATCAATAATTTTATCATTAGATTAAGATAGCATTACAAAAGCCAGGTCAGAGGTGTCCTATTCTGAATCGGTTGTAGCGTCCTTGACAATCAATATGCGACTGTAACACTAATACTACTGTTGAATAAAGATATTGAATATACTGTTAGCTTAATATCGTTTAACAGACATATAATGTTTGTTAAGTCACATAAAATTTTGTCTATGTACCCAATTTTACCTTTATCTTCCGTGTTTTATACTTATTTCTGCTAGTTTAATAATTTAAGACGAACTCATATGGTACAGTCGTATGGTAATTATTGTTCTTTGGGTACGTTATCAACGTTACGGTTATTCATGACCTTTTATAACCCTTTTCTGCGTCCTTAGGCATAAAAGCGACCGTACCTTATTCATCCGATTGTTATTAACGCGCCCTACCTCTACGAAATGCAGCGTTAGATACCACGGGGCTAAGACTATGGCTTTATTGAATTATTAAACTTTCCACTGTGCCCTTCAAACCAGAGTAGAGCAACGCTTATTCTATGCTGTAGATATATCGCGCTCTTTAGTCGGTTCTTCGTACAGAACTTTATTTAATTTTGTGTTCAATTTCCAATGAACATATAACTGTAGCTATTGTGGTCGCGTGTTATTTACAATATATTTGAAGCGTTAGAATTCTTATTTTTACGGGTGTGGGGAATGCCCGATATCTCTGTGTTTTGGTTGACGCAAATTGTGTTAGATGAAACACATTATTACTAATTGTTCTGTTTTATAATATAATACATTGATGTAATGGGAAACCGTCCCTTATATGGTATTTGTCAATGACTCAAGGGCGTAGTAACCGCACTAATAGCATCAAGTATTCTATTTGTTGTGAATAACGTTTTATTTTGACCGACATCCCAAAAGAAGGGCTACTCAATTCGTAGCGTATGTTTTTTTTGTTACCTCGTTGCTCCGCTCCTAGGGCTCCGATTTAGTTAATTCTTTTTTGCATGATTGTAATTATATTGGCTTTCCATTAGTCCCATTTTTTTTTAAAATATTTTGTGATTAGTAGTTTAACAAACTCTGCGATTAAATTACGAACACTGCCAAAACCGTAAAAGATAGACATAATGTAATAATGTATAATTATACTACTTGTATTGGTCTACAAAAAAGTCCGCTATAGCATATAACTATGTTTTAATAATAACGCACAATAAGGATTGTAATGTAAACTTTTTTTTAAATTGAAATTTCGTACAAAGAGCACGTTGTTGCCTGCTGATATTAATAAGATATAAGTTATGTTATAAGGATTGGTAAGTAGTTAGTATAAATAACGTTAAATTCTTTTGAGGTATTGTAAAAACAAAAGATTTGAAATTAAAAATAAATAAAAAAAAAACATTTAAAAAACTCGTGTAATTAGTTTTTTGTTTTTTAATTTCAAAACCTACAAGAAACAAATTTTCCCTGAAAATCTAATATTGAAATATATTTGAAATTGATGTTTACACTAGCTTATTGATAGTTAAACACAATGCCACCGGTTCGGAATAGGTCGCCTCGGAGCTGAGAGCAAGCGGCGAGAGATAGAACGAATGCATTCAAAACCTAAATGTTCGATTATAACACACAAAATATAGTAGCCAATCTGTTAGAGGTTTTGATACACTACTACTGCTTCACACAAAAGGTAAATAGAAGTTATCCCCGTCTCTGAAGAATATTATATTCTTAGGATAATATATTTTTCTTGTCTGGATATATGTATCTATGCAACAAATATTTATTTATCTACTCATAATTTAAGTTTATAAATTGTAGTCGCGTGCAACCAGCTCATCCGAAGAAGATCCTCTACTCTGTGCCCGTTAGCAAGTTTACGGCAAAGGGCCAACCGCCCAGCCCCAACTTGGCGAGGATCAAGAGCTGCCTGGAGGAGTACCGATGCAAGGGTCGCGCTCCGAAGGTGCATGTGGCACACAAGGCCGCCTCCATGGAGGACCTCACACCCACCAAGAGGGTGCTGAAGGGCCGCATGGCGGGACGGTAATCAACACAGTTTGTGTTTCCAGTTTGTATATTTTCATCGATGTGTTTGTATCCATCTGTGGCTGTAGTAATTTATGTGTACAGGAAACAGTTGAGTGCAGAATTGTACGTGTATAAGCGAATATTAATCGGAAAATAGCCTTTTATCTTAATAACATAACCTAACCACAACTAATATAGTTTTCTTTTCTATTCATCGCATTTATTTACATTTGTGGTCTATGCACTTTACAGCTCTTGTGGTCATCACCGCTGTAAACTGCACAGGTCTCAGTTTTCCAAATTTCTTGAATTAAAAATATAATTTAAAATGTAAGTAAACGCGATTAAATCATTTTATTTATGTGTAGTATTCGCGTAAAGAAGGAAAAATATTTTTAAAATAAATATAGTTTGAAAATATTTTTTTTATATATTAAAGGGGTGTCGTCTCCAGAAAAGAGGCGGACAGTACTTTAGCTGTGGTCCGTTCGCCTTGTGCTCACTCGTCGGTGGAAGAGCAGGCTGCCGCCAGGATCGGTAGGTTTATGCTGCTTTCAGCGTGGCGGCAGAGGCGGCAGGAGTTGCGGTGTCTGCGCAAGACGCTGGAGTTTCAGGTTTGAATCTACACGTGTTTGTGACACTTAAGTGGTAGTTGAGTTTTTAATATAGATGCCTCTACACTGGTCAAAGAATAGACAAATAGAAAAGCAACAAAGCGATTCTGTATATAATTTTTTACCATCACTGATGTCAATCACTAAGTAACAAATAATAACAACGACGTACGCATGTAGCTATTTGGTTGCTAAGGATTACCCTTTTTTAATAAATTCAATTTGGCGTTTGAAAGATAGCAGAAGCGCGTTTCAATCTTATACATTAATAATATACCTTGCATTATTTTTAATTGGGTTGCGTATGCACAGGTGACCAGCAGCGAACGGCTTCGAGCCCAAGTGTGGGCGCTCAAGTCGTTGCTGGACTCCGACAACAGCAAGGTCCGGCTGGCGATGCGCGAGCTGGACCGCCTCAAGCAGCTGCTCCACGACAAGGAGAGGGAGAAGGCGGTCCTCGAAAAGGTTGACACTTAAGAACTCTTTGATTTAGAGCCCAATTGAGGAAAAGTACAGTAGAAGTAGAAGTAAAGTAGAGTGAATAGTGAAAGTAGATGGAAAAGTTGCCAGGGTATTTACTACTTCAAATATCTGTTCAGACTTATATAATGGCTGTCGATTGCCGCCGACGATGTCGACCTTTTGTGAAACAGGCTCTTATTTTTTTCTCTCTCTTTTCTCTTCTTTTCTCGTCGATGTACCACCGGTGAAACTGTGTGTACCATAAAATAATGCGAGATGTTCAGTAAATAATATGAATCTTCTAGCATATTGATGTACAACAGTCTTATAAAATGCCTTTCTAAGACACATGCGAGTTCGTTACCGATCGTACCTTTGGCCTCGATGCTTATTCTTGCTTTCTTGCGGCTGGAGCACTCAAGAATCCTACCGTCTATAGTGCACAAACTCTGCGACCGGGTGTAGAAGGACCTTCTAATCTGTTCCCTGGGTCTTGGCAAATTAATTAAAAAAACACTCGCACTGTATTAAAAGTTTAACCGGACATCGGGGGTCGTTGGTTCCAATTGTGCGAGGGAATCGACTAACTGTCTATGTTGTTTCCTAACTGGTTAGGGCAATGTGGGCAAAACCCGATGGTCTGTTAAGTAAGATAGTTCAAGCGTCGAGTAAGCATGTAAAAAGTCGTCCTGTGTTTGGTCTCTCTCCGGTCGGGTCGGTTATCCGTCCCATCGGAGTATTAAAACGTAAGGAAGGCGCAGTCCATCTGTGTTTGTGCGTACACCTGTGCACTGTAATATCTCCTGCGGAAATGACTGATTTCTTACATAGATCGGCGGAATCGGTTACCATCTTCAGGTCATTACAATCGGTTTTATTTGCTAGTCGTAAAAACTTATTTGTAAACTAAATAAGCTTAAACTAAAAACTACTACAATTTTATTTATTTATTTACTATGTTTCTTATTGAACTTTGAACGTTCCGTCCGATTGTCACACGATCATTAATGTTATCAGTAAGTTTAATAACACTATTGATTTATATCCACATTATAATTAACAGTAAATCATTCTAATGTGGCAGTCGCTGCCAATCTATTGTTAATTATATACAGTATATATCATAACATATTCCAATGTTTTATTGAAATTAATTCCATTGGAGTCGTTCTAATCAACTTCAAAAATTGAAGGGGATTATAAAAAAAATTACCCATTTTTTTTCATACATGATAACCCCTTTCATTTTTAAGACACTCAAAAGAGGTATTATTCCAGCGAAAACTTTTTTATTCTGTATTCATAATTATAAAAGTACCTATATATGTTAAATGATGAAGGCTAAATATTAAGTCTCCGTGAAATAAAAAGTTAATATTAACTTAAGTACACAAAAGAAAGTTAATATTTTTTGAGTAGGTACGTATCTCTTTGTTTTGGTCCCGTTTCTCTTAGTATGTTTTATTTTCTGTTATATTGTTGATATTTAAACAAAAATCGTTCGTTTACACATGTTATGACTTATATCGGGCACCTATTATGATCCTTATCCTTTTACAAGTTAATTTATGATCGTTAATAACAGATATGATGTATAAAAATTTTCCCCTGATTCCCTTTTTTGTGTCAATTTTTGAAAAAAGTTTCCATATTTTTGTACTAACAATAACAATTTTACACCAAGTTTGGGCTTCCAGCTTGCATGAATCTGCGCGTTATAATAATATTAAATGGACGATTTTCGAAATCTTTACCTTAATAATAATTTGTAAGCTACAATTTAGGCATATTCATGAGAATCCTATTTGTAGTGTTTTAACATTTATCCATCAAAACGTAAATGGATTGAGAAACTTTATATAATGAACATGTGATTAAATCAATGAAACTGATTGAACTGTATAGCTTAATTAAGACAGGTTGCATACAGGCTTTCAAAACCTTTCGTTGTCATATTATACAGGCTTACTTGTATTGCAGGAACAACGAGCATTGGAAGCGGACATTAGCGCAGCTGAAGACAAAGCATCCGAATTGAGCATTGGTAAGTTGGCATTATTAGACGAAAAATCGTGAGGTGACATGGTTAAACCTAGTTCTTATTTATCACCTGTTCCCATCATGCTGTTACCAAATAGTATAGGAATACAGTTTTGCAAGAGTGTCTTTGATCTGAACCCTACAACTCTTAGTTTAATTGTAATTCATTGATGTGCTGGATATCAGGATACTTAAATCGACTTACCGTCAAAAGAGTTCTTGAGCTAACTGTTTTAGTGCTTATACAACTGATAAATAATCATGAATTGAGGGAGATGATTATTTGATAAAAGAGAGTGCTTTTAACGAACGCCGATATAAAGCAGACTCTTCAAGACATTTAAGAATTTATGTAAACGAAGTAACCCATAGAAATGAATCAGCTTAGTAAGATGTTATTAGTTGTCTGTCACAGTGTCAATATATCAATGACGTTTTCACAATAATAACGCTAGATATGTCATTAGATATAGCCAATTGGTAGCTTAGTAGCTTCACAACTTTAAGTAGTAAGTAAACCATAGCACTTTGTTTGTTGAATCATGTAATTTGGATTTATCGAGTCTGCCGTCGTCGGATAGCGCATCAATACTTTAGATTTCCTTTCTATTCCTTTTGCTCCCAAATTTCAAATTTTTTGTTAACTATTAAGTTATGCGTTTAGGCTCCTGACTATGGTTAGTTTCATCTAACACAGAGTTCCCGGAAAGCTGCCACTCCCCGAACTTTTTGGTGACCAACACATTTTGCTAAGAGTGAAGGATGTATATCCTTTTGTGTGTCCTAAAGATGGTTGACGATCTTGTGACTGTTGCCATCGTTTACCGGGGGTGGTGACAACCGCCTTGGAACGCGGGAGCAATAAGTGTATCCTGCTTTTTGTCATACTTTCTCGATAAGCTAACAAACTACTGATGTTAGGACTCCGCAACTGCCGCAACGAGCTGGACGCCGCCCTCTCTGCCGGCGAGGAGTGCGCGAGGGCGTTGGAGCGTCAGCAGTTAGCCACTGAGGAGGCAACTGCTCAGCGCGACCAGGCTTTGGACGAGGTAGTTGCTTAATGCGATTGGCAAGTTTATTTATAACCGAAAGCTTATGAAAAAATATGACTTTTTTGCTTTTTGTATGTTAAAATTTTTGTTAGACACTTTAGCAGAAAGAACGGTATAGTTGTTTTATAATATAATAGCAAACCACTAAACTCCCTTGTGGGTGGAATTTCGTAAAATCCATCTTAGTTCACCTCTTCTCGGCGAAAGGAATATTCCTACCAAATTTCAAGTCGCTACACCTTATGGTTCCAGAGATTTCCGTGATGAGTCAAAATATAGTTGGGAATCTCTTTTATATATACAATTGTATAAAGTTACTAACTAAGCTATTTATAAGATGATATAAAATATTAATATGATAAGATGACATACTTAAAAATCGGATGTTTTGTCTTGTTAAAAAAGCAGTGATTAATTCACGCAAACTTTAAACATTCTAGCTGTTGTAATTATATACTACGACTATCAATACAAAAAGGTTCAACTTCGTGCCTTTTAGAGAGGATTTATATAATCTCCAAGTTCGTTTAAAATTAATTGGATAAACCCTTAGGAAAATCTCTTATGTATTGCCATATAAATCGATTTATTTACACAGGTATCACGGCTGGAGGTTGAGCTGCGGAGGCGGGAAGCCTTGATGGCCTCTGCCGAGCTGAAACTCTGCGCTTTGAAGAAAGACTCTGAGAATAATCAGGCGACCACCGATTGGGCGATGCGGAAACTCAAGATGGAGCATGAGTGAGTTCTAAAGCTTATATGACAACTAAATAGAAATTGTAACAATTGCAAGTCACAATTGCTAGAAAAAAAAACAAATATAAGTCATATGCACTTTAACATTTAACTTATCCTATAGGAATGAAAAAGTCCGTTAGTAGTAAATTAGATATTGTTTCTTGCTATATAGTGAGAACTCCAAATAACTACGTCGTCAGCCTGTGCTAGTCCACTGCTGGACATAGGCCTCCCTCTTAGGGGGGTTTATTGTCCCTAACAAACTAGGAAAATAATATAAGTTTGTTGAGTCCCCGCAGGATTCAAACCCTCGTCCTCCGGTTTTTAAAGCACACGCCCTTACCACTAGGCTACGGAGGCGGTCATTGAGTACTGCATCGTAACAATTTATAACGCAGAGGTTTTATAGATTATTGGAGCCTAGCCATATAAGAGATGACGTTTCCGTTATCACATGACACCACAACATCAGCCACTCATCATGGCGGTGGTCTGCACATGACAACGCGATCTGGCTCAATTTGCGTTTTATAAAAGACTTTGTTAGAAAGCGAGTATTGCATGTGTCAAGATATTGGTTAGAAACTAACAATATTACAAGCCTTGGTTATTTGAAGACTATACGTTGATGTGGTGATTAATCCCACGCTATTTATCAATTCAATCCAATAATGTTTTTTTATGTGTTTCATGAAATATTACTTAACATTTAACCGGGCCGTTGGAATTTTTATAGATGAAAATTGCGCTACAACAAGTGTTTAATGCTTGGCGGCGAGATAGCAATAATGTTATTTCCTCTTTTCAATTTCCAGAAATTAAAGATCGCTCTGTTCAACCTACAAACACTACTAACTAAAAACAGCTGAATTGACATGAAATTAGATATTTGATACGATAGTTATAATAGTTTAATATTCTAACCACGTTGACAGAACTAATCAATAAAAAAAATTGCCATCTGTTTAGAAGAGATTATGCTCCTGTTTATTGCCATAGATTACACTCTTCCCTTTACAATCAAGCTTCAATCGACAGAACACATAAGTCAATGAAGCGATCTGCCGTATTGTAACCGACCGAAATTACTAGTGGTCTAGTTCTGTCACTGAACTTTAGCACAGTTACAATGAGCTTTAGTACTTATAGTGTAACCATAGCTGAATTAAACACGATGGTTTTTTGTATTAGTGCAAGGGTCCGCGCGGAAAGAGCTTGTGTGCGGGCTGGTGCGCGGGCGGCAAAGCTGCGGGCAGCGGAGGTGACCCTCAAAGCCTGCGTCAGGGACACGCAGAGACGCCTGTCGGAGGTGCAGCGCCGCTGGCTGCCCCATCCGCTGCTCAGGTTGGTGTGGATAATGACAACCTGTATCAAATCATCGTATATCAAGTGGTCATGGGTGCTACGAGAAGGTGAAATTGTTTTTTTTATCTTTATCATCAGCCTGTGATAGTCCACTGCTGGACATAGGCCTCCCTTAATACATCCCTATCCATTAAGGTGTTTTGGACCGTATCCCACCACGCTGGTCCAATGCGGGTTGGTGGGTGGACCGACTTTACCTGCCCATCCGACGCATGGATCATCTTTTCAGAACAATTGGGTGATCGGCCCAATTGCCCTAACCAACTAGGAAACAACAACGAAAATTTGTTGAGTCCCGCAAATTCGAACCCCGACCTCCGGTTTCTAAAGCACCCGCCTTTCCCACTGGGCTATGGAGGCAGCAGGAAATTGATTTGAACAATAGTAATTATGGGCGTGTGCTTTAAAACCGGAGGTCGGTTCGAATCCTGCGAGGACTCAAAGTTTTCAGTTGTTGTTTCTAATTAGTTAAGGCAATTTGGGCCGCTCACCCAATAGTCTGAAAAGTAAGAAGATCTATGCCAAGCCATGCGTCGAATGGGCATGTAAAAAGTCGGTCCACCCGCCAACCCGCATTGGACCAGCGTGGTGGGATACGGTTTAAAACCCCCTAATGAATAGGAGTGTATTGGGGAGGCCTGCAGTGGACTATCACAGGCTGATGGTGTGTAATGGTAATTACTCGATTCTCATTACCCAGTATTTGACAGTTTGGTGATGATTTATCACTGAGAACGAAAGATGTTCGACAAGACATCGTTTTTATAAGTTACATTATTTACTTATCATTGCTTAGGCTCCAGTTTAGGTGAAGAGACAAGTACTCCCTAAATTTTTTTTGGTGATTAGGTCTTACGCTGTGACGTGGTCTTCGCCACTGAATTAAAATCAGTAAGCTATGAAGCGCTTTTAAACATTAAATAGACAAATGGTGAACGTCATACAATGACGAAATATAATAGATAGGGGGTTATTTCAATGGGTTGGTTACTTACCTAAATGGTGATTGAGGTATGACCTGTTTATATGGTGACAACCATAACCATAAAATTAAGGTAAATTAAGGGTAGGTAAACTTTCACCGTATCCACAAGCACGAGGCGTTTGATTTTAAGTTTGATGAATTATTAACCAGACTACGATTGATCAATAATATTTTTCACTCTTAAATTGTATACAAAATATCTGCAAATGCATATTTGAGTATCATAGGAGCGCAGGCAATCAACCTTTGGGCCGCTCACTACAAATATTTTAAACCTGCGTCATACATTCTCATGAGAATTAGGCTAGAATTATAAAGTATACTAGGGTAGCAGTATAATAGAATAGTAGGCAACATGAACTTTAACAAATAGTAATATTAAAGTACTGCTAATACTTTATTTTATCATAAGGTAACTTTAGTTTCATGGTTTCAAACATCCTGCCCGAATCGATACTTTATATTAACGCCTTTTTTGATTTTGATATATATAATATTTTTGAATTCTTTATATACAGTTTAGAAAAAGAATTAAATGCAATACTATTTCAACTAAGTTTTTTGATCCCCTAGCATGCTGGAGTCTGCAAAGACTATGCTAATTCGGCATTCTTCATTGCACGACGCCTTCATCTGGTCCCTTCTGCCAGCAAGACACGGCTGTTGACCATTTGTAATTAATAAACAATGGCAGCCATTTTAACTTTTGTATCTGTGTACAATATTATGATATGGCTTCTATTTTGACTATTACTGCATCTAAATTTAGATAATATTAGTAATTTAACATTCTGAAACGAAATAAGTTATTCTTATAATAGTAGTCAAGATTTAAATTGGTTTTAGGGCACATAAGGTGAGTTCTTTTTGATTTTGTTGTACTTTAGTTTCATAGGTATGTTTAAGTATTTTGTTAAAATATTATCTGTAATTTTATTATTGCTATATTTGATAAATATTGTTAGTAAGTGTTATACAAATAAAGAATTTGAATAAAACGCTCTTTTATTGTTAACTAGCGACCCGCCCCTGCTTCGCACGGGAGCTATGTTAATAGAAAATATACCTACAATAAAATAATACATATAAACCTTCCTCTTTAATCACTATCTATTAAAAAAAACCTCAATTCCGTTGCGTAGTTTTAAATATTTAAGCATACGTAGGGATAGAGGGCCAGAAAGCGACTTTGTTTTATTTGTAGTGATGCTGACAGTAGGTACCCACGAGTATAGGTAGATATATGTATTTATACAACTCAGGTGGAATGAAACTCTTCAAACTCATCCATCGTCTTTATTTCAGTCTTAAAATGCTATTCAACAAACTATTTACTACAAAGTAACAACATTTGGAATGCTTTAAGTTTCTAATTTAGAGCCGCCATCTTGAATCTTGAAAAATTTCACAGAATATATGAAAATAAGAGATCACAGTAATAAATTCCTAATATATTGTGTAACAGTTTTCTACGTAATCTCGTCCAATGGCGCTCTACACAATCTTACCACAACCACATATATCTACAGAATAACTGGTTTTGATTTTGTTTTATGAAATATTTTTGACATTCTATCAGGATTAAGGACAAAAGAGCGTAAAAGGACGGCGCTACGAACACAAGTAAAGGAGACTTACATTAACTTTGGGTTTTCGACTACATTTAAAGCTTTTAAAATAAACATTGTGCGAGTCTTAAAACATTCGATAAATATGTATTTTACCTACAGGTGACTAGGGGTACGCGTAATAGGAAAAGAGTTAAATAAATATGTACGTTTAAATATGAACACTATTTGACTATAGCTATTATTTTCGCAGAGTAAAAATCACAACTGTCATTTTATTTACATTGTCATGACATGACTCAGTTTAGATTTGGATAAATATGAGATCGATTTATTTATAACAACGCTACAGTCTACTTTTCAACATCAGTAAATTAAATTATTTGGGCTATCTATCGTCATTGAATATAGATATAGTGACAAAAGATTTTGCTTCGTAATTTTTTCGGAAAAGTTCGTATTTATCGTGCTCTCTCAAATAACTCCAGCACCGATACATCTGTACAATTACATTATCCATTTTGACATTTGTCACTAAACAATACAGATTCGTAATGGATATGAAAATATTTGAGTATTCCGATAAAGATCCGATATTTCCTGAAAAAAATTATTTCTCACTACATCCATTCCCAAATGACACGTTTTTTATTTCGGTAACTATTTGAATCAAAAGAACGACATTTTTTTTTAAACGAGACCATCCTGTGTGATGTATATTGAAAGTTAGGCATTATTTATCTGGAAATCCACTAATGCATAACAGAGCTGGAAAACTTGAGCAATTATTGTATGTTTGTTAAGTTAGCATAGTAGAGATATTTACGTATATTGTTTAAATCCGACGTAACTCTATCGTAACTGCATGTAAAATATAACGTAAATGATTCAAAAATTATGTTATTTTCATCTATACTAACAATATTCATGAGATTATTGAATCATGTGTAGTATTCACGTAAACACAGGAAAATATTACTAGTATATTCATTTGGTTTATGGTGATTTTTTTTAATAATTCTGAAATAATTATATCTAGTCAATCATTACAAATTATTATCTGAAATTTGAATGATTTTAAATCGAAGAATAATTTTCGAAATCATTAATTTAAGGACTTAAAAAGAAGAATCTTTTGAAGATTTAATTTTTAGAAAAATATCTACGCGAGTTATTTGTAGTTGGTAAATGGTACTTTTATTTAAGTTACTTAATTTGAACGCGCCTAAACTAAATAAATATCTTTTTGTTTTATATAAATATAACTGTTCGAACCGAAAATCGATTAGCAAAAAAATATTAGGCCATGAATTTAATATTAATCACAGAACTCATCTAGTACAAAATCTCACATTAAGTTTAAAAAATATTAATAATAGGCCCTTAGGGTAACGACAGGGACAAACACTGGTCAAACAACTTATCAGTACCGCTATATAAATACATGGAAAATATTTAAATAAGAAGGAAGTTATTCATTAAAACACGTTTCATCTCAAGTGTTTTGCACATAATATCCATTAAAAGAGATTTCTTGTATCTTACTGCATTATTATGATAATTAAAAGTTATAAATCGCTTTAGAACAGTAATAGACATATGCTTGTTAGCGATAACGGTTTTTTCGTTCACGTCAACGATCAGTTGGCGGTTGACCGTCATTATTGTCGTCATTCACCAATTCCAAGGCCGATGGACTCAAATTGGCAGGATCCTTTACTAATTCTACGTTGTTGCAGACAATCGGGATTATCGTCTGATATACAATACGCCATTTCGAAATTAACTCTTTTTTTGTTTGATATCGTCTAAAATTACTTGTCTTATACTACTTCGGATTTTGAAGGTTAACGCTCAATACCAATTTCTTATATGAATTTGTATTGGTGTGCGTTCATTACATAAATTCTGTAGCGTCTCCGGATCGCCCCAGGCGTAACGTGTCCACGAGTGGACGGCGTGTGTCGGCGACATCACCCGGCGACCACCCAGAGACCACCCAGAGACCACTCGGACACCACCCGGCGACCACCTGGTGACCACCCGGAGATCACCCGCCAATCATGTGTTGTTGTATGTTTTTAAAAACCCCGTTGAGACAGTGCGGAGTGGGGGCCGGTTGAATCTAGAGAGTGTTGACCTTAAGACTACAAGGAGCTACATTCTAATAAATCTGGAGTGCAACGTTGCAACATTATAAAAAAAATACCCTTTAAGTAGCAATAAATAAATAATCGAATCAAGGAGATTCGATATATTAAAGTGTAGTGTAATGTAGAAGTATTCATTTAACGAGTGTTCAGTGCTTATATGGTCGTGCTATAGCATGACATATATCATTCATGCTAATAAACTCTAATAGAAATAATATTCGCCTTCCACATTAGTACTTTAGGGGTCACTATTTACCTCCTTAGGCCAATGGCATTTTCTCTCGTACAGATTTCTAACGAAGGTACGACTAACACTTCAGGGGAGAGTGGAACGCATAGATGTCTATATTCGGATGGTTAGATCATGCCGAAGCCCTCGCCGCCCTCGTTGATGGCCCAGAGCAGCGCGCGCAGGAGGTGCTCGTAGCTGTCGTAGTCGGGCAGGCAGAGCTGGTTGAAGCAGGTGTGCGCGGTGGGCAGCGCGCCGAAGGTGGGCGCGGCCGTGAGCTGGAAGCGCGGGCTGAGGTCGCGGAAGCCGCCGGCCGGCAGCTGCGAGCAGCCCGTGCAGAACTGCAGCAGCCGCGCGCGCTCCTCGGCGCTGAGGCTGCCCAGCGCCGCCCAGAACCAGCCCAGCACGCGCTCCCACTCGCGCCCGCTGCCCGCCACCAGCGCGTGCGCGCGCCAGTCGGCCACGCACACCTCGCCGGTGCCGCACACGAGCAGCTGGTGAGAGTGTAGTCTAGTCAAACCCTTACTTGGCTATCGTAAGCCAACATTAACGACTTTAGGTCAGCCGACACACGCATAGGCATAACGTAGACCTCGGATTATTTCCGCGGAATTACTAAATGCCTCTGCGTGGGTAAAATCACCTTTCACACTTTCGTTTAGCTGGAAGACCGCCTACTTCGCGACGTTAGGGAGCTCCGAAGGAACTCGATCTAGACGAGGTCAACACGGACCCGCAAAGAAAGGTGCTCCGTATGCACCAACCTCGATTTAAATTCGAGATGAATTTCCTAATGGTCGAACTAGATATTTTTTCTCGAGGGAAAGTCTATCTTTAACGTAAAATAAATACGAAATGAGTGGCTTGCGGGTCATAACTCCCCGCAAGACCGGGCTAAGCGTCGCAGTGTCACAACTGCCAGCATTTCGGGCTCACTACGAGCAACTTTTACACAGTGCGCGTTGTATAAAGTGCGCCGGCCAGCATAGCACTCCAAAGTGCCCTAAACCCAAGGATTCAATCGAGACACCGCGTGCGCAAATTGCAAAAACAGGGGTTGCTAGAGGGCACCCAAAAGACAAACTCAGCCATCTGCCTCTCTGTCGCGGAAAAATCTTAGACGCGCTCAAGTAAATTGAAACACATAGAAACAGACACAACTAAGGAGGTAAACCATAATGAAATGGCTACCAGATTCGATAGGGTAAAACCACGGCACCTAGTCATATCGCACTTTACGCGAACGGGGAAGCAGCGCTCCGAAATCCAAATACTTGCAGGATTATAGTATAGATATATTCTTAGCAAGAGACCTTTTTATAACCGCCAATAGCTAATCCTAGAATCAATGGCTACAACATCATTAGAAACGATAGGTTGTCAGGACGGCTAGGTGGTACACTGATATACTACAAGAGGTCTCTACATTTCGCACCATTAGACCATTATCTACCAACATTACCGCACTTAAAATAGACGGCATGTCAGATAGCACTCACCGGCCACATGCCGCTTGTACTTGTTTCCTTGTTTGATACAAGATTGATACAATCTTTTTGATACCCTTTTTTTGATTGTATTCCACCACGCTGGTCCAATGCGGGTTTATGGGTGGACCGACTTTTTACATGCCCATCCGATGCATGGATCTCATCTTACTTTTCAGACAATTGGGTCAAAATGCTCGAACCCACTAGTAAACAACAATGAAAAATTGTTGAGTCCCCGCAGGATTCGAACCCACGACGTCCGGTTTCTAAAGCACACGCCCTTACCACTAGGTTACGGAGGCAGTTCTTAAATCTATCATTTTTTCTAATTTATTCTAAACGGCCGTCTTTAAAACGAACGCCGCATTACATGGGCCGTCTTCTTCTGGCGCAAAGGCATTCGACAAAGTCTGGGACAACGGCTTTTACAAGCTGAACACACTCAAAAGCGTGACCTTTGACTGTAACATGTCGTTCAAAAGTCATTTTCCAAGGAATTCTCACAGTAAAAAAAACGCTTAAACGTTAACTTGTATTATACATACGACCAATCAACATGGGAAGACAGGAAGGGAGGCACACCTGCCTCCTCCTCTATAGGCCGCGGCACTGGGGTGTAGTGGTACCAACAAAACGTAGATTTACATAGCGACTGCGAATTGACGACACTCCGCGAGCACTTTAAAAAACAACTCACAAACATATAGATAAAGTGGTCAACCACAGTAACCCTCTGCCGGTAAAAGCAGTAACGTATACGGCCGATCCACACCGCGTACACGAGACTCCGGACCCAACGGGGTTCCGTCACCTTACACATAGTTTACCAAAGACATGAGTCTGGAAGTGTAGCATTCTTGCTAAAAAAAAATTAACGACGATCTAATGGGTGGAGACGATGAAATACACGACTGCTTAAGACAAATCCTGGTTTGTCCGTGCTTTTCAACAGCAGCTAAATGCTTCAGCAGCGGCTGAGTGAATGAAAACCGAGGAGAAACTACGTACCGACCGCCGGTTGGAGGGATAGACGACGAAACACACTGCTGCTTCAGACCAAACCTACTTACGGAACCGCACCTTATCAACAGCCGGCCGTGTAAAGCAGTATGGAGGGATGAACTTACACACGAAACCTCACCTTCCTTATAGTTGGGCAAATGGAAACTATGGCGTACACGGACCGCTGCGAAGCAGGACTCATCAGTGTAAAAGTTAAGAAAAACACGCTCGCTTGAAACTGAATCTATGCTCAAAACCGCATCTAACCAGCAGCAAAACGGAATGAAGCCATAACGAGGATTGATACAATTCTGCTTTCGACAGAAATTTTGCAATAAGCCTCACCTCGCCTACAATTTTTGATTGGACACAACAACAGGGATCAATCCAAGTCCTCATCTCTCTTCTCTCTTGAGCGGATATTACGGCCACTAAAATCGGTACAAAACTCCTCTAGGAAGAACTCATACACGAAACCTCACCTCGAGCTCGTTCTCGTCGAAAATGGCCAGCAAGTGCGCGGGCACGAGCACCCCGAGGCCCCTTAGGAAGGCGCCCACCTCGGCCCTCACCCTGGCCGCCAAGCGCCACGAGGCCAACGCCTCCAGGTACGCCAGTTTAGTAGCGTTGTTCACCTAACACCCAAAAAGCATAATTTAATTCGATTTCTTATGGTCCGCGATCGAAGTTTGAAACCACAAAGTTACATTTCTTCTCCATATCATCATCATCAGCCTCTGATAGTCCACTGCTGACATAGGCCTCTTAATATCACCTATCCATGGAGGGCTGTGGGACTCACCCACCACGCTGGTCCAATGCGGGTGGTGGTCGAAGCTTCTCCTTCGGATTCGTCATCGGTTTCGTAGGGTTCAAGACCGCGGGGTAAGACAAGCTTGTATATGATGATTGACTTTCTGTGGGGACAATTTGCGATCAACCATGTCGAAAGTAAGATGATCCATTGTATGATGGGCATGTGTTAGGCCCATGCCACCAACCCATTGGACCAGGTAGATGGATTACAGATGCAAAAAGATCTCACTCTAATGGAGAAGGAGTGCATTAGGGGAGTCCTATGTTCAGCAGTGGACTAACACGGCTGATAATGGTGATGATGATCCTATAACTTTTCGGCTTATATTTCATGGATGTATTTAAAATCCAGTAAACCGTAGAAATAATACAAGAAGTATGCATAAAATTTTGAAAAAGGCGAAAAAAGGTACAGATCATTTATGCATTCTCTTTGATAAGCAAATTGTGTAGTTTCCTTTATGGTAAATCCTTAAAAAATCCCGCTCACCTTGATGGAAGAACCATTAGGGATCAAGTCCCTCGTCTCCACCAGTCTCCCGCTGGCGTACACGTCGTCGGAGAAGGTCAGCTCCAAAGCGTCTTCAGAGTCCAGGTCCGTCTCTAGCACGTACTTGATCTTGGACAAGTACAGCTCTGGATCGTCCTGTTCAAAGTACTGCAACGACGAATACACAGATAACATTAAAATACAAGCCCATCGAACAATAATTTATTTGCCTAAAAATGCTATAAATATTGTTTAATCAAGAGTCTCTTATGTTTGCCAAGAGTGGAATTAAAAATGAATATTACAATTATTTACACCATGAATATGTATGCAATAATTGAGGATCAATATGTCATAAGACTATTGGGATTTATGTCATCTGAAAATTGTTACTTTAATATTTTTTATAGATAAATGCAAAGATTTTCCAACCGGTGGTAAACGTTGTTTGAAACCGGAGGTCGGCAAATCCTGGATGACCAATAAATTTTCATTTTATTTTAGTTGTTTAGGCAAAGGGCCGGTCACCCAATTGACTAAAAGGATCCACGCACGATGGCTAAGAGACCCACCACCAACCGCACTGACCAACGTGGTGGGATCGGTCCAAAACCCTTTTAGAAGGCGTGCAGTAGGGGAGCATGCCGCAGTGACAAACCGGCTGATGATGATGATGATTTTCCTACTTAAAACTGCTTTTCTTTTGGCAGATCGAGCTTCTAGTAACTACAACCTAAAGTATATATACAATGCATAGATCAACTGTTCAAATGTGACGTCACAAATTTTGGGACCCCTTCCACCCCCTTGTCATACAAAGCCCCACTTCATAACTTGTGACCTAATGATTGTGTATTGTTATTTCTTTATATTCCAACAATAGAGATTAGAGATGTGATTCGGTCAAGTCACGGAACGTAAACAAATAATTCCTAAAGGTAAATAGTACGGCTTATCGACAAGTAAACGTCTAATTCCTTGTCCTTCAGCGACGATGATCGATAAAGACCTTGTAGTGCACCCTGAGGCCGATGATTTGCGCCAGGAAGGAGCGCGTGAGTCTCGCGCGCACGAGCTGCCGGTAGGAGCCGCCCAGCGCCGACTCGTACAGGCACTTGCCCACCAGCTTGCCCGCCAGCTCGAAGTGCTTCAGCTGAAACGGCCAATTAAGCTTTTCTTGTCACCATTGTTCACTTCTGGCTCGTTCCACATATATATTAACTGTAGTGGTCACTTATCACCAGGTGATCTCGTGCCAACCCTTTGTTCCACTCTTTCTTCGTACCTAACAATATATTTTTATTGTTGTTTCCTAGTGCCAACTTATTAGGCTATGCAGATCAGATGGCATCTTAAGTGTAGTACATGCGTCGGATGGACATGTAAAACGCCGGTCCTGCGCCTGATCTGTCTTTGGTTGTGTCGCTTTTGTTTCATCTGTCTGCGAGAGTAAAGCAAGAGTAAATGTACACCTGTCGATCGAAATATCGTATTTATAAGTAGGTGGCACCTTGAGGTGCGGCGGACGGTCGGGGTTGGGGTGCACGAGCGCGGTGGGCGAGTCGCGGAAGGGCGCGAACAGCCCGAAGCGCGCGTCGAAGAGTTGCGCACACACCAGCGAGAACCACTCGCGGCGCACGCCGCCCCAGTCCACGCCTAAATATCGACAATTATTTATGTTTGTTCATGCTTCATTCACGAGATGATAGAATGCAATATATTTTGAAAGAAAGAAAGAAAAGAAAACATTTATTTGGCACAAAAATTAATAGGTACAGTAAATAAAAAACATAAAATGGCCTGTGTACCAAAATGGCATCCACTTAGCTTACATCACGAAGACAAAAGAATCTTCGTAAATGCTGATTTTCGCACATTATTTTCAAAAACAATATTTAGAAAGTCTAAAACGACGCTTCGGAACGATCACGAAGAATTGCTACTGAAAATTTTAGCTTCAAGCACGAACTAAAGAGTCCAGCCCCGGCCACAGGAGAGGACGAAGGAGAAGAAGAATGTAGAGGGAAAGGCGGAGGCACAGTACCCTGCTCGCCCTGGAAGGTGACGTCGAAGTTCTTGCACCAGTCGGCGACGGTGAAGTGGCGCGTGGCCTTGAGGCTGGAGCGCACCAGCTCGGCCCTGGCCACGCGCAGCGCCAGGCGCTCGTGCGGGTGCCGCGCGTGCGCCTTGCGGATCTCGCTGTAGAAGAACTCCTGCTTGTTCTGCCGAGACAATATTTTCATTACTCTCAGATCGTACATGCATATGCGGATCCTTAGAGCCACCCGGCACCGGATACGACGAACACGGATGGACTTGTTTGCGCCTAGGCCGTGAGACTTTCACGCGCAAGCAACGATTGGGCCGACCGATAAAAACCTAATGCTCGCATACCTGCTTTAGCGTGGACTGCGTGTGTATGATGCGCAGGCACACCTTAATTGCGGCGTCTGATACGACTGATTGTTCTTTCTTTTTTTGGATTTAGATTTACGTGCCAATAAACTTTTTTTTACGTGCAAATTCACGATTTTAAAATTTTAAATTACGTAAACATTGAGCCTATTATAACAGCGGTTTATGACGCGATGTCCGTGATCTTCGTTAAAACGAGTGCCGCATCGCGCTGGCGCAAGCGAGTAGCCAAATGGCTCTGATTGACACATGTATAGTCAGCCTTTATAGTATGTGGACACAGCTCCTATGCTATTAAACCGCGGTGAGTTAGCTGCCTCGCTTCGCCACAGGTAATTCAAAGCAAAGCCAGTGGGTTTATGTCGTGTTGTTCAACTTCTGGAATCTGACTCTGCGCACTACTCTTTAACAAGTTGGACTCGTTTTAAAATTCAAGATTTGAATGACCATTAAGAGCACGGCTTATACCAAGGCGGTAGCTACTAAAACGCCGCCTTGACTGCTAATTGCAACCAGCACGCGGAATCACGTTATTCTAAGGGCGCGCAGAGAGGGTTCCGCACTGTTTGCGTAAGCCTGAGACCTGTACACTACTTCTGGCTTCAATGCCGCTCAAACGTTGAAGGTCGTCCCTGAGAGTATAGAAGGTCTCGATATTTTAGCCGACATGTCTCGTCACTCATATTTGCGTTAATCCGGAAGTGGGTCCACTTCAATAATTTAGGCTTGTATTTGTGGTCACTATTTCATCAATGTACATGTCTCCGCATACGTCGATATCGGGAGCTCACATGCTTCAATAACTGGAGCATCAAGGCAAAATGATGACAAGGATTTATTGACAAGGACCCCGACTCGAGACAGTAAATCATTCCAAGTAGAAATCTACCTCATCCTAATCAATTCAAACGGACCATTTAGTACTTCACTGCCTCAGTTGGGATCCAGTTTCAAGTCAAAATCAAAACTTCTGTTTATGTACGTCCTGACTATGCATCTGGGCCAAGAGTTTTAAAATAATAGCAACGTAATTAAACGCGATAAAATCCGTAAAAACTGTGTTATTTATAATGAATAGAGAAGTAAAGACCTTGAAGGAGTCCTCCCGCCGCAGTTGGCGACCAGCAGCTGCGTGAAGGCGGCCGCGATGAGGTCCCTCTGCGGCGACGAGAGCCGCAGCGAGGGCTGCGTGCCGTCGTCCAGGCTGAACTCGCCGCCGGGGCCCGCTCCGGTGCGCGGCAGCAGGTCAGCTAAACCACCATCATCACGTCATTAGTCAATGAGACTGCATTCAATATGAGTAAACATGGTAGATTCGAATTCTGCAGGAAAACAATTTTGTAACCTCTTGGAATACTCGAAGTCTTCCGATGGAAAGGCTTCATTCCTATAATAGAGGCGGACCTATGAGAGAGACCAGAGGGCACGCACCTTGGTGGAGGGGCAGAGGCGGAAGGAGGCGATCCGCTTGGGGATGAACTTGAGCACGTAGTCCTTGAGCAGCAGCTGCTTGGCGTTGAGCAGCAGCAGCACGCGGCGCGGCTTCGAGGGGCCCAGCAGCCGCGCCTCGAAGGCCGCGCAGCCGCGCCGCCCGCAGATCGCGCGCTGCACGCTCGCCGCCTCGCTCGCTGCCGATCATCATAGCCCAAAATGTAAATTAATCACGACTACTACTACTAAATAGAAATTCGGTCCACCTACCGACCCGCATCGGACCAGCGTGGTGGGATACGGACCGAAAACCCCCTAATGGGGAGAGCAGTGGACTGGACATTGACAGGAACATATTTGAATTCAGAGAGCAAACCTTAGTAAATGATGATATAATTTTTTTTTATTTCATTCAATCGAACAGTTAACCAAATTTATCCTAACACCTAAAACTTACCTTTGAGCCCTCACAAATTCTCTCCCTTATAACAAATGACTATAGAGGCAGTTTAAAACACACACCAGTGAGAACGATGCAGTCAAACTCCCCGTTGTGCAGCAAAACGCCGTCATAGGAGATGGCGGCTCGGTACACCCCCGGCTCGGGGAAGCACATCTCGACCGCGACCCTCTGGTTCACCGAGTCGTACTGGAAGGTGGCAGCCGAGGACAGCTTCTCGTCCACCTCGCCACCGCCTGAACGGATTTCGATCGAGAAACCCTGGAAGTCAGATATTATCATATTCTCACCTGGTTAAAGTATATCGTCACCATCATAATCAGCCTATATCAGTCCACTGCTGGACATAGGCCTTTTTATATGAATGCCAAGACTTTACTATATCCTATTAATATTATGCTTGTATTTTTATAAATTGTTTGTTACCCTATCATTCAAAAAATACTTGATGGATTTTAATGAACCTTCACAATTATATTGTTTAAATATATTCTGATAAACTATACTACTTTTAGATTATAATATAAAAGGATAGAATGTTCCTTATTCAAAATATAATAAAGTTTTATGTATGCAGGACAAAATCTACCTTCGGTGAAATATTCGGGCAGGAACTGCAAAAACCTCTACATAATACATAATGTGTAATAATTACAATTACAAATCCCAATCACCACGCGGGGCGCAGCTAATAAGTAATAATAACACAATAGACACTATTTGTTTCTTCATCCTCGTTCCTTTCCAACTAGCGAGGTTTGCAATCAGCTGCGCATATTTCCCCGGTCTTTGAGCTCCTAAGCTCCATTGCAATTGTGTCTTCAGTTGTATCCCGGCGTCAGCAGCCACAATTACACCTTCTGTTCACAATTACACCCTGAAGAGACGAGGAAGAAAGGGGGAGGGTACCGTGGCGAGCGGCGCCGGGTTGTCAAACTGGTCCCTGGGGTGAACGTGCAGCGCGCGCGGCCTGCCCGCCGTGCAGAGCAGCGCGGCGGGCGCCCTGCCCACGCGCGAGCGCCGCGCCGCCGGCCGCCCCGCCGCGAACCGCTTGCGGAACGGGCCCCCGCCCGCCTGCGAGCCCCCTGCCCACAGAGAACCCCTTGATCATTAAGCCCCTAGCGATATTTTAAACCTATTTCAATTAGGAATGCTGAACTGCCCGCAGCAAATGTTACTTTACGGTTATTCGAATGGATTAAGGAAGAAATAGATCCCCGCCCGCTTAGGAACCTTTTTCCTGTAGCACTCGAGAATTTAAGCTGTTGGAATGAATCGACTATGAGGACTAAGTAGACCCCCTCCCGCCAGCGAGCGTTTTGTCCGCAGATCACGTTACTTTAGAGCTATTGGAATGTATTGACTTTGATAGCGAAGCTGACTTTCAGCTCCCCAAGAACACCGTGCCCTAAAATTGCTGTAGACCAAATATTACCGTGAGAAGCAATTTATACGTCTTTTTTGAATGACTCAACGTTGAAGTCGAGGTACATAAATATTATTTTGTAAATCGTAATGAAGAGGCTATGTTTATAGCTCAAAAGTATTTTTATCCTATCCTAAGCCTATGTACCAATTATGATCACTTCGCAAGACCTCAACGGTTATGATCATTGATCAGAGATCGCGTTGCGTAAAAATTTGATATTTATTTATGTATGTATAGGACAAGAATTTTCTAATAATAAAATCAAAACTGTTTATTGCAGATATCGAATATACGATCAGAGTATAATTATCTTAATACACAAATCTATTTTGTAGCCACTTACCTATGGTAACCGATATCAAGTACAGTCCAGCCGTACGAACCGTGAACTTGACCCGCGCGGTGTGCGCCAAGGCAGGGTCACCGGACCCCAGTTCCGTCACTGCCGTTATCTAGTAATAAACATTATCTGTTTACAATTCAACACATCATAAATAAATGAATCATGTTTCTAATACAAAAATTGACTGGTTATCTTGCATAAATTAATTTTGTATCGACATAATACATACAAAACTAGCCTAAAAATGTCAAAATGTGAAACTAGAAAATGTAAGCCCATTATTTACGTCTTCTCTTTATTCTTCAAGAAGTCGCTACAAAGAAGAAATAATCCAGACTTTAATTAGAGCAAATAACTTACTCCATTAAACTTATGCGAATTTATTTATCAGTTTATCTGTTGACCACACACGGTTATTAAATTTTTAAAACTATATATTAGGAGTACATTTACTCTTACTGGATCACTAGATGTGCATTCGTCAGCGTACTCCACTAGCCCAGCTTATGTTAAAGATTTACTTAAAGGAAAATATCAAAGACCCACCTTTCTGGATCCGTGCGAGATGATCACGTTGAGCTCGTCTGTGTCGCAGATGGGATAGGGCTGACCATTGCGCTGGTAGCAGAACACAGTGAAGCACATCGTCTCGCCAACCGGCTGAGGCTCCTCCCAGCCCCACTCGATCTACAATCAGACCCTGTACCTGTACTGTGCAATCTAACAGCCAAGACATGGCATATAATTTTATTAAAGTTAAGGGATAGAGAAAGGTAACAAATCTGGAGCAACTTTTGGTTCAAATACTTTAGTGAGTCAGGAGACCTGTAAGGATTAAAGACAGGCGATAATGAGCAAAGTTTTAAAAACTCAGTGGCAATTATTTAGCTGCTAATGCCCTCACTTGTTTAAGTTAAGATGCCACTCTTGAATTTTATTGTAAGAATTTGTATATATATTTCTCGATATACAAAGATATGAGCTTATACTGAAAGGAATTTTGATTTAGGTTTTATAAACCTAATAATAGTTTAAACATTTAAAGCTAAGTAACAGGTTTAAGATTATAAGATGACATTGCCTGACCGCTGAGAAAAATTTACTCAGAAAATCTGTAAAAAGTAGACCTATGTCTCGTAGCGAAAATATAAAAATTAGTTTTTTCAAGTACCCTAGTATTAACACGCACCTTACAGCTCGGTGGGTGGAGGTATTTGCCAGTGACGTACTGCAGCAGCGAGTGCTTGGCCTCTGGTGCCAGTGAGGGCTGCGTCATGGCAGCCAGGGTCACCAGCCCACAGACCGACACAGACACAACCAACATCCCTCCTGATGGAATGTCAAGAACATAAAAGTTTAAAGCGTATTACAGAACAGTGATAGAAAGGAAGTACGAAAGTTATTGCAACAGATTCGTAAGAATAATACGTACTAGAACACGCACATATACAATAATGCAACATAGGTCCATTTATACTTTACTAATTTAAATTGTACTGAATTTAAATTAGTAAAGTATTAACAACTAAATTGTTTTCGTTTAATACTATTTAGCTGTGATGCCTTCAGATATTTGACGTAAGCAAAAAAGATAAATAAAAAGAGATAAACGAACTATCCTGAAACGTAATGCGATCGGATTATCTATAGTCTATTTTATGATAGAATCTCAAAGTTGGCTATAGATAATCTTCGTAAATAAAGTTTTAATGGCAAAGTCAATGTTCATCAAATAGTTAGTCAGGAAAACTTGGTTAAACTATAGAAGCCTTGAGCATTATTAGCTTTTACACTCGCTTAAACTTTTTAATAGCACTTCCAGTTCTGTGTATTTAGTAAGCTTACCCCAGGTCCAAGCGTCTTGATGCCTGCTGTTCTTAACGACAGCGTTCCACAAGTCCGCCTTGAGGGTTTGAAGTGCCTCCTTGCCGGTGGGCAGGCTCTGGCGTGCCGCCGACCAAGTGCCGAAGTCCTTGGGGTCGAGGACATGACGGGCAGTCGAGTCCTCCAGCCAGTACACGTCCTCCAACGAGGATACATCGAGACTGAGGAGTCTGGAAAGTTCAGAGGTGAAATAAGATTCTGTCGGATACTAGTTTAGGTTACAATGACAGGACATGTTGTGGTATACAGAAGTGGATGTGAACATTACAATGAAAAAGATACACAAATATTTATTAACATTAAAGACAGGAAGAAGTGACGTCTGTTACACAGGCTGCACAGGCTCTAGAATGGCCGTTAAGTAATTTTATAAATCTTAATATAGATGCGAGTTGCATTAATCTTTGAGAGTTAAAAATGGTACATATAAGAATAGTAGAGTCCGACCGAAACTGTTTTCCGGCCGAAACCGAAACCGAAACCGAAACTCACGTGATCAAGTATAAAATTTCTTAAAATACTAAAATATGGAGCTTTTATGTCTATTATTTTGCTTTATTTTAGTCATGGAATGGAGACAGTATATTAAACGTGGTAATCGTTTATTTCAGTTGCTAATAATATTTTTATGTAACAAAATATTTAAAATTTATAATTTTTTTATAAACTTCTCATAGCAATATCAGTTATTAATAAATAAATTAATAATTATGACTGTTGCATTAAAGACTAAGTATTGATAATAAAATTGAAAATAAAATGATGAATACTTTGGTTTGTATTTAGTTCGAGGGGATACCACGGCCACGCATGAATATCCTTCAGGATACCCGTGTTTTGTCCATGTCACAAAACTAGATTTAAGGTTTTAGAATCTTTTTAAAACTTGTCCAACGATATCTTCGAATTGTTAAGTCGATTTTGTTTCTGATTCTCGGCACCCATCATGTGGAGACTTTTCTCATATTCAAAATTTGTGTCAATATGCGTTGAGTACCTCTATATGAAATGCTCGTTTCGTGGATTAGGTATCAGATGGTAATTCTTTAATCGCTAAAAACAGTTTTTTCGAATATGGCAGCATACTCTTATTGTTTCTTGTTGATTACTGGCTTCGATGGACGGCTGCAACCATGTTCGTCTTCCGTGTACGTTCTCTCTACTCGAAATTAAGAAGCCAACTTTGCGACAATTGCCTCTGAGCCGCGAAAAATCTCTTGCATTGTTAACTTTTTATAACATTGGTTTTCAATAAAAAGATCGCACTTTGGTTTTCTCTTGTTTCGAGAACATTTTGCCACACATAGCAAAGAAATGACTACATTCAGAAAAAAAGTAAAGAGACTAGAAGAATTATTTATTTACACAACAAGCTACGCTTTCCAGTATTATTTGTATTTATTTTTTGGTTACCAACGAGTATATATTTTGTTCTCACTACTATTTGTTCCCTACTCGTCTTTCTAAAAGAATCATCAATTTCTTTTGTCAAACTTGGAATGTTTGTTTGAACTAAAATCGACTGATCTGAGCTCGATTGTAGCAATGATACATTTAACTTTCGCTACTATTTTGAAAACACTTCTGAAACCAGTTTCGGTTTCGGATAAATTTCCGCCAAATTTGGCCGAAACCGAAACTATGGCCGAAACTTGATTTTTGGCCGAAACTCGGCCGAAACCGAAACCGAAACCGAAAGTTCGGTCGGACACTAAAGAATAATAATGTTAATAATAACTACACAAAAAAATAAGAATATATATTAATAAATCATCTTTTGAAAATCCCAAAAAGGTAGGCATTAATGCTGTCAAAAATATTCATGTTAATATACTAATCGACCAAAAATTTATGCATATACGTACATAATAGTATACGAATGAACGGAGCTTTTGCAATAATAGCTTCATAAAACAATTTAAAGCCGGAAGCTAATACCAGATCCATTGTTCGCCTTATGCATCGCTATACAAACGAATTCGGTTGGTAAACTCATGAAATATTAAGCCGTAGGAGAGCCATCCATCTGAATTATAACGAGGCCTCGTTAAATGTTGACTGGAGGCGAAACCCCCCTTCATTTATCTCCACGGAGCACCAACCCTCGCTGCTGGGGACGACCGCAGACCTATTGTTCCCTCACTGGAACTTTTCAGTTTCAGCGGATGAAGCCGACCGCTCGCTGAGCGACTTTTCATTAGACAATGGATAATTTTTGCAAAAGAATGCGTGAAACGGATTGACGGTTTTTTAATTATCACACATTACGAGCTCGTGAGTCACTGAAATCGCCGGAAGAAGCTTTTTATTTGCGTTATTCCGTCACAAAGCAGTAATATGCAAATACTGTGGAGATTTGTACATATATAAGAGAGTTATATATATTTTATTTTATAGTTTATTCAATGCTAATTTTCTCCGAATAGGATTATTCGGTAATAAAACGTTTACAAGGTTATTGACCTGTTTCTTCTTGTAACTTTATTTAATGCAATAGCGGATTTTTTTAAATTCTTCATATTTTACTTTTAACTTTTATGCAAGTGGCAGGTTATAATGCGTACGTGCTTAACGTGGTAGTAATTTCTGTCAGGTCACTCAAGTATTCGTTTGCATGCATCATGATGTCCGAATGAGTCAATGATTCGAATGACGTATGATGTTCAGGCACTTCAAAAGAAAACATTATCTGAGACTACACTGAAAAGAAATGCACGTAATATATATTTTCATAGATATTTTCTTCCCTAAATAGCTAATTGATGATGATGATCATCATCATCGTCATCGCCAGCCTGTGTTAGTCCACTGCCGGACATAGGCCTCCCCTAAACACCCCTATCCATTAGGGTGTTTTGGACCATATCCCACCATGCCGGTTCAATGCTGTTTTAATATCAAAAAAGTCCCTTAATTCCTTCATATACAAGTAAATCACTATTCAAATTACGATAGACGCCTACGTTCCAAATCTGTTATTTCGACTATATTTTCCTCATAATAGAATCAAATTAATTTGTTGACGCTATCCCTCTTATATCACAGTTACCAACGCCCACAACGACTCAGTGAAATCCATCCACATTACTTCATTACTTGATTAATTAATGCCCATCCCGCGCCGTCGGCTCTCGGTGGAATTTAATTTTCTCACATCCACTAACGTATCTCTAGAATATTGTTAACTACCGACATAATGAATTGCTTGTTTACTAGATTATCTTTGCACTTTTACAAGCAGTAATTGTGCCTAAAGAGACTGTCCATTACGTCGCAAATGTCTACCAAAAATCGGGAAAGATACAGATATTAATTTATTTTTATAAACATTATTCGAATGTATGTTAACTTCTGTATTTTTTATATTAGTATGAATTTAAAAAAGAGCTGAGAATAATTCACTTTAACCAATTTTTTATGTATTGCATCAATGAATCTTATATGCATATGTTTGTGGGTGTATAATGATTCTTAACCTCATTCCGAACAGAGGTTTGAAGTAAAACCACAAATGCCATGGACCTAATTGCATGCAACCGCAGAGCCTTGAATAAAATCGAATTGTTCATTCATTCCTAGGCTATAGGCACCAGTTATATTTCTGTTTCTATTATGTCGCAAACGTAATAAGTAACATTCATTTATAATGATATTTATTAAGCTATAAGTTTGTAACTTTAACGTAAAGATATTATTACGCCGAAACAAACCTAATTGTGTAATGTGCAAACAATTTAGAGGTTAAAGAAAACAATAGAAAATAACTACGTTGCTGAAGTTAACAATAATAAATTAAGATGACAAATAAAAGTGTTTTCGTGTTTAACTTTTGAAAAATTACGAAACGAACGCGAAAGAAAATCAAATGTAAAAAAAATATATGCTGTTCGAAATAAATCCTCGAATACCTATTTATGTACGGCTTTTTTATTCTGAAAAAATAATCTTTCTTTCCCTTTTTAATATTGTTTCAAATTAATAAACATCAAATCAAGTTGTGGGTTCAATTTGACAAAAATTATCACTCTCTCCCCGCTTTGTGCACCGAATGTTGCGTTTGGGAGCAATTCGCAACCATTGAGCTTGATTCGAATGCATAATACATTTAGAGCGACAAGAGGTATCATTTTGGCAGCATCTAAATTGTGTGCATTTGCTTATATATACAATTTCTGTTTTTAATGTGGAAAAGGGACATTGTAATAATGTTACCTGCGTCCAGTTTAGGTTTTTTTATTGTTAGGGATAATTTAAATCCCCATTCATCATCATCAGCCTGTGGACTACCTGCTGGACAAAGGCCTCCCCTAATACACCCCTATCCATAAGGGGGTTTTGGACCGTATCCCAACACGCGGGTCGAGTGCTGGTTGGTGAGTGGACCGACTTTTTTATGCCCATCCGACGCATGGATCATCTTACTCTTCAGACAATTGGGCGATTGGAATTGGAACCAACTAGAAAACAACAATGGAATTTGTTGAGTCCCTGCAGGATTCGAACCCACGATAGCACACGCCTTTGTATATTTATTTTAATATTATACTTAAACCTTTAAACGTATATTTATATATTATATACATTTTATTATATTGTTAGTTACCCTCTTGATTCAATATTGCCATTTGTACAAATGTACTTAAATAATATTAAAATTTGAAAAAAAACGCCGTTCATAGATAATGTTCTGATAGCACAATTTCTACATCTTACAAGTATTTATTTGAAGCAACCAAATTAAAAAGACAGTCGTTTTCGAAGACAAAGGAATATTGTGGCAGCACATGTCGCATCTTCCGTACGAGGCTCATCCAATTCGAAAATGTTGACATTGTGAGCGCTTTGAGCTGGATGGACAAAGGCACTTGGGGTTAGGACGGAATGGGGGGAGAGAAAAATGGAATCTTCATGAAAAAAAGATCTTTGTTACGATTATTAAAAGCTACGCGGTAAAGCATTGTGTGTTGTCTGTGTAAAGTTTTATTCTTTACAAAAAATATTATAATGACTCTATGACTATGATATATAAACCGAACTAAAAATTATAAGATAATGGCCATGTTATTTCTTACTCACAAAGAAATTCACCCAAAATGGTCACATCAAAATTTATAACTTCAAACACTTTAATATATTATATATATTTTTTTTAATTTGGAAGGTTTATAAATGAAAAAATCCACAAACTCATTTTTTTCTGTTTAGAAGACTAAAACTTTTCCGAGAACACTTTGTGCTCAAAATTGGACACAATTTCTGTGGATCATAATTAAAATTGCAGATGTCTGTTATGCAAAATTTTACTTTACAGACATAATTCAAGAGCCGGGCGGATTCGATATCAGTACAGACTTCAAATAAACGTTTGGCATGCAAAATAGTTGCACGACATAAACACAAACAACGGTAGTAACACCGAGGATGTTTGTTCACGCAGTACCTATAGTGTTGCCAACTGCAACAGTTTTCTATTTATTTATGATCTGATATCTTTTGATGTTTTTTGGTAATTTTAAAGTCAATAAAATTTCCGATTCAATAAGTAAATGAATTCATTAATTGACGTAATAACTTACCTAAAACAAGTTTCAACGTACTACGTACGTGTGAAACCCACACGCTTGAACCTAAAAAATTCGACTATATGGCTATTGCCACTCCAGTGCCCTTAAAGCCAGAACACGACAACGATACAATACGGTGAATGACATCCATCGTCACAAAATATCAAACCATACCTTAGAAACTAATTAATTCAACTTATAAAGGAATGTAGCTATCCGGTGGATTATAATTCGAAATGTATGAACATTTCGTACATTTTATCGTCGCTGTGTTTGCATTTTCTGTGAAAAAACATTTAGAAAAAACCGAATAATAAAAAGACAAGCGCTTGACGTTTCCATTGTTGCTCGGTGAACGGGGTGGCGTGCCTCCGGCCGACCGCACTTCCTCTCGGCGCTGGCGGTGGGGCGACGCGACATGTTTTATTCAGGTCAGGTCGGATTTAGGCACGACACGAGCACTAGACTTTGTCGCGCAACGTTACATCGGTATACGGTTTACATGATATTTTTACAAGCATACGAAACAGAGCTCTTTTAGGCGGCTTAGTAAACTGTTGGAGAATGCGGAGTACAAAAATAAAATTTTATGTTTTTTTATGGCATTTAAAGTCATGGCATTCCGGGTAATGTGTTTTTATTATCATTATTTCAGTCTTTAAGATGTAAATTTTAAGAAAACTGACAAGACCCTACCGTACACCTTCTGCATAAGGGGGGTTTTGCACCGTATACCACCACGCTATTCAATGCGGATTGGTGGGTTAGTTTAAGTGCTACATCTGAACTGTAAATAGAGAACTTACTTAGTTTTTCATTCAGAGATGTTAAAGAAGTGAAACAAGTTATTGTAATGAAAAATTTCATTCGCAATCCGCTTAGTTTTAATTAAATATACACCCACCGACTTATGCTCACCTTAGTAGCAAAGACATTATTAAATAATTACTGTTATAGCATAACATTAATCTTGTTTAAGAGTTTTAAATTAATCATACAAGAAGAATAACAACCGCAAAACTGTGAGGAATAATATTAGGTATCATTATGAAAAATTCACCAGCTATTTCAAATAACTGTATGAACCTCCCTAGCATGTACAAAACACATAAAAGGAAAAAAGGAAAACTTATTAGCTGCCATTAGGAACGCGACCTTTATCGTTAATCGACCTTTAAGCCTGAAATTTTAACACGCTCCCGCCATAAAACGAGTTGCCAGCTCATAATTTATTGCACGCAATTAGGCTGTTAATGTATAATAGACAACGTAACCGCTTATGAAGCCCGGTAGTCTGATGAATGTTGCCACAAGGCTATTCTGCCAATAACAAATTATCTATGGTTTATGGAACAGTTATATGTGATTACCTGCTATTATAATAACTGTTACTTACATGACACGTATAAGCAAAAATATTGCTTGTTTTGGAAAATAATTTATTGTATTATAGTAAAATGTGAACTATAAGACGCCGTTTCATAGACTCGCCCACCAGTGACCTTTCGGTAGATAGTGGCTTAAGTGAGCTTTAAGCAAAAAAGCCGTTTACGTTATTATTATTATAAGAGAGTTTTCCATGAATGAAGGAAGATAGATGACCATGAAAAAAGGATCTTCAACATAGCCTCAAAAAGTGTAAGAGTTCAGGCAAATGGAGTAGTATTTTCAGCAATATATCATTTAAGAGATGATTTCTGTCTTTGTAATACGTAATCCACTAATTGAGTTCGTCAACTTATTCTTTCATAAATGGATAACACTTAAAAATATATTTTTATAGAGACTTGATTCACGTAGCAGCAGTGTAGGTGCCGACTAGTTTCTAACGTATGATGGATCCTTCGTCATAAACCATTCACACTTGAGAAATAGACGAAAAAAAAAACAAACGAAATTTCTGACCAAATTTAACTCTAAAGAATGGAAAATAATCAGTCATATAATAAAATATACATATATCTTTTAACTGTCTCCGTAGCCTAGTGGTAAGGGTGTGTGCTTTAATACCGGGGGTCGTGGATTTTAAACCTGCGGGGACTCAATAAATTTTCATTATTGTTCTTCCTAGTTTGGTTAGGGCAATTTGGGCCGATCGCCCTATTGTCTGAGAAGTAAGATGATCCATGCGTCAGATAGACATGTAAAAAGTCGGTCCACCCACCCGAATTGGACCAGCGTGGTGGGATACGGTCCGAAAACCCCCTAATGGAGGAGGCGTGCATTAGGGGAGGACTATTTCCAGTAGTGGACTAACAGAGGACGGTGATGTATGTATATCTTTTAGAGATATACAAAAATATTATAAACGATTATTCACGAGCAAATAAAACACAGTGTTGCTTTTCGTGTAAAATCGAAGTAGTCGAAAAGTTATTGAAATTCTTTCATTGAAGTTGGTGCGCTTCGAAGCATGCCAAAACGTTTCTAGCATTTCTAATATCAGTACTATCGGAAATTGCTACAAGCATTTTAAAGTTAGAAATCATCTTTGCAGTTTCCCTAAATTTGCAGGAATTTTTTTATACAAATTGACTAATATAAAAAAAAATCTTATCATTCTCTATCTTATCTTAAACCTAAATTTAGTTTTGAAGGACTTCAAAAAAGAACCACAAGAGAAGAACTTCATCGCTGCCTATTTCTGCTCCAAAAGCGTGTTTTTTACTTGTACCGTGCTAGAAATTTTACTAAAACAGTTAATGATTCTATATAATGTCACTTATTCTTTATGCGACTTTTAATTATTACAAAATTCTTTGTACTAATTACTCATTAATTATTAAGATTATTCGAGTGACACAGATATATAAAAAAAAGAATGTTAAGTATGTCATACTGAAATACTGAATTTATTTTTTCATAACTATTATTTTTCATAAATATTAATCAATAGTCGCAATACGAGATATATATTGAGAACATATTCAATTTTAAATTCACTAGCACACTTTAATTTAACAATGAATTGTAAAACGGTATTACATAACTCCTAATACTCGATACTACATACCATGTAACCCTTTAATAACCACCGCCAAACTCTTTATTCTACAAAAAAGTTTTATTAAACAACAAAAATCTTAGATTGAATAAATGTGCGATATTTAAAGCAGTATAATATAAAACTTTGTCATCGAACCTCTCTTACAGAAGCGACCTTGGCTTCAACCAAGGACGGTCTAGATATAAAGGTTGGCTAAGAGCCGCTCACGTAAAATATCTGAAATCTGATTTCAGTGTCATTGCCAACACTGTGATGTATATTCCAATGTTTTAACGGCAAAATACGAGCTTATATCTCACTTTTAAAGCCACAACGCACAATGCCCTGCCGGACAAAATGTTTTCACTGTAATTATAAATATGATTAAAATCATCTTATTTCCGATACTGTAAGAAGTTTTAAAATAATATATAACAACATATATTGAAGCCTAATGGTAAGGGCGTGTGCCTTAGAAATCGGAGCTCGTGGGTTCAAATCCTACGGGGTCTCAAAAAATTAATTTTGTTGTTTTCTAGTTGGTTAGGGCAATTTGGGTCGTTTACCTAAATGTCTAAAAAGTAAGATGATCCGTGTCGATTTGGCATGTGAAAAGTCGGTCCGCCTACCAACCCGCATTGGACTAGCGTGGTGGGATACGGTCCAAAAACCCCCTATTGGAGAAGGCGTGCATTAGGGGAAGCCTATGTTCAGCAGTGGACTAACACAAGCTGATAATGATGATGAAGATATCCTATGCATTATGAGGCATCATAATGGATAAAGGATATATGAGATGGGATGCCGATCTCCGTGCAGTAGTAACCGATTCATGTTGACAGCGAGTAGCAAGAGATTGGCCGTGTTGGTATTCATTCAAAAGGGCCTGTGTCCAGCAGTGTACGGATAGATTCTGCTAATGAATGAATGAAATGAATGAAGTATATAAATATAAGTTGTTCTTATTCGTTAAAATGTAAGATAAAGCAAGGATTAAAGGTTAGACGCCAGACGCTTAGAGTATACAATACAAGCTATTTTAAGTAATGTACTAATTTAACTTGTACTTTGATAGATTATAAGGTCAATGTTATGCTTGTCTAGACACCTTAATTAATAATAAATTGAAAGATATATTGCATATTGTTATAAAAATCAACCCGCGGTTTTACTTCGATAATGAGCCAAAAATTTTTACAGGAAAATAGTTCTAAATGATAGAATTTTCTACATATGTATATGACTTTTATTATCATTTTGAATTATTTACACTATATGCATACAAATTAAGGTACTATAGCCGTTAAGATACTAGGATGTGTAAGCTTTGTAACTGTAAAGAGTTATCAAAATCCATCAAGTATTTTTTTATGAAAAAAAGTAAGAAACGTACATCCATACTCTTGCAGTTTCATTAATTATAGCGTAAATGGTTTACACTGACTTTAACTGTTTCATCATCATCATCATCATCATCATCATCATCATCATCAGCCTGTGTCAGTCCACTGCTGGACATAGGCCTCTATGTGGCCTAATGCACGCCACCGCTTCCGATCTTCGGCTATTTTCATCCAGCCCATACCGGCCACTTTGCGAATGCTCATCACTCCATCTTGCCGCAGGGCGTCCTACACTACGTTTGCCGAACCGCGGTCTCCACTATTATCAATTCATTTGCCAACAAGTTACTCGTTTATATAGCAAAGCAAAATGAACAAAGAAAAGCTGAGTTTCAAGAGCCATATTAAGAGCCTGATGTAGAATTTCTTAACAAAAAAAGTCATAAAAAGCCTTTTTTTAAAATCGTAGAAAGCTAATGTATTCTACAATAAAACGAGTAAAGTTTCATAAAAAGGCGATACAAGGTGGGTTCAGTCGTATTCTTTATTAAAAATATGCAATGCGGCATAGTCCGTATGGTTATGTTATTAGTCAACAGTCACTGAGTAAATGACTTTATCTTTACGTTAAATGTACATATATACACTTTTACCGAGTTCGCCTTAACTATACGCGCCGTCTTTATTTGTCAAATATTGATATATATACCTATGCAGACAAATTATTACATAAAATGGAAAAGTAGAATTATATTGAACATGTTACGACTAGAAATAGAAATTTTCCAAATCCTTTACAAGAAACGTTAAGACCTTCAATTTACTTTGAGCTATGACTCAAATGCTGCAGGTAACAACTTTTTATTACAGATTTTCTGAATTGGTTAGGACAAAGTAGGCCAATCAGAAAATGTCTGAAAAGTAAGATAATCCAAACTTCAATGGGAAAACGTGACAGAATCGTAAAAAGGTTTTAGACGTACACCCTAGCCCAATGCCTATAGACACATTCTAGACGTATTCCCTCCGTCAATTGCTATAGACCTAGATGGTATTAATTAGAAATGGAAATTTATCCACTGACTTGGAGTACGCGTGCTGGAGCCGATGCGTGGCGAGCCACTGGCGCAGCACCAGGCGTTGCTGGAGCACCAGGGCAGCTCGGCGGAGACGACGCTCCTCCGAGGCCGGCAGCTCCGGGAGACGCTCCAGGGCGTCTGGGGAACCGCATCCTGACAGTGTCGATATACCTGACGTAGAAAAATTTATTTTAGATGTACGTCTAAACATTAAGAAACACTTGGTGAATAGTTATCTAACCCGGAGGTTAAGAGTTTCAGTTTTGTTACACTAAACAATAACAAAATGTTGTGTGATCATCTTCCTCTACCGCCTTTGGTATTAAAAGATTGAACATACTGATTTTGCAACATAGCCGTACTTTTCATATGCCATCAAAATTGTTATTTCATAAGGTATATATTTTAGAAAATAATTTAAAAACGAAGAAACTCTTGAAACAGAAGCATAAAGCAGAAACTATATCTTTTCGTAAGTATCTGTAATGGTTGCTCCTCATTAACACGAAATTCCATTAAATACTAATTAAAACATACAACTTTATGTTGTTACTACGTTACTTAGTAACCACGTATCGTATAACCTTTGGAATTACAAAGTTTAATCGCTTCCAATTATACACCACTCTAACTTAAACAGAAACTGCTGTAGTGAAATTATCAAAACACGCTCTCTCTAATTGGGAATGTAAAGCGCTTTAACATTTCAGTCACTAATGAACCGTTAATCGATAGTCTTTAGCATAAATATATAAATAGTACACAAACATATCCCATAAATTAATTGCAAATATGAACGGAAATATATATGGACGACGAGGAACCCCCCACCCCCCCTTGTGGGTGGAATTTCGTAAAACCCGTTCTTAGCCGATTTCTACTCGGCGAAAGGAATATTTCAACCAAATTTCAAGTCGCTTATGGCTCCAGAGATATCGTGATGAGTCAATATATAGGTGGGAATCTCTTTTATATATATAGATAATATTCATATTTTATTCAATAACACTCATATATGCATTATACATATATACATACAGACGGAGGTTACCACTTCAAATACATTTTTTCTAGTACTTATAACGAATATTATTGACAGAGCCAAAAGTCAAATCGAACAGATAAATGTAAAAATTGCAAAAATACGTGACTACATATTAAATTCTAAAGCCAAGTCATGACCTTTGAATATATTCGTGTTGGAATCGTGGATATACCGCCAAGTGTGAAGGTAACTTATATGTCGAGACACGCCATGTATTTGTATCGATTCGACATACGATTGTACCACCCACACGAATGTATAAGTAAAGTAACATCTACTTAAGATGGAGTTAACGCTATAAATAGATGAGTGAATGAGGCTGGTTTAATAGGGTTGATTATTTAGCAGATCGACAGTATAGAATGTCAAGGGAGCGGCAGAAACCTTATCATTAAAGATATGATATAAGATATATAACTATACATAGAAATCATCATCATCATCAGCATTAGCCTGTGTTAAACACTGCGTCATGGGCCCTCCCTAATGCACCTTCTCTTTAAGGATTTTGGTCCGTATCCACCACGCTGGTCCAATGGGTTGGTGGTGTACCGACTTTTACAAACCCATCCGACCATGGATCATGTTCTTTTCAGACAAAAAAATTTAATTAAACAACAGGAAACATTGAAAATTTTGAGTCCTCCAGGACTCAACCACGACCTCGGTTTCAAACACACACCCTTACCCACTAGGCTACTGGAAGTCAATAAATGTGTATGATATTTTGAAAATATTCCTTCGCGATTTTTCGGAAAAGTTCGTATTTATCGTGGTCTCTCAAACAGCTTCAGTACAAATACATCTCTATATTATACAATCATCATCATCATCATCATCATCAGCCTTTGATAGTCCACTGCTGGACATCAGCCTCCCTAATACACCCCTATCCATTAGGGGTTTTGGACCGTATCGCACTACGCCGGTCCAATGCGGGTTTTTTTATGGCATACGCAGGCAGACGAGCAGTCGGGCCACCTGATGAGAAGTGGTCACCGACACCCATGACGTTGACAATACTAGTGGTATCGCCGACGCGCTGCCTGCCGTGAGACATAGGTGTTAAGTCTTGTTTACCCAGTAAATACGCTGGCTACGGTGCCCTTCAAACCGGAACGCAGTTATGTTTTCACACTACTGCTTCGCGGCAGAAATAGGCACCGCGGTGGTACTGACCCAGACGGTCTCCTGTAAACAGGGGACCTACCACCAGTTGGTGGGTGGACCGCCTTTAACATGCCCAACCGACGCATGGATCATCTTACTTTTCAGACAATTGGGTGATCGGCCCACATTGTCCTAACAACTAGAAATAACAATGAAAATATGTTGAGTCTCCGCAGGATTCGAACCCACGACCTCCGGTTTCTAAGCAAACGCCTATGCCACTAGGCTATGGAGGCAGTTATATTATACAATGACATTATTAATTTGACATTTGACACTAAACAATGAAGTTTCATATTAAGGGATATGAAAATGTCATTCATTTAATACGATCATTCATTGACGGTTCGGGTGTTATCATATTCCGATAAAGATTCGGATTTCCCGAAGGAATCCGAAGGAAAACAGGGGACTCAACTAATTTGTATTGTTATTTCTAGAGTCCGACGAAACTTGTTTTCCGGCCGAAACCGAAACCGAAAGTTCGCTATGTCTTCAGTTTCGGCCGAAACCGAAACTTACTTGGTCAAGAATCAAAATTCTTAAAATACTGAAATTTTACACTTTTACCCATTATTCTACATAAACTAAGACATGAAATAGAGACAGTATATTTCTAGTAATGATATATTTATTTTAGTTGGTAATGTTTTTTTGTAAGGAAATATTAAAACTAAAACAATAATTTTTTAAATTAAATTCTCAAAGCGAAACAAACAAATTACTAATTATTACTGTTGCGTTAATTATTAACTATTGGCATTTTAAGATCTTACTAATTAATACTTTAGTTTGTATTCGTAGTACCAAGAAGGGATCAAAAGTAGTGAGAATGAGATACAGTATAATGAGGATTGACAACTTAAATATTAATTTTTCCACATATTTTTCTTTAATTTGGTGACAAGATGAAGCACAGCTAGGTGCCGGATCTGGTAAATAGGGAGATGCTCAACCAATTGAAAGCCAGCTATCTGAATGGCAGCCATCGCTTCTGCCAACCTATGTGCGGGTGCGATATCAAAACGAAACAGAACACTCCTACGATGTTTATCTTTTTTTATCATCAACGGCATTCTCAACTTGGGATGTAAAGCTCCATTTCAACCTGTAATCGTTGTTCCACGCTGCAGGTTGTCAATCAACAATATCATATCTGACTCGCAAAACATTGAGGCCATACCTTTTCCAGCCGATGCCACGGCATTAAAGATCCTCAGGGTCGGTGAAAGTGGCCCTTTCTTTCGAAGATTTCAGTTTTATCTCCTGATCAAAAAATGAACCCATGTTTCATCCACTGTTATGAAATGAGACACGAAAGAAGCAAGACAAAATGTTTCAGAATCTTCTTATAATGAATATCCGAATGTCCTATAATTTCTTCAAAACGTCAAGTCAATTTTGTTTTTGATTTTCGGCACCCATCTTGCAGATACTGTTCTCATTTTTAAAAATTGTGTCAGAAGCATTACACTTTCTTATTGATTGTCAAATAAACTATCACCGGTTTGGAAATGGAAGCCTCTATCCTGAGAAGAACCGGCGAGTTCCTTACTCAGCGGGACTTTTATTTCCTTTTTCTATATTTTTTACATACAACATAAAATTTTAACATTTAGAAATAGCCTGGAGCGAAGAGTTCATTACCAATATGTGTTATCTATCAGTATAGTAGTCATTACAGCCATAATACCCTTTATCACACAAACGTTTCTTTACAACTGTTTTGAATTTATTCACAGATAATAGCTGAACATTTTCAAAATGCTCTTTTCTCGAATTAGGTATCAAATGGTTACTCTTTGGTCGCTCAAAATAGTTATTTCCAAATTTGAGAGCATTTTTTGGAAGACTGAGGTCGATTGGCGACTGCTACGGTATTCGTCTTCCGTGCTCTTCTTCTTCTCTAAACTGCGAATCTCCTCCACCTTGTGACAATAGAATACGGCAGAGCAGATTCCTTTAATGTTGCCTCAAATCGCATTGAATCTCATGCGACATTATTTTTTGTAAATAGCGGTTCTTAATAATAAGCCCAAATTTGGTTTTTCTGTCTTGTAGAACACGTGGTGACAGAAAGCAAACCAATGTCTACATACAGAAAAAGGAAAGAGAATCGAAGAATGTTTCAATTCAAACAACTGAGCTATGCCTTTCAGTGTTTATATATTTTCGGACCAAAGAATACATATGTTATTCTCGCTTCTTTTGATCCCTTCTCGTCGTTATAGAAGAATCATTAATCTCTTTTAGGTAACTTGGAATAGTTGCCTGTACTAAAATGGAAGCATCGGAACTCGATTGTAGCAATGATACACTTACTTTCACTACAATTTTGTTAATGTGACTAGTTCTGATACCAATTTCGGTTTCGGCTAAAGTTTCGCCAAATTTGGCCGAAACCAAACTCGACCGAAACTTGATTTTGGCCGAAAAACACTAAACAGTAACAAAGCGACGCCTTATGATCGGTAATCCATAGAAACTTCTAACAGAAGCCATTATGCATTATATAGCAGTAAAGAAAAAGAGAGAAAAAGTGGCGGTTTGTTGTTAGTCTCGTTGCTAGGCAACGTCGTCTACAACCTTGAGTCGGTCCTTGAATAAATAAAATGGAACGGCATACATACTTTTTGCAAACACGTATTAAACAAGTTATATGAATGGTTCGGTTTCGATATGAACTGAAGTTAGTTATTATCTTGAATGTTCGATTATTCTTAAATTTTTACTTTATTCATATTTGTGATTTTTTTTTTTTATCCCTGAAATTATGCTTCCAGACTCATGTCTTTAGTAAGCTTCATCTAACACAGAGTTGGCGAGAAGCTCCCGTCCCCACGAACTAGGTGGCCCATTTTTGCTAAAATGGAGGCCACACGTACAGAAGTACGTCAGTTAGGTATAGTTTATGTCTCCTAAGGATCGTCGACGATCGGTTTACGGACCAGGACGCCGACGGTCTGGTGACTTATTAATCGATTGCTGGGGCGGTGAGAACCGCCCTGGAACGCAGGTGTATCTAGTATACGCGGTGTGTGTGTCGCTTGTGCTCGTAAGCGAGGCGAACTACAGGTGGTGTGTGCTATCCCTACTCGTGTGGTGTGTAGGGTCTGATGTAGGGACCCCGTTGGGTCCAGGTCTCGGCGACCCTTCCTCGTCCGGGTCCGAGAAAGAACGTTTCGTGGTCGACGCTTTTGGCTAGACCGTTTGGATCGGCCGTATACGTTGCTGCTTTTACCAGCAGAGGGTTGCTGGGTTGACTACTTTATCTATGTGTTTGCGGTTAACTTTTAAAGTGCTCGCGGAGTGTCGGCAATTTGCAGTCACTGTGTAAGTCTACATTTCGTTGGCACCACTGCCCCAGTGGCGCGGCGGATAATTTGTTTTGAACTACTTGTAGTTGCTTTAGGAGTGTGGAGGATGCGTGAGCGAAAGTTTGGCATGCATAAGCCGCTGATTGGTCCTATGCATCCTTGTACAATAAAAGTTTATATTTTAGCGACATTTTACTGTTAGAATTCGTTGGGTGATAGAGTCTGGTCAGAAACGACCAAAGCCTTCTCCTAACGTCCTGAATATGACTTTTGAACGACATGTTGCAGTCGAAGGTCACGCCCTAGGTATTTGGCCTTCCTTTCCCATGGTATCGGTTGGCCGTACAGTTTTAGTTGCCCTAGTGACTGGTGTCGGTCAGCGCGTGGCCTTATCCTGACGCCTGGGTTGAGGACCGGGGGTATCGTGTAATCACAACGTAATCTAGACCGATGAAAGTGTATCGCTACACTTTTATCGGGATTAACATCGGTTATTCATTCACGAAACCATTACCCTAAACAATTGATCGCGTTCTGGAGCTTTTTATAGATATAGTTCGGTCTAAGCGACGAACAATGAGAACGGTGTCATCGGCCGAAAAGTGCAGATTGACATCGTCGGGCTTTGGAATGTCGCTCGTGTGAAGCGCGAATAATCAAAGATGATAGGACCGATCCTTGAGGACGCCCGCTTGGAACGGACGGCTCGTGGACAGGGTGCCCTCGACTCGATATCGGAAGAAGCGATTTGACAAGTAGGCTTCGGATGATGTGACCAGCCTGTCCGGCCTTTGAGAATATACAGCTTGTAAATCAAGCCATTGTGCCGAACTTTGTCAAATGCCTTTGCGACATCGAAAGACGCCCCTGTGATGCAGGGTTTGGGTTGGTGGTTGGAAATTTGGTCAGGGACACGAGTGCTTCGGACGAAAACCGAATTGCTCGTCTGGGATGAGGTTATTGGAGAAGGTGTGGTCTTTCAACCGGAAGAGATTATGCGTTCATATAAGCTTACCCAAGCAATTGAGCAAGCTAATTGGACGATAACTCGTGGGTAGGTTAGAGGTTTGTTCGGCTTAGGAATACCGATGACGACGGCTTCTTTCAGGCATCAGGAAAGTACAAGTTGATAGTAAAATATTGAAAATGTTGACCAAAACACAGACAATAGGGCCTGCAAGTATTTTAGAGTTCTATTTGAGATACGGTCTGGGCCAGGTGCCGACTCCAGGCTTTAAGACCCTTAATAATATCGCGAACCTCCTCCGGGGTCACTGGCTTTAAATTATCGCCCTCTGGTGGTAAGGCAGCCCTAAGTTCGACTAGACGGTCCACCTCCGATAGGTGGGCCGCGTCGGCGTAATGCGCGAGATGGCGTACATTGCTCTTCTAGCGTATCGGCTAAGCATTCGGCCTTTTCGAAGTCATCAGCTAACAAGCCCCGATTGGCTTTGATAATGGCGGCATGGCGTCGCCGAGGATCCGACTTCGCGTCGAGCCAATTGCCAATAGGCAGGTGTGCGATGGCTCTAAGTCTTCCGTCAGACTTAACCACGATTCTTTGCGGTGTAATTCTATCCTGTCTCTGACCTCTAACTGAAGTTTCCTAAAGCGAAATCGGTTTGACTCGGACGGATAGCGATAAAACGCCCGCTGATTTTTCTCTCTTATCAGAATCAATATGAACGGCAAGCCGTTGCGGTCCCCGAAACCTTGACTGTCCTTTCAGGTCGTCGATGGCGATGGATATGGGTTTGATTGTCGTCAATATCCTTTTCACACTATTAACTTGGTGGGTTAAACAACTTTGGGGTCCATAGCGAGTTTGCGTTCAAGACAATCCAATTTTTGGTTTTGGTCTGGGGACCCCCGCCGGGCCCAATTTGATAAACCCAAGTGGTGGAGTCTAACTCACAGGTCCTATCGATACGACTCGGCAGACGTCTCTAATTGCAGGTCTATAATTGGGCCTATGCCGATCTGGTTCTAGTTGGGTCCCAGGGCTAATATGTTTATGTTGGTGGCTCCTCCGTTCCAAAATTTAGCCATTTGTTTTCAATCAATTCCAGTCAGGATTTTCTATTTAAGTCCCTCGATAATGGTTGATGGACCTAGGCTGAGAAAACGCTCTGGTCGGATCTAATAACTCCCAGGGATACACGGAAACAAGTACAAGGGTCTGTGGCCGGTGAGTGAATCTGACCCTGTCCTCTAAGTTATTGTGTGGTATTCTTGTGCGATATGTAGTGACCTTTTATAGTTATCGTGCCTCCCCGGTCCTGACAACCTTCGTTTCTAATTATTTATACCACATTCTAGGATTGGCAGCGGTTTTAAAAAAGGTCTCCACTAGAAAATATATACTATAATCCCAAGTTTTCGTTTCGGATCGCTGCTTCTTAGGCCTTTCGTTTACGATACGACTAGAGGCGGGTTTTGCCCTCCTAATTTGGTAGCCATCAAACGGTTAACCCACTTGTTTGTTCTGTTTGGGTTCTTATTTAAATTTACCGGTGCGTCTAAATTTCGGCGTGGCGAGCAAGACTTTATTTTTTCAACCTGGGCTGATTCCGGTGCATTTTATGGTCAAATCTATAACTTGAAATTTTTACTTTTGTCGAATTCAAGTATTTCGGTTAATCGACGGTGGCGGACGGACGAATTGGGCCCCTTTGTGGGCCGTGATTTGCCGGCGGGCGCGGGGGGTTTTGCTCGCTTTTGGGACCCCCTGGTCGGTTCCCCTTACTGATTTTCCGCCCGGCATTTGGGACGGCGACGGACTTTAATTACAACGGCTTTGTCCGCCTAACTGCCGGTGCGGTGCGGGACAAACTCGCTTCTAACCCGGAATTCCACGGGTTCGCGGAACGTGAACAGATGGCCGCGATTGGGGTGCTCCAGAACCCCGAATACCGGGTGACCTCGTTTAATTTGCGCCGGCAGCTCGACCAATCTTTGCCGGGCACTCCGGGTGTTGTGATGGCGGCACATTTCACCACAACGTGCCGCGCGAAAGTTGCGCGTTGTGTTCAAATGTTCGGTTATGACCTGCGCGACTAAACCGGTCTTGCGTATTTCAACCCGTAAACCGGTTTTATATTGAATGTACGTTAAATATTGATTTTCCCTCGGGGAAGATCAAAACTCGACCATAGAGTGGTCCATTTAAATTTTGGCGTGGGGGTCATCCCCCTATGCACGGGGTATCCTTGCCGTTTGGATCCCCTTGACCTCGTCTAATTCGGTTCCTTCGGAACTCCCCTGATGACGTCAAGGAGTCGGTCTTCCGCAACGAAAGTGTGAAACCGTTTTCCCTCGCGGGTATTGGGTTAACGCGGGGAAGTCATCAAGGGTCTCACGTTGACCCTATCCTATCTTGTATTAGCGGAACAAAACTGCGATATTTTCGCCTTTGATAGCCAGGGAAAACTCAGTGACCCTTGTCGTGAATCCGACCGGGGTGGAGCCGCCCGCCTTACGTTCCGGCCATATTCGTCCGGTGCTGGCGTTCGGCTCGGCCCGGCTTTTTCCGGCTCGCGGTCGGTGACGGGCGTGGGGACGGGCGCTCTCAGAGTCGCTCTCTATGGCGGGGCTTTTTCCCGATCCCGGTGGTAAAACCATCTGGGTCGGCCTTGTTGGCGGCGTTTGTTGACCGGTCGTGGGTTCGAAGTCCATTTTTCGAGGCCGGGGGTTCGTTTTCGATATGGCCGGGACTTAATTGGGCTGGTCCCGGTTGGGTGTCCAGACGGCGACGGCGTGGGTGATTTTGGGTGTAACGGGTATGGTGGCGGACGGGCGGCTTTGCCTTCAAATAAAGGCGATGGTAACCGGTTTTGGCCCTTTCGGGGCGGATTCGCGGAAATAGTCATCTTTGCCTCGCGGTGTTTGGGATCGTAATCGTCCATTTTAATTTGGGGCACCCCGTATTATTCAACCCTCCCACCTGCGTGAGGGAGGTGTGCCTATTAAATAAGTGAAGCGCTTTGGGGCACGGGTGTCCCAGCCCACCTAATGCACAAGCCAATTAAATTGAAAGATAAATGCCTCGTGGGCTTTTTGTTAATGTTAACTTTACGTTAATCGGGAACCTGCCCAAACTCACTCAAACCCAAAACACAGCACTACTAACCGGCATTTGACACCAACTTTTTAAGCTAAGGGTGAACTCATGCGGGCCAAGAGGGTCGCCGGCGGCTCGGGCGGAATGTCATTTTGAAAAAGATAACCTACCTATGTAGATTAGTTTATGGTGGATTTATGGTATGGAAACCTGTACGCAATTATTTTGATTTGAGATTATAATAATAAGTAACGTATTACCGGACGTTCGACATCCAGTCCTAAAATGCATAAACGCCTTGGAAACAGGTCATTGATATAGTATAGTGAATAATAGACTGACTATTTTTTTGTAAATAAACACATATCACATAGAGACCGACACCCAGACTCGAGAGTAACATTATGTTCATTACAAAATATTTTCTCGTGGCGGGAATCGAACCCACACCCTCTGGCGTAACGTCAGGGCACTAAGAATCAAATAACAAAAAATCTAAATTTGCACATAATATGGCCCCAATAAATTTAACCTTAATCTCGATCCTTTAAATACGCAGACAGAAAAGCTTAAAATTAACATTGAAAACCCAAATTATACTCATTTACACTTCCTTTTAAATAAAACCTACTGGAATCAATTAAACTTAAGTTAAATTTTATCAAGTTCCTTTCAACTTTTTCGTAACCGGCTACTTTTGTCAGCATTACTATCCACCTTTGAAAATTGCAACAGTTTCTCAATCGAAAACAACGGAGCGTGTAACTAAATCGACTAAGTTTCAAAGCAAACATTTGGAAGAAAAATCTGTGATGCCTATAACTTAGTGTTATAAAATAAATCTAATCTTATATATTATATAAAGGGTTTTTCTGTTAAGGCAAAGCCATATTTTAATAATACTCCCAGGTCAAACAAATCGGTGCATCCGTTTCTTCATGCAGGTTTGAAATTTACTTAGACTTTATATCTATATTGTGGGTCAGGAACACTCCAACTTTTGGTGATAATTTAAAATATCCACATCCAATGAGAGGCAATTTAAGGTAAAGGACTATTTAATTTATATTTTAAATATATCTTTCCAAGTGGAATACATTCTTCCATCAACCAGCCAATCTTCGATCAACCGGCGACTTTTATCTTTTTAGACGGATTAACGGAAACCGACACAAACTCAAATTTAACAAACAGTTTTTTCGTCATTTTACTAGATAAAAAAATCTTAGAATTATAACCAAATACTCCACTGAGTAGGAAAAAGACTATGAAATAAACAATTCCAAAATAAATGATCTCCATCCTTTTTACTTTTCGTTGTCGTTTCAAAAAGAGAATAATAATTACTTTACATATAACCTCCCTTTTTCCCCCACATTTAACGAATATAACACCAAGCGTTTTTCCTAACTTTTTCACGACCAACTAAATTTTCAAATCAAATGACATTCGTAATCGGCAAGCACAAGACCGGCTAGCCTTTTTTGCTATTTTTTAAATAACATTTGGGCCGTGGGAACTGGCTCCTTCTATTTCAATAAAGTCCCATCCGTCTTGAAATAAGAAACAAAAGAAAGTTCCTTAAAAATGGTGCCTGGGAATTGTCAACCCGTTGTGTTCGTGATGTTTCCATCCATTACTAAATAATAGTCAAAGCGTCTTGAAAGTGAGGTATTTGATGAAGACAAGGCGTTATCTTTGCGTATAAAACTAGCTGCGTCATGTACATGCCAAGTGAAATAGAGCCATATTCTTGTTTAAGAATGTGGGGCAAAATAACACGGTTAAAAAAACAGTTATTTTCTTTAAAGAGATCGTTCGGTTTATTACTTCTTATTGTATCAATACAAGTCAATAGCCAAACAATAGATGGAATTGAAACAATGAACCCATATCTAAAGTAAAAATTCAAAAGCGTTCATTTATAATTGTCCCAGATGTCAATGTTATGACAATCAACAAACGTACCAGCATATAATTACAGGTGCCGATACTTTCTAAAGCCGATTGCGGAGATTCAAACTGGCTGAAGGAACCAGCTTTTGCCCCTAAAGATTCGAGCTCAGGGGAAGGTGGTAGGGCCCGCCCTTTCTCCTCCAAGGAAGAGGTATCTCCCTCCCTATCCTCCGGACTTGGCAGGCCCCCACCTAGATGTGTGGAAAGGTCTTCGCTGGAGGGGACATTCAACATGTCGTTCGTGTCTTAATTTCCCCCTTTTGGCCAAAACGGGCTAGAGGGATATTTCACTAAGGTAGGGGCGAAACTTTTCCTACCTCCTGGACATGAATCTCCGCTACAACCCCTTACACATTCAGGGCAATTTGTTGGCTAGGTTTGGGCGAAAGGTCCCTGTTCCCCCGAACAAGGTGGAATGGGCTATGGCCCGAGCCCAGCCTGCCCGGGCCTTGACACCCAGGTTCCTGTGCCCTACCGTCGGAGACAGGAAAACCGGAAGTTGTAATCAGTGTGTTCGGACAAAACCCCCTTTCCTTGAAAAATTTTTACTTCCCATACAAAAAAGTTCTTGTTTTATCTATTCTATGGTTAATTTACTCATTTAAATTAAATTAAAAAAATAATTACATACGTTATCTAACTATTTCAGTAATAAACTATAAAAGTAAATGCCATTTTGGTTGAATATTTTTGTTTTTCAAAACACTAACTTTGTTTGTATTAGCACTAACTAAACAGTGAATAGATCCTAAAACAATTTTAAGACTCGTTGTATATGAAGTCCAAGTTATTACGGTCTGGAGTGGAGTTTTTCATTATAAAAGTTACATTGTTATAAAAGTTAAATAAGCTAAAAGGTTATGGGTGTTTATAATTTGATGTTTGTTTAAAAATTCAAACAAGAGTTGTAAATAAATTAAATAATTTAGTGGGGTAATTTTTTTTTATAAATTTGATAGCTTTTACCTCTAATCTTTAAGTTGTTATTATATACCAGATAATTCTATACCAAATAAATTTGTTACTATAAAAAGCATACAATTCACCTCAATTAAAAGTTATAAATTAACCGGCATTGTACACATAACGAGATCCCATAGAACTGCATACAATTGCATTGCTCATTACTATTCAACTATTCAGCAATCCGTCGGCCATTTTGAGCATCATCCAACAGACGAAACTATGACGACCACAGACTATACAAGTGCACTCAATTAATAACGGCATCTGTCATCCGCCCCGTTTATTGTGGTCTATTAAAATTTAGAAATGGTTTTAATTTAGACTGATGATAAGTTTAAGGCATGTAAAAAGTCGGTCCACCCACCAACCCGCATTGGACCAGCGTGGTGGAATATGGTCCAAAAACCCCTTATGGATAGGGTTATTAGGGGAAAATGTCCATCCTTTGTGATGATGATAAGTTTAAAAATACTAAAAACGTCAACATTTTTTTTTTAAAGATTTTATGGCAAAATAAATGCGCGAAAAAAAATAAAACATTTTATGGGTGAAAATTTACTAATTGGGAGGTTTATAACGTAATTAATTACAAAGTTTACATAGATCCCAGTCCCTGATACATGTATGATGTATTAGATAGTCGTCTTCGAGATATTATACAAGATTTTAAATTTCTTCTGTTTCTGTCATCGGTCGATTGGTCGGAAAATAAATAAGACCTACTGTCATGTCTGCGTCTGAGCAGAGATTCATTTTTTTACTTCAATTACCAGTCTGTATCGAACTAAATGAACTAGTAAACAACAACATAAAACTTTTAACCAATCTGGGTTTCACAGATTAGAAACCCGTCTGGGTGTATATTACAGACTGAACCCCAATACAATTGCAACTTTATAAAAATAAAACAACAAATCTCAAAATTATAATGCGCAGTTTGCTCTTTATAACAAATATAATAATATCTTAATATTATACATAAATATCTTATTTATAAATTAAATGAATAAATTTAAAGATTCCTTGTAGTTTTGGATAACAAAGAAAATGTTTAGTAAATCTTGGTTACGTTATTTTTAACATTCAATATTAGTCATTTGTGCACGATCCATTGCGACCGTGCACAGTTCGACAATCTCGATTCGGCGGGAAAATAAATTTGTCTAATGCAACCTTAACCAAACACACTTTTTCTAAACCTCATTAAACAACGTCTTTTCTTTTACTTGTAAATCTTTAAATTAAAAACAAAAGGCAAAATGAAATCTATATTAATATTATTAAATTTTTCTAGTTCTTTTCTTCGAAAGACCCGGAAATTTCAAGACCTAATCCCGAACCCATTTCCCATTTTCCACCACACCCCCAAAAGCTTCGCGGCGTCCAATTTTTCCGAATCAATCGGCCAGCTTTATCGGATGGTTCACTTGTTGCTATGCCGGAAAGTGGGGGGGTGTGCCAAACCCCCGTCCTGCCATTACCATTCCCCCACCCTTTTCCCTACACCCCCATGAAAGGGGATGAAATCGTTAAATCCTAATGGGTTTTTGATTGTAGAAATGGTACCCAATGCATTAAATATTATGTTGATTAATAAATAAAAAACAGCAAATGGGTATTTGAAGGGCCGGTGGGTTGGATGAAAGACCCTTTAAATCGGCTGGCGGATTTAAACCATTCCAAAATGGACTGAAAGGGGAATGTAAATGATGTGTGTAATATTTCCCTATATGTTAAAAAATGGTTAACCCTTGCCTAATTTTGTGACCTTATATAAATCCATTTCAAACCACCCTTTTTATGTTGGGCTATAGGTGTAGTACATATGCCGGTATATTTAATAAGTGACCTTTGGTAGGTAAGTTAAGACACTTAACTGCCACCTCGGTAAACGTCCAGCTATTTTGGTACGTCTACAATTTTGAAGGTGATATGCAACTAGATAAGAAATGGATAAAAAGTTGTTGTTACTGTGATATATATTGTAAATGATTTTTTTTTTAAAGGAAAAGAAGTCCCGCTGAGTATCTTACGTAGCAGGTGTTATAGATCATGTGACAGTCAATAAAAACTATAAATTCTTCACATTGACCAAAGTTACTCGAGTTTGTCGTTTGCAAACGTAGTAATAATATTGCTTATCTCTGGTTAAAAGTTTATTTAAATAAGCTGCGTCATTTTAATAAGAAATAATTAGACATGATGATGGGTACAGGCGTTAGACGGTGACAGTAAAATATACCGACTGTTTGTTAATTTTTCGTATTACTTCACTACTCTTATATGTACTGCACCCTGCATATATTTGCATTGTATCCTCTCTTTAGACAGAACCGTAATTTGGTCGAATGCCAACATTGACCTCAACGGCGATATCATCAAAGTTCCGTTTCACGTACGCAAAACAAAAGTAAAAGTAAAAAAAAACAGTATTCAGGCATTTAAAAGTAAACATGAGAGCTACCCAGATTTTTTATTTTCTTTTTCTAGTCTAACTTGCGCTAATACAGCAATTGCAGGGTTTAACACTTCTTTCTTCCAAGTATTTTCACAAAATCTAATATTTAGAGATTTTATTACTTACCACTGAGCACAAAATTGAGACTTTAAATAAATCCATTACATAAGCCACCGCTTTTAAGTTGAAGCCGCGTGCTGAAACTGAGAATTATTTTTCGCTAAACCTCTAGGAGTAACTATTGCAGAATTTAAATTTTCATTCTAAAAATAGATTCGTGTTTAAAGATGATATGTAATGATCGCCCAATTGTAAAGCTAATACAAAAGTATTAACTAATAAAAATGTTCAACAATATTTAGTCATAAACTTATTAAAGTCCTAACGCGCTTTGTAGACTTTATCGATATGACTAGATCAAGTCAAAACTCAAAACCGTCTTTTAAATCGTTGCTACCATTTCGAAACTACTCTAAAGTCTTCAGCATATATTGTTATAAAAATCATCGCCACAATACTTCTGAACGAATACCTAAATATTTAATTATCGCCGTCCATAAAAAGTGTTTTAGCTACCATTTCAATGAATAAACTCACAGCAAAGACCATCAAATGGTAAACCACAATATGGTTTACTTTCCCAATAATGGAATCTATTGTTGTTGTCAACTGCGAGGGTTCTAAATACGCTGGTCCGAAATCAATTTCAGCTTGTTGCAATTAAAGATCGCCGGAGTAATTAAAGAGGGGATGGTTTCGTGCTTTTGTTCTTCGTATTGTTACTCGGTCTCTGGTTATTGAGCCACTTCTGAGCGCATCATGCGAGAGCCTTTGTTGCGCACTTCGGGTCACAGTAGCTGCAATAAGCTTAAGTTTAGATCGATAAAATATATAGCTAACTTCGCTATGCAGTTTCACTCGCGTGGTGATGGCAATTTGTGATAAAAACAATTGTACATTAATCTTTAACCTTTTTGTATTTGCTGGTAAAGATCGCAGAGGGTAATTTTTTAACGCACAAAACGCTTCTATATGTATAAGGTACATCATTGCAAACTTACATTAAAATGCTTTAAGCAGTTATTGCGTTAGACAGTAACAGTCAACTTTCGGATTTATAATGTTGGTAGGATTCAACAACTGGCTATTTGAAGCCATTTTGTCTATCATGAACGTAAAAGCTCTAAACAATATTTGTTTTTATAATTAAATGATATGGATCAACTTGAACACAGCTCGTGTAAATCAAGTAATGCGACAAAGGAAATCCCGTAACTTAAGATCGTTAAATGTACTCACTCCTGTTCCTCTCATTTTTATTTTATTTTTATTGCTTGCGCAGGCAGACGAGCAGTCGGGCCACCTAATGGAAAGTGGTCACCGACGCCCATAGACGTTGGCAATACTGGTATGTAAATATGATGTCAAGTCTCGTTTACTAGTAAATAGCGTGCCTTTCAAACCGTAACACAGTTGTGTTTTCACACTACTGCTTTGCGGTAGAAATAGGCACCGAGGTGGTACACACCCAGACGTACCACTCTCGTAAAATTAGGGAACTACCACCGGCAATTTACAAACAATATTTCTGGCATAACTTTTTTTAATGCAGAAATAGCACTACTTCATGCCATGGTCAGCCAGTTTATGTAACATTATATATCAGCTATTATTATAATGTGAAAATAAAGATAGCCAACTCAATGGTGCGCAATTGATTTTAACTACTATATAGACAAGTATTCTTACAAATAAGAAAAATAGGTTTATTTACTTAATCGGACTATTTATAATAAGCAAGCTACGCGTGAGACGTCTCGAGTACTGGAAAGCGAGTACATATCTAGGAACACGTGTTCTTAATTGGCTTGGCTCTGTAAGAGTTTACAAGCTGGATATACTGGTATTAAGCTATCTTCCATCGTTTCGCATCTGCAGCGCGGCCTGGCGTAGTGCCAATCGCATCGGGGCAGATGCAAAAAAGATCACAGCATCCCAACGAGAAGGGAGATACGTAATCGGTTTAATATCACTACATTACACAAAACAGAGTAGCGTTCGCTGTCTGTCCGTCCATGTATGTTCAATTTTTTTAAACTTCCGTTGCGAAAGTTGGAAGCGGTTTTATTTCATAGATACAGTGAAGTTTCAGAGGAAGGTTTACCAAAGCGATTTTGTAACTTATCACTACCTACCATTTAAAATAACATATTTAAACTATTAATAAGTGACCGAATTAAAATATCAAAAACAAAATCGCTCAGCCAACCTAAAAAAATCGTGCAATTTCACATTGGAGAACCTCTCTACGACGCGGCGTAGCACTCGACGTCTACAACGCCACGGCACAAAATGTAAACCGCTACGGCTGTATATAATATTAACAATCGGGGAATGTAAAGTAGGCCAAGATGCGGCGAACACGTTTCAAAGAGATCTCTTAACGGACCGAACGTCATTGGGGCTGAATGCTGAAAGCCGAGATGTGTCACGGACAACGATAATTACATATTTTTTATGCAATCGTACACAATATTATGTTGCCATATTTGCCTCCGTAGCCTAGTGGTAAGGGCGTCTGCTTTAGAGACCGGAAGTCGTTACAAATTTTCATTGGTGTTTCCTAGTTGGTTAGGGCAATGAGAACTGATCACCCGCTTGTCTGTAAAGTAAGGAAATCTATGCGTCAGATGGGCACGTGAAATTCGTCTTCTTTTATTATGTTAAAATTATTATAAATTATATATTATAAGTTATATATATATAAAGGTACAACAAATATTTCTGACATTTCTTCCCAAGATTCTCAACGGGAAAGATTGTGCGGTAACGCGATAAATTATTATTGACAATATTGCACAGGAACTCGGTGGAAGCAGCTGACCCAGGATCGTGCCTCTTGGTGACTTGTGGGGGAGGTATAATTTCAGTAGTGGGCGATGGTACGATATTTATATTTCTCATCAATACATACAGAAGAATTCGTTTCGTTGGTTAAACAACCTCTAAATCTAGCTGGAGGTGAAAAATTTTATAGCGTGTTGTTTAGCCCAATTAATCGAGGAAAGTTTTGGATCATCTTTTAACACGCTATGACCTACAGGACCGAATTTACGTGTTGTTTGCGGGGATGAGCTATTACTGTAAGAGGTCAAGAATATAGTAATGTCAGTAGCAAGTGTTTAAGACGCTCAATAAACACATATATATCTCACAGCTCTAGCAACAGCGTTTTACCAAACCATAAAATTAAAATCATTTTATATTAACAATTTTATTAATTCACGCATCGGAAAACGAGGTCCACAAAGCGCAGTATGTTTCTTGCTAAACGAAAAGTTACGAAAATACTATTTATTTATAATCATTGAAGTTAACAAATTGCAGCTTTATTAACGTTGTAATTTTCTTCATTTTAAGAAAACATAATCAATAAGATCCTATTGATTATATATCCTAAAAAAAAGGAAATAATTAGTTGTTAATACTTATTTTATAGGCAGTAATATCACTTAACGATATTAAAACGCGATTAATTCAGTAAAGAAGCGATAACTACCCACATATACAAACTAAAGACAACACACTCGGCCAAATAAGATAAACACTTTGGCCTTTCACAACAACAACAGCTTCATAAGTCACAATGAATACTATAAATCACTTACGTAAGTACTAATACGTGTGATGGCGCATTTATCTCATAAGCGTTTTGTTTTCGATGGACGGAGCTAAAAATTCATCGAGACAATCATAAATGCGTTTGTACATCTCTCGTTGCGTTAATGTAATGTTAGTAATTAAAATTACGTCATATACATAACAATTACGTCACATCTGATAAATAAATGTAATGGAAACTTGTAATAACAAGATTTTGTTAGTCATGAAACCAGTGTAAACGGCTATAGATTTTTATAGAAGAACAAAAAAGCATGTCTATAGATTGCATTATCATCATCATCATCATCAGCCTGTGTTAGTCCACTGCTGGACAAAGTAACCCCCAAAGGCTCGCCTTCTCCAATTAGGGGGTTTGTTTTTGGAAGGCAGCTTCTAAGCATAATTCGCGTTGGGTCATTTCACAGGGTATTTTTTATCCATGGTTTTGTAGTCTACTATTGTTATCATAGCAAGAAGAGTTTTTAGGGGATTTTACCGCACTTATTCACAAATTTAATTAACTTTTCACTCCGGACTTGTTCAACACTTTCCAGCGGCCGCGTTAAATAAATTCGTTAAAAGCCTTTTCATTCAACAATGTGTAGTATTCGAGTGAATAAAAAATTAAGACTTAAAAACAGTAAATATAAAGAATTTAAAAGACCACGACGTAGACATCTGGTCTGTTTTCTTTTTTATATTATCACAAGCCCGTGTTAGTCCAGTGCTGGACATAGGCCGCCCCTAATGCACGCCCTTTCCATCAGGGATTTTGGATCGTATCCCGACACGCTGGTCCAAAGCGGGTTGATGGGTTAATTAAAACTAAAACTAAGTTGATTACAAAACAACTTTTGTCGATACAACAACTTGGAATCTATGAAGAAATCCTGGTTGAAAGGCGGACCGACTTTTTACATGCCCATCCGACGCATATTTTTGTTCACTAAAAGTGAATTATATTCCAACTAGCGTCATAGAATCAAAACTTTCCAGAATCGACCCACTGAAAAGTATAAGTTAAATAAGCTAACAATATAGAATCACGAAAGGTTCAAGTCACGTAAAGAACAAAAAGTTCTGGATTCAGATCCTGCGGGCAAAAAGTTTTACTTGCAACCTAACAAGTAACACGATCCACGCATCGGACATGTAAAGATGTCAAAATAGTATTTTAAATATGCTGGCATTTAATTAACACTAGTAATTCCCGTAATAGAGATTGTGGGGGATACACTGATCAGACTGTCGTGCTAAGGTTACGTGCGGACTCCTTTGTGTAACATGGATCCTTTATCGAACTTCGATAGAATTGTTCTATACAGGATAAACAACACATTCGGTTTTTCTCAATAAAATATATATGAACTACATAACAAATAAAGGCTAATAATTTCTAATGACAATGTAGGGTAAACAGTACTACGTCTGTACCACTGCGTTAGTAAATTTTAATGGTTTTCAAGATCAAAAATGCGCTATAAACGTAAAATGCAACTTGTTAGTCATCACTATAGTTAAAACCTTAACGTACAATGTTTTGCAATTGACACGTCATATCACAATTAGTTTATTTGGAAAAAAAATAGACAAAAGCTAATGGGGAGTAAAGAAAAGTTTAGATTGAATGACGTCAATCAAGCAGCGGGACGTAAGGACGAAACAAGCCCTTTTGCGTACAAAGGGCTTGCTGATTTCATTAACATTCCCGTTACATTTTACAATCGTCTATTTTGTAAATAATTGTGATCTAAATCAATGCACGATTGCACTAAATGATCTTAATGCCTAAGCTGGCGGAAATGCATATTTACTTGTCTAAATTCCCCCTGACAAAATAAAATCTGTATCAGTATAATAAAACTTGTCAACTACAACATCAAATACGTTACATCATATCAGAAAGTCACAAAAAACTAAATACAAGATTAGACGCTTTACGTTATTATGTTTGTACGTGCCGATACACAGAACAAAACGGATGTATGATTAACTAATGCTGTAACGCAGCTGCGCTCGTAAAACGATATTGGTTCTCGCAATTGGGATGCGAGCTTCCATTTGGTTTCACATGATATTTGCCGGAAGATAGATATTTGTATTCCTGACATTAAATCATCTAATTATTTCGAGAGATGTAGATATCCTATTAGATTTTTCATAAAAATAGCAATTAGCGCCTTAAAATTTCTATTACCCAATTTCAACGACACACGGACAATAGATTTTATTTATAGACCCGCACTTGAGCTGGATCAACTTAACTACTTAGACCAACGGTATTAACATATACTTAATTTTTATACATGTATGTAAACTTAGTTATTTTTAAGCCATCATAAATAGATCCAGAATTAATAAATTACGATAGTCAAAGCAAACAAATATAGAGCCAGTAAAAGATTCATATTTTATAACTCAAAGGATATCATAAAACAAAGGTAGCAGGATTACCTGAGAACTGAGATACGCCGGACAATAGCGACAGTCCGGAATTCCGGCTGTGCGAAGGGTGGATCATTCCGATGGAGTATATCTCCGAGTCCTCGAATTGCCACATCTTCAGATCCGATTCCCGATTGACCAAGTGGTTCGACAAATCAATCTACTGCCCAACCAAATGAAGCAACAAATGCAACGAGACAATCACAAGCAGATTATGAATGGAATCTGCTGTTGTATCGAAGTATTTTACGGTGTTCGATGTTTCCTTATTCGTTAACGAGGCTTTAGTTGTTTTTATCACATAAGATGTGGCAACGGTCATAATTTGCGCGGATATTGTGGGGGCGGATAGGTCCGCGCGGCGCGGGATCTGCGACGCGACTGAGGTGCGGGCGTCTCCCTAACTACCCCCTAAATGGGGGAGAGGGTGGCCCGTGACGTCATCGGAGGGGGGGGGGCATCCACCCCCGGATCAGATCCTGAGCCTTTGTGCAAAGTCCAAGGGAATATATTGCTATACAGTGCATCATTTGTGATAGAATAGATGTGTTGAATTGAAAATTATTTATAGCTTTTGTGGCCCTGAAGCAATATATTATGACTTATTTAAAGAGATAAGCAAAGATGGAATGTATTTTTATTTTTAATTTTATTACAAATAAATTGAATTAATTGTATGGTTTTATAAATACTTGGGACCCTTTGAGCCAACCTGGTTTCCCTAAACCCTATTGTTAGGTTAATTAGAATAAAAATATATTTTAATGTGTTTGAAACTTTGACATTTTCTACACTTAACTGCACATCTCTTAATGTAACATCTTATGTATAGATATAGGTTAATCAAGAATCAATATAAAGTTCATGATTAGATTTTTTTTAAAGAAGATGCATATTTTAATACACTTATTCTTTAAAAATGTCCAAATTTCATGTCTTTAATTATATGGCTCTGCCAAAAAAGACACGGAAATAATGGCAACAATGTAATCCGTGCCATCTAAGTAGGGTTGTACATTCAGCATTTTTTTTATGAATTGCCTCCAAGAAGTTGGCAATAGCACAACAATGCTGCGTTTTTATAAAGGTTACAGTGATTACATCAATTTAAACATAATTGGTTTTAATATATTTCACATAATTTTAACTAAAGTTACAAGGAAACAATGCATACAGCATATAATAAATATTTAGTTCACATATTCTGTTACAAGCCTTTATGAAATATTTAAATAAATAATAGTATTTTAATACATGTATATGGCATTAAAAATTATTACTCTTATGTCATCAATTTCATTAACAAAAATCTTCCAGTAATTTCAATAGGAAAACTTCTTTGAGGTTATGAGCTCAGTTTTAAATAAATATTGTCGTAAGATACATCACTAACACAGGTGCCTCATTAAATTATTAATTAAATAATTTGATTTGTTAAATATAACAAATTATCACAGTGTATCCCTATTCTTGTTATCTCAAAATATGATGAAACTTGCTATTTATATATGTTTAAATACTCGTTCTACATAATTCAATTACAGTTACTCTCAAAGGTCAAACTTACTCAAGATTTGAAAGTTTTTGCCAGATTTCAGCGGCTTGATCATTGATATATGAACAAATAGATTATCATTATTTGTCGTACACAAGAAACTCACCGTATTCCTTAAATAATTTCTTATAATCTCCAAGATCATTTTGCTCCAGCCACTCGTCCACTTGTGAACTTTCATCATCAAACCACTGTCTTAAAAATATCCTTCCTACATAAACGATAGATAACATAAATAGAACCGATCCAAAACAGTGTATCTGTTTATACATTTTCATCACTTTTAGTCATGATAATAACGTATTTTTGAAAATAAATACCGCAAATTCCGCATCAGTATCAAAATCGTACACTTGACAGTTGTTGTTGTTTGTTTTTAATTTATCCCTAATGGGAAAGGCAAAGGACTTTAGTCCATACAGCCAGGTCTTGTTCTTGGTAATATTTGCAAATTTTTTATAGATTTAAAGGCCGAAGCCATGTCTTCATAGTTATTGATGTTAAGGCCGAAGCCATGTCTTGTCTTATTATTCTTGATCATAAGGCCTAAGCCAATTCTTTGATGTTGACTGGTCAAATATGGTCGAAGTCAAATCCATAAGCAATTATAGTAGTATCCAAACAAAATTATTTGTATTTCCAGGTGATTGTTACATATCCATGTTAAGGTAAGTCCAGGGAGTACAGTCCTTTTAAATGTTTTGAACCGTATTAGAAATAAATTCATAGATGATGTAATGCATATCATGATTCATAAGCAAGTCTTGAATGCAGCGCGGTATATTTTCAGGTCTTTTGTGATAGTTTAACAGATTAGATGATAAACAAAGGCGTTGAATATGGAATTGAGGCAATAAAAATCATCCAGTCCCAAAATAAGCAAACTTGTACAAAAGGTCATTGATATAATATTGGTAGAGATAACTATTTTTTTAAATAAACATATAATGAGACCGACACTGACTAGAGCAAATATTATGTCATTACAAATTTTTCTCGGAACAACCCACCTTAGGCAACAGCAGGGCACTTAAATCCAATTATAACAAGAATACTAAGTTGCACCAATACTGCCCAAATAAGTTAACCTGTAACTGATCCTTTAAACCAGACGAAAAGCTTAAAATTAAATTGAAAACCAAATTATACTCATTTACACTTCCTTTGCAAAAAACCTAAGGAATATTAAGTTAAGATGGTGGGTTTTATCGCCTGCTTCAACATACAAGTGTGTGAACGCATTTTGTCGCATCACTTCCACCTTGAAAATTGCAACAGTTTCTCAATCAAAACACGGCGGTAACCAAATCAACTAAGTCAAAGCATAATTTGGAAGAAAATCAGATGCCTATAACATTGTAGACGTTATAAAACTAAGTCTAATCTTATATACTAATGACTATGCTTGGTTTGATTAAGCAATGCATTGCCAATAATTACCCAGGTCAAACAAATCGGAGGCATCTACGTTCTGTCATAGCTTTGAAATTACTTAGACTTTATATCGATACTTGTCGGTACACGGAACACTCACATACGCTTTTAGATAATTTGTATCACATCCAATTAAGTACTTAAGGGTCGACTATTAATTTATATTATTCGAAATATATCGTTCGTCCAAGTGGAATACATGCTGTCCATCGAACCAGCCAATCGTCGATCAACATGCACGACTTTATATCTTTTTTAGACGGATTAACGAGAGAAGCCGACTTACTTATAACTACAAATTTAACTAGAAGCAGTTCAATTGTCAAGTCCATGTTGTCACTAGATAAAAATCTATAGAATTATTAACTTTACAGTACTCCACACTTTAATAGGAAAAGACTATGAAATAAGCAATTCGCAAAATGAGAAATGATCTCACATCCTTTATTACTTTGTATTAACGTTGATCGTTTCGAATAGAGAATAATAATTACTTATACATATAACTTCTCCTTTTTCCTCCACATTTAAGAATATCAACATTTCAAGGTTATTTACCTGCTTTTCATTGACCAACTAAATTTTCAAATCAAATGACATTCGTAATCGGCGCACAAAGGCAGCCTTTGGATATTTTTAAATAACATTTGGCTTGCGTTGAACTAGCTATGTCCTTCTACTTCAATAAAGCACGCATCGCGTCTTGAAATAAGAAACCAAACAAGCAGTATCCATTAAAAATAGTGCTAGAAGTGTGTGTCAACCACGTTGGCTGTTTCACCAACAAATTTAGCCAAAGGTCTTGAAAGCGAGATTTGAATGAAGACAAGGCGTTATCTTTGCGTATAAAACTAGCTGCGTCATGTACATGCCAAGTGAAATAGAGCCATATTCTTGTTTAAGAATGGCAAAATACTTGGTTAAAAAATAGTATTTTTTTTAAAAAGATCGTTCGTTATTACTTTATTGTATCCAAACCCAAGCCAAAGCCAAACAATAGATGGAATTAACTTAAACAATGTAACCCATATCTAGAAAGTGAAAATATGTCAAGCGTTCTTATTTATGAATTGTCACCAGATGTCAAATGTAGACAATCAACAACGACGAGAAAGACTATTATAGTTACACTCGTCGTTACCGATAGCTTTTAGCCGATTGGGAAATTCAAACCAAGAAGGAACCAGCTTTTGTAGCACCTGAAAGATTGAGGTCAAAGTGAAGTGTAGACGTACCACTTTCTATTCTCTCAAAGGGAAGAAGTACTATCCCTCTCCTCCTCCGACTTGCGGCCCACCGGATGTGTGGAAAGGTCTTCGCTGAGGGACACTCAAATGTTTCAAGTCAATTAATTCTTCCGTTGGGCCGGAAACGGCTAGCAGTGGGTATTTCACAAGGTCACAGGGGCTGAAACTTATTCCTGCTCCCCTACAAGGATATGATTCTCCTGGCTTCCACGAACCATAGGTAGCCATTCAGGGGCAAAATTGGGCTGGAGGGCAGAGAAGGTCGCTAGTTTACCTAAAAGGTGGAATAGGCATGCCGAGACAGGCTGCTTCGGGCGCACTGTGACACCCCAGAAGAGTTCCTGTGACCCTACCGTCCAGAGACAGGGGAACAACGGACGTTAATAAAAGTGTTGGACAAAACCCCTGGCCTTTTGAAAATATGTATATTCCATTTAAAAGTTCTATTGTTTTATCTATTCTATAGTTAATATTGCAACATCATTTAAAGATAAAATTTAAAAAAATAATTATATACGTTATCTAAATATTTTAGTAATAAACTATAAAGTAAATGCTTCGTATTTTGGTGCTGAATATATTTTATTTTTAAAAACTTTACTAACTTTGTTTGTATGTAAACACTAACTAAACTTTAGTGAATACATCCTCAGACAAATTGGTAAGTACTTCTGTTATGGAAATCCAAGCTATTAGGTCTGGGAGGGGTTTCATTAAAAAGTTACATTTTATAAAGTTAAAAAGCAGTAAAGGTTAGGGTGGTTAAATTTGATGTTTGTTTAAAAATTCAAAAAAGAGTTGTAAATAAATTAAATAATTTAGTGGGGTAATTTTTTTTTAAATTTGATAGCTTTTACCTCTAATCTTTAAGTTGTTATTATATACCAGATAATCCTATACCAAATAAATTGTTACTATAAAGAAGCATACACCACCTCATGTTAAAATTACCGGCATTGTAGCATACGAGTCCCAAGAACTCCCATACAATTGCATCGCTCATTACTATTCAACTATTCAGCAATCCGTCGGCCATTTTGAGCATCATCCAACAGACGAAACTATGACGACACAGATATTCAAGTAAAATTAATAACAGCTCTGTCATCCGCCCGTTTTGTGGTTAGTTAAATTAGAAATGGTTTTAATTTTATTTGAATGATAGCAAGGCATTAAAAGTCGTCCACCACCAACTACGGACAGGTGGTGGATATGGTCCAAAAAACCCTTATGGATGGAAGATAGGAGGCCAAGTCCATCACAGGCTGATGGATGATGATAAAGTGTAAAAAATTAAACCTGTCGTGGCATTTTTGTTTTATAAATAATTGTTATGAAAATAAATTGGCGCGAAAAAATAAAGCATTTTATGGGTGAAAATTTATAATTGAAGGTTTATAACGAATTAATTACAATGTTTACAGAGATCCGTCCCTAATACATATGATGATAGAAAGTTGCGCGAGATATTAACAAGATTTAAAATTTTCTGTTTCTGCCATCGTTCATTTGGTCGGAAACAGATAAGACGTCGGTCTTGTCTTCGCTGAGCGAGATTCATTTTACCAATTACAGTCTGTAATCGAACTAAATGAACTAGTAAACAACAACATAAAACTTTTAACAACTGGGTTTCACATATTAGAAACCGCGTCATTGGGTGTATGTATATTTCAGACTGAACCTTCAATACTTAAGTTGCAACTTTTATAAAAAAAAAAAGCTGACAAATACTCAAAATTATAATGCGCAGTTTGCTCTTTATAACAAATATAATAATATCTGTATAATAATATCTTATTTATAAATGAAATGTTATTAAATTTAAGATTCCTCTGTAATTATTGGATAACGAAGTAAAATAGTTTAGTAATATCATAGTTACGTTATATTTTAACATTCAATATGTATGAATGCATAGTTGCACGCGATCCATGTCAATGACCGATGCATACAGTTCAGAAACTTTAATCATCGATTCGGCAGAGAATGGATAAAATATTGTACTAATGTATTTCCTTACATAAGCAACATACAATTTTATAACTAAACCATCGATTAATGAAACAACATGTCGATTAAAATAACAATCGTTGTTACTTGTAAAAGGTACTTATAACTTTAAAAACTACAAAAAGAGCTAAAATAGAAATAAACTAGTATTAGATATATAATATAAATTTTTCTAGTTCTTTTCTTCGACAAGACTCATTCAGGACAATTTACAAGTACAAAACTAGATACACGATACCACCGATTTGAACCCAGTATTCCTAGCCATCGCAAGCTTCTGCGTGCTGTCACAGCCTATTTCCGCAATCAATCGGGCAGCTAGTATCCCGGGATGGTCACTTGTTGCTATGCGGAAGTGGGCCGCGAAACTGGGCCACCGCCCGTCCTCCCCGCCATTACCTCCCTTCCCCCACCCCTTCCGGTTCCTATCCAACCCCATGAACCACGGGCCGATGAACCTATCATTGTAAATCGCAAATGGGTTTTTCAATTGTCACGAAATGCAGTACCACATGTCATTAAAGTATCTATAATTGATGGGTAGATAAATAAAAAAGCAGCAAGATGGAGTGACAACATTCGCAAAGTGGCCGGTGTGGGTTGGATGAGAAGAGCTGAAGATCGGAAGCGGTGGCGTGCATTAGGGGAGGCCAATGTCCAGTAGTGGACTGACACAGGCTGATGATGACAAATAGATAAAGTCAGTGAAATCCATTTACGCTATGATGATGATGATGATAGTAGATAGGTGTAGTACATATGCCGGTATATTTAATAAGTGACCTTATATAAATCCATTTCACAAGCCACCGCTATTATGTTGAAGCCGCGTGCTGAAACTGAATTATTTCCTAAACCTCTAGAAGTAACTTTGCAGAATTTAAATTTTCATTCTAAAAATAGATTCGTGTTTAAAGATGATATGTAATATTGCCCATTGTAAAACTAAAAAGTATTAACTAATAAAATGTTAAAAAAAAAAAACAATATTTAGTCATAAACTTATTAAAGTCCTAACTCGCTTTATAGAACTTTATCTTGACTAGATCAAGTCAAAACTCTAAACCGTCTTTAAATCGTTGCTACCATTTCGAAACTCATCTGATGTCTTAAGCATACATCGTTATAAAAATCATCGCCACAATACTCCTGAACGAATACCTTAATATTTAATTAGCCAGACCATAAAAAGTGTTTTAGCTACCATTTCAATGAATAAACCCTCAGAAAGACCATCAAATGGTAAAACCACAATACGGTTTACTTTATGCAACAATGGAATCTATTGTTGTTGTCAACTGCGAGGGTTCTAAATACCTGGTCCGAATTCAATTTCAGCTTGTGCAATCAAAGATCGCGGAGTAATTAAAAGAGGGATGGTTTCGTGCTTTTGTTCTTCATTGTTACTCGGTCTCTGTTGTTAGAGCCACTTAGCGCATCATGCGGAGGCCTTTGTTGCGCACTCGGGTCACAGTGGCGCAATAAGCTAAGTTTAGATCGATAAAATTATAGCTGACTTCGTATGCAGTTTCACTCGCGTGTGATGGCAATTTGTAAAAAAACAATTGTACATTATATTAATCTTTAACCTTTTTTTTGCTGGTAAAGATCGAGAGGCAATTTTTTAACGTACAAAACGCTTCTATATGTATAAGGGTACATCATTGCAAACTTACATTAAAATGCTTTAAGCAGTTATGGTTGAACAGTAACAGTCAACTTTCGGATTTATAATGTTGGTAGGATTCACAACTGGCTATTGAAGCCATTTTGTTCATCATGAACGTAAAAGCTCTAAACTTGTAATCCTGACTCTTAATATTTGTTTTTATAATTAAATGTGATCAACCTGAACACAGCTCGGTAAATCAAGTAATGCGACCAAAGGAAATCTGAACTTAAGATCTTAAATGTACTCACTCCTGTTCCTCCTAATTTTATTTATTTTTATTGCTTGCGCAGCAGACGAGCAGTCGCCACTAATGGAAAATGGTCACCGACCCCATGACGTTGAATACTGGTATCGCCAACACGCTGCCCATATCGAGACAAGGATTCAATCTGTTTCCAGTAAATACACTGCGGTGCTTTCAAACCTAACACATTTGTTTTCACACTACTGCTTTGCGGTAGAAATGGCACCACGTTAATTCCACCCAGACGTACACTCTCTAAAAATGTAGGTCATTTTTTACAAAGAACCACAATTTACAAAAGAAATATTCTGGCACACTTTTAATGCGAAATAGCTTCATTCATGCCATGGTCAGCCAGTTCTGTAACTTTATATCAGCTATTATTATAATTGAAAATAAAGATGCCTAACCAATGGTGCGTATTGACAAGATATTCTTCAAATAGAAAAATAGGTTATTTACTTAATCGGACTATTTATAATAAAGCAGTACGTGAGACGTCTCAGTCTGGAAAGCGAAGTACATATCTAGGAACGTGTTCTTATGGCTTAGCCTGTAAGAGTTTACAAAGCGGATATCTGGATTAAGCTTCCCTCCACGTTTCGCATCCTTGCAGCCGGCCTGGGTAGTGCCAACGCATCACAGAGCAAAAAAAGATCACACATCCCAACAAGAAGGGAGATACGTAATCGTTAATATCACTACTTACACAAAACAGAGTAGCGTTCGCTGTCTGTCTCCAATATGTTCAATTTTTAAACTTCCGTTGAAAGTTGGGCGGTTTATTTCAGATACAGTGAAGGTTCACAGGAAGGTTTACAAAGATTTGTAATTATCACTACCATTTAAAAAACATTTCTTTAATAAGGACAATTAAAACAAAACAAATCCCAGCCAACCAAAAAATTTTTCACTTGAGAACCCTCACGACGCGACGACGTTCTACAACGCCGCCAAAATGTAAACCTACGGCTATTATAATAACATCGGGAATTAGCCAAGATGGGAAACGTTCAAAGACTCTAACGGACCGAACGTCATTGGGCTGAATCGAAAGCCGGATGTGTCACGGACAACGATAATTACATATTTTTATGCAACTACACAATATTATGTTGCTATATTTGCCTGTAGCCCGTGGTGGGCGTTCGCTTTTAGAGACCGGAAGGTCGTTACAAATTTTCATTGGTGTTTTGTTGGTTAGGGGCAATGAGAACTGATCCCGCTTGTCTGTAAGTAAGGTAATCTATGCGTCAGATGGGCCGTGGAAATTCGTCTTGTTTTATTATTTAAAATTATTATAAATTATATATTATAAGTATATATATAAAGGTACAACAAATATTTCTGACTTTCTTCAAGATTCTCAACAGGGAAAGATTGTGCGTAACGCGATAAATTATTATTGACAATATTGCACAGGAACTCGGTGGAAGGCCTGACCCTGGATCCGTCCTCTTGGTGACTTGGGGAGGTATAATTTCAGTAGTGGGCGATATTTGATATTTGTATTTCATCAATACATAACAGAAGAATTGTTTCGTTGGTTAATAACCTCCTTAAATCTAGTTGGAGGTCAAAATTTATAGTGTTGTTTGCCCAATTAATCGCGGAAAGTTTTGAATCATCTTTTAACACGCTATGACCTACAGGACCGAATTTACGTGTTGCTTGGGGATGAGTTATTACTGAAGAGGTCAGAATATGAATGTTAATAGTAAATGTTAAGACGCTCAATAAAACATATATATCTACAGCTCTAGCAACAGCGTTTTACCAAACCATAAAATTAAAATCATTTATATTAACAATTTTATTACGTCACGCATCGGAAAAACAGGCCCCAAAGGATGTTTTTGCTAAACGAAAGTTATGAAAATATTATTAATTTATAATTATTTGTAAAAATTACAGCTTTATTAACGTTGTAATTTTCTTTTTTAGAAAACATAATCAATAAGATCCTATTGATTATATATCCAAAAAAAAGGAAATAATGTTGTTGTTAACACTTATTTTATAGGCATAATATCACTTAAAGATATTAAAACCGATTAATTCAGTAAAGAAGCGATAACTACCCAATATAAAGTAAAGACAAAGACTCGGCCTAAGATAAACACTTTGGCCTTTCCAAACAACAACGTTCATAAGTCACAATGAATACTATAAATCACTTACGAAGTACTAATATGTGATGGCCATTTATCTCTTAAGGTTTTGTTTTCGATGGACGGAGCTGAAAATTTATCGAGACAATCATAAATGCGTTTGTACATCTCGTTGCGTTAATGTAATGTTTGTAATTAAAATTAAGTCATAAATACCATATGATAAATAAATGTAATGGAAACTTGTAATAACAAGATTTTGTTAGTCATGGAACCAGTGCAAAGGCTTGATTTTTATGAAGAACAAAACATGTCCACAGTTGCATCATCGTCATCATCGGCCTGTGTTAGTCCACTGCTGGACAAAGTAACACCAAAGGCTCCCTTCTCTATTTAGGGTTTGTTTGTGAAGGCCGCTTCTAAGCAAATTGCGTTTCATTTCACAGGTATTTTTTATCCATGGTTTGTAGTCTACTATTTTATCATGCAAGAAGAGTTTTAGAATTTTACGCATTATTCAAATTTAATTAACTTTTCACTCCGGACTTGTTCAACACTTTCCAGCGGCGTTAAATAAATTCGTTAAAGTTTCCCATTCAACAATGTAGTATTAGTGAATAAAAAAATTAAGACTTAAAACAGTAAATATAAAGAATTTAAAAGACCACGACAGACATCTGGTCTGTTTTCTTTTTATTACACAAGCCTGTTTAGTCCAGTGCTGGACATGGCCGCCCATACGCCCTTTCCATCAGGGATTTGGATCGTATCCCGACACGCTGGTCCAAAGGGGTTGATGGGTTAAAAACTGTTGATTACAAAACAACTTTGTCGATACAACAACTTGGAATCTATGAAGAAATCCTGGTTGAAAGCGGACCGACTTTTACATGCCCATCCGAATTATTTTGTTCACTAAAAAGTGAATTATTTTCAATTAGCGTTATAGAATCAAAAACTTCCAGAATCGACCCACTGAAAAGTATAAGTTAAATAAGCTAACAATATACAATCACGAAAGGTTCAAGTCACGTAAAGAACAAAAAGTTCTGGATTCAGATCCTGGGCAAAGTTTTCTTAACCTAACAAGAACACGATCCACCATCGGACATGTAAAGATGTCAAAATAGTCTTTAAATATGCTGGCATTTAACCAACACTAGTAATTCCCGTAATAGAGATTGTGGGGATACACATCAGACTGTCGTGCTAAGTTACGCCAGGGACCCTTTGTGAACATGGATCCTTATCAACTTCGATAGAATTGTTTCTATACGGATAAACAACATCTGGTTTTCTCAATAAAATATATATGAACCAACATAAATAAGGCCAATAATTTCTAATGACAATGTAGGGTAAACAGTACTACGACTGTACCACTGCGTTAGTAAATTTTAATGGTTTTCAAAGATCAAAACATGCGCATAAACGTAAAATGTAACTTGAGTCATCACTATAGTTAAAACCTTAAGTACATTGTTTTTGCAATTGACACGTCATATCAAATATTTATTGGAAAAAATAGAACAAAAGCTAATGAGTAAGAAATTTGATGAATGACGTCAATCAAGCGGGACGTAGGATTGAAATGCTTTTTGTACAAGGCTTGCTATTCTTAATTCCTTTACATTTACATCTCTATTTTGAAAAAGTGGATCTAAATCAATGCACGATTGCACTAATGATCTTAATCCTAAGCTTGGAAATGCAATTTACTTGTCAATCCCCGACAAAATCAAAACTAACATATAATAAACTTTAATTTCAACACAATTGATCTATCAAAAGTCAGATAAAACGGATTGAGCTTAATTTATTATGTTTTATATCAAATAAAAACGGATATATTAACTAATGCTGGAACGCAGTCTGTTGATATTTTGCAATTGGAATGACCATTTTTTCAAAGATAATTTTAAATAATGGTATTTCAGTTCAATCGAAAAAAATAGTGAATAATTATTCTGACATTAAAATTAAATTTGATGAATGAGATTCCCTGATTTTGTCAAAAAAACGATATTGGTTTTTTATTACCAATTTGAACGCAATCAGGACAATAATTTTTTTATAGACCGATTGAGTTGGACAATCTTACTGCTTAGAAAATTAAATATTTTAATTTTAAATTAATAAATTAGTTTTTGCCATCAGTAAATAGTGAATTTAATAAATTACGATAATCAAAGAAACAATTATAGTTTTGATTTTCATTTTATAACAAAATATTGAAAAGAAGGTTTATAAACTGGGAAACCTTTGGACAAAACCAGTCCAATTTGGTTAATGGAACCATATTATTGGTTTTGAACTTAGATTTTCCTAACCAATGGCATAATTACGCCAAACAAATGAAGAAAGTTTAAAATAACAAAGGTTTATGAATGGAATTTTTTTAAAGAAGATATTTTAAAAATTTTTAAAATGCCAAATTTATTCTTTGTTTATGGTCCTTTAAAAAGACAAGGGAAATAATAAAAGTAATCCGCACCACTGCAGGGTTATACATTTGCTTTTTTATTAATGTTGCCTCCAAGAAGTTGGAAAACACCAAAATGCTGCGTTTTTATAAAGGTTACAGTGTTACTCAATTTCATGACATATAATTTTTAATATATTTCACATAATTTTTAACTTAAGTTACAAGGAAACAATGATACACATATAATAAATATTTAGTTACATATTCTGTTACAAGCCTTTATGGAAATATTTAAATAAATAATAGTATTTTAAACATTATATGGTTTAAAATTTTACTTTATTATCAATCCATTAACAAAAATCTTCCAGTATTTCTAGGAAAACTTCTTTGAGGGTTTGGCTCAGTTTTAAATAAATATTGTCATAGAAAATACCAACAGGGTGCCCTCAAAAATTATTAATTAAAAATTTGTTTTTAAATTAACAAATTATCCTTATCCCTATTCTTTTTCTAAAATATGATGAAATTGTATTTTATATTTTATATACTGTTCTAATAAATTCAATTACAGTTACTCTAAGGTCAAACCTCAAAAGATTTAAAGTTTAACAGTTTCAAACGCCCATTGAATATGAACAAATAATTATCTTTATTTTCGTCACGAAACTCACCTGTTTCTAAATAATTTCTTATAATCTCCAGATCATTTTCCCACCACTGTCCCTTGGAACTTTCATCTCAAACCACGTCTTAAAAAATTTTCCTCAAAACGATGATAAATAAATGAACCGATCAAAACAGTGTATCTGTTTTCATTTTCATACTTTTAGTCATGAAAACACTCTCTGGTAAGTTTGGACAAGAAAATGTAATGGACACAGTTTTTGTCGGTTCAAATTTTATATTACGTTCTCGACAATCCTACGCATGAAGCGTCTGATTGATACTATATTTTTGTGCTGGTCATGGCACTGTATATCTCCTTGTTTGAAAGATCTATCGGCACATGACTCAATCACGCCAATTGTTTCTGTCGCGGCAGCTGGTATGTTGCATATAGTTTGTAGCCATCCAGAAACTTTTTATTATTTAAAGCTGCATTAGCCAAAGCGGGTCTCTCAAATATTACACCTATTTTACCTTTGTTAATTCTTTTAATTGTTTCACGCCTTTATTATAGCGTTTGATTGCGTTGGCGAGACATCATGTCCCTTGAGCCTATTGGTTTGTCTTTGTCTGTGCTTTCCAGGAAAACGATATATTCAAAATTGCCACCGTCTTCAGGATAAAACGGACGTAGTTGGGTAACTTAAATGGAATATACTTATCAGCATCATCTTCAGACATAATAGATTCCTGACTCGAGTCCCTCACCGCAGCGCTTTCCTCGGAGTCTCCCTCGGCATCCTCCTTCTTTACGTCGTTTCTACCGCGGGACATCGCGGTAGCAACCACACCACTTTATATGAAAATAAAACTTCAATAATAACTATTTGTATTATTTTCAATTAAACTTTAAAAAAGGCGCCCTTTTAGTTTGAACTTTACCGCGCTTTTTTTTCGTACACTTGACAGTTCGTTATTGACGTGTGAGTTGACTTTGGCATTTCCACATTACACGCAGAAATCATAATTAGCGAGCATGTAAATATATTTTTTTATAACCGTATAATATTCCTACTTTACCAATATATGCATATATATGCATTATAACATATGTATAAAACTTGCACCTATATATTTTAAGCTAAAGTATCAGAAGACATCGATATAAATATTATTGTAAAGTAAAACAGCTTCCCACTGGTCTTTTACATTTCTGATCCATGGAGATGTTATCTTTGTATGCGAATACCACCAATATGCAGTGCTATATTAATGATAAATTGATCTTTTCGCTTTCCGCTAGTTTTGAGTGAAGTGCCCACAGAATTTAAATACCTATTAATCCCATTACACAAAAAGGTTCCACTAAATCATGCGAAAATTTTCGTACATTAGCCCTAATTTTGCATGCCAGTACAATAATGCTCTACGTAATCAATAGCAGACTACAATATCTCTTACAATGGCAAATACCGACGAACAATCGGATTTGTAAAGGCCGAGGACAAGAGATCAGCAGATCATGAATGTGAGGCAAATAATCGAGAAAAGCGAGAGTTCAATTCACCAATTCTCATGTGCTTCATTGATTACTCCAAGGCATTTGATTGTGTAAAATGGCATAGCCTGTGGACCATATTGCGAGTAATGGTGTACCTCGTCATCTTGTAGTGCTAATTGCAAATCTCTATCTTGATGGTTAATACATAGTCAGAATTAACGACACTATCTCGGAGCCTTCATTCAAGCCAGAGATAGGCAAGGATGTGTTCTTTCTCCAATTATTTTTAATATATATGGTGAATATATAATGAGAAAGGCCTTAGAAGAATGGGAGGAGGCATTTCTGTGGAGGGCAAAGGATAAGTAACCTGAGATATGCAGATGACACAAACCTATTCGCAGCGTCTGAGACAGAACTTTCCGAATTATTCCGAAGGGTAGAGTACGATAGTGGTCTAGTTGTACTCACTATAAACCGGTCTAAGACAAAAGTAATGCATGTTGACCGAACTATCCAACTCACTAGGACTGGAGAACTTTCGGAACTTGAATTCGTAAACGAGTTTGTTTATCTTGGATCTCTAATTTCTAATCAGGGCGGTAGTGAACAGGGATAAAGAGACGAACACAAATCGCCAAAGCTGCTATGAGCAAGCTTACACGAATATGGCAGAGAAGAAAAGTATCTATTACTACTAAGATAAGATTGGTCCGGACGCTCGTGTTCTCTATATTTCTTTACGCCTCGGAATCCTGGACAATCAAAAAAGCTAAAGACCGCAAAAGATTGACGCTTTCTAAATGTGGTGTTGGAGAAGGATGCTTCGCATACCATGAACCGCCAAGAGGACCAATAAATCTATTTTGGAGCAACTTAATGTTCGTACTAGGCTCTCAACCACATGTTACCGGAGAATCCTGGGTTATTTTGGTCACATTGCCCGCCGACAACCAGACTCCTCGACAAGCTGATCGTAGTGGGAAAACAGACAGGAAAAGACAACGCGGGCGTTTACCTACTCGCTGTTGTGACCAAATAACTTCACTTACTGGTCTTCCCGTTACAACTGCTCTCAGAGAAGCTGAACACCGAGAACACTGGAATACTGTATAACATCAATGGCTATGGCTTCCATGGACACGACCTTCAGAAATGAAGTATAACGACCAAGAAGAAGAAGAAGCCCACTAAATAATAGCATAACTCTATTTCATGCACATAGAATACAGCTTATCAGGGTTTAAAAGTAAGCTTTTGTGGAGCGGTTCGATCCAGCACAACGTAATAAATATCCCTATATAGCCCTTTTTTTTAGTCGTCGGAAAAATACAGCTTACGGATTCCTCGCCGCCAGATTGAGGAGACAGCAGGGATACGTGGGGCGCCCGGCCAAGATGCCTACTAAAACCAACGGTTGCTCCTTTCTCATGTCGCCGCCCAGGGGCTTAGGTCAGGCTGCGCGCATAAAGTATAAGAAGTGCGCCTGTATTTGTGCGTACACTTGTACACTATAAGATCTCCTGCGCAGTTCGCTGAACTCTAAAATTCCTCGACCGCCTTAGACGTAATCGACTGGAGAACATTATTATTTTTATTATTTATAACTCATCAGAGCATGTCATTCAAAATATATATCATGCCATAAATTTATGTTTTAACAAATATATTATTTTCATTTGAGCATAGCGTATATGTAACATAGCAATTAATTGCGCTAAAAGAGAAGTATGATTGGACTACCAATAAAAAAAAGAGTCTCATATTTGGCCCGATTCAAACTTAAAAATTGCAAAAAAATATATACGTATGTTTTATGCTGCAATTATTTAAGTCTCTTTTTGTTAAAGGAAAAAAAAACTTATTTCAAAGTAAACATTTTAATAAATATTTACATTACAATGAAAATTTTATCACATCTGAAAAAGTATATCTGAAAGAAAATGGAGTATGTATAACATAACAATATATATTTTATAATTAGGCTGTCATACATCAGAAATGTTTAACTATATGTGGGACTGCACTTAATTTTATAATTTTCTTCGTTACTAAACTAAAGTTATGAAAGGAAATTAATCTTCTGGTGATATGAACATAAACAATGATTTTATGTAAAAAACATTCATAACATTCTAATGTGAGCGATATTTTTCTAATTATTACTTTGTTCTTGAAGATTGGGAAATTTCTAATTTTATAGCAAATAAAAATCGTTTTATTATTTCGTTATCTAAAAATAAAGACTATTTAACTTATAAAACAAGGGCGGCTAACCTGTTTAATATCAGACTGACATTTTGTTCCAGTGAATACTTTGTGATGTTATTACATGGTTTTTAAATATTTAATGAAACAATTTGGATCATACATGAAACTTTTCTTGCTAAAATTTACTAAAATTGAGTCTGAATAATTGGTTGCCGACTCTTGCTGCTGTTAAATTATTTACAATTAGAGTAAAATTTTCTGTAGCCATAAATTCGCATAGATTCTAAGGGAATTTACTTATTGTAATTTTTCACTTACTGCAACTTGCATGCAAGAACAAATGGTTTAAAAATAAAGAAACTTTCATAGTGATCTTTTATTCCATTTACAATATGTTATTGTATTCTGTATATATTTATTCTAGGCCACGCTTGATGTCAGGCAATGGATTGGAAGATATAAGAACATGTTTCTTTTTGTGAAATGTTTCTGCTATTATGCCTATCGGTACAGTCTTGCAAAATCACGTAGCAGTTTAGTCATCTCCTTGCACTTTTCGGCTCTGAAATGAGAAAATAAGTGTTAGAATGCAATAAAAATACGCAAAATTAGTATATGAGCATGAAGTTGATAAAAGGCATATAGTGTTTGTATCTTTATCACCCTTCTTTTTTTTCTTTCAATAATGCAAAGCATACAACCTATTGATTGGCATTTGACAAACAAAAGGTGAATCAAATTGTGTCCTGTTAGAAATTGGCCTTATACTTTAGTAAATAAAAGAAACATTGATAATATATTTTCTGGCAGAGGTATGTCTTTTTAGAAGCAACCGTCTGCAGTAATACCTCCCTGGATTTGTACCGCAAATCAGTAGTGAGTAAGTGTAAACTACTTCCTTCAGGTTTAAAGGGCACCGTTGCTAGCGTAATTGGTGGATAAATGAGACAAGATTTAACGTGTGATCAATAGCAGCGGTCGCACCTCATGGCGTACTGGTGGAACTGCCAGCACTGCTGCTCGGTGGCGGTGGCGGGGCGGTCGCGCGGCAGGCGCGCCAGCGCGGCGTGCAGCCAGGGCAGCTGCCGGCGCCGCTGCCACGCCACCAGCTCCAGCACCACCTCGCCCACCTCGCCCAGCATGTACGGGTGCAGGTGCAGCGCCACCGCCTCCATCAGCGCGTACGTCAGCTCCTCGCCGTACAGCGCCAGCGCCGCGTCCGCCAGCTCTGCGCAGGGTCACGCTCATGTACACGGTCCCGGTCGACTCCCGACGGACGAATAGGTATGGGATGCGGGGGTACCCTTGATCTGCCGCCGGTCGGGCTGCGGGTCCTGGTCGTTGGCGCAGCGCAGCAGGTCGTAGAGGAACTTCATGACGGAGGAGTTGGCGTCGCGGTGGTCGAGGCGCGAGGCCAGCGCCGCGCAGCGCACCAGCGACGGCGCCGCGCCCGACGACAGCAGCGCCACCGGCACGTGCTGCAGGTACCTGCCGTTTTCTGCTTGGTTAGTATTAGAGAAGTAGTTGATCCATGCGTCTGACGCGACTATTTTTAGCAGTCGTTTCAAATCGTCTATGCCTCAAAATTTACTAACATTTCTAACCTTCACATGCAGTTTACTCTTTGGGTCATGGCCAGATGCCAATGGCTGAGTGTTAAAAACTATTGTTCAGTTAAGTCTTGATTAATTAAAAGCTTCCCTATTATAACTCAGGAAAATGGACTGGTATAAAAAAGAGAGAAAATAATTGAAGTTTCATGAATAAAGGTAGCATTTTTATGTTGTAAAGCCTGTGGTGCAGAAAAGAGCTAACCTTATACAGAGTCGAAACAGATCGTCCACCGTGTCCGGGTTATCCTGTAAACCATTAGGTGCTTGGAGCAATGCCAGCGCCGGTGGCAAAAGGGCATGGAGTAACGCCAGGAGTTCCGAAGAAGCATCGGAACCCACCACATCACAGAGCACTCCACACAAGTATAAGATACAACCATGTGGTCGTTCATTATATAATTCAGGGAGCACTCTGCTTAATTGGGGCATCAGACTGATACACCCCTTGCCCACAGCGCGGACCCCAAAACGGAGGCAGCGACACGCCCGCTCCATTATTCGCGATTCGTTCACCCATCTGTAAACAAAAGTCAGTTATAATCAGTAAGATGGTATGTTTGATACATACAGAATATATTTTGAGTTTGAAGTGATTAAATACAAATATAGTGCTAAAATGACTATAACTTGTCTCTTACATTATTTTTAACTTGTCTCTTACATTATCATAGTTTAACACAAATTGCACCCGAAGCAAACGCATTTTTATCGGAAGCCATTATCAATTCCCATATGATGAGTATATCACTAGACTTTGTTTCAATAATTAAATCTAATTCTATCTCTAAAACGGCTAAACAAATCATATGTCATATATATTCGAAAACATGACGCACTTCTCCATAACTTGGAAGAGAACGGTGCAAGCCTCCTCCAGGGCCGGCATGCAGGGGTGCGGCTCCGAAGCGGGCACGGGCGGCACGTCCACGTCGCGGAAGAGCGCCGCGAGGCGGTCCAGCCACAGCACGGGGTCGGTGCAGGAGCCCTTCTTGAGCTCGGGCGCGGACTGCAGCAGCACGCGCAGCGCCTGCAGCTGGCCGGCGGCCGCGTCGCGCATGGTGCCGGCCAGCTGCGCCGGCGGCAGCGCGCCCAGCGCGGCGGCCAGCGCGCGCTGCAGCGTGGTGCCGGCGGCGCCCGACAGCGGCTGCGGCGCCGCGTCGGCGTCGCGCGCCGCGGCCACCAGCGTGGCCACGTGCGCCGCGGCCTGCGCGCGGCACGCCTTGCAGATGCTCTGCAGCGCCGTGGCGGCGGCGGGCGCCAGCGCGCGGTGCCGCAGCGCCGCCACCAGCGTGTGCAGGCACGGCTGCAGGCACGCCGGGTGCCGCTCGATCCACTCGCACAGCTCGCCCAGCAGCAGGATGCAGGTGCGCCGCACCGCCACGTGCGCTGCCGGCACGCCTGAGGATGCTTCCAGCGCACTTTGGGCGGCGTATCCAGCGCGTCGTCTCGAAAGCACACACCAGCGTGACGGCACGTGGCACGTTTGGTTTGCTGATCAACTGCACGCTCGCAGCAGCAGGATGGCATGCAGACGACCAGATCACGTGTGACGAACTCCGTCACTAGGACAGTGGCACACATAATGCACGATTCATTGTCTCTGAATTGTACACAGATATCAATCACTGGTAATTGTCTATTATGTTATATGATAACTACACAGAAGAATATTTGATGGCATAGCTGATTACTAACAGAATGCATTAGTTTGCTCCAAAATATCCTTGCAGTGACAACATCATAAATACTAGCATTCACTTCAATGTAAGACAATCATATCATGACTACATGCTTCATTCTAAAGTCCATAGCACAAACATACTCATAGATATAAATTTGCAACAGAATTTCATTATAAAGCATTATAATTGTCTTAAATATTTTATGACAAACATTGATAAATACAGCTAAACCAATTCAACAATCCTTTATAGTCCATCCAATTCAATCTAAATCCTATGGAATACAAATAATATTATATCAAACTAGAAAGAATTGATTAAATATTTATATTTAGTCTAAATTTATACCTAAACCAAAATTGAAAAAACATTTAAACTTGGATATAAGTATCCAGGCCAAAACATATTATGAACTTAAACCATACCAAATACTAAGAAGGTGATTACAGTCCTCTATATATTAATCATTTACTGTGACTCAAAATTAAATTAGAAACTGATAATGCTAGGCAAAATGATATGAATCTATTTTAACCATCACTTTATCTGGTATGCAATTATCTTAATATCATATCAGTTAATCTCAATAAATTTACATTTGGATTTTTATATGTTACTTAAATATATTTTTAGGGGCGGGTCACTAGTAAATAATAAAACTCACATAAAACTCGTCACCCTCTTCAGGAAGTTTTGTATTGTCCGGTTCAAATTGGCAGTGTCGTGCCAGGGCCTCTATCAACCGCTCTATGTGGGGTTTAAATTCGTCAGTAAGAGACTGTTCATCCTTCTGATAGAGTTCCTCAGACAATCTGTACCAAAGATTGAATGTTATCTCTGCTACCTGAAAATTGTAAATGAAACATCAAATTATGGTATTTAAAGCATTTTTAACGCAATCCTCCTAATGGTGGCAATTTGTACCGAGATCTAAAGCTTTGATGAAATTTCCACTGGGATGAGCTGCTAACCTACATTGGTAGGTTTAGTTAAACTATTAGTAAAACTATGTTGTGTCTGTGACATACCCTAACCATAAAGTTAATTAAATATATATAAATGAACATATGATTTTAAATAGAATTATAAATATTATCAATATTACTAGATTAAATTTTAGTATATAACAGTAAATATAACAGTTAAGAAGATCCTATAAAATTAATAATTACAATAAATGTGGATGTTTAGATCACAAGGATTTAACAGCAATATTAATTTATCCTTTTATACAGGTGGTATAGTTTAGTGCAGTAATAACAAATACATTATGATTAACTCTTATTACGAAATAATAATTTAAATGATAAAATTACAAACCCACCTCATAATCATGGTGTCCAACGCACACTAAGGCCAGTTCCAAAGATCTAATAGCGAAATGAACTCTACCATTTGCTGAGCAGTATACAATTTTCTCTAAGAATGTTTCAGCTAGTTCTGTAAACACTTTTGCGTAATTAACTGCCTTCTCTTCCTCTTCATGGGCGACCGCCATATGATAGCACTCTTCCAATGATGCTATGCTATCAAACAGCAGCCTCTCTATTTCCTCATTATTATTGTTCTCTTCTAAACAGTGCAACAACGCACATATACAGTCTGACGCTGCATCATGCAGCAGATTTATTGAATTGGGATCCCTTAAAACTTGTAAACAAAAACCTATAACACTATTTTGTGGGATTTCTTGTATATTTATAGCACGAACTTGTATCCAAGATGTCATACATTTCACAATCTTTAATGCAACTTGTGAATTGTTTGAGTTTGTTATACTTTCTTTTAAAAATAAACACACCAAATTCGAATTAGCTCTCAGTTCATTCTTAATTTCCTCCCTACGGTTCTCACCTAATTTGAGATTTGTGGAATCAATTTCTTGAGGTAGAACAGTCAATATTTCTAACAGAGCAAATTCATTTTTTGACGAGAATAATTTAATAAGATCACTGACACAATTCTGCCAATTTTGCATTTGTAACGCTAGGTCGGCGAGAGCCAGCGAAAGTTGAGTGAGTATTGCATTACTTGTACCAGATGCGGAATTTTCTAAATGAGCAACTAAGGAATCCCTGAGGGAGACGACAGCCTCTGTAGGCAATTCCGAGAGGTTATGTTGCACTTTTGATCTCATAGTCTGAGCAGCAAAGTAACAGGATTGTTCATCTTTCTTCTGTTGCAGAATTTCGTCTGCTATTTTCCATGAGTGTATCTGAAATTATTATTTCATATAGTTATTTACGACAACGCCGAAAAACATTTAATAATGTTGTTTTACTAAGGTTTTGATAAAACTTACAGATTTTTGTACGTCTCCGAGCCAAATAGAAGCCTTTTCCTTTTCATTTGCATTGGGGTTATCGTATAACGCACTAATAGCTTGATAAACAGTGTCCATGGAAGGCGCCTCCATCGTAATAAGTTATTTAGCCGAGAGGTAATCTCAACGCCTTTTTATTACAACAAATATTCCACTTTTTATCATATTAACACCTCGCAATATAACGAATATTGCAATAATCAAACAAGCAACGTCAAATGAATATGAAAGAAAAGTAGAAGCACCACATTTGATATTATTCAATAGGGTTGTGCCCACTATCCATTTCGGTCTTGTATAATAAATTTAAATGTGATTATTCCGTATATCAATATTATTACACTTAGTATACCATATCTATTAATTTTCACGATTTTTTAAAGTTTTGTTTGTTAGTGAAATAAAAGGTGTAATAGTCTGTGTCCTTAAAAACGGCAAACGAGTAAAAAGAGCAAAGCTAAATTTAAATGTTATGTGACTTATGTGCATAGCTCGTTTTGACGAATAAATATTAGCTATAATTTGATTTTTCAATTTTTTACGTTCTTACACCTTATAAGTACCATACTCCATCCAGATTTACCAGAATAACAGTTAAAAAAAAAACAATTCAATTTAATGGTAACATTAATTACAAAACTTTTTCAACTGATTGACTATTCGATTAAAAGCAGTTGTTTAAAAAAACAATAATTTCTCCTTTCTCATGTTTCTCATTTAGCCGAGGCCGCGGGAAATAATGAAAGTCTTCGGTGACCCCGGCGTGAGGTGGCTTGTGCGGACCTGTCCTGTCTTTGGATGTGTTGGGTCACCCGGACCGTCGCTCTTGTCGTGTGGTGTGTCCAGGGGCACAGTGTCAGGGAGTAAGTTGCGCTCTCCCTGTTCCTACCAAGTCATCACGTCATCGCAGAACGCAATGATCTAGTTGCGTCCTCGCAGAACGCAGCGAAAGGGTGAGGGCGCCCACACCCGTTCGCTTTCAACCATGCTGTGCACTACAGCCGGAAGCCAAAGGTGTGCCTCACGGCACTTTGCAGCTGTTGGCGTTGCTGTACTTAGACTGGGCACATATGCCACTGTGGTGGCACAGCTCCATAGGCTCCCTACCAACCAAACAGCAGAGGTGCTTCTTAAACAGCCGTGTCGCGAGAAAACATTTCACGTGAAACATAAGGGGGCCATGTGTACAGGACACATGCCACCATTTTAAAACGGGGCGTATGCCTCCACTGTACAAATGCTGGTGCCGGGTGCTCCAACCGCCGATCTCATTCCTGTATTGGAAGGAAGCGCATGTCCACACTGCGATTACCGTTGTACTTGTAAGGCCCGGTTGTTATAATCATCTTCGGCAGTCGATGTATGACTACTGAATCTTCAAATTTACTAACAACTAATCCATTCAAAAATGCATTTTACTTCTGGGCTCAGAAGGTCAGAAGCCAGTCGCTTTGCGTGAGAACTTTTTTTTTAAATCTGAATGGATAGAATAAAAATAATGGAAGTAAGAAGATAGAAACCGACCTTCATATGATAACTTGGGAGTAAGGCTACAATAACGCAAGAATAAATCTCTGAGAATTATAGCAAGAATAATATAATTTTCTCGTAGTCAAAATTAAAAACAATTTTGTTGGTTTAAGATCTTGCGATCTTGTATAAACATATTTTTTTTTGGGTTCATAAATTTTTAAAGTATATAAATGTAATGTAAGTATATAGAATAGCTTAGAAACTGCGAAAATCTGCATAAAATTGTCTTTTATTATATTGTAACAGTAATAAAATTGTGAAAGTGTCGCAAGTATATCATAGTATAAGCATATGGTTGCTGATGTATTGAGAGGTGTTTGACGATTAAGCGAATAGAACAATAGTTCGACGACACCACTTGGTTTCTATCATCCGATAAGTTGAAAATTAATTTTAACTCTTTTTGCTTATGCTGTTTGCTATGGAAACCGATATCATTTATATGTAGTTGTTTTTGTTGTAACTGTGAAACTATATTTTGTTAAGTGGCCTTCCTCCAATCATGCATTCTTCCAGTTATATTAAAGATCTAAAAATTGCTCATTTGTGAAAACACACAGTACAAGGACAACAGTTTATTTAAATCTCTCTTTACGCGACACATAATACTTTTTATTTTTTTCTCTTTTTCTTCATTTCTTTTGTTTTAAGGGTCCATTTAGAAGCCTTTAATATTTTCTTTTCCTCTTTTCTTTTTATGTATCTCTTTTTTGTCTTCTCACTCCCTAAAACATATAAAGCCTCTGCTTTTATTTTTCATGTGTGCTTCGCAAGTCAGGCTTTCCTTGGCATTTTATCTACGGCTTGGGCTTCGCTTTATTAAATAAGTATATACAGAAACCAAAAAGCGACGATAGAGATAATATATATATAATCGAGCGAGGTTCGGCCCACCGGACGCCCTCGATACATTTGGCTAACGGGTTTAAGCAAGTAAAATACGATGGCTACGGTGCCCTTAAAACCGGAACACAGCAGTGATTTCACACTACTGTTTCGCAGCAGAAATAGGTTTCGCGGTGGTACCCACCCAGACGGTCTCCTGTAAAAAGGGGACGTACCACCGGTTAAGCTCAAATCAGAACCCGTAAAATTGATATACGGGCGAATGTTATATTTGACGTCTTTTAGTGGTAGAATGATTGTTATGTGAATATTCATTGGTATAATATAAAGTAGAATCAACCCTCTTTCCCTTTCTCTCTGTCTCTCTTTCACTTAAGCAGGCCAACTGCGCACGAGTAAGAGAGACGCGTGCCTCTCACTATCGCTTATGGTTGCTTATTGGCGCAGTTACACAGTTTTTCGAGAGTTCCTCCCTATCTTAAACCAATTTATAAGACGTTGTCACGTCAAAAAAAATTTAACATCTAGATGAAATAAAATCCTGATTTCTCAATTGACAAAAGCCTCTTGCAGTCAACCTGTCGATTTTATATAGTATATTTAATCTCGGATTAAAATGTTTAGGACTGAAACACAGAATACAGATTAAAGATGATTCAGACTAAGAAAATTGATGTCTGTCAATGTTTAATTATATTCTGTATGTTGTATTTTATACACCGGCGTCAACGGCTCTAAAAAATACTTCGTCAGCGGTCAAGTACAAATGTTTCGCACGGCTACTTCGATTACCCGCGGTGTTGTTACAGTCGTCAAGGGTACTTCTCGGGCGATACACACGACAGTACTAAAAATGGCTCCTATTAAAGTAAGCAGACGATTTCTTATGCATTTCCATTATGTAACAACCGGCGTAATTGACATTTACATTATAGGTCGGCGATAGTTTACCTTCGGTGGATCTTTTCGAAGATTCCCCGGCAAATAAAGTGAACATTTGCGACTTGGTAGCGGGAAAAAAAGTAGTCCTGTTCGCTGTACCGGGGGCATTCACACCTGGCTGCTCTAAAACGCATTTGCCTGGTTATGTGGAAAATGCCGATAAAATGAAAGCGGAAGGTGTCGGTGAAGTAATATGCGTGTCTGTAAACGATCCCTACGTTATGGCCGCCTGGGGCGCACAACATAATACCAAAGGAAAGGTAAGTAATTACATATTTAATATTTCTAATATATTAAAAACAGTTAAGTGGATTCTACTACATCACAATTCAATATGCTGAATATGTATTATGTACTAAGTTAATATGCTATATTTAAGTTATTCTCATATGACCTCCAACCTTTATTGTAGTTAATGGCATATGTTCAATATGAAACATTACATTATATTTAAGTATAGCCATTACACCAATCGCAACCTGTTTTGAGTTTTCATATTGGTTGACATTATGTTTTAAGACACACAAGTAATGAATTTTTCAAGTTGTATACTATAATTTACAGCATTCCTACTAGGAATATTTTATTTCAAAACCATTTAATCTTGCTTTCAGGTGAGGATGCTAGCGGATCCCAGTGGAAACTTCATCAAAGCTTTAGATCTCGGTACAAATTTGCCACCATTAGGTGGATTGCGTTCAAAACGCTTTTCTATGGTGATAAATGATGGCAAAGTCCAAGAGTTGAATGTGGAACCTGATGGCACCGGTCTATCATGCTCATTGGCAGACAAGATTAAATATAAGAATTAAATTCTAAAAAGTTTCGCTTTCACCTTCACCCTGCATTTGCATATTCTGTGGTTACTAATGTTTTTTAATCCCATTCCAAGAATTGATTATTAAATCTAGTGCAATGTTAAATCTCAGTTAGATATCACATTTAGGTAATTGTGAATGTTTTCGGGCAGTAATGTTATAGATTCATATTGTTAGTTTATGTATGATATTGGGAGTATTTTCTAAACATTAATGCTTCATAAAGATTGAATCTTCTCAATTAAAATGTGATTGGTCACTTAGTGGTTATCTCATAGACTGTTAAAACACTCCTTTGTGATAAACAAAAAGTTATTATAAAAACATTAAACTCGTTTTATTTTCATGTTTAATACTATTATGTATTCATTGTGTCTGTACATAATGCGGTTTATTGATCTTGGTAACATGGTAAATGGTAGAGTTAAAAAGGAGGATGTGCATGCTAAAGAAACACTGATATTACCAAGGCATGTTACAACCAAACCTACATTAGGGTCACCTGATGAACTATCAAAACCTAATCCCACAGCTCTGGAATAGGCCTTTCGTTTGTTTGATGCCTCTTTTAAGTTAAAAATAAGTAAAAAACAACAATCTTTTATTAGTAAAAATTCTATTATCTCATTAGCATTATTAATTGGGACATGATTTAAAAAAACAAAAACTACTTTCGTGTTTCTTAAAAAGTTGAGATTTACCAAGATTTGCTGTGTATATTCCTAAAAATGTTTATTGCTTCTCAAAAAAGTAGAAATATCTCAATGTGTAATGAGATTTTTTTTTATATAGCTATGACAACATTACATAGTCAAGGTCTGGTTTTTCCGTTTCTACGTAATCGGTAATCGTAACTATGACTTGCATATTTTTTTTAATAATAGTAATAATATTTCTAGACGAATAACAACGTCATCGAGTCCCAAACTAAGCAAAGCTTGTATTATGAAAAGTATGATAATACATAGACTATATATAATTTAAATATTAAATTAATATAAAATTTATATTTATTTGATAAATCAATCATCAAGATTGCGTGTCGTTAGTATTGTACAGAACCACTCACTAAATTACTTGTAACATTCACTTAAGGTTAATCAATACTTTCAAGGCAATATACGTGCGGATAACGATACAAAGCAAAATATGATTTGTTGCATTGTTTTATTAGATTCAACAATTTTTTTTATAAATAAACCATAATAAGCACGAAAACGACTACACTCGCCCATTAAAATAGGTAAACTCTGTTAGTGTATAAAAAAAAGAATTAGCCGGTAAGTTGGCAGGTCTTTGGTTTTAGTCTTTGGCACTTCCAGTGCAAACGTAAGTGACCCGGCAGATTCTGATGCATCAGCAATAATGCATATTGTGCCCTTGGCCGTAATTTCATCATCAGCCTGTGATAGTCCACTGCTGGTCATAGGCCCCTAATACACCTCCATCCATTAGGGGACTTTGGACCGTATCCCACCACGCTGGTCCAATGCGGGTTGGTGGGTGGACCGACTTTTACATGCCCATCCGACGCATGGATCATCTTACTTTTCAGACAATTGGGTGATCGGCTCAAATTGCCTTAACCAGGAAACAACAATGAAATTTGTTGAGTCCCTCGAGGATTGAACCACGACCTCCGGTTTCTAGCAATGCCTATACCACTAGGCTACGGAGGCAGTTCCGAGGCAGAGGCCGTAATTTGCCTAGTGGTATCGGCATGCTCTTCGGAAACAGGAGGTCGTAGGCTCGATTCTTGCTGGGACAACACAACTTTTCATGGTTGTTTCTTTAGTTAGTTATGGTACGCTTAGGCTGCTCGTGACACAATACCGTATCTGAATATTACTACGCACTTTGGAATACCAAGGTCACGAACTACCAGCCTATAAAACATACGCCTACATTCCAAAAGTTTGTATCGTAGGAAGGATTGTATTGTTTTTATCTTTTTTGTATGTGCTTAGGGTCGTGACAGCCATGAATATTATTGTGGACGATTGCTCTCCAATTGTCGCAGACGTGGCACTGTAATCTTTCATGGAATTCTATTTCGATGTTCTTGCGGATCTGGTCTGTCCAACGCATAGGAACTCTTCCTTTTTGATGGCTTTCTGTGATCAGGATAGCTTTTTGAAAAGAAATTTTTATACGTACTCTGATAAAACAGATGAAGGTATAAAAACATACGGATGAAAGAATCAACAGAGCTATGGACATATTTTTTTTAATAATTGAACGACCACTAGCTATTTTACACGAATTCACTGCGTCTCGGTTCTTCATTGCTTATAAATTGTTAAACAGTAATTTAAACTTAATGCTGTGAATCCAGTTGTATTACAGTTTTGATTTATCTTTAATGGACAATGCATCATAATATGCTTACTAAATTAGTTGTAACTAACGCATTCGAATTTGTAATTCACGTGCTAAAGTTCAACTTGTCTGTACGTATCTTTACACGCTCTCAATATCCTTACACTCACATACCTTCATTCAACATAGAAGTGATACACTTACTTATTGAGTGCTTAAATATCAAACCTAAATAATTAATCATTCCATTGAAACGATCGATTTATCTTGCAAGGTTAAGCGGTAAAGGTAAGTGGAAAGCAATTCAGCGGGCAACTTTTCTGATTTAAACGACGTTTTGATTAAATTAATACAAGAAATTTAAAAAGCTATGACATAAATCGCAAGGCAGTTACGTGAAATCTGCATATAGTTAAATACCGTTTGGATGTAATTCTTTAACTTGTGTTACTGATCACCATAATCGGCATCATCATTATCATCAGCCTATGTTAGTCCACAGCTGGACATAGGCCTCCCCTAATACAACCCTATCCATTAGGGGGTTTTTGGACCGTATCCCACCACACTGGTCCAATGCGGGTGGACCGCCTTTTTATATGCCCATCCGACGCAAGGATCATCTTACTTTTCGGACAATTGGGTGATCGGTCCAAATTGGCCTAACCAACTAGGAGACAACAATGAAAATTTGTTGAGTCCCCGCAGGATTCGAACCTTATACCCTATACGCCTATACCACTAGGCTACGGAGGCAGTTATACTACGCATCGGATTTTGTAACGGTTTTTTAATTGATGATGATTTAAGGGGAAGGTATATGTATGATACATGAGTATAATACATAATATTTTAAAGAAACTGAAAGTTTCTGTTGTTTTATGAAGGTCTGGACGAGGTAGGTCCCTACTTCGTCGGTGACTACTTTTCATCAGGTGGCCCGATTGCTTGCTCGCCTTTGTCGGAAATAAAAAATGTCTGAAATAACTTAACAAGGTTTCTGTATCTATGTAATGAAGTTAATAACCACTTTTCTTTTGCGTTTACTTGCAAACGCTGGCTGAATCCAAGATTATACAAGATATATAATAATAACGTACTACAGTATCATAGTACATCTTAAAAAGATCAACAATAAAATCCGCGAAGGTATGTGTCTATCACTGAAGTATAAACAGTAAGTATAATCCATAACAATAATTTACGAGGTGATGACAAACAATATAGCGTTAATCCTTATCCAATTAAGTAGCCTAAAAATATTGTCAATTTAATATAGAACTACTACGGCTCTTAACAGCATGTTATTTAAATATATTTTTAAAAACATTACAGATATCAGCATAGCACCAGTGCGAAACTCGCCGTTCACTAATGCATAGAAAATTAGCTAAAACAACACTGAAAAAATAAAAAACGTTGAGAAGTCAATGAACAAAAACATTAATAAATTAATTATTATTAAAAGTGGTTATATAAAATATATTCAAATAACAGTAAACATAATCAGGTCTTCTTATTCTTGGGGCTGGAGAGAGTGACGAAGCTGACGCGTCTTGGGGCCTTGGGGCTCTGGACCGACTTCAAGAGCACCGGCTCCTTGATATCGGTCACCTTGGCTTGTTTCAGGAAGCTGTTCTCGTCAGGCTTCGAGGTGGTCGGAGTGCTGGTCAATGCTGGAGAGCTTTTCTTGGCTTCCTCAGGGGACTTGATTCTCTTACGGGGGCTCTGGGTTCTGTTGCCTTCCGTGTCTTCGTAGACCAGCTTCAGGTCTTCAGTGTCCTCTATCACCATCACCTCCGTGTCGTTCTTCGAGTCCACCTCCATGGGCTGGCTGGGTTTGGGTTTAATGACGTCACTGTTCGAGTTATCCGACCACGAGGACATGGCCGTCTCCATCAGTAAATCTATCTTCACAGGAGTCTTCTGCTGAACGTTCTTCTCGGATTTCTGCTTTTTGGGTGACTTCTCGGGTGCTTTGAATTTGATGTAGGTGTCGATTTTGGGTGTGCCGTTTGGCGTTTTTGAATCTTCGCTCTTTTTAGGTTTTTGTTCCTCTTTTTCTTGGCTTGTTTGCTCTTGTTTCTGCGTTTCCGTGGCTTCTGTAGGAAAAGTTTTATTTTATGTCATATGGTTATTGAATGCATTACATACACACATTACTCACATTTACAATATTGTAGGTCCTAGTATTTTTTCGTGAAAAGAAGATTCCTCTATATGAAGGTAATAATTTTTAAGGATGATGTTTTACATATAAATATATATACAACCTATAAGTACATTAAATTGTTGTGACTGTAACATTAAAATAACTGTTTTTAAATGACAAAATTGTAATCTGAACAACATTAAACGAAAATTGTCGTTTGTCGGCTTGTTCTGGATAAAATACTGTTATACTCTTAATGCAGGTTAGGCTATCTTTTTTTTTAGAAAAAATAAAATAAAATGGTAGTTGTATGAATATATAATTCATAACTATAACGAATAAAGTGTTAATATACCTGTAGCAACTTGGTTGTTAGTCTCCTTGTGCAGTATTTCGCCCAGTTCGTTCTCCGCGAAGGTGATGACGGAGCAGAAGCCGTCCGTGCTGGAGGCCACCAGCACCCGCGCGTCCGGAGACCACGTCAGATCCGTCAGTCTGTAATTGTGCCATGGGAAAAATATAAATTGTTCAATATTTCGTGTTTTATTTGTCAGGTCTTGGGAAGGAATGTTTTTATATCGCTCATGAAGGTAGACGATCATAGACATCTACTAAAGCGTTCATGTTTCATGTCAAACTGAAAAGAGATTAGAATATGTGTGAATTCAATTTTTTACAATGGAACCGACCTAGTGTAGTGTATATTGGAGACTAAGGCGACAGGGGTCTTCTGCTGCGTGTCGTACACGAGCACCGACCGCTTGGTGGCCACGGCCAGCAGGTAGCGCTCGGAGGCCCCCAGGCGCGAGGGGGGCCCGTGGGGGCGCAGCGCCAGCGGCCGCGGCGCCCAGCGCACGGCCAGCGCCACCTCGGCCTGCGGCAGCGCGGCCAGCGGCGTCCGGGGGCAGAGGCGCGCGTACAGGTACACGGCGTCGAGGCGCGCCTTGGCCTCGGCCTCGGGCCTGCCCGCCGGCACGGCCACGAGCGCGCCGTCGGGGCTGAACTGCAGCCGCCGGTAGAAGGACTGCAGCGTGTCGTCGTGGAACAGCCGCACCTTGGCCTCGTGCAGCGGGTGCCCCGCGGGGAAGGGCAGCACCGCCTTGCTGCTGCGCGACACCACTCTCTTCGTGGCCACGTCGAACACGCGGAAGGTTCTGCGATTGAAGGCATGAACGCTGATACCTATGTTTCATGAAGGGCGAAGCATATTCTGCTACACATACTCCTCGATGCACTTTAATCAATATCTCAAATCAGAACCTGCTAATCACGTACGAAATACTCTACATTCCCAAGCTTTTACCGCGTTAGTCCTGACAGGCCATTGAGTGGAATGAAATTGCTTCCTTTCTCGCATTTTACCTACAGAGATTCCTAATAAGACTTGTTTCTCACTAACACCTAACACCAGTGGTAGGTCCCCTTTTACCGGTGGTAGGTCCCCTGTTTACAGGAGACCGTCTGGATGGGTACCACCGCGGTGCCTATTTCTGCCGCAGAAACAGTAGTGTGAAAACACTGCTGTGTTCCGTTTGAAGGCACCGTAGCCAGCCATTACTGGGTAAACGGACTTAACACCCTATGTCTCACGGTAGGCAGCGCGTTGGCGATACCACTGGTATTGCCAACGTCTATGGGTGTCGGTGACCACTTTCCATCAGGTGGCCCGACTGCTCGTCTGCCGTAAGCTATAAAAAAATAAAAAAAAAACTAAATAAACGTAATTATATTTGTTAAAGTAAAAAAGTCTGTAAATTTGTCAACATAAAAAGTGTAATAAAATGTAAGAGACTACAGACCTCAATTGAAAACTCACTAGAAATATGTGGGTAACATTAAAAACACAAAGAATATTTACAAAAGTAACTGCAAATTAATCAATAAATATAACTTATTAGAATAGTATGTCATTAAAAAACAAAACATACCTATCACTGCTAGCTGTTGCAATGTACTGCCCCTTAGGGTCCCATGTAACACCCTGGACGAAACCTTTGTGGTCTGTCAATATACTGCTATATCTTCCTCGAGAAACATCCCATATGATCAGTTTGTTGTCCACAGACCCCGATGCAAGGAATGCGGAATTGGGACTCCAACTTATGTCTAACACATCTTCTACATGACCTCTGAGAGTCTGAAAACATTAAAGAGAAAATCAGTCAGAAAAGTGTACAGTTGTATGAATTATATGCAATTTAATTAATTCTTAATTATTTCATAATTATACCTGAAGATTTAAACCCAATAAAATTGTATTATTTACATATAGAGTTAAAAGCTTTGTATATATGCATTCGGTAAGTGCAATATATCCTTCCCATGAGAAATAAAGTGTCACATCCATTGGGCAAACCATAGCCTAAATTAAGGTAACAAGTCTGGTGAATCCAGAAATTTATTATTCCATATCTTTATTCAATAGAAGGGGTTTTTTGAGTTACAAAAACATTCCTCTACCTAGCATCCAACATAATCTGAATTTATAAAATGGTCATGATCTATTTTTAAAAGTCTAATGAAAGTTATGTATTATGGATGTATTTCAAAAAAGTCTAGAAGGCTTTTTTGACATACATCCACAATACATAACTTTCTTTACATAATATTAAAACCTGATCTGTCAACTCACTTTATACACAACCCATGATTCTTTATATTGCTCTTCAGCTTGCTCCAATGATGCTGGGGCGGATTCTTCAGTCTTTTGTTTCCATACAAATATAATAGATTCATCATCACCAGAGGCCAACAACTTCCCATCTGGAGACCATCTAACAACATTGACTGCTTTCTGATGCCTCGTCAGATCAGCCGCTACTTCTAACTTTACGGAACCAGTGTCTGTTATGGAAATATACCATATCTGTAAAGAACATTAATAAAAATTGGAGTTCTATGTCATGTAGGGTGAAAGAGAACCCTCTTTCTTTGATATTATCTTATTAAATTGATGTAGTAATAATTTATAAATTTATATAGCATGAACATAACATTATTTTAATGTTTTGCTATATTAGCAGATTAAACAAAATTTTTGAGTTTACATAAAATAAAAAATCCAGAATTTGCAACATTGATGAGACCCAATTCCGATAATAATACTTTTAAAAAATTTGCATATATATTAATGGTAGTGTTAATGAGCAAATCCTTTTTTAGAAATAAGATATTCTTGAAAAACCGGAAATTCTGCTTTGCACATATCATATATAGACTACATATTTATCTATATGGTCTATCACACTAATTTAAACAAAAAATATACTAAAATCCACACTTGTGAAAAATTACCCACACGTTTTTAACTGATTATATATTTCCTTTTTAATTCGACTTAAGAAATGTATGATCAATATGTGTTTTATAAAAAATATCCACTAAGTAAGAAAGTTAAAAAGTATTCAGCAATCAAGTTAAATGCACAAATTGGGTAGTCTATTTAATTAAGATAAAATTAATCATTTTTAATCTTGTAAACTTTTAGAATTGTCGACAATTTTTTTATTAAATATATGACTTAGACTCAACGTAAATAATTACTGTTGTACACTTTAAATATATAATTGCACTTTCCAAATTTCAAATTAACATATAACGCACTTACCAATACATGAGAGTCAGTTCCACCAGTAGCAAGCCTTAAAGGGTCATTGTTTTCACATACAGGTTGAAAATCAACACTTAACACAGGGTCTCTATTATGCCACGATATTTCGGGTATAGAAAATTTCATGTCGATTCCTATTATGTTTTGATAGAAACTGTACAGCCTACAATTAATGTCCTAGATCCTTTTTTATTTACAAAAAGTATAAGAAGTTAGTGGCTGTCACGGTCAAATTTGTTTTGGCGCGAAACGATTTCATGTATGTATATTATCTACTTTGTGGTATTGCCGACTGTAAATAAATAGTTGTTTAAGGCATAGTACTGCGGTTTTGTGTGGTGTATGGTGCCTGTGATTAACAATGCACAGGATGATAATTCTTTAGAATTATGGAAAAACAAACTAGGTGTTTTATATCCCTTTTCATAAGAAATATAAACTATAAGACAGTATTTTACTATTTGATATAGAAGCAAATATATAAAAAATATTTTAATTGGAAAGTGGATTTCGAAAACAAATTAAAAATGTATGCAATCGACATATTTGTACTAGGTTTACTAATGCCTAAAATAAATTTATTTAAACAATATAAACTCCTCCTTACGTAAATTGGCTAGTTATATAAAATAAAATGGGAAGAAAACTAAACTATAATCAACCCTGATAAATTTGACCACTACAGTTATTTTTTTACAGTAACTAAAATATGTTAATGTTATTATCGCGTAAATTAATATTCATATATGCATATTTTTAGTTTCTCCTGAGATATTTTTAGTTGATAATGTTATTCGATCTTGATACAATCTATCTCTTGTCTAAGCATAACACACTTCAGAACTGCAGATTTGTTATTAATAGTCTTTTTTAAATATTGTATAGCAACACCCATAAAACTTTCAAAGTCAAATCTTGTTATCTCTCTCTCTTTCACTGACGTTTAGCTGTTATAGTAAAACGCCAAAATGGTTAGTGTTCCATGATTATAATATTTATCCATTAAAATCGATGATATTTTGTCATAAAATGAACTTTTAGCATATCATACGTTAATAAAATAAATAAACCCGTGACTTAGTGGATGTATTTTTATCCCCGACGAAAACTTAATTTCAGGTGAACGTACCAAAACAGCGCAGGACTTACTGCAAAAAATGCAAGTGCCACAAGGTTCACAAGGTGTCTCAGTACAAAAAGTCCAAAGAAAGGCATGCTGCGCAAGGTAGAAGGCGTTACGATCGTAAACAACAAGGTTATGGTGGCCAGTCCAAACCTATCTTCAAGAAAAAGGTAAGAAAACATAACCTCTAAACACCGATTTTAGTTATTAAAATTAGTTTTAATATAATCGCACAATTATCTAGTATTTTTTTTATAATTATTTACGAGTTTACAGACTGGATCTTTTGTTTATTAATTTTAAACTCTGGTAATCAACTCCTGTTTTATTGTTAGTATACTAAAATGTATTTAAGTGTGATTTTATTGTGGCTGTTCTTATTATTGCAATTATACGAGTACACAGCGTTTAGTCGACTTTGAAATAATTTTAATATTTGTTTATTTTAGGCGAAAACCACTAAGAAAATTGTACTTCGTTTGGAGTGCGCTGACTGCAAAGTGAGGTCTCAAGTTGCACTTAAGCGTTGCAAACATTTTGAGCTTGGTGGTGACAAGAAGAGGAAGGGACAGATGATCCAGTTCTAGGCTGGCTAATAAATAAGTCAAAACTTTAATGGTGTTTTATTATTTGTATATTATAATGTACCCTAAAAAATAGCTAATTTCATATGGATCTGATAAATTGTTTACTTTTGAGTTAAAGATGGCCTTTACTGTTATTTTAGTTTAAACTGTAATTTTCTAACATGCTTAAAGCTGTCCTTATATTATAAATGCCAGTATTGCATACTACTGCTATACTCATTAATAACATTAGATTTATAACATTACTCATTAATAACAACTGCCTCTGTAGCCTAGTGGTACAGGCGTGTGCTTTAGAAAGCGGAGGTCGTGGGTTCGAATCCTGCGGGGACTCAACAATTTTTCAATCTTTCAAAATTGATAGGGCAATTTGGGCCAATCACCCAATTGTCCGAAAAGTAAGATGATCCATGCGTCGGATGGGCATGTGAAAAAGTTGGTCCATCCACCATCCCGCATTAGACCAGTGTAGTGGGATACGGTCCAAAACCCTCTAATGGATAGGGGGAATGTGTTAGGGGAGGCCTATGTCCAGCAGTGGACTATAACAGGATGATGAACATTAGATTTTACTTGTAATACAGCTTTCACATGATTTTTTTCATAAGTAGTAACTTTTGAGCACTACAGCTTAATTAATAATTTCCCTAAGACGATATTTTTTTTATATACATGGTGTTTTTAGAATTTGAATTACAAAAGCTGTCTTTTGTTTTTGCTGAAAGTGTTTTTAGTTAAAAATTGTAGGTAACATAGAATGTTAGTATTAGCTGACATGGGCTCAAAATTACAAATTGTGTACACTTTTGTTATTTCCTTGAGTTATTAAGCTTAAAAGATACATTTTAAAAAATGTTGTTAATATGCTTTACTAGTGCATACAACAGCTCTATATTTAGCACTGGATGCTTATAGATTTTAATGGTAAATAAAGTAAGCTTCAGTTAAATGCCATCTTCAATAGAATAAGATTTCTTTCCATTCTGCTAGATGTTTCTTTTGTCAAATAGCATTAACAAAAGAAACACATATTATTAATTCATTTTAGAGGTTTGCCTAAATTTGTTTAAGATAAATTTCAGGAATAATACATATATAACAGTGAAAGAGACAAAATAATATTTTTGCCAATAATGTTGACTTAACAAATTAAAATTTTTAAATAATAGAATACTGTAACATTAAACACATAAATTCCCCGTTTCTGCTCTTTGTGCAAAAAGAATAAATAAATAAACGTAATGTTTTGTATATGTGATAAACCTACAACGAAGAGATCTTTATAGATAAAAAATTCTATATATATAAATAATTTCCTGCTTTTGTGTAAATACTACACTACATTTTATATATTCGTGAAGCAGACAGTCAAGATGTATCTTATTGCCTACTGATAACTTTACCTGGAACACCTTAATAGCTTTGCTTGTCTTGTCTTCAGTACACTATAAATTTGCTAGAAAAAATGTGCTAGTTCTTCTATGTTTGTATTCTGATAACATCATTTTTCTTCACTGTTATCAGAAATATTTATAATTAAAAGAAAGCAAAATGTATAAAATGTGTTTATTTAACAATATAGCATAAATACTTTAAGCTTTACTTCTTCAATTGATTCTCTAGCTCTTTAGGATCCAAACCTTCCAAAGATACTTTTAACTTAACTGCTTCCAAAGGAACACCCACTTGAATCATTTTTATGAACCTTTCATATTCCGGTTTGGTTTGAACTGCTAGAATTGTAGACGAGGGTTCCTCGTCTTCTTTCTTGTCTTCTGAAATTGATTTGTTTTCATTTTCACCACTATTATTTTGTTCCTCCTGCTCTGTAGTACTTGCATCACTCTTTTCAACTGTTACAGACGCATCATTTACTTCTGGAATGGATGATAGCTAAAACGCAATTTATATTCTATTAATGTTTTGACATGTATGGTATATGTGGAAGCTTTTAGTAAATTTTTGAAGTATATTGTTAATTAACGCTGAACAAAATGGTTTTGAATATGGAATAAAGGGAATATAAGATAGTGATCCATATTAAAATAAGTAAGTGAAATTGTTATACAGGTTTTTTTTTCTTCACTTAACACATGTATAAATGTTAAATGCAGTAAGTTTAGTATTAAATGTAAATGTTAATTTCAGAAAAGTTAATTATATTAAGTAGTTTTTCTAATAGTAGCATGAGAAAATATTCATTTAAGAAACAACATTTACTAAAGGAGTACACTGCAACAGCATGATGGCAGAACAGTAGCAAGCTGTAAATTATTAAAAATAAATTTACCCTTGATTCTAAGAGAATCATTGCAGCATCAACTTTTTCAAGTTTCTCTTCAAACTGCCTTAGTTTAGTTTCACATGTTTTTGAGAATGTATTCAGGAATTGCACGGTTGTCACAATAAAATGATTTACAAACGCCAATGTACGCTTTTGTTGTAAAGCAGCAATCTAAAACAAAGTTTTATGGTCAATACTACTTTTTTACATCTTCATTGCAATGTGGTTAACAGCGATTTGTTTTAGTATAGATTAGGACATGTCTTTTAACGATAAACCGGTGTTAAATACAATTCATTTGAGCTAGTTTTACAAATTTTAAATAATATCGTGACTACTTACTTTAGATAAATCTAGATTTTCAACGTCATGATTTTCAACAATTTGTGGCATTTTGCTGTTATTTTTAACCGTATAATTTAATTGTTAAAGACAAATTGATAAAATAATATAGGCAAGAAAACTACATTTTAACAATATCAACAAAACAAGGTAGAATTATAAAAAGAATAAAACAGAAAATTTCGTTAAAGGTCCGTATTTTTCGGCCTTAATATGTCAAATACGCAATGCTTTAACCTTTATAACATTTAAGTTTGTTTTACTAAATCTGAACTACGATAATACAATTAATATAATTGTCGTATAAAATCTTATTAAGTTATATTTAGACAACGGGTAAAATGTATTGTAACTTTTTTATACTTATATTTTTTATAATTATATATATATACTTTTTATATAAATACATTTTTAAATGTTTTTGTTTATTCTATTTATTTCACAAAAAGTAAAATAATATTAAATTATAAAGAAAATCGCCCATAACGTCAATCAAGACAAATTTACATTTGTCTTAGAAATGAAAAAAAAATATGTTTGACAGATACAAAATGACAAACTTGTGCACTTAGCTTGTCATTTAGAATTGAGTTATATTTTTTTTCATAGGCCGTTGTCATAGCGTTGGAGTAAACACGTTGTCACTTAATTAAATTTTTTTTTCTCATTTTTGCGTTGAAATCCTAAATATTTTGGTTTTGTGCTTGTTTGACGGTAGTTTTTGTCTTTTTTGGTAAAGTACATATTTATTTATTTTCATCCCGTTTAGAAAAATATTGAATATGGACGAAGACAAGCCTCCAGACGGAGGTGGCAGTCTTCCTCCTGACATTCCCTTAGGTAAGACTGAAATAAGAACAAATTGTCAACGTAATCGTCCGGCCGAAATTAACGTATCGATTGACAAAAAAAAAACCGTTCCACCCTCATCGTCATATCAATCGTCCTACTGTAAAATCGTATATTAAAACGACTCTAAACTTGTCTACACTGATCAAGACTCGGGTCTTTCATTGTTCATGTTGTAAGGTCAGTGCCAGATGTATCTGCAGGACAGTCCATCCTTTATTTAAATTTGACAACTTCTGCACAAATCAAATGTCTCTGGTATTACTCAGGGTGGCATATAAAGCACTGGGGAGAAACCGAATGGCAGTTGAATTCAAACTCATCGGCTGCTAACAACTTCTTATCCCACAAATTCTTCCCACTAACAATTTTTCTGCTGTCATCCCAAGATTCAAGATCAGCGCATGGGTGTTTAGAAATATGCCACTGACTGGACCCTTGAAGAGCTAGTCGAAAATATCAAATCCCCACTAAACTGTGGAGAAGTAGTAAGAGCTCGTCGCCTAAACACGAAAGTCCGCTCTGATGATAAAATAAGCTGGTCAAATTCTTCCAGAGAAAGTATATTGCTTTTATAGCTCTCTACCTGTTTTTACTTACCAGCTGCCTACTATACAATGTAGAAACTGCTGCAGATTTGGTCACATCGCTTCTCAATGCAGATCCCAGCCCAGATATTACTGCTGTGGCTAAGGGCAGAGTGGGGAGAGTTGTACCAACTCTGATGATGTAACTTGTCTACTGTGCAATGGCCATCATAACGCTACTGACCCTAAGTGCCCGGAACATGCAAGGCAAAAGTCCATAAAAGCTGTTATGTCACAATAAAGCATTAGTTATTCCGAGGCTGCCCTCCGTTTTCTTCCTCCCAAAAGGTCTTACTCTGACGTTGCTTCTCCTTACCATTCTTAATTTATTCCCAATACTCAAACTCAATCTGGTACTCCTAACACCTCATCTTCTCTCCTTTAAATTCAAAATTCTCAGACATTCTATGTTAAAACAATGTATAAAACCCCTCGTCCTAAAACCCCTCTGGGAAAAGCCTATGACGTTTCTTCCCAGCAAAATATTATTAGCTCCCCTCAATCTTCTCAACCTAACGGTTGTGCTCTTTCCTCTGATCCGACTCCCTTGCTCACTCCTAATGACAATCTTATTGAACTCTCACGCTCTAATCAACATTTTATCTAAATCTTTCAGATGCTCCTACCGAACATGTCATTGTCCTCTCCAAATGCAGCTCACATTCAACGTTTGATTTATCAAGTGGCTGGCCATACTCAATGGAATCTAAGTATCTACCAAAAATCCGACATCTCCTTTAATTAACTCGTTACCTGCTTCTGAGACTGGTTGAAACGTCTATGTTCAACTCCGGGCTATTCTCTTCCATGATGACAGGAGAGAAATCGGATGTAACCCTTTTAGTGTCCAGATCCATTATTTTTACCTAATTTATTCACTCAAATGCTTAATTCCACATAGTGCAGTTAGAGCAATACACCTCTAGTCTCCGTTACTCCTCATCCTATCCTCTGTCATGCAGAATTAATTTAACCTATCCTCAATCCAGCCTCATTTTGTTTATGGTGACTTTATTTTCACCACCCATGTAAGGGTCTACACACAATGCTGACTCACTCTCTCCTCACTTTTAGGAGCCTTATAGAATGCTACCTATGCATCCTAAATGTAGATCTAGAAGGACTCCACCTACAAACTTCTAAGGCTCCCGTCTCTAATTAAAACCTGTCATGTTACCCTTTCATATGATAGTGACCACTTTCCAATTGTAATCAGTTCTTATGAATTCCTCTTCTCATTCCCTATCAGATCCTAGGTGATCTGGACCATACTCTGAAATCCTAGATTCGAAGATTCTCAACACTCCTCCTGCTAATCCTTCCAACTTCCTGTCTTTATATAAAGATTTTGTAACAAGTTTGATTGAAGCAGCAGAAGATTCCTCTTAAAAACTCCTTCCATGGCTTTATATCCTCTCCTCCGTGGTGGGACTCGGAATGCTGTGCTTCTATTCGCCTTCGGAATCAAGCAGAAAAACGGTATGTGACTCATTTAAATATGGACAACTTCCTTGCCGACTGTTGTGTGGCGTAAAATTTCGCGATTCCGTGGAGTGTTCTCTACCCAAAATTCCTTTTCCAATGGCCCTTTCAATTGGCTAGATGATTTTATTAATAAACTTTCCCCTCCATTTGTTCCCTCCTCTGATTGTTTTCCCAGTCCTCTCCCTCTTTCCTCTACCCATGATCGAATGAAAGATCCTTTTTCCCTGCCTAAACTATTTTGTGCACTTGACAACCTTTAGGACTCTTCTCCAGACATTGACGGTATAACATACTCTTTGATAACTAAATCTTCTACGCTTTCAAAGCAATTATTCCTTAACATAATAAACGAAATATTTTCCTCTGGATGCATTCCAGAATCATGGAAGACCCAAATAATCATTCCTATTTTAAAATCAAACAAAGACCCTAGGTGACTCGTGATCTATCGCCCAATCGCCCTATCATCTGTTTGGCAAAATCATGAACACCTTATTAAAATAGATTAGAGTGATTCTCGAGAACAGGGTCTACTCCAAAACTCAATCTTGGATTCAGACGAGGCATGAGCACTATGGATAGTCTTGGCCCTTTTTAGATTTAAGACTTCTTTCTTTAAAATGAGCAACATGCTATTTAGAAAAAAAGTTCATTAGAAAACAATTGGGGTTTTCCTTGACATTCTTGCTGCTCATGATTATTCCAACTTTCAATTCTCAGGCAAAGATGTAATCTGAGTATCCCTGTGAGGTTGGTTAACATTATCTCCAGTTCCTTATCACGCTCTATTCGTGTCCGTTCTCCATGGCTCTCCATACCCTATACACTCCTTGCTCCTCCCTCCCAGATGGCTGCTCACAGTTAAACATTGCTTTGAGTTATCTAAGTAGCTGGCTTCTAGATCATGGTCTAAGTCTATCTATCTCTAAAAGCCAGTGTAGTCTTTACCCTAAACGAAATACTGCTCCTTTAACTTTATCTTTAGATGGTGAACTTATTTCATTTCGGGATCATATAAAATTTCTGGGTGTAATCCTTGACTTAAAGATGTCTGGGACATAACATTTGGATTTTATTCACTCAAAATGTGAGAAAAATGCCAATGAAATTAGAGCCTTATCACGAGTCCGCTGGGCTCTCACCCTTCACGCAAAAATCCTTTATAACGCGATTATACGCAGTAATTTTGATTATGTTAGCTTTTTTTGAGCCATGCAGCAAGCTGGCTCTGAGAAAGCTTGACAAAATACAGAATAAATGCCTACGTCTAATTAGCAGAGCCATGAAATCGTCTCCTATCAATGCCCTACAATTGAAAACCTTTATTCCTCCCAGACAGTTCCTTGCTGACAGATATTTCTCAAAAGCTGTTCAGTTCCTTCTCCCCTATCCTAAGTTCATTAGATGTCTGACCAAATCTGCCGGTTGGTCCTCTTATTGGTCAAACAAATACTTTACTTTGTTAGCAAACAGTTTTATCCGGTATAAAGATTCATCAATATCAGATTTACAATTTAAAAATCGTCCCCTTTTTATATATAGTTATGATGTTCTAATCTAGCAGCTTAACGTTATCTTAGACCTTGGCATTGCAAAGAACGGCCATAATTGTAATCAGAAGTTCAATTTAATTGTAAACAAGGAATTGGCTGACGGGATATTAATATTTACAGATGCCTCTAAAGCAGAAGAATCTTTGGTTGAGCATCTGTAACATTCCAAAATACAACGTTGTTCCATGTTTCAAATGTCCAAAAGAGTGTTCAATTTTCAAGCGAGTCCATTGGATTTTAGAAGCCGTCAAATTTATAAATGCTAACAAATCCCATTTTCCAAATCTTTAATCTTCAGCGATTCTCAAAGTTGCTTGAAGATTTAAAAGAAACCTCCTTTTCACAGAAAAACTCTCTCCTTAGTGAGGAGAGACCTTGTCACAAAGAGAATTATGCTCAATCTGCAAAATTCTGGCATTGAGATTGTCCTAGCTTGGATTCCGGGCCATGTAGGTATCCAAGGCAATGAAACAGCAGATCACTATGCCAAACAGGCTATTGTTATTGGCGATCCTTGCCACTACCAAATTCCTTCACATGACCTGTTCTCCTTGGCAAAACCCCGCCTATTAGAGCATTGGGATAATTTGTGGCAGAAAACCAAACTGGTAACAGGCAAACTCTATGGTAATATCCAACCCAGCATTCCTTCTAAGCCTTGGTTTTTTAAGTATAAACAGTTTCCCAAATTAATTTCCTCCATAGTAATTCGTCTCCGCCTAGGTCATATTTGCTCCCCAGTGGTTTTGGCTAAATTGCGTATATTGAACCATTCACTATGCCAATGTTGCTTGGCAGAGGGCACTTTAGAACATATTTTCTTTACATTTAAAAATCTTGCTGTCTCTCTCTATGATCTCCTTCCTTTAAATTCCCCTAGACCTGTTAATATCCCAATCCTTCTAACCCTTAGTCATGACTCTCTTGTAAAAGCATTATTTAAATTTATTAGTGTAAACAATATTAAACTTTAAAAATATTTTTAAGTATTAATATCATGTATATATTTGTCCAATTTCATTAACCTTTTGTATAAAATATATATTTATTTGTATAGTATTTGTTTTCTTTTCATACGTCCTCACTCAATAAAAGTTTAGCTCCTCTTCCTTCAATTGTTGTTAATACTAGCCCTATTTTAAATATACTACTTGTTTCTCCCAACCTCGACATTGGCAAAATCACCGAGTTACACTTGGTGGGGCCATTCTTATTAAAAGAAGAGGAAGAGTAATTTTTTATAATGGCCGGTGAAGTCGTTGTGGATGCATTACCTTACATTGACCAAGGATACGATGATCCTGGTGTTAGAGAAGCGGTAATTACATATTTTTCTTCAATTATTCTGAACCAGTCTACAACATAGTATGGCGCTGCTCTTTTGCATGTCAAAGTCAAAGTCAAATATCTTTATTCAATATGGAAGCATTACACTTTCTTATTGATTGTCAAATAATCTACCACCGGTTCGGAAATGGAAGCCTCTGACCTGAGAAGAGCGCGTCCTTTTCCTTTTTTCAATAAATTTTACAAAACTTTACCAAAACCTAAAACTTACCACTTTGGAAATAGCCTGGGCGAACAGTTCATTACCAGGTTGTGTTATCTATCAAGTAGTCATTACAACAATATTCCTTTAACACACATAACTTCCTTTACAACTTTTTTAAGTTTTTTACAGACAAAGCTGAAATTTCTGGTATTTTTTGTAGAAAGTATACATTGTCCCATGAAAGTTTTCATTGTTCTTTGGAGCCTAGTTTTGGAAGACATAATTATGCTTATTCCTAGTATTTTATATTATGTTGTGTCATAATGTTTTACAAAATCATTTTTATTTTATGAACATAAATAACATTTTTCAAATATGTATTGAGAAAAAACAGTCATTACATTGATTTCTTAAACATTTTTCTCAGCGATTCTTTGGGGCCCCAGTTTATAGACTGCTAATCCTCTTTTTGAATTATAATAATAGTATTAATATCAGCGAGTTTCCCACAGTAGAATGCCATAGACATTATCTGTAAAATAACAAAAAATATATAGGCTGTCTCAACATGGTTAGTTTCTAATTTTTGACTGCAAACGCTGAGCTAAGTTTACTCTTGATCTATAAATATGAGGGCCCCATTGCAGTTTAGAATCTTTGTGATGCCGAAATACAATTCAATGTAGTGGTCTAGGTTTGTCCATCTTGACCACATCACACCAGCGAAGGAACATTGGAGGAACATGCCATCCATTCTCAATTATCACAACTTAGCTTTGAATTAATTGTATGAAATTTTATGTATCTATATGTTCATAAATGTTCTTCAGGCTTTGGCCATGGTGGAAGAGGAATGCCGTAGGTATAGGCCTACCAAAAACTATTTGGAAAATGCAGGCCCTGAGCTAAACACTGCATTTGAGACTGCAGCAGTGCAGAGGGAAATGGAACGAGTGCAGCAGAGGCTGCCAATGGAGCCACTTTCAATGAAAAGGTAATTCTTGTTAGCAATATTTTAATTTTTATTAAAATAGTAAAAACTATATTATGCTTGAGGGTTGTCTTATGGTAAGCAAGTCTTAATTTAAAAATATATTAAACCAAATTATATAAAATTTAATTTCCATTATAAGAGGTGAACTGTTCATCCTAACTTTCCTAATTTTATTTACATATGCTCCACTAAGATTTTGTTTTAAGGACATTCTGCAAACTTTTATAAATATTTAATAATGACTTGCACTTTTATATGCATTGTTTTTTTTATTATTTAAAGGTAAATATGTTACATGTGAATTATTAATATTAAAAGTAGAATGCCTACACTGCACTCATTATGTATTTATTGTGTATATGTATCTTTGATTACAATATTTTAGAGATCAATCACTATAACAAACTATATTGAAATAGTTTAAAAAAGTAATAACAATGAAAACATAGGTAAAACACAATAAGGTCAATTCATACAGCTTTAATTAAAACTTTTTTTTTTTTTATGGCATATACAGGCAGACGAGCAGTCAGGACACCTGATGGGCAGTGGTATTGCCCACATGCTGCCGACCGTGAGACATAGGGTGTTAAGTTTCAAGTTTACCCAGTAAATACTCTGGCTACAGTGCTCTTCAAACCGGAACACAGCTGTGTTTTCACAATACTGCTTCGCGGCAGAAATAGACACTGTGGTGGTACCCACCCACTGGTTTTTCATACATATTCAATTTTCACAATATCTTTTTAAAAGACCATACAAAATGTATATAATAAGTCGCTTTTGTTGTACATATTATAATTATTTTTGCAGATATGAGTTACCCCCACCCCCAGCTGGTCGACTAGGTGAGCCGACTGCATGGGCGGAGGCAGTGGACAATTCTCATGCGCAGTTGTCCCATCAAGCCACAAGAGTACTGAATTTGGAGTTACAATTGCAGTATGGAACGGAAGCTTGGCGGTCCTACCTTAATGTATTGCAATCACTTGTGGCTGAGGCACAGAATGTACATTCACAGCTAAGGTAAACAAATTTTTAAAATTGTTTTGATTCTTAGAAAGGTTGGTTTTTTGAGTCTTTTTAAAAATAAGACTACTATGGAACATACATCTATAAACAGGTGTGTCAAAAGTATTGTTGTTCATATGTATAGAAATATAGTGAACATATGCAATCAGATAACGCTAGGACAATAATAAATTTTTTTTATGTTTTTTTGACTGGATCTTGTGCTCTGTGGAGAAAACCTATTAGAAAATACCTGGTGTGGGACCTGTTGCCACAGGCTCGTCTCCCCACCGAGTGACTAAACTGCACCAAGGGCCCCCAGATGGGGAGCCTTGGCCTCGGCTTTGGCCGTCACTTTCTGGTACCCGTTAGCATGCTGAATCGAGGGCTGCCTCGGCAGGATTCAGACACTTTCCAAGGATAATTGATAATAGGAAGAAGATATCTAGAAGCTCTGTCTAAACTTTACTACCACTTCTTAAAGCGTTGGCTGTGAGAGTAGTGGCGCAAGAAACTCCAGCAACGCTCCTGTCCAATATGGTGTTAAGCTACAGTGTCATATAGCAAATGGTGTGTTAGTTCGACTTCAATGGTGGGGCCGATGTCGTGAACGTGTGTGTTTGTCCTACTCTCTAAGTTTAGGGTGTGTTTGACTACTGCGTGGGTGTTGCAACCTATTATGCCTTAGGGCGTTAATCAAATTTTTGTATTTTACAAGAAGTGAGAACCATTAAACTGGTCTAGATCAAAGAGATCTAGTGATTTTAAAAATGACGCGCAGTTATTGCCAGTTATTGTTGGAATGCGGCCACTCAAAAGAGATACGGCTGACCCCACACAGTTGTTCGATGTCGTATTTGCGCTTGTCTTCCTTCGAGCGCTCTAGTGTAACCAGCACCATACCGTAAGGGCGTGCGGTGCGTGGGTGGTACATACTTTGTGTCGAAAGGGCGGGAATGTTTAATTCTTTGATAGCAGATGCTATCTCAGAGCAAGGGATTTCCTTAGGCAGTCCTTTGAGTGGTCAAAAGGTCTTAAGTATGCGCTCATCCGGGAGCGCAGACACAATATTTCAGAATATTTATACTTTTTCATTTTTTTCCTTTTTTAATACGAAAAACTGTACAGTTTTATAATTTAGGCAAATTAAACCCAGAATTGATCTAAATGAAATAACCCAAAATAATAAGGTGGCATCACACACATAGCTTTCTAACTTATATTTAGTGGAGAGATTCGGACTCAATCGGTTTAAAATACCATTGTATAGTGATGTCATACGTAGCAATTGGTTCGGTTCGATTAATGTCGGAACCGATTACTATTGATACGTTTCGTTGTCCGACTCCGTTCCGGAATGTTTTATATCGGAGGTTTGAATGCGAAGGTTTTAATAAATTTGTCTTCGTATTAAAATATAGCTCAAGTGAGTTCACCGATAAAGTAAAAAACGATCTAGTATTTAATGATGATCCGTTTTATGTGGAAAGTTAATGGTATTACCAAATTTGTATGCCTGCTGCATTCAATTGCTCGTCAATTTGTCTGTCCACCAAGCTCGGTGAGCGAGCGAACAACTTTTAGTGAGCGCTGAATCTACGAACTAAGGACAAGTAAATAAGAGGAGACAAGCTTTGTTGCAAAGAGATATAGATCCACTACTTTTAGAGTCAATTATACGCATTTAATTTTTTAGTCGTTACAGTATATACTAATTACTAATATATGCTACTTTGGATGTTTAAATTCATTGCTATTTGAAATTCTTACGCTTTATTGAAATATGCATTATGTTCATTATTTATATTTGTATTTTACAAAGAAATTGAAATAAAGAAATATACATAATTTTTATTTGTCTAAAATAATTCTTCTCATTCACCCTGTTCGGTTCCGAATTCCGACTCCGGTTCTGATTCCGATAAAACCAAATTTCATAAACTCGATTCGTTTCGTTCATAATGAATTCGACAACGTTACATCCCTAATTTGTAATATAGTTTCCTTGTTTACATCCATAAACAATCTCTTAATGAACTTTTCACAAATATTTTATAAATATACATTTAACATTAACAGAAAACAAATAGCTGCCGTAAATTGGGAGAGAAAACGGTCTCAAACTGCTAGCGGGGCCAGATTGCGTGCGTTGCGGCGACGATGGGCACAGCTTGTCTCTGACAATTATCGTCTGGAACGGGCACTCATGCAGTTAGAAATTCAATTGGAGAAGGTGGTTTAACTTATACATTTTTGTTGTTTACATAATTTAAGGCAAGTGCTACAATATAGAAGAAGGATATTTAAAGGACACTCGTACAGTTATCAGAAAAGAATACTATGATTTATTTACATAAATTTGTACCGTTAAGGCAAAATAGCAATAATAGTTTATTCACCCCGAGTATAATTTGTAGATGTTAATTATATTTTATTTTTAACAGGTCAAAGGACAAGCTACAACCGACGATGGTGAGGAAGCGGATATGGAAGCTGTGAAATTATTGCCAGAAAAACTTAACTCCGAAACTGAGAAAGAAGTACAAAAGAAGATAGAAGATATGTTTGCTGATTAGAGATAGAAAATATGTTTGCTATTAGTTAATAAAATATTTAAGTCCTAATACAATTCTTTTATTATAGTTTGTGTACTTTATTATCAGCAGCTATAAAAAAGATTTCAAATAATATTCATATATTACATAGAAAAAAATTAGGAATTTTTTTGCTGTGAAATTTACCCAAAACTTATCGTATATGTATTGCTAAAATTCTACTTTGCTCCTTTATATTATAAGAAAACAAAGTAAAGAAGAATGATTATTCATTGTTTAGCACAATATATTCTTAAATTCCTTACAATAATTTCTTAAATGAAAGTTAAAATTGTGTTTTATAACTATGAAATGATTTCGGAACGTAGTTTATTTTGCACGATTGTCATTTGTTGACAATTGTCAGTCAGGTGTCAACATTTATTTTTATAAAATTTGAAAATGGCGGACGATGCATCAAGCAGCAGCGCTTGCACCGGTAATTTAGTTGATAACGCAGTTAACCAAGATGAATTGATAATGAAACAGCAAAGGGAGATAGAGAAAGAGGTACGCAATTAATTTTTCGCACTATAAAATTACTTTATTCATATTTTTCTACAATAATTTGCAAAAACAACACCGTGTTTATTTGTTTTTAGATTTCGGAGAGTATACCCCTCGTTGGTGAACTTGAACCTTTGTCGTCGTTAGAGAAAGAATACACCGACGATCCAATATATCTTTTAAAAGTAAAAGATTTGTCGTCCAAATACAAATACATAAGAAGAACTCGCCCCGACGGCAATTGCTTCTTTCGTGCATTCTCTTACGCTTATTTAGAGCACCTTCTTACTGATAAAGCAGAGTACGAAAAGTTCTATGAAATAGCCAAAAACTCCAAGGATATCCTGGTCGCCTTAGGATTTCCGCAGTTCACCGTTGAAGACTTTTATGAGACTGTAAGTATGCCCTTTTAAGGTTATGTTGACTTTTGTTCATAAAACGTAGTAAGCTTGGAAATGTTTGCTGAACTTTTGTAAAATTTACTTGCGAGCTTTGACTTTTAATATCACCCATGTTAACCTGGTTTGCAATCAATGTTTTATCATCAACATGTTATTGTTGCCCTTGCATATTGTTTTCATCACAACAAGTTTAAAAGTTTTTGTCTACTTAGAAGCAACTGTGGCAAAGGGATATCAACTTGGGATTACTTATTGATATGAAAATTTGATGACTGATGGAAAACTCTCTTTTTAATGTCAAATTAAAAAGAGAGTTTTCCATGTCCTTATATCCTGGTCCTTGGTTACATAGATTATCCTTTATTCTTATATCAGTAAACTTCATAGTATATTTATATTGCTCATATAGCATTTATTTAATCCTATATGTCTTAGTATTGTTGTTGATGTAAAAGAATAATGGTCACAACTACAGTGAATCTTGTATGAGACTTCAGTATTCAAAAGAAATAACAAAAATGTTAATCATCATTATTACTGTTTAACGAGTTCTTGATTACTACAACCCTCTGTTTATGTCATCATCAGTGCCACAAAAATCTGTTTTTTATGAAAATTAGTATTAGTATACTAATTATTGAAACCATATCACACTTTAGTCCTTCTTAAATTGTTTGTATGCATTTTCAGTTTATGGAAGTAGTTCAGAGAGTAGGTGAGCAAGCTGGAGGCTCAGAAGAAGGCTTAGAGGAAGTTCGCTGTGAGCTGCACGATAAATTTAACAAGCAGGGATATTCCGATTACATTGTTGTATACCTCCGTCTTGTGACATCCGGCCAATTGCAGACCCAGCATGACTTTTACCAGAACTTTATAGAAGGATCAAGAACTGTAACAGAATTTTGTAGACAGGTACTAAAAGATTAATTACTATAAATTATAGCATGAAAAAACCACTATTTTAATTAATGAATAGTCTACAGTATACATTCAATAAGATTTAAATTATTTAATTACAAACAACTACATTCTTATATATTTATGCATTAAAAATTTTATTAATTTAATTTGTATTAGGAATGTCGAAAGGTTTTTTTTATGATAATCTTATATGTCCAGATTAAAAATAAAAGCTACTTCTCGAGTTAATTAATTATTATCATTTTGTAAACTGAAAATAAACTATTATGAGACTATTTGGTTAAGCTGAAAAGTTTAAAATAGTATAACCTTTTTTTTGTCACTCAATAGTCAAATGTTATCTTTAATAGTTGTATGAATATATTAGATTTCTACATGATGTATGGCTTCAGTAAGTTTTTATTGAATCCTTATGATAGATTGAACCTTGGATTTACAATAATCCATTAAACCTCTTACTATTCAATTTTGATCTAATAAGTGTACATTTAAAATAGAGTTACTTATAACCTGGTCAGTAACCAGTTTATAAGTATCATAATACTGTAACTTAAAATAGCGTTAAACACTAAGTGCTCAAGTTTGCTCAAATACAGTTAACATTCTTTTTTCAGGAAGTGGAGCCAATGTACAAAGAGTCTGACCATATTCATATAATAGCCCTGAGCAATGCTCTTAATGTAGGAGTAAGAGTTAGATATATGGACCGGGGTGATGGCAGCCAGGTAATGTATTTAATGCATTCATCTTCGTTTTTCTTATGTGTATTGAATGAATTTACTTGGAAGAGTTGTGATACATGCATTCCTATGCAGAACCACCACAACAGAAGTTGCAAAAGAAATTCTAAGAAATTCTTACCTTTTAGCAATGGTATAGCAAATACGCTAAATATCTTCTAATGGACTGGTTCAAATATTTTATGGTGAATGGTTGAGGGATATCTGATCCAACAATACCATCCTGTGTGAAACAACATATCCAAAAGTAGAGTCTCCCATGGCAAAAATGATTATCCCCCTATTTCATGACTCTTACTTTTTGAAATGTGTTCAATAAATTTTTGTTCTAAATTCCATATATCATCTTCTGTTGTTCATGCTTAAATTATTATCAAAACTCAGGGTGTTTGTATACTGCTATCCCTACTAGTGTTGTATGTAAGGTTAGGTGACGGGACTCCTTTTGGGTCCAGAGTCTCAGTGACGCCTTCCTTGTCCGGCTCAGTTGGATGTGTGGTTCAATGAAAGCCAGAGCAGCTGAAAGAAAGTGATGATGTCTACAAACCTTCTGTTTGGGAAGAAACACTGCTGGTGTTGTTTGTAACTTAAATCTCTTTAAGGCAGGGTGTGGATGTTTGTTTACTGAAATGAACTTTCCAATTGTACATTTCTTGGATCTGAAGGTTGAAGAAGTTCTAGCCTGTTAACATGTATATGTGTCCATGCAATCTTCCTGATTTTCCCAATCTGACTCAAAGGTATTTCAATAGATAAATTAGTTCAGCCATAAATGTGTGCATTAAGAAGTTTGTAATAAGTAACATCATAAAAGATTTATTTTAAATATTTAAATAATATATATTCTATCCAAGTTAACTTTTACACCCCATAAGTGCTAGAATATGGTCCAGAACCCTACTAATGGATATGGCGTGAATTAGGGTAGGCCTATGTCCAGCAGTGGACGAGCAAAGGCTGATGATGATGAAATGCTAGAATGCAATATCTCACATCAGTATTATATTTCGCAGGTGATCGCTCACGACTTCCCCGAGGGTTCGAAGCCGCTGGTGCAACTGCTATATCGACCGGGCCACTACGACATCTTGTATGCGTGATCCGCCAGCGCATCAATATTTTACCACAATAAATTTAATTACGAATACAAATTGTTTCTTTGCTCACCAATATCTCGCTTTATTAAGAACTAGCGAACTGCCCTTATTTCGTACGGGAACTATGCTGATAAAAAATATACCTACATTATTAATATCTCATATTCTTTTACAATTGCCTCCGTAGCCTAATGGTATGGGCGTGAGCTTTAGAAACCGGAGCTCGTGGGTTCTAACCTGCGGGGACTCAACAAATTTTCATAGTTGTTTCCTAGTTGGTTAGGGCAATTTGGGCCAATCACCCAATTGTCTGATAAGTAAGATGATCCAAGCGTCGGATGGGCATGTCAAAAATTCGCTCAACCTACCAACCCGCATTGGACCAGCGTGGTGGGATACGGCCCAAAACCCCTATCCATTGAGTATCAGGGGAGGCCATGTCCAGCAGTGGACTATTACTGGCTGATGATGACGATGATTCTTTTACAAATAACGAAGTTACGACCAAAAAATAACTTTCTGAATGCTCTCGTGAACAATTTCATTTCCTAGTCGGACAGGCCAATTAGAGCCGATCACCCAATGGTGAAAAGTAAGACTATCCATGCGGCGCATGGGCACGTAAAGTAGGTCCACACACTAACACGCATTGGACCAGAGTGGTGAGATACGGTTCACGTCACACCCACCTAAAATGCAGAAGGCGCGTATTAGGGAGGCCTATGTCCAGCAGTGGATTAACAGGCTGATGATGATGTTTAATAATTTATTATGTCAATATTTTCACCATTTTAGGCTCAATCATGTCTTTTAAATTTCATAAAAAAACCGTCTAGCCTTTTACAATTTAGAAATTAGATAAAGGGGGTACATAATTAAGCAGAAATTTTCTCAAGTTAAATCCCCTGACTTTCAAAAAAGGTAGTAAGAGCCTTAACTATTGTTTAGTTAAGGCTCTTAATTTTTTTATTTACATGTCATTAAGACTAATTAATAAATTATTTAAGTACATGCATCTTTTCGCACAGGAGGATATTTCTTCAACATTTGGGGTAGATAGCGATATTATATAGAACTTTTTATCAATAAATGTAGCCTTTCTTACTCAGTGACATTTTAGCTATGTAAAGGCAAACAATTTGAATAGTTCTATAATGAATACAAAGCTTTTTATAATGTCTGTATTATGTCTAAAACTCAAATTGAATAAAAGAGAATACATAACATAAACAGTTGTTATTTTGCTAAGTCTCAATGTAAGAAATAGAATATCTACATCAAAGATATCCAGAATGTAGCTAATTATAATTTTAATAAAAACATTGTTCAACACTAAGCTTTAAGAGCTGAGGCTAAACATAAAAAGTAAGAATTTTAGAAAACATCAGAAAACAGGTGGCAGTTCTCCTTTTTACGGGGGACCATCTGGGTTGGTACCACCGCGGTGCCTATTTCTGCCGCGAAGTAGTAGAGTGAACATAGCTGTTTTCCGGCTTGAACGGCACCGTATCCAGCGTATTTACAGGGTAAACGAGACTTAACACCCTATAGTATGGTAGGCAGCGCATCGGCGATACCACTGGTATTGCCAATGTCTATGGGCGTCGGTGAGCCACTTCCCATCAAGTGGCCCGACTGATTGTCTGCCTGCTCAGGCAATAAAAAAAAAGATTTAAATACAACATTGTGCAAGACATCTGCTAATTTTTGTCTATGGAGTCAAAATTTATAAAATTTTTCATAGAAATAGGAAATTCTAAGGATGTTTTATTTCCATTAACAAAATACAAAGGGATTGGCATTTTTACACGTGTGAACGTGTTAAGCAACATATATGAGCTTATACCTCTAAAATCACATCAATAAAATAGAAGGAGTAACATATTAAAATATAATTATCTGAAGAAGTAGACACCGTCTGGCTCTCTTTTAGGTTTCATACCAGCAAAGAACGCTTTTATATCCTCTTCTTTGACAGTTTCATCTCTATCCTTAAAACTCTTGAGATAATCAACAACTTGTCTCTCATTTTGTTATATTCAGTAAGAGCATTTATTTGCTGAACCCTATCCAGTGACGATAAAGCTTGTAAACCTTTCTCATATTGTGTTGATGGGTTGCCTTCCGCTTTTTCCAATCCTAGCTTTTCGTAAGCACTTACTGTGTCCTCAGGGTCTATAAGAAACAAGACAGAGAGATCCTTATACATGGTAAGGCACTCATTGCAAGTACATAGTTTTTCGCGAAAGTTTGACGGCCAGAATGTAGCTCCCTTTAAGCATCGAACCACTCCTCGGGGCCTAATGCACTGTATATCATCAACTTTTGATTTCTTGAGTACTACAACATCTTTATCATCTTCCATTGACAGTTTCCTCTTATTCTCATTTGCATTTGTAAGAGTGGCATCAGCTGTTCCATTTTCTTTGTCATGAATTTACTTGTATCATCCACCTTTGTATCTTCTATTTCTTTTTGCTCTTCTTTCGTCAATTTTTTATTGTCATTTGTTAAATTTTCATTAAGTGTTTTGTTTTCTTTGTCAGGAACATTGCTTTGGCTTGTATCATCCATCTTGTCATTTCTGAATCTTTTGTATTCTCATTTTCTTTGTTGGTTTCAACATTTTTACAGACATCAGTATCAGTGGTGATTGAGTTATCTGTAGAATCATTAGCTTTGCCAGGTTCCAGACCAGGTTCTTGATTAACTTGAGTATCTGGATTTTTTGAGTCACTTTTAGACACTTCAGAAATTTCCATTGACTTTGTATCATTGTCAGCACTTTCTAAATCTGACTTATTAATTAAATCTTTATTTTCAGATTCATCATTTTTAGTTAGTTTGGCTTCACCATCATCAGTTACTTCCATAGTACTATTAGTTTCTTTTATAGGTTGAGTAGCATCATCCTTTTTATTTTCTTCCTTACTTATAGTGGTACCAGTTTCAGAGCCACTAATCCTTGTTTCTTCCAACTTATCACAATGACGGTTTTCCATATCTTTATCATTCTTTAAGTCTTTGTCATTTTCTGAGCTAGTTGCTAAAGTAACATCTTGAGTTTGTTCAACTTTTGGACTAGTATTTACATTAACAGCAGCTTTATCAGATTCTTGTAAGGTGTTATTTAAACCAGTGCTGGGTTTACTAATTTCTATAGAACTATCTTCTGACATTTTATCATTACAATCTTTTTTGTCATCTTCAACTCTTGACGAACCATCTAAACTAGATTGTTTGTTGAGTGGTTGTTCAGCGTAAATTTTTAATTCAGTTACACTTCCATTTTTTGAAGCAGTTTGGTTATTTGTGTTTTCAATCTCCTTCTGACACTCAGTCTTTTCTTTTACTTCTACACCTTCAGTTGACATATTCTGATCTATGCTTTCGTTAGACATTTTTACATCATCTGACAGTCCATTTTCAATAGAATTGTTTAAACTGACTATATCAACAATTAAGTTTTCAACCTTTACAGCAATGTCACTATAATCATGTAAAAATTCATTTTTATCCATGCATCCTTTGCAAATCATTTCAGAGTATTGATCACTCGGTGGAACGACTGCATCTAAATGCGTGGAGTGCAGCCAATCTTCGCATATGATGCATTGAATCATCTCATCTTCAACACTAGATTCCGGATCAGGATATGGTCTGTTACAAATGCAATATAAGCCACTGTAGTTTTGGTTGTATTTATTTTCTTTGTTGAGGTCATTTTTACTTTGAGTGAACTGGCAAGGATTAGAGTTGAATTTTGGATTGCCACAATCACAACAGAAGTTACGTTTTAGGTACAATTCAATAAGCTCATGGTTTTCATGACAGGATAGACTGCATGCCAGACATACTCCAGCCCGTTTTGTAGGATCCGTTTTGGCTTCAGCGCAGCATGTCATACAAGCGTAGACTGCTTGTCTTTTTATGTAACCCTGTAAATATAAATTAAATGTTATGTAAAATGGAGTGTGTTTGAAGATTTTCTTATCCAAAACTATATAATTAATAACCTTTGGCCTGTAACCACTTGTAGCAAACAATTTGTGCCATAAACAAAACCACAAGTCAGACTTGTGGTTGGGAATTCATTCATAAAATGATGCATATCAATAGGAAATACCACATCCCATGCTTCTCCTTTACTTGTGATGTCAGTATTTTCATTATTAGTTTTCCATTTATTTCTGAGGGAACTTTAACATTAATTTGCCATAAAGCTTTGTTATGTTTTACATGAAATAAAGCATCTAACCTTCACAGCCTAGTATATTTAATGGCATTAATATCCTATAAATATAAGACTGCTTCTGTAGCCTAGTGGCATGGCCGTGTGCTTTAGAAACCAGGGGTTGTGGGTTTGAATCTTGCGGGGACTCAACAATTTATCATAGTTGTTTCATATTTGGTTAGGGCAATTTGGGCTGATCACCCAATTATCTGAAAAATAAGATGATTTATGTGTTGGATGGTCATGTAAAAGTTGGTCCACCCGCCAGCACACATTGGTCTAGTGTGGTGGGATACGGTCGGAGGCCTATGTCTAGTGGACTATCGCAGGCTGATGCTAAACATCTGATAAAAACTGCCAAAAACGGTCAGAGAGTAGTACCACCACGGTTCTCTATCTACATGCTTATCTTACGCATAAATTATTTTATTCTATCAGCAATTGGGTCATTTGCCCATATTGGAACATACACTGAGATTCAAAGAAACAATACTAAATAAGTAAACACATGTAAAGCAAACGGTTGCTGTACAGCTTAGTTTTTGGGATAAATAATAATTGAAAGTACAGTAAATTAAGATTCAGTTATTTTGGTACATTTAATTACCCCAACTCCATGTGATACTTTTCTGACCTACCCCTAGAGTGCAATATAAAAGCACCGAGAAAAAATTTCGCAAAGGAGGTCTTGAGCAATCTGAATTCACAAGAACCGAACAATACATGAGAAGAGCTGGCAATGTCTTGAGTGAAAGGTTAAGTGTGAAAGCATAGCAAAGTAGTGATGCGCAAATTTTCTGGTGAAGCACACAAAGTAGTACTTAATTCTGGAAAAAAGATCTTAGTGAGGTGCTAATCTGTCAAAATTTCAGAACTTAGTAGTTAGGATTTATAATTTTTCTATATTTTTTTTGCTTTACATGTGTCTACTTATTGAATGTTTTCTTTGAGTTATTTTTTTTTCACGTAAAAATACGTCCCGATGTTTATGGAAACTTTACCCAGAAAACACAGGTCTCGAACCCGCGACCTCCGTTGTAAAGTATAAACACTAAAACACGGAAACCACGGAGTATTTTAGCCGAGTTTTTGTTATATATTTATTTCTATTTTATTTTCAATGTGTAAATTAAAAGCATTTAAATTGTGATAGTTCCACTTCATTTAAAACTGCTAAGATTTTAAAGACAAAAACCATTATGATATTTTTCTTAAAAATTCCAATATCAATTATTTAAAAACCATTATCAGCAACAACCTCTTGTTTGGATTATGAAATAAATAAAAACCGCCATATTTCTATAACTAAATACAGTAGAACAGTTACATAAAGAATAGACTTACTTTAGCATAAGTGCAATTTTTATCGTCAGAGCCTCCAAGCACCGCATTAGCATCTTCTTCGAATTCTTGTTGTTCCTGAAGAACGTCCATCATTGTTACAACTTTTTCTCCGTCGCATTCTGCCATTTCGGTCTCTTCGCTGTTGTTCGCGCCGTTTGTCGACATTAAATATATTTTTGAAACTACTCTCTAATTTTATGCCTTATTTACTTATATATAAAATTATAAGAAACGCCGGTTCTTAAAGGCGCCAATAACTTAATCTTTATTTCAATTCGTATGTTGCAATATGCATTGAAAATTTACAACGGCGCTAAAGATGAGGGTTGCCATAACTCATTATAAAATGTTTCTATGAATTTAAAAAATACATATTGCTATTAAAATATAATATGCACGAGATCTTATTTAATTTTTTAAATTATTATACATTCGTTATCTTCAATTATTTAATAGAAAATGTATATTGTAATTAGAAGACGAAAGATCAACTTTGTTATGCAATTAAAAATTATAAGTATAAGTACTTATAACTACATTATAGAACTGCGATTCTTGTCAACATGATAATTAAAAAGTTTTTTAATCACATATTAAATTAAAAACGTTACAAGTACAATTTTATAAAAAGGTTATAAGGATTGTAGGGCCATTCTGATTTCCTAAGCATACACAAATCAAAATTAAATGTTCGAGCCAATTTGTAGATTAAAGTGCCTGTCACATGTTTTTGTAGCTTTAATTTTTTCGTATCTCTGTCTGAATTGGTGAAAGCTCGGAATACCTCTTCCTTCGTATACATATCGTGTAAATAATAATATAATATTGTTTATGGACTTTAATACATCATCTAGTCACAAACTAAGCAAATTTTGTATTCGCTATGAAAACTTGATGACTGATTTCGAATCTGTCTATCTTTTTTAAGTAAATCCATATTAAATTGATACAGACACATGCACGAGAAAAACACTAGCGTTAGCGACACTAACCATTATGCCAAGCGCATCGTTACACAAGATATATTGTTGGTCGAACCCTTAAGGTCCTATATCAAGGAAGTGATTTCAGCTACTTTTACCATTAATACCACTATACGCTTTTCCTGCAGAGCAATGCCTGGTTTAGCAGTACCAGTGACATGTGACAAGTAGAAACAGTAAACACTCAATAGGTGGTAGGTCCAATTTACAGGGGCCGTCTGGGGTGGTACCGACGCGATGTCTTTTACTGCCGCAAAACTGTAGCGTGATAACACAACTGTGTTCTGGTTTAAAGGACATAATTGCCGGCGTAATAACTGGGTAAACGAGACATCACATCTCATGTCTCACGTAAGCAGCGCGTTGATGACATGCCGAGTATTGCGTATGTCCATTGGCGTCGGTGACAACATTCCATCAGGTTGCCCGACTGTTTCTTTGCAACGTTGGACATAAAAGAAAGAAAAGAAGGCCGGAATAGAGGCACAGTCTAATGGATCCGACTTTTAATTTCTGAAGTTTTTCATGGAATAGTCATAGGAGGATTATTGTCTGCGAGGACTTGAGAAAGTAGAGGAAAGAGATAGGTGAAAAAAGTTTAGGTGCAAGACGACGCCAGGTACTGTTATGAGGTACTTATAAACCTGAAACCTTTTTTAAGTCTAAATTTCAGCTACACTACCTATATATGCCCAATCTTGGCTGCCCAAAACTCTTAAATGAAGAATATTTCGACTCTTCCCAAATAAATCTACGACACTAGGCTAGAAAATCTAGACCTAGCAAATAGTTAGGTGGAATAATATAGTAGTAGCAGAAAACATCATAATATGTAAAAAAAAATTGGTTGCCTGTAAAATCGGTATACGGGCGAAAATTATACGTGACAATGTCTTTTAGTGGTAAAATTATTGTAATGTTAGTATTCATTCGTATAGTAAGAAAACTGCCTTCGTAGCCTAGTGGTATGGGCGTTTCCTTTAGAAACCGGGTTCGAATCCTGCGGGGACTCAACAAATTTTCCTAGTTGGTTAAGGCAATTTAGGCCAATCACCCAATTGACTGAACAGTAAGATGATCCACGCGTCGGATAGGCATGTAAATAGTCGGTCCACCCACCAACCCGCATTGGACCAGCGTGGTGGAATACGGTCCAAAATCCTCTAATGTATAGGGGTGTGTTAGGGGGGCCTTTTTCCAGCCGTGGACTATTACAGGCTGATGATGTATAGTAAGAAGAAGGATCTTTTTTTTTCTATCTGTCTTTCTTTCACTTAAGCAGGCCAAGTACGCACGAGTAAGAGAGACGCGTGTCTCTCACTTTCTCTTATTTTTGATGCTGTTGTCATGAAGAGCGTTACGTGACCGCTGTGACATAGTTTTCGAGAGTTTACCAATTTATAAGACGTTGTCACGTCAAAAAAAGTACAGTCGATACAAAAGTCTAAAATATGAAAATTTACTACTTAAAAATATTTTAAAATCGGTCCAATAATTAATTAGTACCGCAGTTTTAATGTTAATTCTTTAAATCACAATAATTAAAAAAGAAACGGAATGTCCAAATTCTTTCGACCATCACCAATGTATAAAAATCCAGCATCTTGTGTTCTTATTTTATGGAAGAACATCATTCCGGGCCAATAAAGGCTTTTGACATAGGCGACACTGTCCGTGTTGTCAAATGACAAATCCCAACATCCATTGGGTATATCTAGATCAATTGAATCCAAGAAGTCCATGCTACTGTTATAATCTGGTCGAGTTAGATTAGTATTCCATTTATGTTGCGCATGTCTTATATGTAAGTAGGAGCTTATGAGTTTTGCATCTGAGGCAGTCAAGCCGTAAAAGTTAGGACTTATGACAGGAGTACCGTCAGCTTGCTTGACTAACTGACCCCTAGCGCATATTTCGGCTTCTTCGCAAATGTTGCTTATAGTTGCGGCAAGTCTTGCTTCCTCTTTCATAGGCTTACATCGTTCTGGGTCAGTTTCATCGAGAGCTTCATCGACAACTTTGATCTTTTCTGCAACATCTCCTCTAAAGGGCGGTGTTGCTAGCAAGGAAAGAAATTTATATTTTTTCCTAGCTTTCGGCAGTAAGCCCCAGAATTTAAAATCAGTGGTGTAGTAATACTTTCGGTCGTTCAGAGCATCTTTGTTAATACCTACTGCAATGTGATAGTCTGTATCGGTTGCATAAATCTGCCCCCAATACTGTACAGTTAAAGTGGTTTTCCACTTGCAACAGTGTCAATGATGTCTGTAGTAAAGATATTAATTCATCGGTAAGCATGACCCCGTTAACATTAACATACTCCTTATATTCCCACAATTTATGTATATTCATAGTTTGATTTTATTACTCACAGTTGTGCCTAGATGCTTGTTTTTGTTTGACGTTTGTGACAGATATATCTTTTTTATTTCAAATGCATGTAATATGCGATTACTTATAAGGATAAGTACATAGGATCCTATTATGCACAGAATAAAAAGTTTTGTAACTTTACGTAGTACTCTTAAGTGATTTCTGAATAAATTTACAAATTTATTATGCGCAATGATAAATAATGAACCGGCATTGGCGGATTTGACACCGTTATGGGGTTTTCATTAAAGTAGTATCTTTTAATATGGTAGGAATTTGCTATTTTACGTAAATATTTTTTTTTGTTTCATCCTTTATAGCATGATTCCTAATAAAATTAATTTAAAAATATTTTTACAAGTTAAAGTTTATACACTGCTACAATAAAAGCTTTCGTCCAAAAACTTAATGACATTTATTTTTGCAGGATTTAAAATTTAAAATATCACAAAAAGTTTTTAACTCTATGAAGAAAATACTTTATGGGTGGTTACTTAAACAAGGACCTTGTATAACACGAAATAAACAAATATTAGTTCTAATTTGGTTCCGCACAAAATATTTTTATTTAAATCCAATACCGCTTGCGGTCGACATAAGTTGTGCATATATATTAACTATTATATCAGTACAATAGCATTACATTATAATAATAATATTTTTTTACAGTAATCCTGACTTATATTCTACTGCACTCAGTAATTTCTCTTTAATTTTAAGTAGCATCTTTATATTGATATATCTTATATAGAAAAATTAGTTCGGCTATTTGCACTAGATTGGGCGTTTTAATGACGAAGCGCCTGCGAAATTAGTTACATTGCATTCTTTTACAGCAGTATTATGCCAAATGAAGGGTTGCTGCTGTAAAAACAAATACAAGTGAATGATATGTACTTTCGAAATGTACTCAAGGACACATTGATTATGAAAGCCTATTACTTTGTCAATAATCAATATATTAAAGGTCGGGTTGGTTCGAATCAGTTCATGCGTCATGTAAACTCTCTCTCTTCTTTTTCTTTTAACAGGTTAAAATTTTTAAAACGGTGCTACATTTGAATAATTTTGTCTTCGACTCTGTTAAAATAGGATAAGTAAAGTAACTGGCAATGATTCTTATTCAAATTGTATAAACAAAGGGATGTTTCTATCAACGTCCATCTAAATAAGGTGTAATCGAGTAAACCGAGACGGGGGTTTCGTGTGGCAATTACCCGTATGTCAAATATTTGCCGGTCCTCCGATGGTCGTAAAGTGAAACGGGAGAGCGGGAACGACCGGCAAATATACACTAAAGCTTAGGTTACAGAGTTTTTTTTCTTTTTTGTGTGATATTTATTGATAAGTTACAATATTGAAAAACATGAAGATAATTTTGAAACAATTTTTAGGTTATTTCAACGACACAATTAAGAAGTAAATATATTGTTAATAATTAATGAAAAAGTAACATAAAGAATATGTAATATATTGATTTTTTTACATTTGCTTGCTTCGTCATTTATACAATGTTGTAGCATAAGTATATCTTTTAAGTTTTTTTTACATAATTTATTACATACATAGGAAAAAGTCTGTTTAACATTATTTTGCTAGTTTTTCTCTGGACTGGAACTTGAATTATTTGTTTATGAATTTATATTTAATCAGTGACATGTGTCCTTTGCTTTATATACAGATTATCTGTAACGATTGTCGGTTCGGGAAAAATTGGTTGAAGGAGGAAAAATCTGAGAAGCGGCCGCATCGTGTTACTTGTTTGCTGACGCGTGGGTATACTCCCACAGAAACGCAAATTGGATAGACATCAATATTTAAATAGTAAACAAAGTAATAGGTAAGAGCAAAATTTGTTTTAATTAGTTTTTTACAAATAAATAATTTGAGTATTTGTTTGAAACATCAAAATAACCGTCTTTAAATGATTACGAAGTGGTATATAACCGATACATATAACATGACATATATGTAATTTTAAAATTTCCTGCTTGTCTGTTTGTACTGGCAAATCTCTAGAATGAGGAGTCTGATTAAAAAGCTAGTTGCTAGTTGAAAATAAAACAAATAATTTTAATTCATTGACAAGTACTGCTTGCCACCGGTAGAGAGCGCAAATAATGTAACAAATACATTTATTGCTACTTAATGAAATAAATTATTTTCAAGATAAGTTTGGTTAAGAAAATATTTAATTAGGTTCTTTAAAAAGCATTGAAAACAGTACCAATAATAGTAATATCTTAAATAATGTATTCAAATAGTTTAAATTTTTTAAGTTTTGCTACTCGCCGCTAGAGGCCGTAGCAAGTTGTCAAATCGTTATAGGTGGCAGTGTTTACTAAAATTTTAAGTACATTTAATAAATTATTTCCATAGCCAGCATGGAATTACTAGGTTCATTTACGAGTGATTCAGAGCATACATTATTCTTACTTAACTTCGTCTTCAATGAACTGTTACAATGAGAAAGAAATTTTAGGAAAAATTAGGGTAATTTGTTGTGTGTAGCCATTTTTTAAAATAATGAACTTTTTTCCGTTATTATACAAAAAGTAAAATTTAGTTGATTTCTAGATGTGTACATACTATAATATTTTTAATGTCAATGTAGAATGAGTAGAAGAAATTTATTATAAGTTTTAATATCATTACACACAACACACACACATCATCAGCCTGAGATAGTTAACTGCTGAACATAGGCCTCCCCAAATATACCCCTATCCATTAGTGGATTTTGGACCATATCCAACCGCGCTGGTCCAATGTGGGTTTGTAGGTGGAGCGACTTTTTACATGCCCATCCGACGCATGGATCATCTTACTTTTCAGATTGAAAATTGGGTGATCGGCCCAAATTGCCCTAACCAATTAGGAGACAACAATGAAAATTTGTTGAGTCGCCGCAGGATTCGGACCCACGACCTCCGGTTTCTTAACCACACGCCCATACCATTTGGCTACGGAGGCAGATTTTTGAAGTTATACTTCTTTAGGCGCGTTATGAAAAAATGATGAGAGTGAAATTTTAAGATGCGCGCGCACCTGTGACACAAAATTAACAGTATGAAGCCGTCTGCTTAACCGCTCATTAAGTCTCGAAATAAAAAGCTACCAACAAAATATTAATTGACTGATATTTTTGCGCATGTTGGTACCTCGTCACCTCTGATCACTTTTCATATTTATATATTTATCAACATGTCTCTAGTTTATACATTCAAACACGTGTTTGAGTTCATACAATGCAATTATATATTGCTAATAAATTATTTCAGTAGTGATTTAAATTGAATATTTTGATTGATATTACTTACTATTTAGTAATATTAGTGAAAAAATTGTGCTTATATACTTTTCAAGTCTACAATATAATTGAGGTTAACTATCCGTATGTATTATTTATTGATATAAATTAAAATACTTTTATTTAATATAATTAACTGGTAGGTCCCTGTTTACAGGAGACCGCCTGGGATACCACCGTGCCTATTTCGTGCGAAGCATGTAGTGAAAAACACTGTGTTCCGATTGAAGCACCTAGCCAGCGTATTTACTGGGAACGAGACTTAACATCCTATGTCTCAGGTATGCAGCGCGTTGGCGATACCACTGGTATTGCTAATGTCTATGTGTCAGTGATCACTTCCCATCAGGTGGCCCGACTGTCGTCTCTCGTATGCATAAAAAAAAAAAAAACTAAATATTATTAAATTATTAATGTTAAATACTTATTATTGGTTATTTAATATTCACAAAATAAAGAAATAAATTTAATAAAACATTTAATAAAAGTTTGTGATAAAAATTAAAATTGAACATCAAATTATAATATTAATTTTAATATTTGCTATTAAATTGAATAAATAATAAATATTTATTAAAATAACTAAATAAATTTAATGAAAACTTTTGATAAAAGTTATAACTGAAGTTCCGATTCAGACATTACGGGAAGATACTATGGAAGAGGACATCATTTAATTAAAATACAATTCGAATAATAAGACAATTTATGTTAGACTTAATATAAGAAAATAAATATTTATTTATTTAATTTTTCAAATTTAAACTAAACTTTGTTGATTATCCTTTTCCAATACTTCTATTATTTTATTGTAATTAATTATTTGCATGCAATTAAAAACTATTTTTTAATGATGCCAAAGAAGTATAACTTCTCACGCGCGTACATAAGTACACGCACCCATTTTTATTTTACGTGTCGTAAATTCTGTTTGTGAAATAGAATTGAGTTATTAATTAATTTCTAATGCTTAAAAAAACAGCAGCAAAAATTCGTTATCATCTTGATAATTTTCAAACTAAATAAATAGAGAAGGGAATTATTATATTATTTATAATTTATAAATATATCTAAACATTACACATATGCATTTATAAGGTTGTTGCAGTTTAGGCCAGAATACACTGTTTTACATTTTCAATGCACTGCGATGTATCCTCATATATGCTATAACGCTGCGCTATGGCCTATAAGTTATTCTTGTGTACAATAATTATGACCCATGCGTCGGATGGTCATGTAAAAAGTCGGTCCACCCACCAACCCTCATTGAACAAGCGTGGTGGGATACGGTCCAAAAACCCATTAATGAATAGTGGTGTATGAGGGGAGGTTCAGCAATGCACCATCACAGGCTGATGATGATGATGATGATAATAATTATAATATTCCGGACGAATAACTCCGGTTATCCGGAATACTTTTCTTATACGTGAATAGATACATATTATATAGATACAAACACCCAGACACGGGAAAAGACTATGTCCATCACACAATATTTTTACCTCGGTGGGAATCAAACCTACACCCTCTGGCTTGAGAGTCAGGGTCAGGGTCAATAATCTATATAATTGCAAAGTTTAATTAAATGGCATCAACTAGTTGAGTGAAAGTGTAACAAACAGCCATCGTTACAAACTTTTGAGAAGGCATACATGTTTTGTCACAGAGATGTCACATCTTTCTTGATGAGACCACTGGTTTTACTATTGTACAAAAACCGAATTGGTTTTGCTCTTCTCTATCGTAACCCCACAACTGTAATAAATTTGTATTGTAACAAAAACCAATAGAAAAAGAAATATATTACCATTATTTTATGTTGAGTTTGTTACAAATCGACTGCTGATTTAATAATAAATTACGAAATTATTATCATCAGCCTGTGGTAGTTTACTAATGGACGTAGGCCTCCTAACGACTAATGCACGCCTTCTCCTTTTGGGGGTTTTTGGACCGTATCCCACCACGTCTCATTAGACCAGTCCAATGCGGGTTAGTGAGTGGACCGACTTTTTACAAGTCCTTTCGACGCATGGATCATCTTACTTTTCAGACAATTAGGTGATCAGCCTTAATTGCCCTAACCACGTAGGAAACAATAATGAAAACTTGTTGAGTCGCCGCAGGATTCGAACGCACAAACTCCGGTTTCTAAAGCTCACGTCCTTACCACTAGGTTACGGTGGCAGTCGTTGCAAAACATAACCACACAATAAACATAAAAAGGATAGCATTAATCGTTATACTTAACCACTGGACGCAACAATAGATCTGTAAATCTTTAACAAGATTAACTTAATTAAACAGGAGCAGAAGTAGACTTAAAAGTCAGTATCATGTAGTGTTATTTATTATTAACGATATCTACGGTGGTATGAATAAAGAACCTATGAATTTGAATTCCGAATAAAAACTACTATTTTTATTCGAAGTTTCGATAATCATTTAACTAGCGACCCGCCCCGGCTACGCACGGGTGCAATACTGAAATCTGTAAAATGTATGGAACCATATATAAATTTATCAGCGTTTCTCTATAATGTTACGTATCAATTATAAATATAAACATTCCTCTTTAATCACTCTATCTATTTAAAAAAACCGCATCAAAATCCGTTGCATAGCGTAAAGATTTAAGCATACATAGGAATATAGGGACGGAAAGAGTGACTTTGTTTTATACTATGTCGTGATGTGTCCTCCTCGTAGCTCTAATTTTGAATTAAAGATTTAAGTCACAAGAAGGGTTAAATGTTACGTTCTTTGTCCTCATTTATAATATTTTTATGGCATACGCAGGCAGACGAGCAGTCGGCCACTGATGGGAAGTGGTCACCGACGCCCATAGACGTTGACAATACCAGTGGTATCGCCGACGCGCGCCTACCGTGAGACATATGGTGTTAAGTCTTGTTTACCCAGTAAATACGCTGGCTACGGTGCCCTTCAAACCGAAACGCTGCAGTGTTTACACTACTGCTTCGCGGCAGAAATAGGCACCGCGGTGTTACTCACCAGACGGTCTCCTGTAAACAGGAGACCTACCACCTATATATAATAACTTTGACTTTGCATTACTTTAGCACCATTAGTTTTCTGACGTTTAAAGTGTCATCATTATTAAATAAGTATTATCAATATATGTAGTATGTACCATTTACATTAAAATATATATTTAAAAAAACCTTATCTAAATCATGCGTCAAACGTGCTTAGAGAGGTGTTGTGCCAGTATTGCCATAAAAAATTAATCGCACAGATAACGTCAAAACGGTTGTCTATTAAACAATGGCCGCTCGAGTGCGTCACGTGCGGCAATTGGCCTCACCCGCCACTCGGAGGTGAGGGCGCGATTCGACACGCGCCTCTCAATTCCCTGTTCAGAGGTTATGTACGTGAGATCTGTGTGATATAAAACGATCCTCGTTAGCACGTGCTGTGCGACACACCTGTCGGGGCGTCGAGAGCGTCGAATTGCGAAGCGGTGACGTCGAGTGTGGCTCTCCAATTTTTTTATCTACCCCCGCGTTGTGTTTAATCTGCCGCCAAATGTCGGCATAATTTTTAAGTTATTACTCATCAACGAGTCATAATTTTCACCGTATTGACTGCAGTTAATATTTTGTACACAATACATATGCAGAGTTAATGGACAATGCGGATTTTGTCTTTAGATTATGGAGTACAGATCCATATGGTTTTAAATTCTGTCAGTGCTATGGATAGCTCAACGCTTGTAACTTTAACTGTACATATTTCAGAATAATTTCAGCATGTTGTTAAGTAAGCTGCCAAAGAAAGCATCGTTCAACTCAAACTATTGTGTATCACTATTGTTTTGAAACCAATTTGGGGCGATGCGAATTACGAAAACGTACTTTATTTCACGAACGTTAATTCATATTTGCAAAATATCGCTCTCGATTCAAACAATAGACTTGCCCACGCTTTCATTCATCGACCATTAATAGAATCGTGCGAACGATCAAATTGAGCCTCGCAAATTAAAGTTCAATGAGCCGATAGCACTAATTCGTCCCAATCGTACTATAAATCATTGTTTTTATGCGATCCACCAAAAAAAGCAGGCAACGCACAGTGCCATAAGTCCAGCGGTGCAATTCTTCCGCGTCGCTGGCGCATCTGTTTGCCAAACAAAGGGCGCTGACAGGGTCGATCTGGCGACAATAGGCGCTCTGAGTCGGTCGTCTGAGTTGCTCCGAAAGCGCTGAGCAATCTGAATGTCGGGGACAATGGTGTCGTTCCCACAGGCGCGCCCCGGGACGACCCCACAGTGCCGCTCCGCTAAACGGGAGGCTGGCTCTGCCCGCGGGCGGCGGCCATCGGAAACAGTTCGCGCGGGAATGTTTGCTTTTGTGATTACGCTTCGTGTACACCGTTACGTCGGTGTTATGGATAATGCGGTACCTATTAACGTTTCATGTTTTGTCTATGGTATTAAACAATCGTGGCTCTATTGTTAAGATTATTGTTTGAGTGTATTAAGTAACTCTTTTATCAAAGGTACTTCAACCGGGAGCAAAACAGTATAAAACACAGATCGGTTTTTAATAAAGGTTTGGGAATAGTATAATAAGTAAATTATGAAACATATTCCAAATGAATTTGTTCCGTTGTAAACACATCTTACAATCGAATTTTACGCATATATTGAGCGTACTCAAGAAGTCGTCAGCTATTCTCACGATGGAACATTAAATCGCAAATTTGCAGCTCCCTTTTCCCACAATTAGCGTGTACAAGGTGAGAAATGAATCGTGAAAGGAGCGGTCGAGTGGCGATATCCGAACGGTTCACAAAAGGGCGGGAAATCGCGTAACCATCGACAATGGCGACGGATCAAATCTATTTGCGTTAAACACCGCGCCATTGTCACCGCCCGTTCACTCCAATGCTTCATTAATCGACAGGACTAATTGCTCGGTGATCAATGTGATTTCTGTTATTAATACTGCCTTGCCACTGCAGCTTTCTTGATTCTCTTGAGAATCTGTTCGTGCACAATTCAAACTAATTCGTTTTATTTATATAATGGTATGCATTGGTTATTTAGCATAACCAATTACTAAATACTTACTAAATCATGCGTCAAATCGACCATTTGGACGGTATAAATTTCACATGCAATTAAGATTTCTGCCCGGGATTGAAGTTTGAGGAAAATTTATAACAAACAATTACGCTTGGTATAGACTCTTCTGGGGAAAATAAAGTTATATAAAAAATAAATTATCTCTTTAGAAATGACTAACAATTTTTAAGTATAGTAATATCAGATATGTATATAATTATAACTTATTGAATACTTTAATCGGCAAGCACCTGATAAAGAACTAGTCCCATTATTGAAAATGAGAATGTACATACGTCTATTATAAGTAACCCAGTGTATATTGATCATCATCAGCCAGTGATAGTCTCCCCTAATACACCCCTATCCATTTGTGTTACATCCCTATCCTATGTTTTTGGACCGTGTCCCACCACGCCGGTCCAATGCGGGTTGGTGGGTGGACCGACTTTTTACATGCCCATCCGACGCATGATGATAAGCAGTTTCTTAATTACTTTTCATGTTGAATGAAAATATATATTGATATTACTTCTCTAAACTTTTTATATTCTGGTTTTAAGACTTTTAACAATGGTGCAGTAAGTAATTAAAATTCAGCATTACTCACACATCTTAGCAGCGACAGAGATAGGCACTGCTGGCACAACATACCAGAGTGTAACAAAAGATAGAAATTATATAAACAAAGAACCATTAGGTGATCGGCCCAAATTACCCTAACCAACTAGGAAACAGAAATGGAAGTTTGTTGAGTCCCCGCAGGATTCAAATCCGCGACCTCTGAATTCTAAAGCACACACCCATACCACTAGGCTACGGAGGCAGTCATTCTTATTACATTACTTACATCTTTATTTACTTAAAATAAAATTTAGGAAGGTCAAATATTATCAAGTTCAATTGTGTTATTAATCTGCACAGTAAGAAGCGTTACATTCGGATGGCTTTTAATCGGTTCGAACTCGTTTGTTAAGGATCGGGGGTAACAACTTTGTGAGCTTACGTAATAACATTGCAATTACTGTAACGATCTCGTATGAAGGAACATCGACAACCCACTGGGAGTGGGTCGCGTGCCGAAATGAAGTTCGCACGCGATTGTCCGGCGCTAGCGATGTACTAGATACAGTTATCGATTAAATTATACATTGTGTTTGTTATGGACAATTAATAAAAAGACAATATAGAGGTCAAACTTCTACCGGGTTAATTACCATGTTTAAACTTAATAAAAGTTGGTTATATAAAATATTTTAACATTCATTTACAATTTGAAATCTATTGGTGTAGGTATGTCCGCCTAATGTTTCCGCTTTTTTTCCATTGATTTTGTTAACTGTCATGATTTTTGACTCCCCCGTGACCACGGCCGCTGGAAAGAGTTCGAAACGTCGGAATTTAAATATGTAAAATAAACGCGATAAAATCCGTAAAAAATCATTTTATTTAATATTGTTTAGTAAAGGAGCTGAAAATGCATGATAAACAGCAAAATCAGTAAGGAAACTTAAAGTATAATAAGGAAAAAATGTTATTAAAGCTTAATAATTTTATTTGATACTAGTAAGGACTTAATATACTTTTAAATAGAATAATTCAGTAGATAGATGATAATAAAAGTCGCTTAACATTCATGTTAAATCAATTGATAGATAAGTTACAATAAATATAAAAAAAACCGTGTATCTATATCATCGATACGATTAGATACAAACGAGGGCAACACCGCGTGGCCACAGATAAACGAGCGTAACGGTGTTGCCAGCGCGGAACGATCGCGCGATGGGGTTGCCAGCGAGAATAATTGGCGCCCCGCGGACAAGCGCGCGCTAATGTTTTGATAATGGCGAGCGCCTTTGTCCCCGTCCAGTTATAAGGATTAACGTCTCTGTTTGCGCGCTTTTTTGTGGGGGCAATTGCACAGAGAGGGAAAATGCTCTATTCGAGTGTTGCAATTGTTTCGCTGTTTACACGCCCGCTTACGAGCATTGCTGGTGTTTTGATTGCAATTCAATGGCCGGTGATAAAGATTTAAACAAATAAACGTTTCGTTGTTTATGTTATCTTTTCGACGTATTAAAAATGCGGGCTAGAGGAAAGTACAATTCGGTTACTAGCAAACCATTTACAACTATATTACTGCATTAAACATTACTTTTCCATTTTATATTAACGCAACCGGAATGGCTCTTAATATTTTGACAGGATTTCATAACCTTTATATATATTATATCGATTTTTTATCATAATCAAAGTTGCAAGCAAAGCAAAGATTTTTACAAGCAACAGTAAATTGGGAATCTTAGAAGCTTATTTAATATGTCATCACACACAATATGTGTCATCCAATGTTTGTTAGGTTTGCTAAGTTGTAAAATTATATATTTTACAAAGTTATATCATAGTTTTATTCGAGCGTTAACGGATTACGTTATTTTAAAGACAAGAATTTGAATTACATATCTAGAAACTATTAGAATTCTATAATTTGATTTTGTCTGTCTGTTCCTGTCATAGAGTACAATCATTTGGTATCCTTTGCGGAGAAAGCTCGAGGCGGCATTGACAGACAGACTTGAGCCGTTTGATGGATTGCTTTGGTCCGTCCTCACAACATATTTACATGTTTACAAGTTGTTACATCGGCTAACGAGGAATTGTGTACTGAATGATTCGATCGGTTTCAAGTTTAAATATTATTTTATGCCACAGAACGTGTTTGGCTTTTGGCTTTCTTTATTTTTTCTTCTCATCAAACGATTCGTGTTCGGTTGTAGGGATATTTCGATTGTTGCGATATCGGATATAACAGCAAAAGTGTGGAAGAGTAAGGGCAACGAAAGGTATGTTTTGACACATATGTAAGTGACATGCACTTGTGTTTAAATTGGATTTGAAAAAGCTTTGTCATTTTTGTGCTGTATCAATCACTTCAAACATTGCTCCTAGATTATAAATATGTTCTACAAAAATGCTTAATAATATAGCCAACAATTGCATTTAAGACTTCTCATACTTACCTTTGAAATTTTTAATTGAATAGTAGTTTTATCGTTACGTAATTTTTCTAGAAACAGCAAATTAAAACGTCATCCGGAAGGCCAAATTATAGATTCTTGTTACTGTCAAAAGATTTACCTCGGGCCCATATAGTTTTGTAACAGTGCAGAATAATATGTACGCAAGAAAAGGGGAATATAGACGACATCTGGCCGAGGTGGGTTGTGATCGATTGGCGCCATTGTCGGCCGTTGCCATGACACTTCGACGCCATATTGACGTGGCACAGATCTTTAAAGTGGACGTTTTGAAACAAGGTATTCTATACTGTCGAAATATCCATCTTCACATCGACAGCTACTGTTTTTTTTATTTCAATGTTGCTATTAAAAATTTATTGTTATTCATGCACTATTGAAATACTGTAATAATTTAAATATTCTAGTGCCATTCTGGCCATTTAAAAATATACAGATATTTCAATTGACTTATAGGTGCATTTTTTTGCTTAAAATGTTTTTCATGTCGTTTGGCATTTTAAGTTACCTTTTAAATAATGATAAAGTGCTTAAGTTATCAACGCTGATTAGACTAGATCTAGATTCGTGCCAAAATCTCGTAATTATAATCTCAACTGGTATTAATAATGATTGGTATAGACAATGGTTTTCTTTACCAAGCTGTTATTACTAATATGAATATTTCACACATAAATAATAGCGTATCTTGAAGGCTTAGCAAAGACGAGTTCAAAGGGTGACAATATGACAAGCTGATTTAAGAAAGCGTAGAGTAATTAAACGCGAATATCATTAATCCGTAATTCAACTTCAACAAATTCAACAAGTATTAGGTATCTAATCAACATCAGCCTTTGTTAGTCCACTGCTGGCCATAGGCCCACTTTAAGCACGCCTTCTCCATTAGGGGGTTTTTGGACCGTATCCCATCACCCTGGCGCAATTCGGGTTGGTGGGTGGACCGACTTTTCATGCCCATCGACGCGTGAATTATCTTACTTTTAAGCCAATGGGTGATCAGCCCAAATTGTGATAACCAACCATAAAACTATAATACACAAGGTTGTTTCTCCGCGGGATTCGAACCCCAGACCTCCGTTTTATAAAGCAAAGGCCAATACCGCTAGACTACGGTATGTAAGCGTAGCGCTTATTTTGAATCTAGACGTCGCTTGTTATCAAATCAATATGTAAATGTCACAAGGATGGTGCTGTTGACAGGTGCGTTTCCCGCCAAACGCCTACGGAGCAACAATGGCCGCTCCAGCCACAATGGCGGCTCCAATTCATCCCCACGTGTCGCAAACGACTTCATTAAATCGGATACAAGTAGGGACGTGGGCGAATGATTTATGGGGCCCGATCTGAGGACGCTAGTTGCCGACATTGTGTTCGCACCTGACAAATCTTCTGTGTCGTATTTACACACAATCGCCTTGTAACACGAGGGAAGTGACTTAAGATGTTTTTGGTTTATTGTGTTATTTTATATATTTTATCAGAATGTGCAATTCGTCGATGTATATGCGTGAGTTTATCTCGAATATTTAAGTAAGCGAAACAGACGTTTTATATATACAAAATGCGTAAACAACAAAATTAATTTGTGGTTCGTTAAGTTCGACGTTATTTTTAGTATAATCCAGTTCACTATCGTAATTCGCAATAATTTCTCAAGCAGTATCGAATCAAGTTTTCATTTCATACTATTTATTCATAGTTGCCATAGAAATAAGTCATTAAACAAGGCGCTACTTGGTTTGGGAAAGGCAGGTGTTGTAGTGTAAGTCGATTATAAATTAACATCTCCTAATCCTCTTGCATTCTCCACGGACATGCTCTAGTGCGAATGTATTCGTTGCCCTAATACCTATTCAGCGATCGAAGGACGACAAACGGACAAACAAACGACAAAAGTGCAAATCGTTAGCGAACCAGACCGCCCGCCGGCAAATGGGATAGGAACGGCGGCGAAAATGGCGCGAAAAAAAAGCGCGAAAGAGTCGGTGTTACCATTCGACGTCCGATTTATTCTCAGCAAGTGTGACCAGGACACAATCTTTTATTACAGTTATTTTGTTAAAACTAGTAATTACCTATATAGTTGTGTTATAAACAAAAAAGAGCTAATACGTTATTTACACGTAATAATTTTGTTATTCATACCTGTTTGAGTAAAAAAAAAATGTGTTACCGCTGCTACTCGATGCATTCACATTAGGAAAATTCGCATCTACTAGATGAAATTTTCGATTTTCTTACGCTTCTTATGAAGATAAATTACACTTAGTTTAGACGTGCAAATTTTATAAATATTTTTATATTAACAAATTAGAATTATTTAAATATCGTTGTATTCCTTATGCCAAAAGCACATACATACATACATAGTGCTGGTCACATAGAAATGTGTATTAAGTATTAAAATATATTAGATACAAAGTCAAGTCCATAAAACTGCTGGCTGTTGGTTACCCTCATTAAAAAAAAACACGGACACGAGGCAAATGACAGATGCATCTGAGGTTTTGTCGCGAAAATCTTATTATACAAAATGTCGAATTGTGGGCCGCCATTGCTTTGTGAGTTTGTAATGATGGGCGATGAGAGATCGGTATTATGTAAAGAAGTTTTTTCGACAACAATCTGGTTATGAAAATAAAAGTAGCTTAATTTTATTTAAAACGTTGCACAGGATCGGTTTTGACAGCATTCAACAGGTATTGAAAGTTTGACTTTAAGATATTGTTTAGAAAATATGGTCTTTGACTCTTTCTTTGAAAATTTAATGATTTATTTCACCTATTTCATTGTAATTAAGAATATTCTCTTTCTCAACCTAAGTCTTTTACAGGGGACCGTCTGGGGTGGTACCACCTCGGTGCCTATTTTGAGCCGCAAAGCAGTAGTGTGAAAACACTACTGTGTTCAGGTTTGACGGGCACCGTAGCCAGCGTATTTTCTGAGTAAACGAAAGTAAACATTCTATGTTTTACGGTAGAGCTTTGATAATACCACTGGTATTGGCGTCGATGACCATATTTCATCGGGTGGCCTGACTGTTCGTCTGCATGCGTAGTAAAAAAAGGTAAGTCATGTATATAAATACAAGAAAATCTGTTTTAATTTAATAACAAGCTAAATTTGGTAGGTTTGCTATTTCTAGCTACGTCCTATAGGTATGAATCAATAAATACATCGCATCAACCAACAATATTACGTACCATCATACCATACCATACAATAGATTGGTGGCACGCATTGCTTGGTATGCATGTGTGTCACAGTTTTATCAAACTAAAACTCAGAATAAACAAAGTAACTTCACTTAATATCTAGATGATCACTTAATTAACATCTAGATGACAATTCATCAATAAGTACGCTAAATGAATAATACAGCTTCGTTCGGCTTTCTAAAACTGTAGTGTATTTGTATTTTTGTATTTGTATTTTCTTTAATTCAAAAAACGATGTCAAAATGCGAATTCGTGTTTGTGTCAAATGAAAGTAATTAAAAGGCTGCACTGAAGAGTTCCGTTTTACATTCGCTTGTTATTATTTATTTTTCTTTTGTCCCTAGAGTCGCGCAGTCTAAATTGTATTTGAATAAAAATTGTATTTGATGATGAGGGTTGGTTAAGTTTTATTGTAGTGAAAAAGGGTTTGATTTTCAAATAGTACGATCTGATTTTATACATTATATTGTAATGTTTAAATGACGTTGTTTACATGTATTCCGGACATTTGGGACTTGTTCCAGCATCCATAATCACGAGCAGACTAAGATATGTGTGTATCTCAATGTGTTTGGGCTGTTTATTTGATATTTGACACATTTTTCTATTTCCTTAATTTTGCAAAATGCTTTGCCAAAAGGTATTACATGTTGTCTTTCGCCTTTGTAGTTTTTATATTACTGGATTTAATTTTTGAAATAAATAGATTCTTTGCAGGTGGCAAAGACTAATTATCATCTATATTAAAATTAGGATATTTTTATAATTTTAATATTTATAGCTTCCCGAATTATTCGTTGTGTAAATTAATGTTTGTTTCGTTTGTGTCTTTGGTTTATCAAATATATAATAATCTAGTGTAAAGATTCGGTTTGTCTTTAATTTGGTCGCAAACGCAAAGCAATACAAAAGTTTGTATTGGTACCTCTAACACTTATTGGTTTTGAAAAAATGCATTCATTCATTCATTCATCATTCATCATCAGCCTGTGATAGTCCACTGCTGGATATAGGCCTCCCCTAATACACCCCTATCCATTAGAGGGTTTTGGACCGTATCCTACCACGCTGGTCCAATGCGGGTTGGTGGGTGGACCGACTTTTTCATGCCCATCCGACGCATGGATCACCTTACTTTTCAGACAATTGGGTGATCGGCCCAAATTGCCTAACCAACTAGGAAACAACAATGAAAATTTGTTGACTCCCCGGAGGATTCGAACCCACGACCGGTTTCTAAAGCTCACGCCCATACCACTAGGCTACGGAGGCAGTTAAAATGCATTAAAATATTTTCAACATCACTATACCCTTTAATAACAATATTTATATAAGGTCATAAAACTTTTTTATTAATCTAGGTAGGGGCCATTTTACAGGGGGCCGTCTGGGGCGGTACCACCGCGGTGCCTTTTTCTTCCGCAAAGCAGTAGTGTTAGTAAAATACTACTGTGTTCCGGTTTGAAAGGTACCGTAGCCATAGTATTTACCGGGTAAACGAGACGTAACATCCTACTCACAAAAGCAGCCACTGATATTGCCTGTCTTACTGTCAGGTGGCCCGACTGCTCATTTTCGTTGGCAATAAAAACACTATGAGAGTGTTTCTGTTTTAGTTTCTGCACGACGCCATTGATATTGCCATAGGTATTAACATTTTACATATTAACCTAAATATATGTATATTCAAATCATGTTTTAAAGTTACGGTTATACCACTGACCCAGTTTACACCATCAGGTAAATAAAGCATTGACAATACCTCAATCACGGTACATTGGCAGACTGTGTTACAGTTTTTTTGTCACCCCGTTGACAGCTGCGTGAATCCGTAAACTGGGACAATGGACGTTATTAACTCGAGAATCTAATTTAAGATGGAATACTTTACATTCGGGTTAGTTAGAACCACCCGCTGGCAGTTAACGCCGGTATAATGACATTGTCAGTCCACAATTAAAAGGAAGGCTCGAGAAGGCAATGGATCCTGCAACTTGCAGCTTGCGTTTTCAATAATAAATCTTCGCATTTACTGAAGAAGCGAGTTGAAGTACGTTTTTGACAAGTGAAAGGCAATAGGCTCAATTTTTAATCTATATGAATAACTAAGGTATTACAATAGTTCTTAAATAAAGAGACCTATTCAGGTCGAAAATTTACTACAATACTTTCGTAGGTACCGCTTTTATTTTTCTGATGTTTAGCGTTTATAATGTCCATCAATCAATTTATAGTATATCTATCTACGCGGGAAATGTAAGTAGCTCCGTTCTCCTTCACTCTAAAAGACAGGCATGACCGATATGACCGGAGGGAGATCAGGAGAGGAGGGAAGAGAGAAGGTCAGACATTTTGCATGCTAATCCGATTGATAGATTATATTACTTTATAAGGCAATCAATTGATCCACCATTATCCTAACAATCAGTGAAAAGTTATCGAGCTCTCGCTTTCACGTATGTCGTTATTTGTAAACTGTGAAATAAAATGATGAAAAAACTGTGCGTGTTGTAAAAAGTGACAATAACTGACAATAATTAATTTTTAATTCGTCGAGAGGAACGTTAGATCTATGACGGTATTTCGTTACCATGGGCAACAAAGCTTATGTGAACTTTGTGTCATATTTGTTTCTGCTGGTCCGCATCCTAGTGGTAAGAGCGTGGGCTTTAGAAAGCGGAAGTCGTGGGTTCTAATACTGCGGAGACTTAACAAATTTTCATTGTTGTTTCCTAGTTGGTTAACGCAATTTGGGCCGATCACCCAATTGTCTGAAAAGTAACATTCATGATGGGCATGTAAAAAGACGATCCACCCACCAACCCGCACTGGACTAGCGTGGTGGGATACGGTCCAAAATCCCAGGAGGCCTATGTCTAGCAGTGGCCTAATACAGGCTGATGATGATGATGATCAAAGTCTGTTTACTAATATAATGATAAATTTTGTCGTGTCTGACGTTATTTAATTCAAGCAGTTTAATATATGTAGGTATATATAGGTGATATAAAGTCATGAGCTATAACTATAAGCCTGTTAAAATAAAACCAACTAGCTTACAGCTCTTTTTAGCTACTTAAAAGTACGTTGTGTTGACCGAATGAACAACTTAAATGTGTATAATGTATAATTCATATGACCCATTGTTGAGGCAATCGAAAAATGTAATTGTCGAGATTTGAAGTGCGTTTGTGCGGAGACCAGGTGGACACTTAAGTTATTTTAAAACCACTTAAATATGAGTTTGATGCTTGTTTCCATGTACTTTACTATATAAGTTTGTTCAATATATTGCTAGAGCAGTTTCGTGTATTTTCATAGCCTACGGCCTACTCCTTACCTACATACTTTGTCCCGTAAATATTTGATATTACGACCAAATTTTACTGCTTTTGGATAACGTTTCTTAGTTTTAAGAGAAAAATAACAAACTTCAGTAGCAGTTTTCGGTTTTTTCAACATTATATATTAAGTAGGAAGTAGGATAGTTTTAGGATTGTTCTCCTTATGTAAAGTTGGTGTTCTAATATAATGCCTTTGTAATAGAAATTCTCATCATTGAATTTTAGACAGTATTAGTTTTGAGTCCTCTCGACTCGTGTTTAATTTGTTAAAAAGTAAGAGATGGCGGTACTTTGATTAAATAAAAAAAGACGTATGACGAGATACTTTGAAAGTGCTTCTGCATTTGCAGCTAATTATTTCTTTTTTTATATCGTAATAATTTATTATTAAACCAAATTTGAATTTTTAACGTATACGTTTTATTCTCAGTCGGTTATTTTTAATCTAACTAGCCCCCTTAATTAAAATAGTCGTTCAATGAAATGTTCTAACACCGTGCCATAGTTTAGCCGTCCTGATTGTTTTTCAAAAACCCCTTCTCGCCCTGTTTCCCCTTCCGCACTAGTGAACCTCAATGGCCAGCATTTATATGAACGCTTTGTGAATAGTTAAAAATAAATATATACTCAATGATTGAGTGCAACGTGCTGTTTCTACACCAAGTGTCGCTTAATAGGGCGTGTATTGAGCCTTTAGATGTATAAATTCATTGTGTACTAAGCCCTTGTTATGTACGGTAAGTACAATATTTAGTCCGGTACATACTTATAGTGATTGCTCTTAAGGGCAATGCAAATTTAACGGTATATACTGAGGCTTTGTACTTTTATGTCTTAGTAGAGTTATGCCTAAAGCAAGAAATACAGCAAACTAATAGGACCTTTATTATTTGAAGCCTTTTTTTTTTTTTTTTTTTTTTTTTTTTGCATACGCGAGCAGACGAGCAGTCAGGGCCACCTGATGGAAAGTGAGCCACCGACGCCCATAGACATCGCAATATCAGTGGTATCGCCAACGCGCTGCCTACCGTGAGACATTTGGTGTTAAGTCTCGTTTACCCAGTAAATAGCTGCATGGTGCCCTTCAACCGGAACACGAAGTGTTTTCACACAACTGCTTGCTGGCAGAAATAGGCACCGGTGGTACCCACCAGACGTCTCCTGTACCCAGGTTTACTAAACCTAGGGGTATCCGTGATCAATGACTAGATACGATGTCAAGAAATCTAAAGGTCCTGACGTCATGAAATGACACAAAGGAGTTTTTGAGTACTGCGGAGGTCGAATTCGAAAACGGTTTCTTCATGGAGTAGTGACTCATGCAATAAGGTTATGGGACAGCAAAAAATATAATTTAGCCAATAAAGTTTTGAAACTTTATTAAATTTATGAATGATTACACAACCTGGTAATGGAATGCTTCCTCCAGGCTTTTTTAAATTCAATATATGTACGATAGAACTGCCTGTAGCTCATATGAATGTAGGTATATTTGATTTTTTTAAAAGATGATAAAAAAGGCTCTCTGAGTTTCTTTCGCGGGTTCTTCTCTGGACGGAGGTGTCCTATTCCGAACCGGTGGTAGCGTCTGTGACAATCAATAAACGTTACTGTTACACTTCTATATCGAATAAAGATATTTGAATTTGAATAGATGTAAACATGTTGATTTACGGCAGAGATGTGGATAAGTCTAACGTTCTCCTTAACGATTTTCACAGAGATGTCAATCACTCAGTGATCGTCGACTACTAATGGGTTACTATGGGTTGCTATGGGGTGACTATGGGTTACTCTTTTTCCTTCATTCCGAGTTTAATTTGGCCGAACTATAGTATGTTATCAATCAGTTATCTGTGTTTACGAAATGCCTCATATCGGATCTGTTATTTTATTATGTGTTAAAGAGTGACATTGTCAAACTACTAATTAGATAAAGCCTTGTCTAAAGTAGTTTTGAGTTTTTGACGGCGCTTCCGTAACGCGAAAAACTGTTTAACTTTACTCTCTCTTTCACCTAGCTATACTATATACTATATTCCCAAGTTATCATGGAGTCGGCTTTAAATCTATCCAGATTAACCTGAATAAAAGTTTTTAGAGCGACCGGCATCTTAGCTCCGAAGCCCAAAGAGTAAACTGTATTCTAAGGATGAATTCATTGTTTGTCAGTAATGTTGAGACACTGTCTTCCTATAGCGACTGCCAAAGATGGTCTTGACAATCAGGACCGACTTTTTACATGCCCGTCCGACGCACAAATCATCTTACTTTTCCCACATTTGGGTAATCAGCCCACGTTGTCTAAACCAACCAAAAAAAAAGATAACAGTTATATTAGAAAATAAATAAATAATTCAACTATTAGATAATTATGATATAATGCAATTGTCTAATTTTACTCTACGTGTAAAATATTATTTTTATAATATTTATATAACATTTTTGATACTTATTAGCAGTCTCCATTCTTTTAATATCCCAAAAAAAAAGTCTTTCATGCAATGTAACATAATAATTATATAACTAACTTGAATCCTTTTGGGATTAATTAATTATCACGAATAAGCTAAGGTGCGTGTTGTTCTATTGATTTATTTTTTATCATTGTACGTATTATTGATTGTAGTCCATGATCTTGATTTAATTTCGTTTATAACAGGGTCCACAGCAGGTGTTAAGACCCCAAAAAAAGATATTAGCTTATTAAATATCGCACATAGTCCTTGACTTTGTTCATTAATTGTTATATAGAAATAAAACTCATTCAACTTAGTTTGTGGAAACTATAATAGATTTACAATCTCTACAGATTATTTAAATTATTTATGATCACAAAATATGTATAGTTATAATTTTTTGTTAATTAATACATAAGATAACATAAAAAATAGCCCGCTGAGGTCCTTTCGCCGCTTCTCCTTAGGTCAGTTTGAAGCTTGTTTGACAACCAATAAGATAGTGTAAACTTCTATATTTTTAACGCATTCGAAGGCAGACGAACAGTCGGCCCATCTGATTTTAAGTGGTCACCGACGTCCAAAGACAAGGGAAATACCAAGAGCATCACCAATGCGGTGTCTGAGACAAAGGATGTTCATCGTCATCAGCCTGTGTTACTCCACTACTGGACATAGGCCTTCCCTAATGCACGCCTTCTTCATTAGGGTGTTTTTGGACCGTATCCTACCACGCTGTATAAATGCGTGTCGGTGGGTGGATTTTTTACATGCCCATCCGACGCTTGAATCATCTTATCTATTTCGAACATTGGTGAGTCCAGGGCCAATTGTCTAACCAAGTAGGTACAACAACAATGAGAAAGTTATGCTGAGTCCCCGCGAGATTAGGACACCCATGACCTCCAGTTGTAAAAGCGACAAGTGCCCTATACCACTCGGGCAGCTGGAGGCAGTTAAAATTTAATATAATTTTTAATTTCAGTTCTTTGAGATAAAATACCATCTATGTAAAAATGTTTGATATAACACTTCAGGCGTCTGCCCACAACCTCTAAAAGACTATTGTGAAGCGCATTTTCTTTACAAAAGTCGACGGCATCATTGTATAATCCGGCGGCTCTCGAGTTTATAAAAAAGCGTGTTTTTTCCACGAGCTCTTCGCAGCGCCGACACCACTTGACACGACAATGGGGACAAAAAGTATCCCGGAAAAGTGGAGGCCCCCGCTTCCGGTATCGAGTGCCAATAGAAAATTGCGACAACATTAATCAATATTTCAACAATATTAGCCGGCTCGAGTGGCTCCTCGGAGCGGCGCTGTCTAAGACGCTTGCTTGTCTCGATTCAAGTGCTTTTGTTCGTAAATCTTTTTTATTAAGCAGTATATATATTTATGTTTATAAATGGAGCGATAACAATTGCTTGTAGGTATTTTTATGGACTTATCTTTTATATTTTTTATATCGTATTCGAAGACAGACGAACAGTCGGCCCATCTGATGTTAAGTGGTCACCGACGTCCAAAGACATTGCCAATACCAGAGGTATCACCAACGCGCTGCTTACCGTGAGACATAGGATGTTACGTCTGGTTTACCCAGTAAATACGATGGCTACAGTGCCCGTCAAACCGGAACATAGTAGTGTTTAGAACAATCAAATGTGGTAGTTTTATTATGGGCGACAACGATTTTCTATTAACTATAAACAAAATTACGACAGAATCATCATTTAATTTTGGTAAAATTTATTTATTAATGGCGATACATTCTTCAATAACCTTAAAATTTAGTCAAACAACCGATCCGAAGCAAGAAGATACAACCAATTATGTTGTGTATAAAATATTACTGTATCGAAAGAACCATACCATAACCAAAATCAAAAGAACCATCTCGCTAGATTATATATTTAACAATACATTCCGAATAACATTCCTTCATAATTAAACAACCGTTCATAAATTAAAAAAAAATATTAATATAAAAGCGATCATTCCAAATGACGCGCGTACGAATGAAAAGTTTATAAATAATAAATTGCAAGAATTATAACAGAAAGCGCTCCGCCAACTGAGCGAACAAAAACTCCGCGAAAAACAAACGAGCGGGAGCGATGCTTCGCGCCACTTTCTGACAGTAATTGCTCCAATTTGGCGGGAAACACGCGCGCCATTCCTATTTATTTATTTACTCTGTATTTACTGAGCAACACGAGCGGGGGAAACTTTTCAGTTTCTTTTATTTTATCCGTTATAATTATTCTTAATAGTTTGATGTTACTATGATGTAATAGTCGCTACTTTAATGTATTTACTTTGCGATATTGGCATTTGATTTATTTTTAATTTGGACAGTTTTCAATGACGGACCTCCGGTCTCAAGGCTTTCAATATGCTGCTGCTTTTGACTTTGATAAAACTTAACTACTGCATTTTTTCCGTCCGTCCACACTTAAGAGGACTTTTTGCGGATTCTATCGCGTTTATTTTAGATTAATTAATAATGTGTAGCATTCGCGTAAAGTAAAGAATTAATTATCTCCGCACTTAATATATTTAAATGTTTTGAGTCCAATTACACCTTCTGAATATGATAATTAAAATTACTATAATTGTATTGTATATTGTCTTGACTCTTGTTTTTTTTAAATTATTTAATAATAAGAAGTCTTAATATAAAAATGCTTTAATCAACATAATGAAAGACACGTAATACAATATTAGTGCGTTTATTTAGCTGTTATGTTCCGCCATTACATAATATTCAGACAGCCAGTACCTACGGACGGGCAACACAGCGCCCGTTGTTAAATATTTGTCAGCGCCAACTAAACATGGCTGCGGGCACGGACGAGGATCTTTGTAGGGTGTACGTGCTTTTAGAAATCCTTTGGATGCAATATATTAAATATATACATTGAAAATGGTGTGTACTTAATGTAATTTTCTTAATAGTTTTGAATGGTAAACGGTTGAACAATTCTTTTGTTTACGCGAATGCTACATGTCTATCCCCGAATTATAAATGTAAATAAGATCCGTAAAAATTCCTTTTATTCAATAATGTGTAGCATAACAGTGTGTTTAATCTAATAATTTTGAAAAAAAAGCCTAATTGTAGCGATAAAATGACAATAAAATATACATGTGGTATAGTGCAATCTTTATGTTATGATTTTTGTATTACGTTCAGATACTAAAACTGGGAGAGATGTGAAGATCGGTTTGATGCGAACTAAATTGTTAATCGGCACCAATATCGATTTCACGTGAGTTTAGGCTTCTTAATGTCTCACGAAAGTTTAAATTGTTTAATCGCTTTAATTTCTTTGTGTTTCGACATGGCCGGACTCAACCAATAAGAACATGTACGTCATTAGCAGTAGATCCGTCAGTTTTTGGAGACTGAATTTCTTAACTTGTTTCGTATGGATATATTAAGTAAAACTTAAAAAGTAACCGATCGTTGAACCCTGTTTTTGCTTAAAATCTGCAATATGGTCCTCCATCCTTCTTTCGTATAGTCACACTATCCTTTCTAGAGGATTGGCTCAATCGTATCGGAAACACGTACCGCGGTCGGCCGTGCCGCTGTACGCTCACACGTACTATTGCGTCGTCATTTTTGAGTTGCAGTAATTGGGATACAGCCCGCGATGGGTGTTACGAACGGAGTTTACGCTAGATGTATAGGACACGCACAAGAATTAAGACAGTCTATTGACTGGTCAGGGCATTAACTTGACCTGAGTAAAGATAGTGGAAGTGGCAGTAGGCCGGTCACATGAGCCGCAGGACTGACGACTGTTGGGGTCAAAAATTCTGGAGTGGAGACCGAGATTCGGCAAATGCAGTCTGCGACGCCCAGTGGCAAGATGGAGTGAGGACATTTGCAAAGTGGCCAGTGTGGGCTGGATGAGAATAGCCGAAGATAGGAAGCGATGGCATGCATTTGGGGAGGCCTATATCCAGCTGTGGACTGACACAGGCTGATGATAAAAGTAGTAAAAAACTTTTGTAGTAGTAAAAAGCTACATTCGCATATTTGAAGTCTAAAAAAATATGAGACAACAAAGCATCGTATATGATGCAAAATTAGAGAGGGTTGAGGAAAAAATTACTTGCATTGTTTTGTATTGTTTTAAATTTGTATTGTACGCGGTACAATTTGTGATTATGATTTATTACAAAGCACTATCAATACAAATTAATTCGATTCGAATGTCTACATGCAACATTAAAATAACTGTGTTAAATGATAACATTGTGATAAATAACCGGTACATCTAACACCACTGTTATGATTACTAAGTCTGGTTATTTTCTTGAATGGCTGGTCCGATTTTAATGGCACTTTCCCTGTAATATAGCTAAGGTGATCTAGGCTGCCTTTTTGAAACAAAAAAATAATTTTATTTTCATAACCTACGTATGTCATTATGTAAACGACGTTAGTTGCGGGCTACCGCTAGAATAAATGTCTTGTTTATATTAAAGAATTCGGTAAAACAACGCCTTAAGCACGTCGTGTTACAAAAAAAATCAACACATCATACAGAACATCAACAAATCAGTATTCAATGTAATAATACCATGTTTTCCACCATCCGAAGTCATCTTAAAATTCATACATAATTCATTCAGTAGTTCTTTACAAATTTAAAGAAACTGCTTTTATAAATCTAGTTTGATTTTAATAATAAGAGTGTAAAAAGAAAAAATACATTATGATAAGTTAAAAACTATACATTTAGCATTTCGAAGCAGTTCTATGTTGACAACTACCCAGGTTACAAAAACTTGCGTATAATTAAATGATAACAAATCATTTGCCGTTAAAAAACTTAATTATGATGGGAACATTAACAAAGCGATTTCCGGACAAACTGTGTCGCGTGACCATGGTCCCTGGTAAGGGTTGAAAACGTCGGGCATAAGTAAAATAATTGTCATCATCATCATCATCATCATCAGCCTTTGATAGTCCACTGCTGGACATAGGCCTCCTCTAATACACCCCTATCCTTTAGGGGGATTTGGACCGTATCCCTCCACGCTGGTCCAATGCGGGTTGGTGGGTGGACCGACTTTTTACATGCCCATCCGACGCATGGATCATCTTACTTTTCAGACAAATGAGTGATCGGCCCAAATTGCCCTAACCAACTAGGAAACAACAATGAAAATTTTTTTGCAGGATTCGAACCCACGACCTCCGGATTCTAAAGCACACGCCTATACCACTAGGCTACGGAGGCAGTTTGTAAAAATTAAAATAATTGTAATCTAATTAAACAGCATAAAATTAGTTAAACAGTACTATTGATGTATTTGCGTAAGCATTAAATAGAGAAACATCACTAATTTTAAAGACCTTTTAATATACTAAAGCATCAACTTTTACTTTCATGTTTATTTCATTACTAAAAGCATATGGTTTGTTTGTACAAGTGCCTACGTCACTTATACCGACAGAGGCCCCTGAGGAGGTCTGAGACAATGCCGGACCCCGCCCACGCCGACACGCCTACGGGACAAACCAACCTTTTTATATATACGCACGTCGATTATAATAATTTTTTCAACATAAACATGCAATTTTAATAGTACAAATAGGGGTTTAAAAGTAGTAGTTGCGTGTTACTTTACAAAAGACAACCGTGGACCGTTTCTTATTAGACTTACATTTCGTATTGGATAGGGAAGAAAGAATAGTATTCTTTTCTTTCATGTATTATTAAAGTAATTAATCATTTAATTTATTTGACCCTCTCATAGTTGATATAATAATAGAGATTAAACTTAGAGTTCCGTTAGACACAGATTACGATTTGTTTATGTTTATGAATTTAACGATGTCAAAAATAATAATTTCTTACATGTTATAATTTTTTTGATTTTTAATTCTTTTATAAAACGATCGTTAAAATCAATAGCACTAATTATTAACATTTAATCCTTTTCAAAATGGTCCTTAAGTCCTTGAAAAGCATTTCGTAAATAAACGTTATTTTAAAGAATGTTTTTCGTAAGTATTTGCGTTAATATTAAAAGTGCAATGAAAGATAGAGTCAATATGCTTTACTAGAAAAACATAAGTTGAAAGAATTTGCAATTTTCTCATTTGTCAATTGAAAATATACATTAGTTGTATTGTACAGCACATCGATAAAATATTATTGAGAATTTTGGTTTTTCAAATATTCATTGATCTAAAAATTATAAATGTGAACTATCTACACTGTTCATCTGATTAGTCAGCATAGATATTTTATTTTATTTTGAAATTTATTTTTATTTTTAGAGTATATATGTGATATACATTTTGTTATTTAAAACTCAAGAAGGTCACAATTTAACGATTGAAACTAAGGTGGTATATACAAGAGATTGGTAAATTTTTATGTTCTTGTCATGAATTGCTGCTGAATTAAAAAAGGATTAAATATTTTTTATATAATCGTTGTAAAAAGCATAAACCAAAACGAGAAGCAAATTCGAAAAGCGTCGTTAAATAGTGCACGTCAAACGTAACAAACTGAATGAATTATCAGTACAAATAGACGGTTTGGCTCTCATAACTTACTGTTTTTGCATATCTTTTTGAGTAATTTAATAAAACAGACACTTCATATGAATATGTTGATCTAAAACAAATTTTATCGCATTGGCAAAGAGCATGAAATCGTATCGTGTGTACCTGTTTAAATTCAACCCTGCTATTGACGCAAGCGTTGATTGTAATACTGAAAAGAAAAACGCTATCGAAAAACGAGCTTTGAAGTCGTAGGTTAGAGTTGCAATTCGAATGGTGGCGACATTATGGGATGGTGTGAAGTATGGGAAGGAGGGGTTTCTGCTGGGCGTCGTCGAGGCGGGGCCTTCCAGTCATCGTTGGAGCTTAGTACGCGGCGCGCCGGCTGCGATGCCGCACAATGACGCCGCCGCACAGCTTCGCGATCCGCGACCTACTGCCCGAGGCCTCCCGCTCCCCCTCGCCGTCGGAGGACGAGCTGGACGTCACCGGAACCGGCAGCCCACCCCCGGGAACCTCCAAGCCGGAACGCGCCAAGAGCGAGAAACCTGCTTACAGCTACAACGCACTTATAATGATGGCCATACGCAGCAGCCCCGAGAAACGACTCACACTCAACGGAATATACGAATACATCATGAAGAACTTCCCGTACTACAAGGAGAACAAACAGGGCTGGCAGAACTCGATCCGGCACAATCTCAGCCTGAACAAGTGCTTCGTGAAAGTGCCGCGGCATTACGACGACCCTGGGAAGGGTAACTACTGGATGTTAGACCCGTCCTCTGATGATGTGTTCATCGGTGGAACGACGGGAAAGCTGAGAAGGCGGTCCACTGCTGCCTCCAGGTCTCGCTTGGCGGCCTTCAAGCGTGGCGCGATACTGCATCCGATGTTCGGAAACCCATACGCGTCGCTGGTAGGGCTCTACCCGCCATTGTTGTCTGTCTACGGACGATACGCGCTGCCCAGTCCTCTACTAAGGCTGCCACCACCCCCGCCGAGCCCCTACCACCAGCTGTACAGGAGGATACATGGCTTGGCGCCACCCATCAGTCCTCCTCATCCTGACCAGGATCTCCTGAAGCACAGTTGATAGAAGAGGCGCGTGCTCGTAGTCTTCGAAGGGTATTCACGCGATATCTGACAGAAGACTCGGCTCCGAAGAATAAAGACTGTGATAGATATGAACAATCGATCGTGTAAATTAGACGTGTTTAAGAACCGACGGTGAACCTATTTATTTGTTGCACTAAGAATTTATTTAATGAATATAATTAAACGTTAAGAGGCTAAATTTTAAGTTATATTGGAGCGTAATAAATTATGTTTAGAGCGATTTGCTTTAATTCAGTTGTTTATTTTCTTTTACAGTTGTTTACTGTATTTATTTATGATATTTTTCCTATTTTTCATAGCAATTTTTGTCTATAAAAAAGTCAAACGATATTTAAAGATAAGTTCATCTATATGTATTATTTCCCAAGTATAGATTGCAAATAAAAAGATTGATTTGATAGTAAGTGATTACTGTCTTTTGAGAAACATTCTTAATAACAGTGTGTTTTATTAATTTAATTAATTTTAAGATTCAATTAATAAGTGATATCCACGGATAAATTCACGCTTAATAAAATATTTTAATACTCAATTAATCCCACGTTATTACGTAATTTTGCCATCTTACAAGTGCTACACATGATACATATAAAATCTTAGTAATTTGGCGCAGTCTAGATTCGATGACTCGAAATAGTGTTTGAACTTATGAATTTTTGCACACGTATAGAAAAAGTATGCGATGTGCACGTAATCTTTATCACAAATCTGTAAATATGAAATCTACGTTGCACTTCTTATAGCATTACCAGCTATATTAAGTTCTGTAAACTGTTATGCGGTTTTTCGTTTAAAGAAAAGAAAACATTGTTTCAGTTGGTTACAATAGCTAGGTCAAGAGCAGCCGACCCTGAATTTCAAATTCATGGAATTTTAACTACGTTATAAGAAGGTTTTTCAGGATGTTTCCTTTACAGAAAGATAATTTTCTAAAATCCTTGCATTTGCTTCTTGAACCGACTGCTCAAGAAAGAAATACAAAAAACGTTTCCATATTATTAAAGCGAAATCAGCAAAAACTTTTTCGAAGCATTGAATTATAACACTATCTGTTGTAACTGAGAACAATACGGAAAGAAATTATAAGCACGGGACTGATTGTTTCTGAATGATAGATGCTAGAAATACATTTATGTTAGGATTAATTAAAAGCAATTAACAGCGATAAAGTTCGTGAAACATTTTTGTTATTAATTCTAGAATCATATCGTTTAACTACAATTCAGTAAAACAACATCGGAGATTGTTCTTAACATTTTGTTATCAGAAATGCACCGATTATTGATAACTAATTTGAGTTATTAACATGTCAATGATTTTAAAGAATATAAAAGGTTTTTTTTATCACTAGATTCTTAGATGTTTGACAGTTTAACGTTGTCCCTATTTTATGATATTCTAAATAGTAATATAAACAACTATGGCCAGGTTTTATTTTTTTTCTCTGTTGCAAATGCGCAAGCCGCGCGAGCCAACAATATACCAAAAAGAAGAAAGAATTGAAAGCTGTATAATAATAGGTATATCTGGTTACGTAGTTTATGATAAATTATAGTATTTGTAATTAATGTAAACAAAATTTAATTGAAAATTATTTCATCTGTCCACAAAAAGAAAAAAGTATGTTGAAAGAGGGCAAGGAAGAAAACTGTACAAAAATGTTTCATAATGTCATGCATTAGTTAGTATAACTGCTTATAGATGGCGCCACTGACATGTTAGCTATTAGGCATGTCAAAATGTTTAAAATTTAACAAGGATATTTAACAAGGTTTTACAAATTTTATTTTATGATAACAAAAAACAGTAAAACACAAACGATTAAAAGGAAAAATCTATTATAAAAAGCTAGCATTCACTTAGGTATTGTTTTGTCGGCGCTATAAAAGGGCCAATGGTAAAATAACAATTTATAAGTATGCAGTTATGCTAATAACTCGTTATAACTGAGCAAGATTCAACACTTTGTACCTAGATTAATGTAACCATAATCTGTTTTTATCTGGTGTACCTACTGCAAAAAGAATCATATAGTCCAGTGCTATAAAAAGATTGCAAAGAAATAAATGATTATACCTGACTTGGCTGGAGGTGTTAAAATAATTAAGAATAGGTTTTATTCTATTTTAATCTTTACAGTATTTGATTTCTACGACTCTACAACACAGAACTCAATTATCAATAGTTAAGATAGTAACATTACTTTGCCTTAAATATTGTTTAACTAATACCTTTTTAAATTTAAATTTCCCACAACAAAATGCAGACTTGCTATAATCACTGCTTATATTATTTGATAAAAATGTACTTTATAACATATTATATTATGTTATGAGCATATTAATAGCTCTCAAACGAGCATGTAATAACATTAACGATTCACTTGTAACGTGATTGTCAGTTGTATAAGTCAGCATTTACAAAAATAAAAAGACGATGTTTTTTGTGTCTTGGTATTTAAAACTCACCGTTATGTTATTCTTACTAGAAATAAAAGATCAAACATCAATTCCTAATAGAGATAAGACCAAAAAGAAATTAAAATCGGGCTACACATTTTCTAATTGCTGGATTTGAAGTTACAATCGATGAATAAAAATTGGGATACATGCCCACTAAGCCAACCAGGAAGTTATTGCTAAAGACGCTTACACATCATCAGCCTGTAATAGTCTACTGCTGGAAATAGGCCACCCGTAAAATACCCCGGGGGTTTTGGACCGTATCCCACCACGCTGGTCCATTGCAGGTTGGTGGGTGAACCGACTTTTTACATGCCCATCCGACGCATGGATCATCTTACTTTTCAGACAATTGGTTGATCGGTCCAAGATACCCTAACCAACTAGGAAACAACAATGAAAATTTGTCGAGTCCTCGCAGGATTCGAACCCATGACCTCCGGTTTCAAAAGCACACGCCGATACCACTAGGCTACGGAGGCAGTTCAGAGACGCTTATCCAATCCTTTTTAGGAGCAAAAAGAGCGCACCGTAAATGTGTAACATAAAAATAAAATTTAATTAACAAAACAGATAAGGATCTTCTGTTAAACAACAATATTTATGACGGGACGCGGTATCAACAATTTTATAGGTTTTTAATAAATTTTATTGAGCACTCAAACCTTTCATGGGGCTCGTAATTTAAGAACTTTTTGGGAAAATGAGATTATATGTCATACCTATTGTACTGTCTAAAATAAATGTTTTTTATTTCAATAACCTTCAAACATAAGCATTTTTAATAATGCCTTAAAAGATTTAGCTTAAACTGATAGAGCTTTAGGTGGATGCCTGTAGCTGGAACAGGATATCATTATCAGCCTGTAATAGTCCACTGCTGGACATAGGCCTCCCTTCCTATCATTAGGGTCCTATGGACCTATCCCACCACGATGGTTTAATGCGGTTGGTTGAACTACTTTACAGCATCGACGATAGATCATTACTTACTTCAGGATATTGGGTGATACCAAATTGCTTAACAACAGGACACAATGAAAACCTTGTCAGTCTGAGATATCAACCACGATCTCGTTTCAAGCACGCTTACAACTAACTAGGAGGAGTCTATTAGATGTCATATTCTGTAATATAGGAAATTGTTGGACTAATATGAGTCAATTAAACCTTGTCATGATATAACTAGAAAGGTCTTCATGATTTAACCAACAGAAAGAAGCATTGATGTTTCATATTCTGTCATAAAGAAAATGTGCAAACACTAAATGTGATGTTACAGTTTGACTCTTAAGACAAAATCTTGTGCTTCATCGGCCGTTGTTCGACTTCACTGCCCACTTTCTACACAAAAGCAAATTAATGCTGTACCTACCCTAAGGAAACATTTTATTATATTTTTATTGCGTCTATAAATTCTTATTCGCCGAATCACGAATAACTGTACAAATGATGTCGGCTGTAAATTATAACGAAAATAGTATTCGCAATTATTAAATTATTCATCGCCGTTCAGAGCGACGGCCGGTGCGTCACTCGTGAATAATTGAGATTGTCGCCGCGTCCCGTCCCGACAAAACGGGGCAGCCAACAAAAACACGGGCGCGTAACACGAGATAGGGATAATCCACGCAAAAGCCATCTCTCATTCGACACAAAACATCTTGCGCGTCGGTAATATTGTGAAAAGCGACGCAAACCGCGCCTACATATAAATCAGTCGTACCAGCGACAATCCCGCGCTTCCAACCACAGACAATAAAATGGCTGACGGCGGGGCATAAACAAGACGCTCATCCCGCGGATTAGCGTGAGATACCGCAAGTGGCGTGGCGACAAGCGTTCACTGTAAATAATTGTAAATCCACGTCAAAACCTAACTACGAATCCATATGTTAGGATTACTCGACGGATTAACCCGTTTATTCTGTTTCATGTTACGCACATTGGGACGAAGTTAATCTTCCTTTAAATATGAGTGTACCTTTATCCGTACCTAAATATGGTTTCGTTTAACATTTTTTCCGGATTTCTCTGTTCGGGGAGGCGTTGACGAGAGACATCGTGTTTGTAAGCTTAGTTGTTTGGTACAGATTGTGACAGTTTACGAACGCACGTGTTCTTTCAACATGTGTTTTGGTAATTGATGAAATGCCGTTTTCCTGTAGGGAAAAGTTATTTAGTTTTAGCTATATTGAATAGGGTTTCACGCTTTGTAATACAATAAAGTGTTGAATTTGGCTTAATGGATTCTTTTAAATTTAGGATTTGCAGGAAATATAAGTTAAGATAATACTATTACTCATGTCTTTTACTTTTATCTTTTTGTTAAATTTGACACAATAAGCACGCCCGTAACATTTAGATTGTAGTAAGTTTTTTTAAATTTAGATTTAAAAACTAAACAAATATATCAAATTAAATTTTAAAATTTGTCGTGCACGAATAAGCCGTTCGAGATTGGCAGTCACAATTAAAATTTTAGAATCGTTAATCCCAAAAGGGATCCACGACCTATTGTACGAAAACTAATCCGTACGCAAAAACGGGATTCATTCAGAATATCCACAAATCGGGGCGAAATGACAATCGTACAATATTTATAGTTTACGCCATAATGCGTTTGTATGAATTGTTGTTTGTTCACGTTCAGTTTATACAATTTGTGTTTATTTGCACACATTGCTTGGCAGAATCAACCCTTTGAAGCGGATGTTTTTCTAGTGCTATTGTCGGTTGTATGGGATTTGGGAATTTCGGACATTCGGTTATAGATGTCGCATTATAATTGGTGTCCTTAAATCTATTGTGCTTTCTTTACGAATGCTTGGAAGACATGATTCGAGTTATATTATATGAAGAATAATTGATTGCTATTGTATGTAAGAAATTTCTAAGCCTTTAATTCTTGAAACGAATGACATGTTGTTAGGAAATTGAATTTTACGCTTGGTCATTTAATTGAATTCTCACGTATTGAGTAAAGTATCAGTAAAATTAGATAGTTATTATAAGAGATTTGAATGGGGTAACTAATTGAAAATATTTTTTTAGTGTTATTATTAGGTTGATGGCGTTTCCATATAGGATTTTCCAATGTCAGAATATAACGAGAACTTAATAAATTTTCATTGTTGTTTCCTAGTTGGTTATGGCAATTCGGGCCGATCACCCAATTGTCTGAATAGTATTATAATCTATGCGTCGAAGGGGCATATAAAAAGTCGGTCCACCCACCAACCCGCATTGGACCAACGTGGTGGTATATGGGCCAAAAACCCCTTAAAGGAGAAGAGGAGACGTATGTCCAGCAGTGGACTTATGATGATTGACAAACTGATGATGAAGATGAAGCTGATGGTGAACACTATAGACTGTTTTAAAATTGATACATATAAACATATTTAACTGCCTCCGTAGCCTAGTGGTATGGACGTGTGATTTAGAAACCGGAGGTCGTGGGTTCGAATCCTGCGGGGACACAACAAATTTTCATTGCTGTTTCCTAGTTGGTTAGGGCAATTTGGGCCGATCACCCAGTTGTCTGAAAAGTAAGATGATCCATGCGTCGGATGGGCATGTATAAAGTCGGTCCACTCACCAACTCGCATTGGACCAGCGTGGTGGGGTACGGTCCAAACCCCCCAATGGAAAGGGGTGTATTAGGGGAGGCCTATGTCCAGCAGTGGACTATCACAGGCTGATGATGATGAAACATATTTCGGTAAAAAGAACAAATAATCACAAAAAATAGCAAACGCTGTAATTTGAAATGTACAAGAGTTTTATTAGATTTGGCCCGTCGTTTAATTACTCCTGGCAAGTGACGGCACTTTGTTCAAAACAAATTCTGTTTTGAATTCACATGTTTCTTTTTTATCCGACATATCTCAACGGTTTATCACGTGCTATCTAAATATTTAAATTTGTGCGCGTTTTAGCGATATCTGTCTCTACATTTTATATAGAGATGCTATTTTTAAAAATAGTTTATAGTGGAAGGGCAGGCAAAATGCTTTGAATCTTCGGCTTGAAACGACGTATGGTTTTATTTTATTTTACTGTATTATTATTTTTTAATATCCACCATATCGAAAGTGGTCTCCGACAACCATAGTTGCCAGCAATGTCATGGTCATCATCAACGCGCTGTCCACCGTCAGACATAGGGAGCTACTTCTCGTTTACCTTATAAATACGCTGGGTACGGTCCCCTTCAATCAGGAATACGGTAGTGTTTTCACACTACTGCTTTGCGGCAGAAATAGGCGCTACGTTGGTAATACACCAGACGGATTCTGTAAAAAGTAGTTCTAGCAATTACATGAATAAAAAAATAATACAAGATTACTCTGAATTCTTGATATATTTATCAACTGCACATTCTCGAAGAACATCATAAACTCTTCATTATTCGAGAATAGTTACTCATTTAATGTTATATAAACTATAGACAACCATGTTTTTCTTTAAGGAAGATCTCTGTGCGGGCACTAATAAACCAAAGATAATATATACGCTGTAAAATCACTTTCATGTAAGACATTGTTAAGGATCGGTTTATTGAGTAGTGTTTGTAGCCGTGTCTCTGTTTGGAGCGCCGAGTGCGTTGTGCCTTCGCGGTATGTTTATGTAGTGCGCGGAGACTACGCCCGAGTTCATTACGCCTAATGCGGTAGAGGCCAGGCTGACAACGCTGCGATCTCATTTTGAAGATTTTTGTCACGGTATCATATATGGAAACAGTCAAATGTTTAATGCAATGTGTTGTCAGGGAAAGAGAGAAAGGGGAGTCTTCCGTTGAGTTTTTATGGGTAAGGCGTTTACAATAACATGAGTTGAATCATCGCCTTAACTAATAAATAAGGTGGTAAATCTCGTTTCATCATTATCATCATCAGCCTGTGATAGACCACTGCTGGACATAGGCCTTCCCTAATACACCCCTATCATTAGAGAGTTTTTGGACCGTATCCCACTACGCTGGTAATTTATTTTCTTAAAATTAATACTTACATTAAAATAATTAATTACAATAAATATTTTTTTTGTCGTTACATTAATAGACAGTTATTTATTTAAAAAATGTGGCCACAACAAGTAAACTTTTATCTTTATTTTGAAGACTGATCCACCGACCATACGTAGAATGGCCACCCCACACGAGATAGACAACTCCCCCGCGCGAGTGCTCTGTTTATAAAACAATTTCAGCGCGTTATGAACTCTTTGCGGCCCTCTGATGCTGTTTCATAACATTTTAGCCGCTTCCGCGAATCGGCCCCTACGGATAACACCCGGAGGTGTAGTGGTTGTTTGCCCGTCTTTGTTAACGGCCTGCGGGTACAAATACCACGATGCAAATTGCTAGGCTAGCTGCTGTGTGCTTTTTCCAAAGCATTTCAATTTTCCTATCTATGTTTGTTGTTCCAAAGTACTCACTAATTTTTCTTGTGAACATCTTCTTTTCTGGTATTTTATATTCGATATAGTGGAGGCTGATGAAAAATGGACCACCAAGTGAATAAATAACGAACGGTTTTTTCATATGCAAATCTTTTATAATTATATAAATTAATTTACTGAGCAAAGTAAAGTAAATCAAACGTAGTAATTCATGTGTATGTTTTTCGAATATAAAAGACAATCTCTTTATAGCTCTAACTTAGTTAATACAGAATTTTATACAGGCAGAGATTATTCAAAACAAAATGACTAAAAAAAGTTATTGTGATTTATTCACCGTGCTTTTCACACACTTTATTATTTTCCCGAAACGCGTAGTTTCAGCGTACCGACACTGAAACATGTTTACTGTAATTTTTAAAGCAACGCCTAACGATAACCAGCAGCGGCGGCAACATCAAACGAATAACAATGCCGCCGATCAAAGGAAGCCGCCGCTAAGGTGCTTGCCGATAGACTGCCCCGTCCATTAGAGATTTACGCGCCTTGAAACAATATAGTTAGCCGTGTTAACTTAAATAATTGGTCAAAGGGTAAGACACCTTTTGAATATATTTAAATATATAAATTTAAACTTAGATACGGTAATTAACGTGGTGAGAGAATCGTGGTAGAGTGGTATTTTTATGTGTGCATTGGTCATTCTTTGAATTAATTGTATCTATGTATATGTATAGTCTCTTTGTCAAAATGTTACCAAGATTTTAGAAATAGAGTAAAATCTATACGTAATTAAAGAAACATGAAATACCCATCTATCATTAATGTAAAAATAAAAAAATTGGACGCAAGAGTTTTTGAACTTTTTCAAAAATATTTGTAATTTTTAAATCTGAAACATGAGGAGGTTTTTGAAATTATTGTTGATTAGTATTTATGTAAACTACAGGAGCCGTTAAAGATCAATAAACAATGCTTTCATCATCATCATCATCAGCCTCTCATAGTCCACTGCTGGTCATAGGCCTCCCTAATACACCCTATCCATTAGGGGTTTGGACCGTACCCACCACGCTGGTCCAATGCGGTTGGTGGTGGACCGACTTTTACATACCCATCCGACGCATGGATCATCTTACTTTTCAGACAATTGGGTGATCGCCCAAATTGTTCTAACCAACTAGGAAACAACAATGAAATGAGTCCAATTGACAACTCGGTTTTAAAGCACACGCCCAGCACTAGGCTACGGAGGCAGTAACAATGCTTTATGAACAAGAATTAATTAAAAGTCATTATTTCAAAAAATTTCACACACAACATTACACAGTTACCTCATTAAGGTGCAAAAGCTTCCTATTGGGGTCGGATTCTTATTATATTTCCACAATATTATTTCTTAATACTGCGAATTTTTTTGCAAATACTTTCCCCACATTCCAAACTGCATTTTGTTCGATTTTACGCAAGAGTAGAACTAAAATCGTATCGTATGTCATTGTTTGTGATAATTATGGTATCAATTAACTGAGACGATATCACATTACGTCTGTTTCTAAATATTTTCGCAGCGAACAAAAGCTCGCAATACGACACCGTTTGGGCAACGATTAAGCGTAATTATGAGGCAAATGGACCGAATGTGCCCCCAGGTAGGCCTGTTGCATTGTTGGTATAATCTTTGATGGGGAGATAGTGTACTTTGATTTCGAAATACCATAAGATTATCTTACGATCTTACGTAGTTTATTGGGCATTATTTACGTTATATTGCTGCAAAAGTATGCAATTTCCTAAAGTTTAGTATCTTTTGATGTACTTCAAAGTTTCAAGTTTCATATAAAACCATCATATTATTAGTCCATTTTAATTTGAAGAGCTATTTTGTGAATAACAAAGTCTTGCTACAACACAGTTGAAAAAAATATTTTGTATATTATAGTTTTAAGGGAACATTCCTAAAAGATAACATAAATGGAAACAATCTTAACAATTTATGCATCCTCAAAACTCTTTGCCTAACTTCTTGTAGAGCAATACAAACTTCTTATAAATGTTAGTATACGGCCAGTATCAACGTGGTCATAACTAGGAGCCACAATGCTCTTATTAAATTAGATTGTGACCCTGCTTCGGGGTTAACTCGCCTAATTGGACCTCTAGCCGCCGACGTTATTGGACATGAGGGGTCTAATTCACTACTGCCTGATACTGGGACCGAATTGGATATTCAGTCTGAACTTGTTGTACGTATCTGCCTCGGAAGGAAGAAGTAAGTCTCACAACGTAGAAAATTTTTTGTCTGTTTAAAAGATAGCAAAGAAAACATATGGAATATATCGTAAGATTAGTACTGTATGTCACACAACTCAACGATTACTTGAACGATTTTAATAGTTCAATTGCTTTTACAAAGTTACATTATCACTAAGTGGTAATAGCTACATTAAATACTAAAAATCTAAGATATTTATACTAAGATATGATAAACTGGCTTATGGTGTAAAGAAGTTAAGCATAAAATGTCTTGAATGTCACTAAAAAATGTTAATTTATGCAAAATAAACAACAAAAAATCCACCCTCACGTAGCGGGATGGCCAACAAGTTAATATTTTCGTTAAAATACGTGTGTAATGACAACTAAATTACTTCTGGCTGTAACATTGATAAATAATTACTAAAAAATGGTAAAGTATAAAATAAAAATGATCGCAGTTCAACATAAATGAATGGCTGTCGTCATTGCTTGAAATTTATTCAAATACTTAATTAAACAGCGGTAATAAATGAACAAAATAGCAATCCTAATAACACTAAAAAAATAAACCAATGACAAGTTTCATTGCAGTTTCTATTATCATGGATAATTTGAATGTAATTTTTGTACGTCTCAGACCTCAATCGTTTGTGAATGAACAAAAGAACTTTGTGCTTATTAATGAACCAATAGACTAATATTTTACATACACACTAATATACATACATACATACTAATATTTTAAATGCGAAGGTAACTATGTCTATCTGTCTGTCTGTACGTCTTTACCGTCTTAATTATAAAACCGATTTCGATTAAATTTGGTACATACTTAGAATAGATTCCGATAAAAATGGTTAAAAGGATTGAAAGAGGGGATGAAAGTTTATATGAAAATTCGTCATCGTTACAAATAAAACGATTAAATTTTCTACTTTAAATTCCCCTCTTGTACATTTATCCTATTTTATAACAGCTAGTTTGATATTATTCATAGATAATAGATATTTTATTAATGTAAAAACTAAAGAAAATCAAAGTATCGACAAGTTATTCGCCAGCAACAATGTAATGTACTTACATATCTATGTATGTATGTCAAGTCGTGTTGCGAATAACCTTTTTATTGGTTTGAACTCAGGTTGATGAGTACAATAGATCGAGTGCCTTGATATGAGATTGCCTCACATGTTAGATTGTACATATTGCAATGAATATGTAGTAGTGGTCTATATCCTTAAGAACTTTGTAAGTGTTTATCTACATATCATGACTGTAATCTTTATATAACAGAATAATTATATTCTTCTGTATGTGTGTTGGAAGTAAACTCCTCGTAAACGGCTGGACTGATTTATATGTTTTTTTTTTGTGTTCAAGTTCGAGGATAGTTTACATTCAGTCAGTATCTTGACTATCTATATAATTGCAACTGTACAAATCCATTAATTATTATTATATTCTTCTATCATTCATGTTTAATATATTGATCGCTTGAAATATCATGCACGATAATGTCGATTATGGCCGCTGTAAACATATAAATTGAATATGATATTACTATTTCCACGCATAAATATAAGACCTAATTAACGCTTTGGTAAAATATGTAATCACACAGTTTCAATCAACAGTTACCCGAAAAGCGTAGCACAATATAAAACTGACGCAAACATTCAATGAATAATTCGCTGAGTAAGCACCGCTCCTTGTCCTTGTAAACAAGCTTTGTTGGTCAATAATGATAATTTAATGATTTTAAACAGCACTCGAAGCAATTAGTTCGCACCCCCGTATCGCATTGACCTAGCCGGGGATCGTCAACTGTTTATGCGTCATAACAATTATTATAATTCTAAATAAATTCTTTTTACTTGTTAATGTTGTAAAAAGTGTGAAAAAGGGTTACTTATTATTTCAATTTCCACGTTTTTGCTTTTTAGTTACGAAATTATAAGTTAGCCCGATTTTAATGTAACATTTTAGTATTCTAAAAGGGTCCAACCACGAGATGGAGTGATAAACTTTGTAAATGTGCAAAGCCGGTGAATTTATGAGGAAGGTGCATGATCAACTGTTATTGATGAAGATTGAAGCAGGTGGTAGGTTTTACAGATTTTTACAGGGGGCTGTCTGGGACGATACAACTTCGGTGTCTATTTCTACCGCAAAGCAGCATTGTGAAAACACTACTGTATTCCGATATGAAGGGAATCGTAGCCAGGGTATTTACAGAGTAAAAGATACATAACATCTTATGCCTGACGGTAGATAGCGAGTTGGTGATACCACTGGTAATGTCCATGGTTGTCGGTGAGCATGTTCTATCAGGTGGCCCGACTGCTCGCCTGCCTGGAATGCAGCAATAAAAAAATTGTAAGTAGACAGCGCAGCTTCTGGACATTCGCAACCACAGAGGAGCGACCAATCCCTTGCCGTCCTTTAAAGACAAAGTAGGTTCTTTACTTTAATATTCTTTATTTCTTAACGATATTAAATACGCCCCGGGTTAGATATTTTACTCAAAAATGTTTATGACACAAGCAACTGACCGCTCCGAGCCCGCATAGCGACGCTGGCTAATGCAGCAATTAAAATAACTTGTCTGCATCGCCGTCCGTTTGTCGAGGCCATTAGTGTCGACACCAAGGTCCGCTTGCATCCCCTTCCCAACACTGGCGAGAACATGTCCTGTCATATTGGGGAAATATTCATTAATCTACAATTGGTTAATGTAAAACAATGCGTTGCCAACAATTATGTTTAATGTATGCCATTGTCCAAAGTTTTAGTTTACTCAAGTTGATTAATCGAAATATTATTATAACGATTCTTGCAACTGATGTTTCATCTTATATTTTAAAGAATTAAAAACTACTTACTGTTACTAAATTTTCAGGTTTGGGCAAGTAACTTGAAACAAAATGCAACTTCGCGTTGAATCTATTGACAGTTAAGAAAATTTGCTAACCTTATTATATCAAAATATCTGTTATATGTTTTATGTCCCTAAACTCATAATAATTTTCTATTAAATTGGCTCTATATCTCTCCTTCTAAATTCATACTGGCGAAGAAATTGTAGTGTGTTTTAAGATTTTAAATTGTTTGGTTTATCAGTGCTATGAGATTCTCTATTATGAAATGGTTTAATAGTCTGCTATTATTTCGCAGACTTATTTACGTAAATGTGCGACCTCTGTAGACCGTGTCGGTGGAACGTCCCGACCTTGGGATTCCTTGATTTATTTACAGCGCATCGAGTCGTTGCCGTCAATCAGTATTGGTATTCTGGCCTGATCTATTTTACGCCACATAATGGCTGAGAACGTGGAATAACGGTTTATTCCACGTTCGCAAACACCATTGTTTGCGTACACTAAAACCCATGTTTTAATGTAAGCAATATACTTTAGTTTTCAGAAGATTTGACCTGGTAATTTCTGGATGATAAGCAAGAACGAAAGTGTGCATACTTCAGTGTGATACTGTAAAGTGAAAAAATATATTTTAAAGGAGATTTTTAAGCTTCATCTTGTAAGAAGTATAGCGAGTCATTAAGATATTTTTTTTCAATCTATTGCAATAATGTTACTTAACTAGAGGTGGCTTAACATTATGTATAATTTATAGGTGTCTATGTGTATTTCTTTTCTATATATTTTTTTCAAAGTCTAAGAAAATAGTAAATCCTAAGGCTTTTTACTGCAAAATTATGAATTGCCTATTCATAATTTAGTCCATTTATCTCAGATAAGTTTAAATTTTTCTAAAAGATCACTGTCTACTAACAAGTCGTTTCTTTTTACATACGTCTAGAAACACAGGTTTAAATCAAAATTAATAGCTAACTTATCTGGATTATAAGATTGTTCAAGATAATTATAATTGAAGGTTAAGAGGTAAATACATAAACTATAATTAATACAAACGAATGGTAAATCAAAACAAGTAGTGCCAAATGTGCCGATCCTGAAAAAGCTGAAGACATATGAAAGGAGAAGTTATCCCTATTTTCTGACATAATTAAAGCACATAACGCTTAATGGCCATCAACAAACAATGTTTCAAAATACAATACATAATCGGCCATTTTAAAGGGCCACTCATGACCTAGACCGCCGTTCACTTTCGATGCAAAATTATTTTTTATCTGCTAAATTATACAACTTAGGGATGAGGTTTTAGCAACTAATATAGAACTTATGAATTATCTATAGTCACTCTTGGTTATTATTTATTTTATATTAGGTATATTATTTTAAGTTTAACTGACTCAAAATCCCATTTAGTGTCACTACGGTCTTACAGCAATGCGATCACAATGCCAACGCAATTGCACACAATAACTCTGCCCATTGTCCTCGGATGCAGATTGGAGTCCAATACGCCCGTATGTCTTCGGCGGCGGAGGCGCATTGTGATCTAATGTCGATGAATTAACTGGAATTAGATAATCACCATGATTGCGTGAGATATGTTGAGATACAGTTTGAAATACTTGCATATTATTTAGCAAGCACTGCATCGTGTTAGGTTATAATTAATTCTTTTGATTACGAGAATACTACACGTTATTGAATAAAAAAGCTGCCTCCGTAGCCTAGTGGTAAAGGCGTGTGCTTAAGAAACTGGAGGTCGTGGTTCAAATCCTGCGGGACTCAACAAATTTTCATTGTTGTTTCCTAGTTGGTTAGGGCAATTTGGACCGATCACCCAATGGTCTGAAAAGTAACATGATCCATGCGTCGGATGGGCATGTAAGAAGTCGGTCCACCTACCAAGCCGTATTGGGCCAGCGTGGTGGGATACGGTCCAAAACCCCCTAATGGACAGGGGTGTATTAGGGGTGGCCTATGTCCAGCTGTGGACTAACACAGGCTGATGATGATGATGATGATGATGGAATAAAAGGACTTTTACAGATTTTATCGCGGTTCAGTGCTGAGGCGTGGCTTCCAGATCTTTACTCACTCAGCTCAGCACTGGCAACTCATGGTTTTTATTCCATATTTAGTCAAATTTAGTTTACTAAAGATGTATCTACATGTTTATTAAAACTATTACTAATCAATTGACAGTAATTCATACCAGGCAACCTTTACTGTGTTAGGAATTTATGTCAACACCTTTTAAGTTACATCATTAAATAAAAAATACTTTAATAAACAAAAGGAAAATATTATAATTATAACTGTCGAACATATATAAATAAATAAGCGTGCAGAGACTTACTTCTGGAGTAAAGAAGATTACTCCAGAAGTTGGAAGCATGCTACTGCTGCAATCATTTCATTAGCTTTTCGTAGATTTACAAATATTCTTGCACACTTCAAACAGAGGTCTGACCAAAGATGTTTCATTCCAAACATATTGTTACGAGTAACGCTGTTATGAAGTCAATGCTATTTCAATTGGAGGATAATGCGCATGCACAGTTTGGTGAATTGCCTAACAATACAACAAAGGACCTGCTTCTGCAAACCGATGCCGAAAGGTCAATTTGAGAACTAACCAATTTATCTTCCATATGACTTCAACTGGGTTCAAACTTATTATACGTGCAATATATTGAAACATTCGACTAACAGACGGTATAATAAATAAGACACAGATTATTAAAATAGTAATGTGTTACTAATTTCGTTTCGTTGAGGACAAGAACTTTTCCTAGTTGGTTAGGCAATTTGGACCGATCACCCAATGGTCTGAAAAGTAACATGATCCATGCGTCGGATGGCATGTAAGAAGTCGGTCCACCTACCAAGCCGTATTGGGCCAGCGTGGTGGGATACGGTCCAAAACCCCCTAATGGACAGGGTGTATTAGGGGTGGCCTATGTCCAGCTGTGGACTAACACAGGCTGATGATGATGATGATGATGATTGAGTAAAAGGACTTTTTATAATTTTTATCGCAGTTCAGTGCTGAGGCGTGGCTTCCAGATCTTCACTCACTCAGCTCAGCACTGGCAACAAGACGCATGGCATCTCAGTCTACCTCGTGACCATGGACGCTGGAAAGTTTTCGAAACTTCGGGAATTTAAAAATGTAAAAATAAACGAGATAAAATCCGTAAAAAGTCCTTTTATTCAATAATGTGTTATAATTTATTCAATATGTTGATAAGCGTGTTCGTACTATATCAGGTGACCTAGTAATACTGGTCTCAACCTTACGAACAGAGTTGTGGGCTTAAATGCTGCCGGGGAACAACTTTTTGGTATTGATGTTTTTTGAGACAATTTTAGTAGTCCATGTAGTACGTGAGAGCTTTAAAATTTACTGGTAAATACCGTAGTAAGTAAATAGGGCTTTTGATATCCTAACCCAAAAACTGTTTAAAAAGCATTTGAGTCAATTGATAAATGACCAAGGTGTTTTTAAAAGGATTGCTTTTACAAATGTAGCTTTGGAGAAAGAATTTATTAAATCGGCTCGCCATCTTTATGTTTATTCAATACAATATGCATTACTTTTCTGTTAATTATATTATAAATGGAATATAACTAGCGGATGTATTTAATTGCTTTCATACAAGGTTCAGAATTACTACAAGTTTTATAAAATATGGTAACTTATTATTTGCATTTATAAAGACTTACATAAAAATTATCAATTGCTTATAATCGTAAATATTAATGCGCAATTTCATTTACCTCTGACTCATATTTTAATTTTCTTGTTTTATTATTTTTATTTATAAGTTTAGTAATTGAATTTAAAGCAATAAACTTTAAGTTATAATATTGATTTACGACACGGATGGTAAAAACTAAATTGATTTTTATTAATTGAGCACCATAAGCTTTATAGACAGATCTTGACATTGTACCATAAATATATTTTTAACTTGACTGTTGACCCTCCAAATTGTTTAAAGGGGTAAGTAGGGGAACATTAATTCATAAGAGAAAAGCGATATTTAATAAACAACTAGAAGTTTTATTAATATGTGTTTTAATATAAGATTGTATATTTTTAATATAAAAATTGTCTTCCGTTACTTCGCTGTCATCTAACTTAATATCTAAAAACATTGCAATATTCGAACATAATATTTTCTTTACAGTTAACAGATTGTATATGTGTAATTATTACTATATTTCAAAAACTGCATAATTAGTTTATAATTTATAATGTTTTGATATTAAAAACGTATGTTTTAACATGTTGAATAAAAAATGTGACTGTCTGTAACTTGGGACACGCAACGAAACTGGACCACAGAAGGGGTTTTAACCAATCCGTTCCAATTTCATTGACCAGCGTGAAGAATTTAAACACACAAGAAATATGGGGCTGTTGAACGCTTTGATCTAAATACCAATAATCTAATCTAAGTAATAATAGTCATCATCATCAGCCTGTGTTAGTCCACTGCTGGACATAGGCCTCCCCCATTGCACGCCTTCTCCATTAGGGTGTTTTGGACCGTGTGGTCCGCGCTGGTCTGCATTCGACCAACGTGGGTTGGTGGGTGGACCGACTTTTTACATGACGCATGGATCATCTTGCTTTTCACACAATTGGGTGATCGGCCCAAATTGTCCTACCCGACCAGAAAACAACGATAACACAAAGTTGTTTCCCCACAGGATTCGAACCCACGAGCTACGGATTAAAAGGCAAGGGCCAATACCGCTAGGCCACGGAGACGGCGAATCTAAGTAATAATACTAGCTATAAATAATATTCACACTAAAGTAAATTGTTTTACTTATAATCAAAATGCATATTTTTTACTTTCCATATAGTAGTTTGTATCTAATCAAAGGCGGGCTTTTGATTTGTGCAACGAATTCGTCTTGTTTCAGTTGATTTAAAAGATTGAGATATAAAAAAAATGTCTCTGAAAATAATTAAAAAGTACCAAGTTTTACTTAAAACAATTTTACCTCAATATTGAAATGAAAGGTTTCGCATAACATAAATGCGGTTTAAATTTAATTCAATAACAAACTTCGTAAACAAATTTAAAAGAAAATCTGCAACAAATCCCGAAACTTTATAAATAATAAGAAACAGACATGGAATTGATTGTATTAAGCGTTATATCAATTGTGTATCCCAGTGGTCAGAGGGGACGTGTAATAAATGGACACAATGGGATAATTTGTATTTATAGTTGTTGCCCTCGCGCCACTTGAGCTTTCCCGCATACTCCTCTTTACCGGAATCTCTTGGAAACTCTCTTCACATTATTGTAAGGACGTGTCACATTACTAAAGTATTTTGCAAAATATATGTTCAAAACATTTGTTGTAAATAAGGTATTATTATTTTATGATTATTATGGTTTTAAAACAATAAATAAGATACTATGATTGTATGCAATCAATAAGTAAATTAGGAAATCATTAAGGAAAGACGTAAATTTTCCTCTTTTTCGATTTATTATTGCTTTTAAACCATTATAGTTTAATGTTAGTTTTTCTTATAACCCATACTCATATCATTATGTGAATGTATGCTTTCTTAAGAATGTTTTTTATTCCATATTTAGTCAAATTTAGTTTACTAAAAGATGTATACTACATGTTTATTAAAACTATTACTAATCAATTGACAGTAATTCATACCAGGCAACCTTTACTGTGTTAGGAATTTATGTGCAACACCTTTTAAGTTACATCATTAAATCAAAAAAATACTTTAATAAACAAGAAGGAAAATATTATAATTATAACTGTCGAACATATATAAATAAATAAGCGTGCAAGAGACTTACTTCTGGAGTAAAGAAGATTACTCCAGAAGTTAGAAGCATTGTAATACTGCAACAATTTCATTAGCTTTTAGTAGATTTACAAATATTCTTGCACACTTCAAACAGAGGTCTGACCAAAGATGTTTCATTCCAAACATATTGTTACGAGTAACGCTGTTATGAAGTCAATGCTATTTCAATTGGAGGATAATGCGCTTGCACAGTTTGGTGAATTGCCTGACAATACAACAAAGGACCTGCTTCTGCAAACCGATGCCGAAAGGTCAACTTGAGAACTAACCAATTTATCGTCAATATGACTTCAACTGGGTTCAAACTTATTATACATGCAATATATTGAAACAGTCGACTAACAGACGGTTTAATAAATAAGACACAGATTATAAAAATAGTAATGAACTTATATAAAAACTACATTGGTTTTTTTAAATATCTTTTTCATCATTCACCAAAGATTACAAAACAGTATACATGAGTAATTATATATTTTTTGCAGACTTTATCGAGTTTAATCAGATGACATCATCATCAGCCTGTGTCAGTCCACTGCTGGACATCTCTCCGAATGCACGCCACCGCTTCTGATCCTCGGCTAGTTTCATCCAGCCCACACCGGCCACTGCGAATGTGGTCACTACATCTTCAAAGCATCTTGCAGGGGTCCCACACTACGTTTGCTGAGCGTCAATCACATGTCAATAAATTTAAATTACATCCATTGCTTCAGTCCTTTCCAGAGTCTATTCCGTCGAAGTAGTAAAACGCGATTAAATGCGTAAATTTGTATCATTTATCATGTAAAGTATTAAGATTTTAAACAACAGAAATAAACAGTTTACAGAATATAGTTTGTTTCACATTTTTTACGTATATTTAGTAATTACTTACAATGGTAACCGAAAACAGAGCTACTGTGTGCACGTCCTTATTCAATTAAATCAATTATTGCTAATGCCTCACAAAACTGTCAGAATTGCTGGTGGAGTGACGCGGGTTCGAATCCCGATTTAGTAACATTCCTGTATAAACAGTAGCATAATTGCTCGCTTATCTATTAGGCCATTTGATACTGGATGCGGGAGCTTTGTATTTACAGAGTTTCGGGCTTTTGTTGGAAGAAAAATGGAAACTGTATTATTTGTTGTGCTTGGTCTATTGGTGCTAATAGTCTCTGACAATTGTCGAAACTTTATCATTATGTAGGATAAGGGCACATATGCACGGAAGATATCACTACATAGTATGAAAAAAAAATGCCTTCTCTGTCCCTATATCCCTATGTATGCTTAAATCTTTAAAAATACGCAATGGTTATGATCGTTTTTAATATATAGAATGATTGAAGAGGAAGGTTTATAGTATTACTGATCAGTATTGAGTGAAACGCCGGTTAAATATAGATTTTACAGATATTAGTATTGCGACCGTACGAAGCGGCAGGTCGACTAGTATATGTAAGTATAAGAATAGTTAATAGAATCAAAAGCTGTAACATTGGACAGATTTTAGCAAAATCGACGACTATAATCATTGCATGATAAGCTAAGTTTGATGAAACTCTGTGAAACTAGGTGATTTGTGTCAACACGGCAGCGTGCTAAGTAATACATCAAATTGACATAAGTAAAATTTTATGTCGACCACCATATTGTAATCTGGTGTGAAGGACGCCTTAGCTATAAGAATCATACCTCATAAGTCAGGACAGATTTCTAACTGTCAGGTGATCAGTTATCTCGACAGTTAACATTAAAAGAAAATAGAAAAGTTATTATGGTCGTTTTAATCAGATAGTGTGATCATTGACGTGAAGAAAAACAAGCTCATTAAAGGCAAAACCTGATCGGCTACGCAATACATGATTCAATGTAGAACAAATAGAGTCATAATACTATTTATAATGCGGGTACTTAGAAAAAGAAGTCTCGATATTGACGTTTTGTCTGTCCGAGATCATGTATAAAAGCCGGGCCTGAAATATAGCAAGGCAGCTTCGTATTGACCTGAAATTGAACTCTCCTCGTGTGTGATAAGTGTTGTGGATGCACAAACTGATGAGTGAAGGTGTAACTGTGTTGAGTGGTTTAAGGCGGTGTTATGCATCGGCTGGTCCCGTGCGAGACATCGCGGCTGATGTCGGGGTCACGTGAGCCATTTCAATGTTTTTTACCATAATAGACGTTCATTGTTGATGTTGTTGTCATCATTTTTACTGTTTGGAATTCTATTAGAGATTTCTAAAAATAGATTACCTTTAATTAATAAATTAATTTGCGCAAATTTAGCGGTACTTACGCGACTTGCATGGTTACTTATTATATAGAGTGTGGGTATTTACTTTTAATGCCCAAATTGAGCGGTAGGTACTTCCACGACTTGCACGGTTACATATTTTGGAGGCTGTATTGTATATATTCATTCATACATCAAAATTTAGTCGTCTAGGATAGCTCAGGCGGGCAAGAAAACTTAAAATATGTTTTGCAATATATAAAATAGTAGAGAAATGATTTAAAAATATATTCTTAAATAGTTTGTGAACTATTATATGCAGTTATAAGTTTTAGTTATACATATTAAACCTTGTACATATTAGTAATAATATAACAATCCGCGATGATCCACTTGGCGTAGTGATTAGTGACCCTGACTGTTATGCGGAGGGCGTGGGTTCGATTCCCGCTATGGGAAAAGTGTCGTGTAATGAACATAGTTCTCGTGTCTGGGTGTTTCTATGTAAATAACAAGTATTTATAGACGAATGAAAAGTGAGTCTAAGTAATTATCAGTCTTTTAGTTTGTATAGTAAAAGCTGTGCTTATTTTGGTTATTCGTATTTATCAAAATAATTAATATTAATCAAAAGAACAACAGAACAAAAAAAAACGGCGTCTTATTCGGTGACCCAGCTAAGTCAATTGGATGACTTAATTCCATCATTAAGAAACCGGAAAGAATGAAATTGCTCGACTAAACAGGAAGCGGCCACCGGGAGAGATCTGGTCGTAACGTGAAGACAATTTGACAACATTCAGTTAATTTGTTTTCTTCGAACGTGGGCGGTCTTTCACTGTCGGCTTTAACCACTTTCATTCGTGTATTGATTAAGGTTCATACGAGAGAGTGTTATGAATATAATTACATGTAATTTACTATTTTGTGTAAAATACCGCTTTTATACAAAAGAAAACAGCTTAAACCTATTTATAGTTTTACCAATATTAGAGTTATTGGCGTTAGGGGAGATGAAGGGATGGTGATGTATCAATTATATTATAAGCTAATAAATCCACTTTTCTCTGAGTAAAAGTTGTTAAATTGTTATGCCTTTAATGGTTTCTCTTGGCAATTCTTCTTCTTAGTCAAAATTAATTTAAATTGGCTTAGCATTTTAATAGGAAACAATGACGAAAAAAAAGTTTTGTTTCTATAATATTATTAAGAAAGTAAGGTTCAAAAAAATATTTTCTCGTAGTCTACTGAACAAACACTTTTAGTAGAGTTTTCCATTGATCTATTAAGATACAAAAACTCAAAAAAAATATTAAGATAAAAAAAGAAAAATATGATTTGAACCCTAAGTGTCCCATCAGGTATCTTTGTACTTTTCTTACCAATTCCAAAGCCTGGAAGTCCATACGTTCCGTATAGATTGTAGCCCGAAAGGACTTAATAGTAATAAAATGGGTAATTCGCAAAATCCACTTCTATCACTCGTTCGCGTCGAGTAGTATTGCGATCGACCGCGGCTCCAATGCTGGCCACGTGTTGATGTTTACAGCGTGCCTGCTACCACTCAAGGTTTTGACAGGTCACACGGAGCTGCACCGCATCAGGAAGCTGCATGAACACAACCTTAACCACTCGAATAACGACTTTAATGAGCTGTGATAAAGTCAATTTTTGTACTTGTAATCGCAGACTGTTCAGACCTGTTATAACTCGAATGATTCCTATCGGTTTAAATACAGAAGATAGTAACATTTGGGATGAGAAAGTTGATTTCCAATTTTATTGTAAAGGATTAAGATTGAAATTACGATGATTGGACTACGATTGTAGGTCGTAACGGTTTGTTAATACGTAATATAACTAAAGAGCGCGTGATTCGAAGATCAAAGAGGTTTTGATCAATCCGCCGATCAGCTGTATAGATCGCCTTTCTAGTCTAGATACAGAGGTTTATGTGAAATAGTTGTAAAGAAATACTAAGAACAGCTGTGTGTTGAATCAACAGATTGTTTAGAATTTGCAGCTGAGGTATATGCTTTTTATTTATACTAATATTATAAAAAAGAAAAAGTAATACAAAAAATTGCAAAATTCTTTCCCGTTCAAGTAACATACATTATTGAAGAAAAAATATTAACCTTCAAAATCTCTACTCAAACCAACTTAATACAAATTACCTATATTAAACAACTTTTTCTCTCACATTTACCTCTTTCAAATATTTTTATTAGGGATAAAGTTTAAAAAATTATAGAAAACAACGTATATAAGAGGCCACGCGCGTGGGGCTTGGACGTACCTGTAGTCCAAATTGTAATCCGACTAATTTGAAAATAAATGATAAGGTAAAAGCAACGTTATTTAGGCGCAATTGAGTTTTTCCTAATTAAGCTATTGTTATTAAATTAAAGATATATATGACTAATCTAGTAATAGAGGGCAATAAATTAACATCTTGTACATCTCCGTAGCCAAGTGGTAAGGGCGTGTGCTTTAGAAACCAGAGGTTCGAATTCTGCAGGGACTCAACTGATTTTTATTGTTGTTTTCTGGTTGGTAGGACGATTAATGCCGATAACTCAATTGTCGGAGGGGCATGTAAAAAGCTGGTCCACCCTCCAACCCGCATTGGACCAGCGTGTTGCGATACGGTTCAAAAATCTACTAATGTCCTCCATTACGGGCGAGGCCTATGTCCAGCAGTGGACTTACACAGGCTGATAATGTAGGCATCTATGATGTAAATTGACTATAGTCATCTTCATTCTAGATAGGTAGATCCTACTTGTCAAATCATGTACCAAGTACCAAGAAATTCGGTCGCGGCACAATCAAAGCGGCACCCTTTGATGCGGTCACTGTTTACGCATCGCGCGCGTCTGTGTTTGCAGTAAAACAAACTCATCTCGGCCGCCGTCGCCACCGCCAACATGACCGCGTGAGGCCGTGAACGCTGCTTCCAGTGCTTCCTGTGGTTTCTACGGGCTCATAGAATACTGCATAACGTATCTAGGGCAAAGAGATAGATTTAATGTTTAGCAACGAAGTGGCATCGTACGTACAGCATTGCTAGTTGATTGACATCTTCGTGGTTTAGCGGTATTGGCCCTTGCTTTATCGTTGATTTCTGGTTGTTTAGGACAATTTGGGCCAATCACCCAATTGTCTGAAAGGTGGTCCGTGCGTCGGATGTGCATGTAAAACGTCTGTCCACCATCCAACTCGCATTGAACCAGCGTGGAGGGATACGGTTCTAAAAATCCCCTAATAGGGGGGGCGTGCATTAGGAGTCTATGTCCAGCAGTGGACTAAACACAGGCTGATGATGAAATAATATATCTAGGGTAAAGAGGTAGATTTAATATTTAGCAATTCCGCGGCGTTGTAAGTATAGCGTTGTAAGTTTATTGTCACTGAGTGATTGACATTTCGGTTATAATTCATCAGTAATAACCTTCGACGACGCCATTTTGTTGACAAGGGTTCCATGCCTACGTCTATTTCGGAGTCTAAATAGGCAAAACTAAAGTTCGACTGAATTGTATACAATTATTTTTGCGCTGTAGTTAAAGTTCTTAATAGACCATGCTTCCAAAAGGTAGTAAAATAGTAAAATCACTTCACCGCCTTCTCGGTAGTTTTACGAATCAAATTGACTCTGGAGACCATCTCCTTTTTGATCAAGGAAGCTTTTATTGTTAACGAAGCCGAAGAATGTCTTGTCGTAGTAAAAGATTCGAGTGTAATTGTTGCTAGTGATACGAAAATTTCCTTTTTATTGTAGGAATATATGAATAATATTTGGTCACTTTTGCCTACTGATTTATTTAAGAATATTTTAGATGGTTTATTTACGTTCACTCGTTCCAATTTCCCCACATATTTTCAGGCACCAACCCGCATTGGACCAGCGTGGTGGGATAGGTCAAACCCCTAATGGATAGGGGTGTATTAGGAGGCCTATGTCCAGCAGTGGACTAAAACAGGCTGATGATGTATTTTCAGAGCAATCATTATTTCTTGCATATCCTGTGACTATAGACGTTGCAAAGGTTCTTTTTTTATATATTTAGATAGATAAAGAGAATATATATAGATTTTATTGCGTTTACAAAATCCATATATTAAAACATTAAGCATTAAGCCATGCATTCGGATTACTATACATCAACTCGTGCAAACCTTGAATCATTGGCAGCTTGGTCAAGCGACGAAGGCCAACCACGATATTGTTTGTTGCCACATTGGCTGAACTCGGCCGAACGAGCTATATTGTGTGTAAACAAAATGCTTCGTTCCGAACGTTCTTCGTCGTCCCAAGGTATAAGCTATGAGAGATTTTGGGTAGTACAGTCTAATAATTGTTCACCTCTTTCCAGTCGTGTTACTTATCCGTCGCACGGGAAAAGTGAAGGAAGAGGGAGTGCACTACTGTTTCCGTGTACACTTGTGTACGATGATATTTTCTGTGTAGATATGACTTGTGATCAGATGTAGGTGTGGCAAACCACTTGCAGGGCGATTATTCATATTAGTAATCCTAGGATTCGACATTTTCTACATGAAAAAATACCGGCGCCTGTCGATCCTTCCGAGAACAAAAACGAGTCTTAATTATGCTATTGCGTTGTTCTTGGAGCCTACAAGGCATTCTGTGAAACTATCACAAGAACGATGGCACTCTTCTCTGACCTTCCAACGCGTTAGCCCTGAAATGCAGAATTAGCCCTTCATCTAGTACCAACACGTTTAACCTATCTTTCCATTTTCAATTTCTTTAAAAAATTCTTTAAACTAAAGTATGCGAGATCCAAGTATGTAAGATACCATATAATTTCAAAAAAGAAGTATGGAAAATTAGGTGTCACTTAAAAAAGAATTCCAGTAATATTTTATACGGACTTGAAGTAAGATCTTTTGATGGATTATGATGGTTTAGAGATTACAAAATTTACGTAATTATAAAAGAAATATATACTATTGTTACTATTGTTCCCTCTCAAATTGAATTTATTAAACACTGTAATATAAATACTAGGAATAACGTGTTTCATAAAACAAGACCCCTAAGAACAAAGAAATCTTACATGGGACAATGTAGGTATACTTTTGTACAACAAAATCCCCAAAAAAACGTTAAGCTTAACGTTATCTGTGAATATTTATAAAAGTATGGTAAAAAGGTATTATTGCTCTTATGAATAATTGATTAATAACATACTCTGGTACTGAACTGTTCGCTCCAGGCTATATCAAAGTCGGTTTGTCCTATGTCATACATTTTCATTTCACAACTGATGGTGGTTTATTCGACAATCAATAACGAAAGAAGGCTTTAACATTGAATAAAGATATTTGACTTTCAATTTGATAATCAATACATTAAAGTTTACGACAATTGTTTATTAAATAATGAGAAAAGGAAAAAGTTAATTGAAATAAGTACATTAAAAGTTTAGACAAATTAAGTTTCTTGCTGATTGATCGCCACCGCCTATGTTTAGGACACTAACAGCTACCACTCAGATCGCTTTGATGTGCTCTCTGGGTATTTGCGTTGTGTATGCATATTTTTGTATTCGGCCCAGAACTTATATACTGGAACTCTCCGGGACTCCGTCATTTGCTTATTTATCGCTCTCCGGAATAGTTTTTAGTATTTTACGACCAAGAACGCAGCTACTTTTCAGATTATCGTGTATTGTTAGGGATATGATCTCTCGTACATTGCCCATTAGGCAAGTAATATGTAATTTACTACACTACTGAGAGATTTGCTTTTGCCAAGCGTAGCTCCTAACTTTATTAGAAATGAATATACCCGAAGAACTGTTTTATTTTTTACGAACAGGTGCTGTGTAAATAAAACGAATACGTTTTGTTAAGTGGCTACTTTGATCAAAACCTTTCTTTGTAACTTCGTTAAAAAACGTACTAAAGCATAGTATCGCATATTTTTTAGTACAATGATTATACATATTAACCTGAGGTGATTAGAAGTTACTAGTTTATGACATTGCATTTTCGAATTACGAGTAAAATGATTGATATATTCAGAGGAGCTTTATCATCAACAGCCTGTGTTAGTCCACTGCTGGACATACCTCCCTTAATGCACGCTTTCTCCATTTGGGGGTCATGGACGGTATCCTACCACGCTGGTCCATTGCGGATTGGTGGGTGGACCTTTTTACTTGCCCATTCGACGCATGGATCATCTTACTTTTTAGACAATACGGTGATCGGCCCAAATTGTCCTAACCACTAGAAAACAACTTAGAAAAGTAGTTGTGTCCTCGCAGAATTCTAACCCACGACCTCCAGTTTCTAAAGCACAAGCCCATACCGCTAGGCTACGGTGGCAGTTGTCGGGAACTAAAAATGTTAAATAAACGCGATAAAATCCGTTAAAAGCAATTTTATTCAATAATGTGTAGAATTCGAGTGAACAAAAGTTAAGTTATTGCAAACGGTATAGTGAGTTTCCGTAACAAGATGACTGGTAAACGAAATGTTGTTATATCAATGATATCATCACTGAAAATCATTTTCCGGTTTGCAATTTCCGTTCGTACACTACCGAGAATTGCCGCATCCGCGCCTCGTTGTGCAACCCCATCGATTGTTCCCACATCAAAGGGTCCCAATAACATAATTCAGCTATATTATACACGATCCGATTTTTCTCCCATTACTAGCATTACTCAATCGTAAATCTGTCAATACAGTCCCAAATTCGCGGGCAATGATTATCACTTCCGCGAGATCAAAGGCGGAGGCCGGATGCCGACGCGTCCATCCGATGTCTGATCCCTGATTCGTGGGATGCCGTGGAATAAATTGTGCCATGTTTACGATTGTGGATGGAAATAATTTCTGTTTTGCTATCGGGTTCGATTCTTGGGCTTTGTAAAGTGCTCGGATGGATCGTTGAAGATGTGAGCGTAAACAAATCATTGAATGTACCTGATTACATTATTTCCTTTGAATGATTAGTGATATAATCGAAGAATTGTTTCATGATTTAATTAAATATATCGTATTAATTTTTGAACAATATAACTTCTGGTGCAATAAAAATAACATTTTAATAATTCTGCATTACTAAGAACATTTCTAAAAGTTATATTAACTAAGAAAAATCAAAACAGCTTCAAAGCGTTATAATGATAACTCTGCACTTGTTTAGTATATTTAAAATAATATACATCAAAGTAATAAGAGTCGAAATCAAAGTTTTCGAATACAAACGATAAAAACTACCGCGTTCGAGACACCAACAGTTATTTTCCCGCCTTTTGAGCTTCGGGGCGGCCATTTTGTAGATAATAAAATTTCGTATTGCATCAAAAATATAGAAAATAATAAACACGAGCCAGGAAACTGTTGTTTACACGTAACAGGTGTAATTCAATCGTTGCAGGAAGTGGTATCGCGTCAGGGGATTAACTGTTTACAAGTTTACCTCCGTCCCCTTTGATTGCGGCCGTTTGATGCCGTCCATCTTGTTTCGGTTGGCCGTGGCGGTTGGTACGATTGCCGGCCAAAGGTCACGCGGTTCTGCCAGCAATTAATTGCCAGTAATTTATTTTATACCGTCTATTGATTTATTAAAACATCTATTGCTTTTTAATACACTGCAAGTGCACTGAGGTGTCTATTTTCTATGTAAGGTGCCTAGCTCCTGTCTTGGTGACGGCCAAAGGTCACGCGATTCTGCCATCAATTTATTTATGTTGCCTATTGATTTCTAAATTAATTTACTATAAAGTGAGTAAATCTTTTACTTTTACTGTGTTAGGCCTTCTATTCACTAAAAAAGGACACTGCAGCGCCAATTTCAAGTTAAACTTTGTAATTATTAAAGTTTTTAATGCTCCTGTCACCAAGCTTGGTATATTTTAAACGGGGGGTCTTATATGGCTGTGGTGACCAATGGCGCATTCATTATGGGAAAGGTGAATCGTTTTCCGTTCCGCGTCTCGTTACTTCATGGAATAATAATATAATATTTTTGCCAATATTATAACTTGCAACACAAGTGTTTGTACTATAATTTAGTGTAAAAACAACAACAATAAATTTGATAACGTATTCAAGTTTGCGTATATGAATTACTATTTTTGCTTTTTGTCGAAATATCCTGATATTTCGCAACGTACTCGAATTATGAATGCAGTCCGCCACCTGCTGTTAGTTCCCATCTCGAGACATCATCGTGTAGCGAAAAAATCATCTGAAACGCGGCGGTTCACCGACAAAAGTGTGTTTACATCATTTCTGCAACGCCGCGCCCGCGCTCCGGGGGCAAGAAGCTGACGAGGGTAACCGCGGACGCATTTTAATCAATCCTCAGCCATCGAGTTGCGTTTTTTTAACTTAACTGTCACTTTTTACCATCCACCGGTCTGTTTTGTTATTTATCTTTGTTTACGTTATAATTTTGAAACTATTATGATTCAAAAATTATGGCCGGCTTAATTTGTGACCGTTTATTAAAATTTACTGTTCACCTTATTTTTAACTTATTGTGAAATACAATGCTGAGCTAGTAAAGGGTTAAATAAACTTAGACTTAGTGGTTCAGCTTATGATACTTGTATATTTAATTTATCTAACTTTTTAGCTTATTGTTTGTATGACGCTAGAAATTTTTCGGGCGTAATCTTTTTAATTGAGGACCGGTATTGAATATAGTCTGTAGGCAAGAGATTTGCAATTGTATTGTGGTATGTTGCATACGAACAAAACTACTAAAAATGAAACAAAAAAGTTATATATTGTATAAGGTTTATACTTCACATTCGAGGGATTAGAGAATTGACGAATTTCATGTAGCTTAACCGGTTTGAATTTGCAAAATGGATTTCAAGTACCGTTCGTGATTCAGACAGATTATCAAATGTCCGTTCTCCATTATGTACAAGTCCCCAATGTAATGTAGTACAATCTATACAATAAAACACTATTACGTAACATACATCATCATTAAAGTCATCGTACAACTGCTGTATCTTATAGTTCATCATATTTGCATACCACTTATTCTACTTCTTTATATCATTACGACTGGTATCGCCATCCGTCATGCGTGTCACAAAAGCAACGTTACATTCCGACAATTGTATCGGCCGGAAGTGGTCCCGCTCTATTTTCGGTGAATACAAAATATTTTAGTGTCGGTGATGGATAGCCCACGCGAGCGTTATGGCGGGCAATGAGTGATCAGTGGGCCGAATTTTGTTTCTCTGTTGTTATGTTTGATGAACGCTTGGTAAACGAGATGGCGCACGTTTCACTCTCGTGTGTTGTGTTGGTATCGTCACGTAATGTAACATCGGAACATGGCAAAAGGCAGTGGTAATTAAAAATTCACCAGAAAGATTTGACGAGAACGTGGTCTTAATATGAAACTAAAATGGAAATTGGGGGTCCCGAAAACATCTTGTGGTTAATAATTAAAAAGGCTTACTAAGTGTTGGCTGAGTAAATCTCTATAGCAGAAATAGACACTGTTTAGGCGACACCAAAGGTTATAATTATTCCTTCTTAGTAAAGTATGTGATGCATATGTCCTTAAAAGTATTAAAAATGGTCGAATAAATAATTTAATGGTTAATAAATAATTTTGTACGTTGTAATATTTTTAAATTAAGTGTATTTAAAGCATTAAAAAATGTTTTTCGTTACAAATAGAACAATATACTACAACAGAGCCAAATAAGTCGTGCAAGTTATTTCAACGTGCTAAACAAGCTAAAAATGCATTTGGTTGGCTGGAACGGCGCTATTTAAATCAATATGAGAGAATTGTTTTCTGGAACTTTACAATTTCCCTTTTTTATTACTTTCACTAGTTTTTACGTCAATTAATCTAATCTAGAGAAAATTGAACTTTCAAATCGCCACTGACATGTGTCGCGGGCGAAACGGAATTCGGATGACTGATCGGTCACAACTGTTGGTAACGATGTTTATCGAAATGAAGAATCGGCTCATCCCCTAATATTAACAGTCGTTTGGGCAATTACATAAAAAGTGACGTAAACAAGATAACAAAAAATAAAACGTCGACGCCATTATTACGTCTACAGTCGTATCTTATGACATGCGACACTATCTGTGAGAATTATAATTCTTTTTTGTTACGGTCACCTGAAAAATATGTTTAAAAAGGTTTGGTATATACTTCGTTTTGGCCTCAATGTGCTTTCAATTTCAAATTCGTAAATCCTTTATTCAATTTAGATATTTTCGAGCTCTTATGAACGTTGATCTACCCCCGGTTCAGAAGTTTTGACCTGACCAGAGAACCAATATTACTGCTAGATATTAATATTCTAAAGTACTAAGCAACAACAACAGGATTATCTCGTTGAAGTGGCAGTGGGCTGAAGACAGACTGACGTGGTCCGAAGAACCGATGGTCGATGGGCCAATAAGGTTCTGGAGTGGAAGCCGCGTTCGGGAAGACAGAGCGTTGATGTGCCAGGTGGGATGATCCGATCTCCGTGCAGTAGCCGGTTCAAGTTGGCAGCGAGTAGCAAGAAAGCGGCCGTCTTGGCACTCATCGAGGTCAAAGTCTATGTCCAGCAGTGGTAGGATAAAGGCTGCTAATGATGATAATGATGAGGCAAAAACAAATACAACATTTTTAGAGAAAGTATTTTATTACATTAGTTTTATGTAATATGGCGATTATCTGAAGGCATCCTTTTTGCCGGTAAAAAGTGTCACGTAAAAACTGCTCACCAGCATGAGATATTAAATTCAGTCACTTACTTATCGAGTAATTACAATAGCTTCGGTCTCTTTAAAACTTTACGAAGTAGTGATTGAACTGTAATGATTAGCGACAATGTGCAATGCGGTGACTAATTCCAACTCAGTTTTCCGTAAACGTCTTGCAACATTAAAAGAGTTATTGCATTCTTGTAAAAGAGCATAAAAGTCATAAAAGTCTTTGCAGTAAACGGCAGTTTACTAGTATAGATTAAAAGCGGATTTTTTCAATCAGTAATGCATAAATTCCTTTTATAATAGACGGAAGCATCTTTATAATATGTTGTATGAAGGCGTGTGTACTACTGGAAAGCAGGTCACCTTGTCATTCCTTAAAGACAACGTATAAAACTTAATTGCCACACAAAATGGACTGTAGCTGTAAAGCATTGTGTTCAAACGCCTTAAATATGGCCACAACAATAAAAACTTAAATCCTGACACGCGTTCAGTCACATATTTAATGATGCTCTTGGGAGGTTTCTTTAAGCGCTGTTTAATATTTTCGCTGTGGACTCTCGCCGGTTACAATCATTACAAAACAATGTGCTGCCGAATATTTTAGACAAAAGGCCGCATCTAGTTTGTGCCTTCGCCTGACCAATATGGCGGCCGATTTTGACAGATGCGCGCGCTCCGACGGCGCCACTGTTCAAGAGATTTACTGTTGCTCCAACGGCCATATTGTTCCACCTTTGTGCGCGAACTCGCACGGAATTCATAACGAATGGCCGCGACTACTGATTTGAATGTCAATACTTAATACGGTTACTGCGATTGTCTTGTTTCTGCCCAAATAAAGCGCTCCGGTGTTGTGTGGGGGACGCACAATTGTTGGAAATTAAAGTCTTATTTCGAGAATGGATAGTACGGCCCGATATTTATCGCAGCTCTATCTATTTTAATATTAATATACATTACCTCTTTTTTTCTGCTAAGAAAGGCAGACGAGCCTTCGGGCTACCTAATGGGAAGTGGTCATCGTCGCCCATGGACATTGGCAATACCAGAAGTATCATCGATACGTTAACTACGTGAGACATAGAATGTTGTATCTCGTTTATCCTGCCTCCTCCGTAAGCTAACTGCCTCCGTAGCCTAGTGGTATGGGCGTGTGCTTAAAAACGGGAGGACGTGGGTGCGAATCCTGCGGGGACTCCTTTTTATTTATGTTTCCTAGTTGGTTAGGGCAATTTGGGATGATCGCCCAATTGTCTGAAAAGTAAGGTGATCCATGTTTCGGTTGGGCATTTAAAAATCGGTCCACCTACCAACCCGCATTGGACCAGCGTGGTGGGATACGGTCCAAACCCCCTAATGGCTAAGGGTGTATTAGGGGAGGCCTGTGTCCAGCAGTGGACTAACAAAGGCTTATTATGTGATGTGATGTGATCTCGTTTATCTAGTAAATACACTAGCTACGGCGCCCTTCAAATTGGAACACAGTAGTATTTTTTCACACTACTGCTGTCCCTTGGTACTATACCTACTTCCTCCCTACAGTTGTAATATTTTCTCTTAAAACTTAATGACTATGCTAAACTATTAAGTAAATTGCAAACGTTAAAATTAAAAACAGGAATATCAAATTCAACGCCGCTTTCGTAATATACAATTGTTTTTTTCCATTTATCCCTAGATTAAAATGTCCGTGAACACCCTAACACAGCTTCCACACCGTAAGTCGCTTGTTGTCACTAGTTTTAAAAGACATGATTCATAGAGGCATCCGTTAATGTGCGCTATACAATGCGGCAACAGTGACTACAGTTTTTCAGCATATAATTAACGCAACATATATTTTAAATTCTTTACACTAAATTTAACAGGAGTATGATGAATGAGAAAGTGACTTGAATATATGTACATACTTTCTGCTATGTGTTACTATGTAAAATTAAGGCTTACACATTGACAGTACTGTCACAAACATAGGTTTATAGACAAGGAGTTGCAGAACTATTTTCGTTTATGCATATTAACTTATAGTTGTGCCAATTTAGATTTGTAATAGATGAAACCTAAGGTTTTCATAGTTACTTCTTATAAATAAACAGTCACCGAGTGTCAGTCGACTAACAACCATAGGTACTATGCCGTTCCATTGCTATCGGCTACTATATTAATATTAATATTAATTCCAAGTTTTATTTGGACAACTGTATCAAAATAAACCCACAAAATCCGTAGTATTGTGCTTGTCCAAAATAAGAAATACTAGCTGTTACCCGCGACTTCATCCCGAAGAATAGAAGAAATGGTTCCGTTTTTTGGAATCTATCCTAAAAATGTACCAAATTTCATCATAATCCGTTTAATGGCATAGACAATTAAGACGGACAGACATACAGAGTTACTTTATCATTAATAATGTTAGTATGGATAATATAATAATATTATATTTTTCGCATTAGCAATATCTTGTCTGCGCGTGTGTCATAAGCTTTCGTGTTGGACGTCCACAAATCGCGGGTCCATAAATAAGGTGTTGAACACACGCGGCGTTGCTCATTACCTTGCTGATATACGGCCCCATTTAATTGCTAGTGTGCACAACGCTTTATAATTAATTCTATATTTAGAATCCGAAATGATATGTTGCTGTTGTTTTTTGCGATAATTAATTGATCGAAACCCATCAGACTAAATGATTCTAATAGAGAACGAAATATGAATGCGCAAGAGTCTTGGTGAGGTTTTATTATGTATGTTAAGAGAAAATGTAGAAATTAGTTAAATGTTCGAATCCTGCGGGGACTCAACAAATTTTCATTGTTGTTTCCTAGTTGGTTCGGGCAATATGGGCTGATCACCCGATTGTTTAAAAGGCAAGATGATCCATGCGTCGGATGGGCATGTAAAAAGTCGGTCCTGCGTCTTATCTCTCTCCAGTCGTGTCGGTTATTCGTCCCATCGGGCTTTGAGAGTATTATGGAACAGGGAATGCGCCTGTGTTTGCGCGTACTCTTGTGCACTATAATATCTCCTGCGATGGTTGATCTTTAATATAGATCGGCCATTATTATTTGACCTGTGCGATCATTATACTGTTTGTAGCAGATTGCATTGCTACCTATAGATTTAGGTATAACGGGATAGTAGAATGCAAATTTATTACGGAAAGATATTATTAGACAAACTGATTATTTAAACAAAGTCCTCGTCTAGTTGACCTTATTCATTAAATGTACAGATATCTTATAAGCTCTAAAGATTTGTTTTACATTGGAAGTTTGTCTTCTTGGTGTAAAATAAAGGTAATAATTTCTTCATAAATATTTCTTTTTATTATATGGGACTTTGTAAAATGCTGTAAAAATCGCATTACAAAAGTGGTCTTTTGAGATCTTGGACGCAATATTTCGGATACGTTATTAGATAAACTTAAATATAAACTATTTTCTTTCAATACCGAGGTAAAATGATGTTTTTCCTCGAAATAACATATTTATAAAGGAACAATAGTAACACGGACTGTGAGCGACATAACGAGCATCTTAAGAAAGATTGAAGATTAGGAAAGAGGCCGCTGTTTTATGTTCCGTTGCAAATCGTCCTGATTTAGTGGCTGACATATTTTTTGTGCGCATTCTGCTTTCGTCAAGCTCCTTGTTTCAGATTGACACATTTTGTTGCTTCAAGCTGCTTTATTGTGCCGTTTTAGAGATTAATGTATGATGATATTATTTTATTGTTGGTACGTGATTATATAAGCACTTAAACTACTTACATTTATGTCATATTATCGTATTAAATCCGTAGAAAGAGCACAAATGCAACGTTGTATTGGTCAGTGCAAATAGAAATTGAAGCAATATGTCCCAATTGCCTAATTTAGCTAATTTAAAGTCAGGATATGATAGTCTAATTACTGGAAGCGAATGGATGAAAGTAATATCTCCCATAAGTCTAGTTCAGTAAGTCTCAGTTGTGTTTTAAAATTTACTGCTATCCTATGGAGTTTACAAAAATTCATAGCTAGGATCATCATGTGTCATAACTTAAGTTTACACAGAGGTCCTATAACTATTAATGCACATTTAACTTTACGCTGGCGAATACACGTATGACAACAACAGTTCAAACCAGAGTGATCTTTTTTGCAAGGCACGAACTTTCACTAGTTTGTGTCGTGTAATCTGAATTTATTACGGTTCTTGAATCTAACTTTATTATTCACAAAACAGTTTCAATAACTAAATATTTACAGAATACAAAATTAACATTGTTTTCAAGATGAAAAGAAGTTTGATAAGACTAGGTATACTGTAGACAGAGATGGACTTAAATTTAAACTAATTGTATTAGAAAATTACATTAGAAAGTTATTAGAATACGTATATTCCAGTTAAGGTCATTAAAATGCATCTTAATGACGACAGATGTGTGAACATAAACTGAAGTCGATAATTCGCGACGCTTCTGAAGCTGCTTGGGTGTCTTGGAATCTTCTGAATTTCACGCTCCAAAGCTGGCTCATTATAGCCCTTTTTTGTTGAGCTCCACGCCTGTGCTAATGTGCACGTTTCCATTGTGCTTCTGTGCACAACTACTGTCTTGTGTTCGCCTTTTGTGCCGCCTAATGCCCGTGGAAATGTGCACAGTAACGCTGGCTACATCAGTGATTCCCATTGTCTTGATAGGAGTAGGCGTTGATTTTCCGGGACATGCGTTTGTGAAGCACAGTTTGCGACATTTTTTTGGGTTCATGATTAATTGTAGAGTCTCTTTAGAATTGTCTTTTGTGCGACTGTTTTTGGTGCATTAACTTTGTTTGTGTTCGATTTTATGGCGTTTTTAAACAACATTTTTGAAGAGGAAATTTGAAAGCTAATAATCTTATACTGCTTTGTACTTATGAATTTTATTTTACTTATAACTAACACTTTACATTTCGTGCAAGGATTAACATTATTTCTTAAAGGTTTTTTCTATTGTTTATAGCATTCAGAATATATTAAAACCTGAATTTGAAATGGCTAATACTCGAAATCATTATAATATATGCACAGATATATTTGTCGTGCTACACAAAGGTGTAACGCGTAGTACTATAAGTATAAAAAAAACATTTTCCATAAGTTTAAACATCATATGATACTTTAACTGAACCTGCCTTTTAATCTTAGGTTAAAGTCAGTAAATAATCGAGGTTCAGGTTTGTTACTATACGTAGAACTACTTCTAATCGAATTGATGATACTTAAATGACTGGCTTTTAGCGATAATTCATTAAAATATATTGCAATTTGAGAGTTAAAGCTATTAATGCTTTCTGATTACAGTGATGATCAATACCGATTATGAATTGAAAGGACTCACAAAACATTGTTTCACGCACCAAAGTCCCGTTCCACTTAACACCATTGTTGTTGCCTGATTTCGTTTAAACACAAGCGTCGCTTTTACCAGCATTCCAGTTTCAATCGGTCGCAGTGTGATTTATGCAGCCCCCCGCCATCTTGTCAAATGCTGCAGTGCACACACCATCCACTACTGTTCGGTTTCCGGCTATGCTTTGTGGAATGTTCGCAGAAGATCTCTCGCTGTGTGCAATAGGCATGTGCCTTGCGTCATTGTTTGAAGGCTCGAGGCCATTAGAGACAGATGTCTACCGTTCCAAGCGGGATAGTTAGTTTTTAATTGTTACATTTGTTGTAACTGTCTAGTAAAGGTGATTGCAATTATTGGTTAAGTATAAGTGCATATTTCACTGTCGATTAAATTACAAAAATGTATTACTATCCGTAACACAATGTTTGTAATGTGTTCATGTGAGCGATGCGAACCAATTTCTGGTTTTCGTTATTGTTTATCTTGTTTTTTTTACTATGGAGTCGGAGGCATTCAATAATTCTTTTATATGTCAGTATATTTGACGTTAACATCCAATTAAGGCAACTAAGGATCATCTTGACGACTGTAATAGAATTTTACGTGATGTAAGAGTTATTTTCGACCGAAGAAGCACTCAGTGAAGTATGGTTAATACCTTGAGTATTATCTGTTGGGACAAATATAATGATTTATTTAAACGTTTTGGCAAAATAAATTGTAAACTTTCAGAGGCGATATTGAGTGAAAAACTTAATAACTATGTATGAGGGTAGCAAAAAATACAACTTTTAACTCCTGTAAGTTTATGTAATCATAAAGATTTATAACTGTTATATAAGATAAAAAATATTTTATCATCGCTCATTAGCGTTATTTTACTATATAGAGTATAGGATAGTAGGGTAACAAATGTACCTTCGTTATTTTTTTTTTTTTTTATGGCATGCGCAGGCAGACGAGCAGTCGGGCCACCTGATGGGAAGTGGTCACCGACACCATAGACGTTGACAATACCAGTGGTATCGCCGACGCGCTGCCTACGTGAGACATAGGGTGTTAAGTCTTGTTTACCCAGTAAATGCGTGGCTACGATGCCCTTCAAACCGGAACGCAGCAGTGTTTTCACATTACTGCTTCGCGGCAGAAATAGGCACCGTGGTGGTACCCACCCAGACGGTCTCCTGTAAACAGGGACCTACCACCGGTAAAAACAGGGACCTCACACGGTTACAACATCAATAGAAACAGTTTAGGTTCCAATCAACGGGCAAAAGATCAATGTTTGCTTTTGCCATCCGAACTAAAGACAAAATCATCTAGTGCTTCCCTATTTATCCGTGATTGATTGCCCCCATAGTGGGAAGCCGATAATGTGCAGATCAACATTGCACCCCATTAGCTAATTATTACCACTTTGCCGTTACCGAGAAACGCGGCGGCACCGCTCAGAGAAAAACTCCGCACTCAGCCATTGATCCTGCAACGAATCGTCGACGAATAATAAAAACATCACAGTCAAAATATATGTCGGTATCGGTGGAAAAAACTGAAAGGAAAGTTGACTTAGCGACGACTTTGTCAGACGCCGCGGACGGAGTCGACCCAATCTCTCTTAATCGATTCTCAATCTTGAACGAAGACGTTAGGATTCCTTCTCCTTTTTGTTTATGACTCGGGTTCATGACAGGGCGTGGCCCGTTTCGAATGGAAACATTTGCCAATATTATCGTGAAAGGACCGACACAGATGAAATAATTTATCTCCCCGCTCGCCTCTTTGTGTCCGAATATCGTGTATTGTGAGCTTTTTTTGCGGCGGCCGCTTTGCCGTCTCTGATGTCTTTATTCATCCCTTTTGGGAAAGGGCACCGACCGATCAGATCATTCATTGAATTATACACCTTACCATTTGAAGATAAGGGTATATTATAGGATGTATTTTTTTCTGCACGTTGTCACGTTGTGGCAGCGAACGCTAAAGGTAGTGTTGATGACAATAGAATTAGAACTCTAGCAGGGTGCCCGGTGGTTTTGTGCAAAGCGGCACGACTCTGTTGCCGTCTATTGACTTTTGATTTACGATAAATCAATGCCGGACGGTAAGCAGATTATGTAAAACATACGTTTGCCTTTCCGTTGCGACGCTGTTAGTATAGCTTGCCTCTAAATTGAATGCGTTTGCTTTGAAACGCTTAGTTGGTTGTTTGCGTTCGGAATTTTCGTTAATTCCTGTCACGTATTTAACGGTTGATACGGTCAGAATAAATGTAAAGTCAGTTCTTGTTAATAAATAAAATTAATTATCTAACTATTACATTAATTAATAAAATTAAATAATCTTTTACATTTATACAATCATCTTCGCTTCTGTCCAGAACAGGCAAAATGGCAAAGTGTTTAAGGATAATGACAACAATAAGGATCTCCGGGGATTTCACAGTTTTGTTACCTTCTTAATATTTTGCTGACAAATCAACACGTCATCAACCACTGGTTTTTGTTAAATATTGTTTAAGTAGCAAGCGGCTTTGCAAAACTACAAAGATAATTTGAAATGTGCAAATCATTGTAAAGGAGAAAACAAAGTTTTGAAAAAGAGGTATAAATGTATTGACTTAGCGAAGACAGTAAGCGATTTTTTATTATACTAACTGGGCTTTTAAATATGGTTCTACTTATTTGGGCTTATTTAACCACACTTAAAATCATCCTTTTCCCTGAAATTGATTATTATCGTGGCGGTGATTCAGCGTGCTAAAGTAATTATTTTAAAGAAATGCTTAAATTGATATCAATATATATTTTAATTGAAGTTATTCGAAATATGTATAGTGCAAATAAGTAGTATTCCATTATAAATCGAAGATAATGTTTGCTTTTATGTCTACGTTTTATATTACACTATTTTTTATCACTATTTTTTTTAATATTTCTTACATTCTTATGTTTTGGTTAGTAATAATACTATTCTATTAATGTTTCGGTAAAGACTATATTGTTATTTTTTTCTCTCTAATCTAATTTAAATAACTATTGTTTCGGAGAAGGTTTTTTGGTCCTTGTCATCGCAATGATCGTTTCCATTCCTTGCGGTTAATAGGCGAGCGTGACGAACCTTGGGAGCAGCATCCTTCCAGCTATGGCCCAGGACCCCACTGTTCCTTAGAATCTGGCGATAATGGCTCGTCATTTGTCTCAAAGGAATCGCTCAGCATCGCTCATTAGGCCCACTCTATCAATGGCCGCTAATGCATCATTCCCAGCTTTGTGGTCGCAGCGTGGCGAACTCGACGCATGGGGTCCGGACAATGCGCGACCACTATAAACAATATGTTATTTATCGTTTTACAGCCGCCGTATAACTTGGTACCGGGCCCAATTCCGTCAAAGCACCCCTAATAAAACCATCATGGCCACAAAAAGTCGCCTTTGAACAGCGTTTGAATAGATTCGCCACGCTCACAATTTCTCTGCGGCGACGATTCCGCTACGTGTTGAATGCCAACTGTAACTCCCTTATGCCAATGTTTGTGATGTTGTTTAATGCTTTGATAGCGTTCGGCATTAGCGCGCCATTTTGTGAAAGCTGCGCTCGTGATTGTGTATGGATTAGCTGAACGTTTGCCAAGCAAAGATGATAGATGTGATGTGCTATTTGTAAGTGTACAAGCAACCAGCTATGTATAAATTCGTCATCAGATTAACGGCGAATATACATTGTATATAAACTTGATCAAATATTTGACAGCGCTCGTATAATTTAGAGATTATTTTGAAAGATATCATTTTTTCGACCTTGTACGGTTCATTTTAATTTGCTTCTGAATATTATAAGACGGATATGAGATTAGTCAAGGGATGAAACGAATCAAAAGGAGTTGAAGATACAATACAATTAAGACATCTAAAGGTTGACGAAAGCCTTTACGGATAAGTTAAAGTTAACCTCATTATCAATTTTACGGTTTTCCGCCACGCCTTATGTTTACAGTCTCAATTGAGTTTTTATTAAACACAATATGATAGTTTTATTAAAGAAGGTAAGAATTTTCTCCATCTTCTTCCTTTGCCTTCAAGAACTTAAAATAAATTTCAAATCAATTCAATCATTTAAGATTCAAATGGCTTTTGGTAAAAAATAAAAAATAGTGCGCTGCGATATTATAAAATAAATAATATTTTAGTTATTAACTATGCCAATTTGTATTTCTAACATCATAAACTTACATCTCTGTACACTTACGATATATTATTGTATTGTACAGTCAGGTTTGCCAATAATGTACAGAACAAAAATACTAGAGTCCGACCGAAACTGTTTTTCCGGCCGAAACCGAAACCGAAACCGAAAGTTCGGCCGCGGCTTCAGTTTCGGCCGAAACCGAAACCGAAACCGAAACTCACGTGATCAAGTATAAAAATTCTTAAAATACTAAAATATGGAGACTTTACGCCTTTTATTTTGCTTTATTTTAGTCATGGAATGGAGACAGTATATTAAAAGTGTGGTAATCGTTTATTTCAGTTGCTAATAATATTTTTATGTAACAAAATATTAAAAATATATTAATTTTTTAAATAAATTTCATATAGCAATATGAGTTATTAATAAATAAATTAATAATTATGACTATTGCATTAAAGACTAAGTATTGGTATTTTGAAATCTTACTAATTAATACTTGGTTGTATTTGTAGTTCCAAGGGGGATCAAAAAGTAAAAACGAGATAGAATTTAATGACTATGATAGCTTAATTATTTATTTTTCTACATAATCTCCGAGTCCACCTACACACCAAGTCCAGTGTTCCAAGTTTCCAATGCTTCAATTCCTTTAAAAAAAGGATTGTCTTGGTGCTGCAAAAAGGTCACCACGGCATCGTTTACTTGTTATTTATAGTTTTAACGTATGTTTCCTCTTAAGTATTGTATCAATTTGGAGAGAAGATGAAAAATAGCTAGGTGCCAGATCTGGTGAAGAGGGGGATGCTCAACCAACTGTACGCTAGCATGTTGATCGGTGGCCATCGTTAATGCCAACCTATGCGCCAGTACGTTGTCAAGATGAAACAGCTCGCCCGTTCAAAGTTTGCCTTTTTCATCATTGACGGCATTTCTCAAACTCGGTATTAAAGCTGCATAATCTGTAATGATGGTTCCATGCTCCAGGTAATCAAGCAACAATATCACTTCTGAGTCCCAAATATTGAGGCCTACCCGGCCAGGCCATATACCACAACCACGGCATGAAAATCCTTCGGATAAACCCGTGTTCCGTCCACTGCCGCAAAACTAGATTTAAAGTTTTTAGAATCTTCTTAAAACTTGTCCAACGATATCTTCGAAGTCGATTTTGTTTCTAATTCTCGCATCCATCTTGCAGAGACTTTTTCATATTCAAAATTTGTGTCAATATGCGTTGAGTACCTCTATATGAAATGCTCGTTTCTTGGATTAGGTATCAGATGAGTAATTCTTTAATCGCTAAAAACAGTTTGTTTGAATATGGCAGCATATTCTTATTGTTTTTGTTGATTACTGGCTTCGATGGACGTCTGCAACCATGTTCGTCTTCCTGTACGTTCTTCCTACTCGAAATTAAGAAGACCACTTTGCAACAATTGATTATGACAGAGCAGTCTCTTCTCATATTGCCTTTGAGGCGCAATAAATCTCTTGCGTTGTTAACTTTTATATAAGTGATTTTTAATGACAAGGTCGCACTTGGGTTTCTCTTTTTCAGAACATTTTGCCACACATAGCAAACAAATGACTACATTCAGAAAATATATTATTTATATTTATTTTTGGTCACCAAGGAGTATATATTTTGTTCTCACTACTATTTGTTCCCTCCTCGTCTTTCTAGAAAAATCATCCATTTCTTTTGTCAAACTTGGAATGTTTGTCTGAACTAAAATCGACAGATCTGAGCTCGATTGTAAATGATACATTTAACTTTCGCTACTATTTGAAATTGAAAACATTTCTGAAACCAGTTTCGGTTTCGGCAAGTTTCAGCCAATTGGCCAGAAACCGAAACTACAACCGAAACTTGATTTTTGGCGAAACTCGGCGAAACCGAAACCGAAACCGAAAGTTCGGTCGGACACTAAAATACCATTTAAACAACAAATAGATGCAATATTGAACACAGAAAGAAACACGCTTTCCGAGCTGCGATCCTTAATGTTCCTGTGTCGCATCCAGATGTCTGATGTCATTATTAATAACACCAAACCCGACGTTTACCACAATAATGGCAAACACATCCGCGTGATAAATTATCACGTTTTATTACGTCCCTAACACGGGGTTATGTCTTCATTGTACACGTTTATTACAAAATAAACCGTACCACTTTAGTTCATGGTTCTTTTTCATTTGTCTACTTTTTCTCAATGGGGTGATATTGCATTGATGCAGCTCAATCGTACGTAGCAAATTGCCACGTCGACTGCGGTGCGCTTTGTGCCGCAATGTGTTACGGTGCTTTGGATGTTTGATTGTTTTTATCGATAGCGGTAATGATGTTTGTACTATGTTTCTACAATTGCTTCAAGATTAAGGTTATGTATTATATACATTAATAACTTGACAAATAATAGAAATAAAATTGATATTTGTCGCTTTTTATATAATTTACCGCTTGAATATAGGCTCATTGACACAATCACACATTATTTTTATTTACGATAACACAATTATGTAAATTACTTTAAAAATTTTATCGCGTTAACTACGTACTATATAATTTAACACCGGTTCAATTTACCGCTTATTTTTTAATATTTCTTACATTCTTATGTTTTGTTAGTAATATATATTCTATTAATGTTTCGGAAAGACTATATTGTTTTTTTTTCTCTCTAATCTAATTTAAATAACTATTGTTTCGGAGAAGGTTTTTTGGTCCTTGTCATCGCGATGATCGTTTCCATTCCTTGCGGTTAATAGGCGAGCGTGACGAATCCTGGAAGCAGCATCCTTCCAGCTATGGCCCAGGACCCCACTGTTCCTTAGAATCTGGCGATAATGGCTCGTCATTTGTCTCAAAGGAATCGCTCAGCATCGCTCATTAGGCCCACTCTATCAATGGCCGCTAATGCATCATTCCCAGCTTTGTGGTCGCAGCGTGGCGAACTCGACGCATGGGGTCCGGACAATGCGCGACCACTATAAACAATATGTTATTTATCGTTTTACAGCCGCCGTATAACTTGGTACCGGGCCCAATTCCGTCAAAGCACCCCTAATAAAACCATCATGGCCACAAAAAGTCGCTTTTGAACAGCGTTTGAATAGATTCGCCACGCTCACAATTTCTCTGCGGCGACGATTCCGCTACGTGTTGAATGCCAACTGTAACTCCCTATGCCAATGTTTGTGATAGTTGTTTAATGCTTTGATAGCGTTCGGCATTAGCGCGCCATTTTGTGAAAGCTGCGCTCGTGATTGTGTATGGATTAGCTGAACGTTTGCCAAGCAAAGATGATAGATGTGATATCTTTTGTAAGTTTACAAGCAACCAGCTATGTATAACTTCGACATCAGATTAGCGGCAAATATATATTGTATATAAACTTGATCAAATATTTGATAGCGCTCGTATAGTTTAAGAGATTATTTTGAAAGATATATTTTTTTTATCTTCTACTGTTCACTTTAATTTGCTTCTGAATATTATAAGACGGATATGAGATTAGTCAAGGGATGAAACGAATCAAAAGGGGTTGAAGATACAATACAATTAAGGCATCTAAAGGTTGACGAAAGCCTTTACGGTTAAGTTAAAGTTAACCTCATTATCAATTTTACGGTTTTCCGCCACGCCTTATGTTTACAGTTTCAATGAAGTTTTTATTAAACACAATATGATAGTTTTATTAAAGAAGGTAAGAATTTTATCCATCTCCTTCCTTTGCCTTCAAGAACAAAAAATAAATTTCTGTTAAGATTCAAATGGCTTTTGGTAAAAAATAAAAAAGAGTGCGCTGCGATATTATAAAATAATTAATATTTTAGTTATTAACTATGCCAATTTGTATTTCTAACATCATAAACTTACATCTCTGTACACTTACGATATATTATTGTATTATACGGTCGGTTGCCAGTAATATACAGAACAAAAATACCATTTAAACAACAAATAGATGCAATATTGAACACAGAAAGAAACACGCTTTCCGAGCTGCGATCCTTAATGTTCCTGTGTCGCATCCAGATGTCTGATGTCATTATTAATAACACCAAACCCGACGTTTACCACAATAATGGCAAACACATCCGCGTGATAAATTATCACGTTTTATTACGTCCCTAACACGGGGTTATGTCTTCATTGTACACGTTTGTTACAAAATAAACCATACCACTTTAGTTCATGGTTCTTTTTCATTTGTCTGTTTTTTCGCAATGGGGTGATATTGCATTGATGCAGCTCAATCGTACGTAGCAAATTGCCACGTCGACTGCGGTGCGCTTTGTGCCGCAATGTGTTACGGTGCTTTGGATGTTTGATTGTTTTTATCGATAGCGGTAATGATGTTTGTACTATGTTTCTACAATTGCTTCAAGATTAAGGTTATGTATGATATATATTAATAACCGATAATGGAAGTAAAATTGATATTTGTCGCGTTTTATATTATTTGCCGCTTGAATATAGGCTCATTGACACAATCACACTTAATTATTTTTATTTACGCGATAACAACAGATTATTGAATAAAATTACTTTAAAAAATTTTATCGCGTTAACTTACGTACTAAATAATACTTTAACACCCGAAGTTTCGATTTACCCAGCGATCGTTATCAAACGACAGGACAACAAAATCTTATAAAAGTTATGGTTAAATTAAGTTATACATTAAAGTTATTTAATAAAACTATATATATTAAAGTTATATAATACACAAAATTTGGCACTTAAAATAACAATCTCATGTGACACTTTAATGTACAAATTTCGATTTACAATCGAATGATCTCATGAATTTTACGTATGTTGCCGGAAGGTGACGAACAAAAGGCAAACAAAGTCGGGGACAGAATTGAGGCTAATGTTGTTCGATAATATTGTTACAAGCTGTTTATGGGGATGTTCGCAGTCCACATCTGCCCATAGATTGAGGTCTCGATCATTTATATCAGATTCTGTATGGGATTAGAACCGTAGCGACAATCTGACGTCTATTAGCAAACAATGCACTGTTATTTTATATATTCACTAGCGACCCGCCACTGCTTCGGGGAGCTATGCTGATAGAAAATATACCTATAATATTAGTCATGTGTTATACATAAAAACCTTCTTCTTTAATCACTCTATGTATTAAAAAAACCGCATCGAAATCCGTTGCGTAGTTTGAAAGATTTAAGCATACATAGGGATATAGGGACAGAGAAAGCGACTTTGTTTTATACTATGTAGTGATGTACAGTGTTAGTTGTGAAACGAACGCAGTAATTATAGACATGTTCATGAATAATCTAAAGCTTTAACAGCCTTTTTAAGTGAACGAAGGGAAAATAGCCAATGAGCATCGAAATATCGAACATAGATTAAATTAAGGTTTAGACAAACACGTCTAATATTATAACTTAGGACCTGCGGTGTTAGAATAAAAAACTCTCTTTAAACGAACACACAATTAAAGATAAAAAATAGGCGATGCTTATCAATATTGTTACTAAAATGATTTGTATTTTTAGGGCCTTGTTTATCTTACATCGTATTAATTGTACTCGTATAATACAATGAGTGCAGTGTCTTGAAAAATTTAAACCGTAACATGTTAACTAAGAAATTGTTAAGAGATTGTTATCTTTTTAAACATTATTGTTGCTTGTAAGCAGAGCAACTGATGCGCCGTAAGTCGTGTGGAATCAAAACATTGTTTGGTACACCGACAGATGAAGACAGCGTTTGTATATGAATGTACCCTTGGAGTTTCTTTAAAAAATATTTACACTAAAACTGTTACTTACTCGTTATTTACTGTAATAGTGTAATGCTTTCGGTTGCTTAATATATAATTTTAATATGATAAAAATACAATTTTAACGGACTTTATCACGTTAATTACAATAAAATTATTTAAAATTGTACCCGTACAGTAATGAAACGCGATAAAATCCGTAAATTTTATTATTTATCATTTAATAGTGTAAGTTAATAAATGCTTATTAGCTTACACTATTACATGAATTACTTTTCAGCAACCTTCATCTACCTTCAAATATAATAAATTTTTCACAATACATATCGGGGAATTAAATAAGTTCTTCTGTTCTATAATCATAACCTGCCTTCAAAACTAGCTGTATTATTCTAGGTCCCTGTTGGAAAATAACCTTTCCATTTCACTGATGTTGGTGCCTGTCACAGTTAAAGAATTTAATAATGGCCAAATATGTATTAATGGAAGTTTCATCATCATCATCAGCTTGTTTTAGTCCACTGCTGGACAAAATCCTCCCCTAATGTACGCCTTCTTCATTAGGGGTTTTGGAACCGTATCCCGTATACCACTGGTCCAATGCAAGGTTGGTGAGTGGATCGAATTTTTACATGCCCATCCGACTCTGGATCATCTTCCTCTTCAGACAATTGGGTGATCGGCCCAAATTGTTCTAACCAACCAAAAAACAACGATAACACAAAGTTGTTTCACCGCGGGATTCAATCCCCGATCTCCGGATCATGAAGCAAGCGCCAATACCATAGACCATGAAGGCGGTTTTATTATACATAAATAGATAATTTCATCGCCTCCAATAATTACATAACACAACGTTGCCACAAAAATTGGAATTTTTTGTTGCTCCTTCAAAATCTAAGGTCGCTGTAATAATTGCGGCCATAAATCTGGTCAAAGACCCTTTTAGTGCTACCAGCTTACGCGGCTTGTAGATGGCAACTGACAAGAACGTACTCAAGTGACCCGCCAATTAAATGAAGGCTACACCGGCCCTTTGGCGCCATGTTTTGGTTAAAACGACTCTCGCTAAAAAACTAACCACCCAAGAGAGCACACAGCGTTGGAAATGGTTAGACAAATATGGTTCAGTACGTATAAATTAATAATGCAAGTACTTTTTGCGAATATGCGACATGTTTTCATAGCACAAACAAGCAACATCGAAACAAAAAGCCGTTACCCTTTAAACATACATATTTCACCTTTATTTCCCAATTCAAATTTGTCGCTAGTGACAAATTATTTTATAGTTATATAGAATAAAATGTCAAAAAACTGAGTGGAAAAACCTATATTTATTAAAGCGACCAGAACGACACCAATCCATTGCTATGGGCTGCAGTGTGAACGAATAATACATAGAAATCTTAATCTATGTTAGTTTAGATATATTGTAGGAATCAGTTTTAAAGAACATAAGTAACAAATCATCATCATCAATCGTACGCGAAAAAAGGCAAACTCTAAAAGCTTACGTAGTAATAATGATGATTATTCCTTTTATCACTCATCCCATGGATCTTGATAACGGGCAGACTACGATAAGATATGTCTGTATTTCAACGTTTCGAATAACCCTTGGCGTTTTTTATTTAAAAGTTTGCCATAGTTATTAAGACAAACCGAATCATTACATTAGATTTGATAAAAACACAAATTCTTGCGAGAGAACGTAGATAGAGGCCGAAACATCAGGAATCAATAATTAACACAAACCGTAAATGAGTGAATTTAATATAGTAATGATGACTTAAAACTGTGCTCAATGCTGTGTCACCTAATATGGTACATTCATCAGAATTTAAAAACATATTAATGTTGCTTACTAACTGCCTCCGTAGCCTAGTGGTATAGGCGTGTGCCTTAGAAACTGGAGGTCGTGGGTTCGAATCCTGCGGGACTCAACAAATTTTCATTATTGTTTCCTAGTTGGTTAGGGCAATTTGGGCCGATCACCCAATTGTCTGAAAAGTAAGATGATCCATGCGTCGGATGGGCATGTAAAGTCGTCACCCACCAACCCGCACTGGATCAGCGTGGTGGGATACGGTCCAAACCCTAATGGATAGGGTGTGTATTAGGGAGGCCTATGTCCAGCAGTGGACTAAAACAGGCTGATGATGTAATGTTGAATGTATGTACTGCTGTTATCCCATTTAAATAAATAAAATTGCTTACTACAGTGAATACGGACCCCCAAAACAAAGCTCTTAGCGAAAACGCTTATCGTCTAGTTGGGTGGCACTCCTAGATATTTGACTAGCAATACATCTTGCACTATTGACTGTGCCGCCTTAATTTTTTAAGTCTTAAACAAACACGTGAACGATACATCTTTGGCCATTTAAAATTCTTTATCAAACGTCCCAGAGTTTGATGGGTTAACAAGATTCATTGACATGTCTAGGACATTTTTTTGTATTATGTTCAAGATGGAGAAAGATAATCTCGGGAGTCAGGGCTTTGTATTAAAAGTACTTTTATCAGTAACACTTCGCATTTCGAGCAGTATAAAAAGGTATCGAATGCAGTTTACAGAGTTGCGACTAATGACTAACTTTAATATTAATCTACCTTCCTTTTTACCCATTTCTGTGATATTCCATGTACATAACCATATATTCTACAAAACTATTTAAAACAAGATGTAATTCAATAATAACAAATCAATAACCTTTAAATAAAACATTGACAATATAAATCGGTTTTAATAACTGTATAAAATTTATTAGCATTTTGTTAATTTGTGTTGCCATAGGTTGTTGTTAACAATAGGTAGATCCTATTCAAAGAAGCTGCTTTTAGTAACAATTGTAATATTAAAAATAATACAGTTTTAGTTACTTTACTCTCAACTTAAAATGATATTCACCGTTTTAGACTACCCTGGGTCAATAATCATGGGGCAGACCCGCCAAGGATTGTAATATTTTTAAACTTGGGATTAAAGTATACATTATTATATTTTAGAGAACTTATCGCTTATTATTAACAATTAGATGATAAATATTACAACAAGGAATTTACAAAAATAAGCCATCATTAAAAACTTTACAACGATATTTTAAAATGTATTAATGTTACTAAAAATAAACTCTTTTAGAACCCTGTCGGTTATGTTTTTATACTAGACATAAAGTGATCTTCTTAATTGTAGTGATGTTGTTTTTTTTAAACTTTTTGTATTCGTAGGACCTCTCTCAAAATTCCGAAGATACGGTATCCCTAACAAGCCGCAGCTGATAGTTCATTAATACTTTCAACGTTTCTATTATTAGCTATATCCGATATTTCTGACGCGTGTTAATAAGGAGCAATTTGTCAGCGGCCTCGAGAACGAATTCCACCCGTGCCATAAGAAATATTTGACATTGTCAAATGTTTTTCCAGCCACGGAGCTTTTATTTGTCCTAAGCAAATGAAATATATATATACAAATATTCATCATGCTATATTTTGTATTAAAAATACTATTAAAAGTGCCATATTTTGTCGTAGTTTACAAAAATATTAATACATGCATGGTTACAATAAAGCCTATAAAGACTCAAATCCAAATGAAATCCATAACTTTCTTTATTTTTAGATTACTATGCTTATCCTCAAGTTGTTTTGGAAAGAGCGATTGCAAAGCCAAAGTCATTTTTTCATTAAGTTTTTTAGAATTGAATAATTATTGTAAAAACCTCTTAAGCTATGTTATCATACCAAAACTATTTAAAGACTTTAAGGACTTTACTATTTTTAGAATAATACTAGAATAAAATAGTAAGTTAAATTATTTGTAAGGTATTTTTTCTAATTTATTTTTTGGACAACCATTATTAAAAGTAGTAATATAATTACTGCTTTTACCTTGACTTCCGTTTAACTATCAAGTTTACTGGTTTGCCCAGATTAAGATGTTTGACGCTCCACCACCACAATTAGGAGTTGAATAATTACCACTAACATCAGTGGGTTGTTTCCACCGCAATCTCACACGTTGACACCCCACACCACGGCATTCCTAACCTACCGCGTTCACAATTATTATGAAAAATCACCAAAGTGAGGCATTTTAATAGCATTTTGAACGCGCCAGTTGTCCCCGCCACTTTGAAATCGCCGCTTTAGATATTTCAGTTCGCGTAATTAACACGTTCTTCTGCCCTTTTACAGGTGACACTGATTATTGATTTGATTTATCAACGATTTCTCATCTTGGTGCTAATCAGTGTCCAGAACGGACGGCTCGAACGTCTCAGTTAACGTCGACATCTATAGTCGTCACGCTTAATTTAATCACAACGCTTCCTTGTTCTTTTATTTGGGAAAAGACTGAAAATATTTTCGATACTCTCTTCCTGCTTTTGTATCGTGGGTTTTGTTGATTGTTTTAAGTTTTCAGTATTGTCTCTGTGGTTTTGAAGTATTATTTAAGTTTGCAATAAAACAATGCTAGTTTTATTTGTATTATTATTTTATATTTTTATTTTATGATATTGTTCTATAACATATTGAACTGCATCTCACTGATATTTCACAAGTAAGGCTAAAACGGTTGCCATTACGTAAAAGAATGTTTCATTACACAAATAGTACAACTTGTAACCATCAACTCGGTAATTATAGATAAAACTATAGTTTAATTAAAGTAAACTAAGAATGGATGAAAACGAAACGATCCAATGCTTTATCAACGTTCATATTATAGCAGTTTCCATTGATTCATTGTCATCGAGATGTTAATCATGAAGTTACAGTCGACTAATATCAACACCGTACGATGCTGCCACGTTGCTATGGCTTACTTTCTTTACATCAATCCCAAGTCTAGGCTAGTTAAACTCTAAAACCTACGAAACGCCACGTCTTAATTACGATGTCACCTCAAGATGACGACATCCGTAGATCCTCTAAACGTCAAGCGTTTGGTAATTAAGTGGATTTAGTCAAGGGTCCGACATTGTGGGTGGCGGATTCGAACCCAGTTTGTGCCCAATTAGTGCCGGCTCGAGCAACCAATGCCGACAAGGGATTAGATAGGGCCTGCGATAGAGACTTTTGTGGTCCAAGTAAGAGCGATTTGCAAGATTTTTTTTGCTTTTGAATAGCAATATTAAGTAATAAACAACTCAAATGAAAGATAAGATTAAAAATGCAATTACTGCTTAATGATTTTTCCTTGGTTCAACAGTCTCTTAAATATAGATTAGTTATATGAACATTTGCAACTTTGTGGGAATAGAATTAAGCCGCTTAATTAAAGTGAATTTAAAATCGAATTTTCATTCATAGATAGACAAGTATAGTGCTCAGCAATTCATTTTCTATAAATAAACTTTGTGTTATTATTACTTTATAACTGAAAGTTTTTTAAAGTTTTTGCTAACGTCTTTTTCAACACACTCAATATATCCTAGTTACTTTTAGCAATCAATACGAAAATCGTTCGAAAACCTAGTTAATACATACTCAGTCGCCCGCTTTTCCCTCGTACCACCCGCCATATCTGAGGACAGTTTACAATTTGGCCAACATCTCCTTTGGCGTGCACTCGTGTATGAAGACTCGCCCAAAAGGCACCGTCCTGAACCACACACCGTCCTCAAAGTACGAATAGCCGCTCAGTTGCACTCTGTTTGTTGTTACCCAAAGTATCTTTTTCCCTTTATACTCTGTATCGGTAAAAGATATCGAGTGTTTTCTATTAAGTCGCGCGTTTTTTCTTTTATCTCGCTTTAGGTAACGTCGGCGCTTTGATGTTTTTACTAGATATTTATAAATTGATACACTTATGTAAAACCAAATACTTTTATACAAATGCTAAACACGATAAGGAGTTTTACTAAGTAATACATAAAATTCATCTCTGATATATTTTGTAGTAATATTGTTAAACAGAATCAGGCCAAAATTGTTGCTTTATTGGAAGAAGCAAACATGAATAGGTTTGTTGAATATTTTCCTCAACAATACCCCTTAAAGTTGCTCCAAATCATCTCCCGATTACCTCACCTGAGTCCCGAGGGAGGAATTCGTAGCAATTACGACGAAATCGCTTCTACGAACCCTCTCTCTCGCGTCTTATTTGCACCCTCGAAATGATCTACACATTTTAAGGGCGCTCAAGGCAATTATTTTATTAGGGTTTATCATTCAACTGAAGGTGCATTTAGTGTGAATTTAAAATTAAAGCGATAAATTACTTGTTATAGATGATTTGTTTCGTATTTAGTGAACGAGTTTATGTAAATTGTTAGACCTACTCAAGTATAATTAAAGGACCAGCGTGGTGGGATACGGTCCATACACCCCTTAATGGAGAAGGGGTGGCCTATGTTCAGCAGTGGACTTACACAGGCTGATGATGTAATCTTTATAAATATAATTATATGCGTTAGTTCAAAGGCATCGCCAATGCTTTCACGACTACTATGTTGTGTTTTACTTTTGTATCGTCGCGAATTATCGATTTTTTTGTATCGTCGCGCCTAGACATCGTTTTACATTCCACCTTTATAAAGTTTTCAAATAAGTGAAAACAAAATATTGTAGCCGTCATGTCTATCACTTCAACATGGCATATCACGGGCGATCGTTTGACAGTTACATTCACGTATTAGGCAGCCGCTGTCACAACCAAGAACACGTGTAAGTCTGTCTGTCTGTCTGCACGTGGTAACGCTTGCGAGGCGACCGAGCGCAACGCATTTGTGACACCGCACTTTGGGTGTTCCCGCGCTTTTTGCTTCACATATTCATCGTCGGCAATAGATATTTATAGAATGTTGACTGTAATAGTGTAATTGCTGTTAAATTGCGATCATCATCATCAGCCTGTGATAGTCCACTGCTGAAGATAGGCCTACCAATGCGGGTTGGTTGGTGGACCGACTTCTTACATGGACATCCGACGCATGGATCATCTTACTTTTCAGACCATTGGGTGATCGACCCAAATTGCCCTTACCAACTAGGAAACAACAATGAAAATTTGTTGCGACCCGCAGGATTCGAACCCACGACCTCCGGTTTCTAAAGCACACTGTCGGTTGTTATTAATCGTTAATTTCGCATGTTCATATTTAAATTCACCTGTCACTACATTTATGGTTTAGTGAGACATGTTTAAAGCGATATTTGCACTTAAATAACGGACAAAGTATACAGTTCGCATTTCGTCTTGTCATTCGTGCTTATCCGTTAGTGTGGAAAGGGCTTAATTAGTCAGGGCTTAGCCCTTACCTTAAGACATAAGCCCGGCCGCCAATAGGCTTAATCGCGAAGCCAGTTTGATGAGTCACTAAGGTGTAATGCATTTAATAATTTCATCGCACGCGTGGTTATGCCGTCACGATGGGTATGGTTAAGGCAATCGGGTTAGTGTCAAATATTCAAGCCGCGTTTGCAGACTGAAGCCCTATCTTAAGTAGTATTAATCAGAGGTGATCTAGTACTTCTAATGTCTATAAGTTCATTGCACTATTATTGTTTTCTGGCGATCTATAATGTTTATCAAATTGACGTATGTTGAGACGGTTTTTATGTCAAATAAACGTTAAAACAAGAAAATGCATCTCTGCCTCTAAATCACTTTAAGGATATTTCCAATTTTGCGAGTAATACTGGAGTGAATTCTTGGTAAAATCTAAAAATGTAATAGCCTTCTGTAGATATTATACTAAGCTTCCATAGTTTATATTTAACACGGTAAGAGCTTTTTATACGTAAATTTAACCAAGTTTAATAAAAGACGAACAGATAAAAAAGGGATGTGGACTGCATTTTCAATTTCGTATTTCAGCTGAAAATATCGCTGAGTGCCTTGCACGTATCTCTTAAGCACCGTGGTGGTATCTTCTGTGGATTCTCTTCTTCTAAAGCAGTGGCTATTGATTTGAGCTTCTTTCTGTGTACTCAAACGCAAATGCATCCCTTCCTAAGCACAGGTGTATCGAAGCACATTTGAAACGGAACCGTTGTGAAAGGAGCGCCGCAATTAACCGCCACCGCTCAATTATTCGCCGAACGTCGGGGCTTATTAGTGCGAATGACGCGCGGTTCCTTCGCCGCCAAAGATCGGGGGATAGACGTGAGGTTAGGCACTAAACTATGACGACAGAAAGTAATTCAATAAAAAACGCTGATTTCTGCTGTTTTTACGTTAAAATACGACTTATAAAGCGGCATTGATGATCAAGATTGTAGTTGGCTTAACACTTCCACTTATAAATATTATTTTTGATTCTGATAATCCACTGAATTAGTTTTCGGTGAATATTTTTGATAATAAGTTATGTATGGTGTGCCACCTTAGGTAAGCAAAAGCTCTTTACTCATAAATAGGCATAACTTATTTTATTTCATGTTAAATATAAAACCTCTCGAAAACATATGTATCTTATCGTTTTAATAAATATACTCACGAAAGATCAATTTGGTTCAGTAAAAATGGTATGATGTCGGTTCTGCGGAGGCAGTTGTGTCGGACTATTGTTGCAACCCGTCATTACCCGTCCGATAGCCGCCTCGCCGCCGCTGCCTTGTAATAAACATATCAACTTCACACGCCCCTTCCGCACAATGAACGCCAAAACAATGGCTTTTTGTGCGCTAATAAGCGCTAAATTGCCGCCGTTCGATAGCTACACCTCGGGAACCGCCGACTTCTGCCCAGTTGCCGCCTATTTTGATAATGATGCCCTTTCTCAATCGATTGACGGCATAAAGCGCGCCAAAACGCCACTCAAATGCGACCAATTACATTTAAATGGTAGATAACGGCAATTTGAACAATATGATAATGGCACAAGGTAATAAAAGAATTAATCAAATCTTCGTTTATGTTAATCAACGAAAAGAGCTGTGATGTTGTTATAAAGAAAATTATACTTGTACCGTAATGTTAGGATTTTAGGTTGAGGTCATAAACTACTTCTTGATTAATAATTTTGACTATCGCCCACCGAAATTGCAATAAACAATTAATCTAAAGCGCCAATAAGCCTGAGGCATCAATTACTTTCAAATATATCATATGGCGTCTCAGGCCTGTTTTGTTTGTAATTTTGTGTACAATTTGATTGATTTTCTGTTGCTATAAAAAGTATGTCACCTAACAGTATATTTATTTAATTTATCTCTTTATAATAAACTAGAGTAAGATTTAGCAACTGATTTTCGCAAAAAATTACGTTGTTTAAAATATTCAAAACAATATTTAGCCTGCAAACTATTGCATATCCAATTTGTTGTAGAGCTACGAGACGGTTCTTATGGAAATGATTGTATAGCGGATTAGATTATTTCTTACGTGCTCTCCACAATACAAGACGACGTAACAAACAGTGTAGACAAACGAGACTATCGATTTCTGCTAATACTAAAACCAAAGCCAGAGGATTCGCAAAAGAAAGTGAAACCAAAACGGACAATGGCAACAAAGCGGCATCCATTACGACGGAATAATAGACAACAATGCGGTAAACAAATATTCTGGACACGGACCACCCGCGCGACGCTAATTACCTTAAAGACAGATGTTCACGAGAGTGGAGTCCTGACCTGAAAAAATACGAGACGAGCACATCAAAACTAAGCGCCGACAGACTATGCCGAACTGAAAGTGACGGCACACAAAGCGACAGTCGCGTTAAACGCTCAGGAAATAAAACTCAAAGTTGCGGTAATCCTTGCTAGGCTTAACTCGTCATGACCAGCGACGATTTGCAGTTGCGAAAATACAACGTTGTCCTTAGCTGAAGCACAATACGAGCTAAAATCGATTACACTTCAGTCTAGAAAGGATGTTATGATCGAGTATCGTAAAGCTGTCAATGGACAATACGTCAGCGAGGACAAAACGACTGATCCGAGTTATATATTCATGGCGGATTATCCTTCTGATGTATTTATTTTATTTAGTGCCGTAAAAATGGCACAGTCCGCAAACAGATATGAGCCCGGCGATTGTCCCGAACAGTCGCTTTACGCACGATGTCCTCGGCAATGGAGGCTTTGTGCCCCATTGGCATTGGGTTCCTCGCCCCCAATGCATATTACTGTAAATACACTCAAGATTAGGGACCACCTTGAAAAGTATTCTCCGCTAATCGCCGATTCCGATTGTGGCCGATTGCTTTGAGCCGCACGCGTTTTGCGTTCCAACTGACAATACTGCTGAATGTTAAAAAAGATGCAAAAAAGTATCTTTGACTCGAGCGACGTTTCTTCGACAGTTCGTGATAATGATGTCGTTAATTTTAAGTGGGCACTAAACATGTGTCAAGGATTCGACTGTGCCTTGAGTTTCCATACGTATTCCTGTCATATTATCTAAAACAGAATTTCGTCTCTTGTACATTAGGGCAAACAATGCAGAATTTGTTCCTAAGCAAGAAATTGTAAATAGATAAATAATATAGACTTAATGTTCTTTCCAGTCTATTAAAATGTAAAAGTAATGACAAAAACCTAAGGCAACTCAATCTTTTAAGATTTATTCAGTAATTTAAAGATAAAAACCTTTTTGAAGACGACTTAGAAAAGACTAATAACCGTTGTATTAAGCAATCGATATTGATCTTACTAACGAATGGAGTGCCGGTAACTCGATTAAGTCTGGCTTATTAATAGTTTGTTAACGCGTTAGAGGCGGCAAGATCAAAGAATAAGGTTTACGGCAAGGTTCAATTTTATGTCCGGTATTATATTTGAATTTCATGTTATACTGCATATTATTGTTGAAGTTAATAGTAGATTAGAGGATAGAAAGCTTTAATACGTGGTGTAACATTTAAGTTTAATGTAAACATTTACGATATTGGGCAAATTATCTGAAGTGCGAGACTACTATAAAGAGTTTACTTCTGTTATGACTTTGGTTATAATTGCTAAAGTTTATATACTAAGCAGAATTGTGATGATTTAAGCGTAATTATATATATCACCTTTATTGTTATTATGTCGTTAATAGTTGATAATTAACAGTTATTTATTTTCATTCACGCTATTACTATAGAAATATTTTTATTTAGTTATCTTTTTTACAAATTTATTGCGTTATTTGCATACTTTTTATTATTGATGTTTTGGACTTTTTTTATGGCAAATGAGCATGCTATTTGGTATATTTTCGGAATATTTTGTCGATACAAATAATATGATATAAATTTAGCAATATGTAGATTTGTTATTACTCGTTTATATACATTATTATTTAAAATTATTATAAAAATCTTAAAGTTTAAACTGAGAATATAACAAAAAAAATATACACAAGATCGTCGTACTTTTTGGAAAAGTTTGTATGTATCGTGCTCTCTTAAACAGATTCAGTACCTTTACGTCTCTGTATTATACAATGACATTATTAATTTTGACATTTGACACCAAACAATAAAGTTTAATATTAATGTATATGAAAATGTCACTCATTAATACGATCACTCATTGACAGTTTGGATATCATCGTATTCCGACAAAGATCCGAGTTTTGCCGAAGGAAAATTATTTCTCACTACACCTATGCCATTATATGTCAATTCAGATCAAACCGATAAACGTGTTGTATGGTACAAATTTATGTAAATCCCTTGATACAAAATTTTTTAGGTTCTTTTTGTAACACACCTTGAATAGGGATCTATGGAGAATAACGAAGAGGTCTTTTTTAAAGCCCATCTTTACGAGTCTTACTGAGATTGAAATTAAGATGTTAGAACTTTGTGATATGCCGACTCCTCTTCGGTTTATTGGTAAGTTTGATTTTAAGTACTTTGAAATTAATTTATCGAACTCAGAACCGTTTTTTTTAAAGTACTGCCGTGTTACACGACTGTTGAACTGTTTGGAATTTACATTAGTTGTGTTGAAGCCGCATTTTATCTGTTTATTTCAACGTTCAGTTTGGTATGCTTGTCACTTGCAAATACACTCGATATAAACGTTTAACCGGATTTATGATTATATTGATATCTTAGGTATGGGATATTTTAACAGTATCTTCTAAAGTTGTTAATAATTCAAAATAAATGGCGATAGTGAAGAAAAAACTATTTTTTTGGCCTTATATGTGTTATTCAATCTAAATTACGAACTTTTAGATATATATTTTCTTAATGGCTAGTAGTATTTACCCTAAATTAGGATGTTGTAGATGTTAAAGTATTTTAGTAACGTGACATGAATAAATGGACTAACTGTAGTTGACATAACCTTAAATATAAAAAAAAGTTTTTTAACGTACGCGTTTAATGCGCGTTGTTAAAAAAGAAATTACAACATTAAATTATAATTTAATCGTGAACCTTAAAGTGTTATAACTCTTACGAATAATAATAAATTATGCTAATGCGAATACGTACTAAAGCGACAGTATAAAAATCAGTGAACACGCTTTGAACAGACAGACAAACATGGTAATAATAAAATTATAACAACCATGTTACCGCTAATGTGTGGGTTTTGACGCTAACGGGAATATATCATACATTTGATTCTAAACCTTTTTAATGTATATATAAGGTTGTAAATTAAATATATTTTTAATGTACAGGATTTTGGGAATTTATAGCCATGTATAGAATAAGGGATGCGTAAGGAATTAGTTCGTTTTGATACAGTATTGTTCGCTTATGGGTGTGGCGACGCTCCCCTATTTTAGCCCCATCACACGTTTATCAATATAATGACGTCAAACAGTACACTTCTCGGCCGACATACATTTAAAAGAAGGCTCGAAACGTAACTGTTTTTTTGGCATTGTTATTGATATCACTAAAAAATAATTCATAGTACTATTTTAAGTTAGTAACTCAGTAATATACACATAAAGAAACACTTTAATGGATGTTGCTTTATAGCCGAGGCGTCAAATCCAAGCCCAGCGCAGCGTTTTGTGTTTATTTCTTCTTAGTAAAATAGTTATTTCTTAATTTTGCTTACAAATCTATACTTCTTAAAAAAACTGACGGTTAAAAAAGTCTTGTTTTTACTCTACCATTTTGCATGCGCTATCACTTTGATACAGCAAATTATTCATAATTCATAGTTTTCTTGATATAATTGGTGGTATGTGTAATCGTTCTGAACTTGTCTAGTTGAAAACGTTTTCAAATTTTAGATTTATAGTCTTCCAAACGGCAAAAGAAACTGTCATTAGCTTACTAAATACGAAACAAATAATACTCTGAACAAAATATCTTAAAAATCAGTTTTTATACATCAGTTCTGTATTTTACTATTTACCGGTTGGTATAGTAAGCGATCGCCGATTTAGTAAAATAATTGAGTGGTCTGTTTGCAAATACCTTACATATATTATGCAATTATTTAGTAATTAGTGGTCTTACAATCGTTCAAATGAAGATATTCTACATATAACTATCAAACCTCTATATTTTTCCATTTTATTACACGAATTACGTGTCTACACCTGCGTCTTCTATTTGAGGTGATATCTCTTTAAATTTGCACTTGATTTTGATGTATTATAGAGTTATTCAAGTGGAATATTTATTCTTATAATATAATAATTTATTAATAAACGATCAGTGTAAAACACTTCGATAACCTAATAAAAGTAATCATTCGATCATCTATTGCAAACATTGAAATGGATTCAGCTAATAGTACAACAGACTTGGGTTCCAGAACTTCAACTCGGCAGAGTCGTTTACAACTTGTATACCCAATAATAATTAGGAATGGAACTTAGGCTATAGAAGTCTAATGTCAAATACTAATCACGCTAGATATAAACACGTTATTATATGTGAATCGCCACCATTAAACTAATTTTCGTAACAACAGTTAAGTTTGACTTTGTTTAACCTCCATATTTAACTCCACATCTCTTATTCGGCTGGGTTATAGTGAAATATATGTGTATCATAAACATAAGCTTACACATAAAATTAATAAATAGTAACCACCCGCTTTGTACAGAAAGTCAAACTGGTAATAGCTTTCATGTGATTTGAAACATTATAGTTTTGTCACACAATTCGCTCTACATTCAGCGTGCGCTTGTATTCCAGTGGGGTGAGTGCACAATACGGCTAATTGTGCCCCCTCATGTCATGAGATGTAGCGATAGCGGAATTGTTCGTATATATAATGTATCGTGTATATCATTCGTGAATATAGAGTCAGATAATTGCTTATATATAAATTTTATTAAGAACAACAACGATATGAACAACGCCTACTTTAATAATAAAGTAATCAAAAATATTGGTTTGCTTTAAACTGATGATAGTTAAAAATCACAATATGAAACAAACGAGAAGAACTAAATTGATGTGAGTGGTGTTGAAGTTAAAGACTACCTATTTTTTATGTAACCTGACCATCAGGTATAATATCATTTTAACCATACTTTGGCCAATTTAAACATGAAATAACGTAAACGAAGCGTACGTAAGTTGTTTTATTTAGTCGGCTATCACTCAATGGTCACCAAGAGGTGACCATTCCTCCAATAAGAAATCTTGAAGCATGACGTCACTTATTACCTTCAGTAACTTTATTAATAAATTAGTTAAATATTAACCCCGCTTTCACCAATGAATTGTTCCCAACTTCCCGCTTCTGCCTATAACTTGACATGTCGTTGCGCGAGGCTCTGCTCCCGCGCCGATAAAATAAAACATTTATAAATATTTGTCGGCAATATTCCCTGCAGAGGAACATCTCTGCTAACACGGGGGCTTGATAGGTACGGTGGGCGCAAAAGCTGTTGGGGGACCATTGATTTATACACGGAATTATATGCATTATTCGCTAGAAATATGGTTTATAATTGATTGATATAAAGTATAGTTTAAAATGCCACTTCGTAGATGAAGATGTTACGTTTTGGGTCGTTAAAATCACCCGAATGCTTAAAGAGGTTCTACGGAGAAGTTCTCAGGCAGTGGACAAGTTGGTTCGCTTATAGTTGCTGTAAAGCTTTATTAATTTAATTTAGTTAATACTATTTGAATAATAATGGTCAATCGTGATCAATCTAATCGTGCATTATAGTTTTATCATGTAACGTACCAACCCGCATAAGACCAGCCTGGTGGGATACGGTCCAAAAACCCCCTAATGGATAGGGGTGTATTAGGGAAGGCCTATGTCCAGCAGTGGACAATAACAGGCTGATGATGTATGTATGTATGATGTATCATCTAACGCGATAATTGTTTAAAGATTTTAAAATGTATTTAAAAAATAGTTACCAGATTTTGATGCTATTATCCCAGATTTCGGAACATAAGAGTAAAATCACGAAATTATAACAGAATAGAGGTATATATCTAAACATGTCATGCCGATAAAATAAGTCTAGCTTTTATAATCAGTAAAAGCAACATTATTTCAAAGGATTTTGAAAATAAAAAAAAACTTGGCGTATGTTGCGTACGTTACCCGTTTAGTTGAATCAAATCCGGGCCTGTAAACAAATGAGGTTTCGAACCTGCGCCCCCGGCAGTGGCGACCCCTCCAAAGTAACCAAAAATATTGTTCATCTCGGTACGAAGCCATTGTAATTGAAATTGTAATAACACAGGAGTTATTTTTAACTCAGCGTGAGACTTGTTTACATAAATAGAGTTAACTTACCAAAGGTGTATGTAATAGGAAATTAAAATTTACTTATTTTTTTGTGTTTTATTTGTTTATATGCTGCCATTAAACAAAAATATTTAGTTTTTATGAAATTTTGTCAAAGTAGTTCGAGCTGTGGATGTTTCTACATAACAATATTTCAATTAATAGTTGACTTATAAGGTAAAATATAATACACATATAGTATGGATGGTTAATATAGCATACTGTACTAACTTTATTATTCTTTTTAAGCTAAACCATATTTAAATCTTTCTATAAAAGTACGATGGTATTTGGTTAAAAAGTTAGGAGCCAAACTTATTTGAGTCGAATAACTAGAAACTTAGTATTTAGTAAAGCCTTTCTTAAGTCTTAGTAAAATGCATTTTTGATGCTCGAAAACTTAGTATTTGGGCCTAAAATCATAGATTGATTAAAATTTGGAACTAATTCTCCTAAAATATGTTGTGACACTAATCCTTCGCGCGACAACTTATGGGCCCAACAATTAGACATGGCGGACTCATAAATCGCGGGCTAAATAAAATTCAAACCACCGAAATGTTTTTGTTCGATTCGTTACAGTTATATTGTTAAAAAAAGCAAATGGGTGTAACTGCGCCCGCGCACAGCCATAGGGGGAAATATGGCGGGCGACAAATCATATTTCAAAACGGGTGAAATCTATTGTTAATAATGAAATAAAAATAATTCAAAAGTGTAACCATTGCTAGGGTGAAACCCTTACTAAATTGTACGGCCATGTTGGATAACATTGCCAGCGTGACTAACTGCCCACCGCGTGTTTATGTTTTGTTATTTTATAAATATTCGCGTCAGTCGTTACGCGTACGCTTCCCGCCGTTTCGGTATCAGACGCCATATTGGAAATATCAAATTTTCAATTTGCATTATTTATATTTTTTAATAAAATACGTTATACGACTTATGTTAATTACGTTAACCAATTTTTGTAAAAAATATCAGGAGTTAATTAGATTTTGTTTTCATTATTTATTTATTATTTTTCACAGGTCCGTTTAGTTTAAGGATAAGTTTTGGAGAATTAGGTTAAAAATCGTCAAATCAATGACGCTAAAACGATAAACAGTATAAAAATGACTAAGACATTATTTTCTGTTGCAACCTGTAACAATTTAAAATAATTTTTCTTAAGCTTTTGTTTTAGTAAGTACTAAATATAATCTCAATAAGCCAAACAAAAAGTATACATAGTTGAGCGTGAAAACTCAAAGAAAAATGCGCGAGATATTTATAAACGTAAATAAAAAAGCGGAAAGTTGTTACGAATGGGGAAACACGCGTTATGTATTTGGAGCACATAAAATTTAAGATGCAATGAAACGGAGCGTTTTACAAATCTTCCGAGTTATTTCGTGTTTAATTCTGGTGGGGACGGACCGACGACATTCTTAGAGTTAATCCTTAGTTTATTGTCCGCTTGTTGATTCAGCCACTCTAATTGCAACTGATTTAGACACGGAAAACATTTCTCTAATACTTTTACAATGTTTGGTAAACTTCTGTTAACATTCCTGTTGTTATGTTGTTATTTATGTTGAACATAGTTTCCATTTAATATAAATGTAAACAGAAATACAAAACAAATTGATGTAGAATAGATATTTTTTTATTAAAAAAAAATGTAATTATTTCTTTTATTTACGCGATTACTATACATATCAAATCCACTAATTTACGAATTTTCCGCGGTTCTTAAATATATTTAAATTTAAAAGATATGTCAATTTTTAAATGAAAACTCTGACGGTTATTCCAAAACATTGAGATACAGACATATACCAACTTAGTCTACCCGTGATCATGGGATGCTGGAAAGAATCCGAAACGTCGGCAATAAATATATTTAAGTAACGCGAAAATCCGTAAATTAATTATAAAAATGTGTTATCACGCTTAATGTCAGACTGACTGATCGATTATATTTATGTTTTTAGTGTAAAACAAATTATGTATTCTTAATCAGTTAAAATAAACGAATGTTTTATTATATGCTCATAAAAAAAAACTAAAAGTCAAACCTAAATGCCGTAAAGACTATTTTCCCTAATTTTTCTATTATTTTGATGTTTAAACTAAACAAAAAGTTTGTTATGCTAGTAACATATATAATAACTCCAAACAGTTATCAACTTAACCAAAAACTTCAGACAAAGTTCCCAACGGACTAATTCATAAATAGACTAAAGCAAACTAACCTTAAGTTTGTACTAAGAAGATTTTTTTCGCTACCTCCATTTTACTGAATTAAATCTGCATTAATTAAAAGCACAATTACAAGTTTATAAGTCGCTCAAGTAGGATCTAAGTTCGCTTTACGAGCTTTTGTAATAAGAACCGCTTACCACACGATGGTTGCAATATGGCCCGGCCCATTGTCACGGTGTCCCATATAAACCCGTGACTAGTACATCTCATTTCGCTCTTATTGTTAACAGAGGCCCGGTGCTACGAGATAAATCAACGCACTTCCGTAACGCGCCCTCCGATACGGATTATATTGTACATAATGTTTATTGGTCTTGTGAATTAAGTGTCGCCATCAATTTTTAGTTTAGCGTGTTTATGGTTACGGTGAACGGTATTTTTTAAGAAATAAAGACTTAAATACGCTGTATTTTTTGTCTGTTGTTTCCTCTGAAATAATAGGTTATTTTAATGTTTGATGGGAAATGCGTTAGTTTGTATATAATAAATATAAACAAAGTTATCTGTTAGTTTACTGCCAATCGATAAAGTATAATATCAATTCGTTGCCGTGGGTTATAATATTTTTGTTAAAAAAAGTATTTATTTTTCTTATATCTTAATCTTTTGATCCGTCAAGTATTCTTAATGAATATATACAAAAATCAATTGCTGTTCGTTAGACACGCTAAAGTCAAGAACGGCTGAACCGATTTGGCTAATTTTGGTCTTGAATTATTTGTGGCAGTCCAGGGAACGTCCAGGAAAGGTAAATAAACAGAAAATTTATCAGAATTTTAAATAAAATGTATATCTCTTTACCTACATCTTGATCTCAAGAGGTGAAAAATAAACTTAATTTCACTTAATACAAGTACTATATTTATTAAACTTGTTAATTATCTATCAGATATTTTTATATATAGATTGATAAATAGTACACAAGTATAGATCTTTTATTTAGCGATTGAGGTAGTACGAATTCTACCGGTCAACGAGTTAAAATATATTTAAGTTGAACCATGTAAGTCAGTTTAAAATAGGATTTTATTTAATTTAGTCCTGTAGTTAACAAACATTGCGTATGTGCGATTCGGTGTTGCAATTACATTATATATTGTATTACAATGCTTTATTGTTATTACAAGGGTCCATCGATGGTTGTTCAATGCATTTCGGAAGTCGGTTAATGGTACCTATATCCTGTTAGAGAGAAGGGGATCCGAATAGTCCTTGCGAAAATCTATGTGAGGCAGTATAGCCAGAAAATAACGATCAGTATAATACAACTTACTTTAAAATATTAGACTTTTGCATTAAAAAATCTTATTAAAGTTTTTAGCTTCTTTTTTGCAAACCTGATACGTAGCTAGTGTTACAATTAACTACGCAGTAGCCATTAGCCAATGTGCCAATGGATTCAAATTAAACTAATTTGATAATCACTGTACTATAACAAAAAATTGATTCGTCGACTGTCTGTTTGTTTATTCATGTAATCTCGAATAGACCTATTGACAGAGTTTCACTAAGAGATAGCTGATGAAACTGGGAGTAACTTAGGCTACAGTTTTAGGACCGGTGCCTATTTCTGCCGCGAAGTGGTAGTTCAAAAACGCTATCGTGTTCTGGTTTGAAGAACACCGTAGCTAGCGTATTTACTGGGTAAACGAGAAGTAACATCCTATGTCTCACGGTAGGCAGCGCGTTGGTGATCTCCTGGTATTGCCAACGTCTATGGGCGTCGATGACCATTTTCCATCAGGTAAGCCGACTGCTCGTCTGTCTTCGTTAGCAATAAGAAAAACATTATTCAAACACGCGGACGAAGTGACGGGCTGCAGCTAGTATAAATTAAAATGCTTCTACTTATCTGCTCATACACTTTTCATAAATCTTCTACTTTACAGATTGTTATGACGCGTTATTTAAATTTAATTAGAAACATTTAGCAATATCAATGTTACAATGTAACATTCAAACGCGTTCTGCATTCCTGAGCGCTGTTTAAGTCGGCACCGGTTGTAAAACGATAAAAGCGAGTACGGCAGCCACGTTCACTGCTTGGACAAGTGCCGCTGTATCTTTGAACTAACATAGATTTCTGTTGCAGCTTAATAGATACGATAATCTATATAGCGCCTTAAGATGGCGCTGGCTTAGCGGAAATTAAGTTAGGAGAAGAGGCGGATGTTGTAAGTCAAGAATTAGGAAAAGAATTCTAGTGCATCACGACGTTATAGAAGTCTTTGTCCTAAATTGAACTGTCATAACTAAAGTTTGTTCTAATAATTGTTATCTCTTGATTGAATTGTTAATTAAATGTTACACTAATCGTTACTTAAACTGCAACCACTTATCTTATTATATCTATCTTTTGCAATTAAAAAAATTATACAGACGTAATACCCTGAAACGTTAAAAATACTATGTACATTACGCAATATTTTTTTGGGGTCGGAATCGAACCTACACTAATAAAACGCAGTCGAGAAATCAAGCAAGCTTGAGTCTATGACATAGGCTGCGGTCTTAATTGATACCGCGGCATTTCTATTGGAAAACAAACGAATCGATTTGCATGAATCACAGATTAACAGTTCGTTAACAAACTTTATCTTAAATATTTAGCCGTTGGGCAACCGGCGTTACTTTAATGCATCTCGTGCTGTATCCATTGCCTCGTACGTATCATCGTGCGACGTAACGGATGACAGCGAAAACAGTTTGTAAGATAACTATCACCGTCTATGCGACAAAGATAATATATCGGTTTCAGACATTATATGATAGTATTTAATACATACTTTTACCAGTAAAGTTTGTTTTATTTTAAAACTAGCGGCCCACCACGGCTCCGTACGGTGCAATACTGATATCTGTAAAATGTATGGAAACATACAGATATATAAATTTATCAGCGTTTCTCTACAATGTTATGTATGAATTATACACATGACCTACCTCTTTAATCACTTGTATCTATTAAAATAAACCGCATCAAAATCCGTTACGTAGTTATAAAGATTTAAGCATACATAGGGTCATAAGGACACAGAAAGCGACATTGTTTTATGTATATGTAATGTAATATGTAGTGATAGTAATACGTTGTTATCGTTTATTCGTTTGTCACATATCAAATTCTTTAAATTTGTAATTTAGGTATCTAGAAAAAAACATTAAAAGAAATGTTTATGACTCAAGCTGCATGAATTTGGTGACAATTCCTCAAAATAAAAATCGCTAGACATACGCCTCCTCGTTGCTATGGGAAACGCTGTTTTCTTCAATTGCCTTTTGTCTTTGGGTAGAGTATAGTTAAAGCTTCATCCGCCATATTTAAAATTGACAACGTCACACCTTTTTCTCTTTCTTTTCTAACATTGCATTACTTCCATTTGTTTGAAGCAACGCTCCAAATGGCAGATATTAGTTTTGAAATTACGCAGTATATTAGACTTTTACTCTTCATCAACGTGAAACACAAGAAAAACTGTTTGTTGTAAGGGATTCAATACGGTAAATATTTTCATTTAAACAAAATAAGGAATGATAGTACCTTATAGGTAGGTCCATGTAGATATTAAGATACAAAACAGGTTATGATTACAGAATAATAAGTCTAGGTTATCTTGCTTTTTAATAATGTTTTAGTATTGAAAAAATTACAAAAGCAGAGGAGGTTTAACAATAATATAATAATATTATAATTGTAGTACAGTATAATGCTTAGTCTTATTTATCAAGTAACGCTAACTACAATAGCCTTCAACCCAGAACAGAGGTTTAAATTTTATGATTGGCAGCAAAATATCTTTTGCCTCCTAGCCATATTCACAAGTTGTCTGTAAGTAGGCTTAGAATCTATCCTGATTTACATGAATAACAGTTTATACGCAAAGCTTCCTGGCATGTAACATTTCCAACTCAAAGGTAAACCTTGTGGTTTCATTCATTCATTCAATTAATGCATCCATTGATTGTCAATGGATGCATTAATTGTCACAAAATTTGCACTAATGTACTATCGGTTTCTAAAGCACACTCCCATACCGCTAGGCTAACAAGGCAGTCTTAGAGGTCGTGGGTTCGAATTCTGCGGGCACTCAACAAATTTTCATTGTTGTTTCCTAGTCGGTTAGGACAATTTGGGCCGATCACCCAATTGTCTGAAAAGTAAGATGATCCATGCGATGGATGGTCATGTAAAAAGTCGGTCCACCCAGTCTTGACAACTTGGGCAAACTTTTGAAACGCTCATCCAAAGAAGAATTAAGCGTTGATGTGCATAAGGAATATCTATCGTCTTCAGAATGAAATCACTTCAAAGATTATGTGCAAAATAGAAAACGCTTCGTACTTGTGTTTATACAATAATACGTGACATCTATCACATGCAATCACGCATTTATATTATTTTTGTGCGGACTTTAAACATTCGATAATAAAAAAAACGAATTTTACAACATAGACAACAGCAACGATAAGGAGTGCGGAGTCCAAGTCTGTAATCATAATTGATCCTGGAGTTAGTCATAGATAGTACTTTGTTTCATTCGATAACGAGTGACATAGTTCATATGGTATGATTCATCGAAGTCTGACCAAAGTTTAAAGTGCACACAAAATATATGCTTGGTCATATTGACGTAATGAACGGCCTTGGACTGCACACAAACACAAAGTTGTTTCCAATGCTTGGGTGTGTTTACGGGTTTCTTATAACGGTATCGTATGGGCATGTAAATATCAGTCCTGGATGACGAGACCGTCTTCGGTAGATCATTAAATGACGTTTTACTCACGAATAATCCTTCTATGTTATACAGCTCCTCTTTTCATCGCTAAGGTTGTTCTGTGTAAAAACTGTAAATTAATATTTAGGTAAATGTGGATGAATTAAAAGTCGAAAGGAAACACCGAAGCAAATTCATTTCTGTCATTATAAGAATTTCTTCTTATATTGACAGAAATGAATTTGCTTATATCTTTTCCATTTCTTTTCTGATTTCGAAAAGCCGATGTTGATTTGTATGATTGAATGCTGTCTTGGGGTGATGTATGTCCATGATGCTTATACTGATGTTGGATTAAGAAGTTTTCGGAGGAGTAAGGTCCCTTCTTACAAGGGACCGTCTGGGGTTGAAAAAGAAGTACCTCTCTGATACCTGTTTATACCGCCAATCAGTAGTGTGTAAGAAGTACTATCTTCCGGTTTCAAGGGCATCGTTGCTGAAGTAATTACCGAGTAAACGAGATACAACATCTCACGTCTCATGCCAGCGAGCGGATTCGTGGCGGCTTTGGCTGCTTCATTTATGGGTTCTGTAGATATCACTTACCACCAGGTGTTGGTCTGGTTGCAGTAACCAATAAAAAACAGGTAACATAAGATAACTTATCGTTTAAAGCAACTACTTTACTGTAATGATGTAAGTACATTACACTATAATGAAGTATTACATATTTATTTTAAACATCCGCCACTATGAACCACTACAACTTTTTAAGATGCCATTACGTGCGTACGCTAAAGAGTGCGATCTCATATTGTTGTTACGATGTTCGTTGTAACACTTTCTTTAAGGTCCATCGAGCATTATTTCAAGTTCGGTTACGTCAACGCACTTTTATAGTGACTTGTATCGTATTTTGGTATCCCGTCTCGAATCAGGCGCCGATCACGTTTCCATTGGACCCCAATTAGAGCTTCCGGAAACAATTAAGACAGTTTTAAAACTTGCGTAGGCTTCTCGGCCTCTTTTAAAGCGGTACCGGAAAGGGAATACTCAGAGGACAAGATGAAAGATAACGATTTGCTGTGGATGTCATGATATTAGAGGCAACTCCAGTTTTTTAAATAGCCTATAAGTCCATAAGCCTGAAGTGCTAATAAATTAAAATGTAATAATCTCAATTATTAGATAGATTTTTGTTTGATTAGATTGATTTCGTTATAATCTAGTTGTGAGTAATGAGTATCAAAGATTAATTTTAATAAATTCTTCCATGAATGTGAGGCAAATGGTAACAACTTGAAACTTTTGCTTTTCTGATAAATGTTGAAATATTTTGTTTGCCACAGTAATTACAGAAGATATTTATTTTGGTGTGCACAAGCGAAGTAATATTTTTAAAATTATGGCATTAGCCTCGAAGTTTACTGTCATGGCATAAACTTTTATTACCTGAGCGTAAACACGTATATTAATAAAACACAATATACTATAAAAGCGTAAAACATTAATATGATATGCTATAATGAACATTTTCACATTTTATATAAATTAGTATTTACTATTTCTTGTGACACAGACAAAGTTTTGTTGCAGATACATCAGAAATATTTGCTTAAATATCAATTTTAAATGTAGTCATATTTAAGTAACGATCAGTTGTTATGTCGCGACAAAACATTATATCGGTATCTTATCGACAAAGTCCAAAATCGGAGGGAAAACAAACATAAAGATCGCGACCAATGTCAGATAATGCGTTATCTACGTTCAGATATTTAATAGTACATTGCGACGAATGGATAATAAATAAAAGCGAATGATAAAGTCATAATGATTGTGTTGGAGGAAATCTAGATAAAGTATTAAGCTAATAAATGTTTCTTACCTTGAAATTAGACATGACGCATTATTACGAAATAACGCCTGCGTGGCCTAGAGGTTTTAGGGCCCTTGCTTTATAAAGCGGAGGTTCAAATCCCACGGGGAAACAACGTTGTGCTATCGTTGTTTTTGATTAGGTTCAAAATGAAACAACTAATTGTGAAAAGTAAAATGATCCATGCGTCAGATGGGCATGTAAAAAGTCGGTCCACCCACCAACCCGCATTGGACCAGCGAGGTGGGATACGGTCCAAAAACCCCCTAAAGGAGAAGGTATGCATTAGGGGAGGCCTATGTCCAGAAATGGTGATGGTGGTATACGGGCTAGGCTAGGCTATGCTAGGCTAATGCTAGGTGTACGGGTGATGTTCTATACGCCAGTGGGATATTTATGAAGTTTTGGTATCTTTTACATTGGCAGTTTTTAGCCTGTGTCGTTTAATTTATAGAAGAGGGATATTTAGTTGCGCAATATTAATATAAATTGCGTAGTCTTGTCATTGCTAGGTGACTCTACTGCTGCTGTGCACGGGTATGTCTTTCTTACCGTGGTACAAGAAGATGCTATATATAATTAAAAACAAATTTAAATATAATCTCGAATTAATTTTAAATACAATCGAAATTGATCTCAAGTTATATGACAACTCTGTTGTTTGAATTTTCCCGGTTGGGGCCAAACTGTTCTATTTAATTTAAAAACAAAAAACATTCCTTTATTTTACTTTCTCTTTATGATTATCAATTCTGTTGCCAATTTAAGTCAATAAAACTCCACGCGGCACAATACAGAGGGACTTAATGAGTTACAAAGCTTCATAATTACCACATTTAGCAAATTGCGTGTTCAAGAAGTCAAACGCGCCTCGGATCGATTCCGCGGTTTCTAATCAAGTTGATTAACAGAAAACAACGGCCATTACGCGCGGCCCCTTTGTGCGTATGCAAATGGTCGCTTTTGTTACCGCTGAAATGCCTTTCATAGGTTCCTTTCACGCCTCGGCCGCCGCAATTATCTTAATTATGTTTATTCTGGCCCCCGGCTTTAGGTGACTTGCCCGTTTCCACTTTTTTTACACGCCATTGTCCGGCGGACGCGTTATGAAATTATGTTGGTTTTGAAACAAGCGCGCTTCAATATCGGTTATTGTTAGCATAACTACTCATATTATTAAGTAAATACGGCACCTTGCTGCTTAAAGTGTTACGTGTTTACTCGGTACGTACATATGGAGAATTCGTGTAGGAACATGAGTTGAAATATGGTAAATTACATCTGAAATTTATTTACTTTTTGACATAGTTATCAGCTTTAGCTTTTTCAATAAATAAATTTTGATCGATATATTTGAAATGACAGTAGTTCATACCGTGTCAAATGTTCAAAATTACATTTCCGTATTCATGATTATATTCTTCATGATTATATGCTTAACGTTCACGTGTTAATTTTACAAATACAGTTAATACACTTATTCAATTTTTTTTTAAATACTACCAATATTTAAAGTATTAGCACCTATTTGATGGGTGCTTTAGCCAAAGAAAGCCCAGTAACTATGCATGTGAACACCTCCATTCAGTCACCGCAGATTGAGGCTCGCACAAGATGACATGCAATAGTTTATCTCGCGCGTCATCCAAAGATATTCTCACAGGCAACAAACATATCATTTCCATCATGGCGATCATAATTTCCGTATCAAAAGTTGACTGTGAAAACAATAAAACTGCCAATTTACATCATTACGCCCTGTGTCGGCCTGTGTTGCCTTTTCTTCCGTCGGTAGCAAATGAAAGGAGGTGAGCCGACTGCATGACTGGCGAGTCATAGCGTCATCTGTTATTAGGCGGACCAATTAGTCGGCAGCTGTGGGTTCGAACCTCGATGGGGAGTTACATCGGGAGTGTTAAACATACAAATGTTTTCATTCTTTATCGTATAGATCATTGGTAGCTTGAGTCTCTTAATTAGTTAAAAGATAATAGTTATTAGGTAACCATAGTATATAATAATGTTCTCCGAGTCGATTGCACTTGAGCGCCTCGTAATTCGTATAAATAGGTATCATTACGCAGATCTGAATTTGTGAAGATACGGCACTCCCTTAACCTTATTTCTGAATCTCATCGAAGGGAGAACCGACTAAGTCAAAGTCTATTATCTTCTTACTCTCGTGATTATCGATCTTCAATTAATCTACCACCGTTTCGGAAAATTGAAGCCTCAGACCTGAGAAGAACCGGAGAAAAAAACTCAGTAGGACTATATTTTTTCTAATAATTCTTTACAAAATATATAAATCAGTAAAACATATTTTTCTCAGATTGAAATAGCCTTGAGCGAACTACTAGCCGGACCAAACTTTTACATGTCCATCAAACGTATGTCCATGCTGTACAGGAAATCAGATGATCAGCCTGCAATGCCCTAAAACTAAGAAAGAATAATAAACAGTTGTTAAGTTCCTACCGGATTCGAAGCCTAAAGCGTAAGATCATGCCATTAGGCAACGAAGGCAGTTACACTATTTGTACATATCGTCGTGGTAATAATTACTAATCAATTTTATTTGATCCAACTCTAGTTTGAGGTTATTTCTGACAATCAGAAGCCCAGATAAGTTGCAGCAGCATGGTACAAGAACCTAAGAAGTCACCTAGTTGCCTATCGCATCAGGAGTTACCTTTCAACAAGCCTTTTGATAAGTGAATTAAAATTTTCATCGCAATAAACGATATAAGTAAAGTATTATTATCTTAATTGATGAACGGCGATAACAGGATAAGATTGGATTACTCAAAACGCGGCGTAAAACATTTGACATAGAGAAACAGTGATGTTAAACGCATTTTGTTAAACAAGATGAGTAAAAGCTGCTTAATCGTATTCAACATTATACTACGCCATATTTTATAAGATCAGATATCGATAAAATAACTCGATATCTGTTGTTTAAGTGATTCCTCTAACGTGTTCAATGTCGATACATACGATCGCTGTAAGTTAAACGCCATAGATTCATCTATTATCGATAAGATAAGATATCGATGGGCATGTTAAATTAACCTATGATTTTGCTTAACTTGATGAGAATTTAGTATGAAAATGGGAATGTACGAGATTTTTGGAAATAATTTGTTTCGTATGCTAATGTGTCGATATCGACTGGATCTCTGAATGACTACACTTTTATCTAAAACACATCAGCCATTGCTTCCTGCGTTCACACGTCGTGTTCCTCGGATGAATGTAATTAATAGATGTTTGAATGCGCTAATGGTGACAGTTTCATGACGTAGTTGACATCATATTACATTGTATATCAGGTAAGCTTCTTGATATTATTATCACGATGATGCAAGAGACAGGCTATTAAAGGTATCTGCTGCTTTTAGAGAAGATTTTCTACTAGGTACGACAACTTATATACCCAATTAATCTTTTACAGTTGACAATGTCACATAATCATAATCCATCTGGAATCTCTTCAACTTAAACTGCATTCTAAGGATAGCTAAATTTAAAGGCTCTGAAATCCTGTAATAACTGGCAAATATGGTTTTCACAACCGAGACCTACTTTTTACATCCCCATCAAACAACTGGGTTATCGGCCCATAATGTCCTAACCATCCAGAAAACACCGATTATTCCCCAGGATTCAAACCAATGGCTTTCGGTTTATAAGGCAAGTGCCAATACCGCTAGGCCACAGAGGCGGTTTTATAACTCATCGCGAGTCGTTCATATTTATGATATCCACAGGCTGTTATCGCTTATCATTTTAGCTGCTTTCATGTTACTCACTTCGGCTACAATAATTTGCCAACACAATTAGATAAGATTAGAAATGGCGCGCTATAAATAATATCACGATGACTCAACTAAAAAATACACTATGTCATACGCCTTGCCTTTAATAAGGAAATGAATAATGATTATAAAAAATAATGATTATAACTTTATAATGTCTGTACACTAAATGTTGTGGCTTATTATAAAAACACCAGAATATATTGATGATTACTCCTCAATAAAAGAAGTATGAAGAATAATTTGGTGATTACGGTTTAGGTTTAATTATTCAGGTGACCTAGGCTTTTGTTTCAGGTTTGTGCAGAACGATTGGCATCTGATATCCACAAAGCAAACGGGTAAAGTGAATTTTATTAATGGACTAATGTCAGCTTATTTTATGATCTGCAAACTATTGCGACTATCTGGTCTTGGTGTTCTTGACAAACGGGATCTAAAGTTTTCATTAATTAGACAATAATATTAATTAGACAAAGTTGGTCCCCATCAAAAATAGAACCCTCTGGGTTGCCATTTTTGGAAAAACAATGCCATTAGTTTACACATAATATAGAACGGAACCTTCCTGAGTAATAAATAAAATAAGCAAGTAACATGATAAATATCACAGTTTTACAGATTATGTCGCGTTAATTACGTCATTTATAATAATTTGATTTTGAATTACTTTTCAATCATTTTATAATTAAACTTTAGGTCCCGATTTCGTAAAGTGTTTATGTAAGGTGTTAAACAAGTTACCCTTTAAATAAATAGTAAGATGTTTGAATGTGGAATTTGAAATGAAAATTTTATTAACCTAAAAAAAAATCACGACGAAGGACCCGATCAAAAGCGATCGAAACACCAAGTAATTGAAACAAATCGGCTAAAGATAATTTGGTACGTCGAGTATGGTTAGGGTGAATAAATGAGAAGCCTCCCTTACACTCCAAATAACAGTTTTGAGCCGCGCCGTGGAATTACGGAACTCTGGCGGTCGTAATGAACGCTTGTTGTAGCGTTTAATCGCTTTAATAATTGATGACGGCATCCTTCAAACTGGTTCGAGGGACGTTTCCTTTCACGTACATTGCTACTTCAGTATGAAATAAGAAAGATAAATGGATTAGTATCTTCTTTAAAAAATTACCAATTATTACCGGAAATATTTTTGGTCTCATTTTTAAATGCATAATTTACTAGTACTATCATGTTTGTACAATTAATAGAGCGAAAAACGCAACATATCCGTTTACTGCCCTGAAACATGGGATGTTAAGTGTCATTAATACAGTAACAACGCAAGCTACGGTGCCCTTTAAATCAGAAGACGTTATATTTATACAATGCTAATTTGCCTAACTACCACCTTAATCAGGCATCAGAAAATGTTGTAGCAACTGTTGCTTAGCTAAAATCTCATCATCATCACAAACAGCCTTTAGCAGTCCACTGCTGGACATAGGCCTTTATAATAAACGCTAAGACGGTGACCATTAAAATGAGCCAAAATATATAGTTGTATATATAATATAAATATGCTGCCAGGCTTTCATAAGTAATAGCATTTACGGTTTAAATTAATAAAGCGATGTATAGAAAACACATTGACGTGTCGCCCGAGCGGTGACCAGGAGCGCAGAGCGTGCGAATCCGCCCAGCTGCCGCCCGCCCTGGCGTCCTGGTACTGTTTAAATGTTGTGGTCCCGCGGTTCACTTCATTAGCCTCGTCACTTATGCACGCCCAATACCGGCCCTAATTGGCGGCAATTTGGAGCGTTTCCGATAAATAGCGGTATATCAAATTATCTTTTTTTCTTTCTTCGATATGTTTAAATTGGTGAAAAATAGATGATTTTTTGTTTGTTGAACTTTAATTTTAAAAAGAATAACTAGTATACTCCGTTTTGAACTTTAGTTCAGTTCAGAGGCAAACAGAAAATCTTTTCTGGAAAACTCATTTCAGTATACCAGAAAAAGTGTATCTTAAGTTATTATTAAAGTTATTAATAAGTTTATCGTAAAATATGAAATCTAGAGCACTTAACACGGTGAAAGCAGAAATAATCGTTACAAAGAAATACGGTCCGTCATTATTCATTCTGCCGATCTTACCTTTTGCCCACTGCTAGGTGCGGCAAACTACAATTACCTCATACAAAATTATAGACCGCAATCGTTGTCTGGAAATGCTTAGAAAATGTGTCCAGTCGGTTGACATAACTAGTTAATATTTAATAGGAAGCGGGGAAATCATTGACGCAACGTAATACTGAGCTAATTACAGGGTATTACACATATAGATATCGCCCCAACCACAATCCTGAATACTCGATCCAGTCTGGTGTAGCCGCCCTTGCTTTACTGTATAAAGAAGGCCCAAATTATAATTAAGAGACAATTAAAACTGTATATTCAATTGTGCTTCATGAAACTTGTAAACTCAAGACGGACAATTGATTTCAGTTAGCTCTGAAATCATCCATGTTATTACTGCAGCTGAATTTCAAATTAGTTAACAAAGTAAACCATTTAAGGCTTATTTTCATCGTGAGTTCGTGGTCTGATCAGCATTTTCAATGTATTGGAAGTTACAACGTTTATTTAATATCTCTTTGAAGAAACAATAACGAGTAGACATATTAAAAACTCACATAAATATTACATTTCAATGATAACATCAAAACGTACAAACAACAGAAGCCCTACAGTTAAAATGAAATCTGTAAGTTAAAAAATATTAATGCAATAACTCCGTGCTAAATCTTGAATATTATATAACTAATTGGTCTTAATAAGTAATTAATTAATTTTAACAAAATTTCAGTAGGGCACGTGACAGGTCATCAATGAATGGCAAATCCTATGTACTCGACAAAATGTAACTTGCTAGACGCTCTAGGACGTCATTAATATGTCTGACTCAAGCATTTTCTCCATTTTAGATGTAGAGGTCAAATGCTTGCCGCTCTATTTTAAAACTATTATTTAATAAATTTTGGTGGTTCAGAAGGAAACTCAATTATTTTACTATGACAAGTATTTATCTATAAATTTGATATTTGTTATTTAAATACACACATTAGTGAGGCATAAAATTCTTCGTCCAAGGCAAGTTTGTAATGGCAGCTAACCGTACATGTGTACCAACATTACCTTTTAATATGTAACACGGGTTTGCCTCACTTCCATTCAAATATTCATGTAGTAATGACATGAACACGGTGGGTACTGAACATGTGACGTCGGTAAAACACAAATGCTGTTTTGCCTACAATGCCTTAGCTTGGTAACTTCTTCTTTGTTCGAAACAAAAATATCATTGTCTCCTTTTTTGTAGATTTTACGGTAAATATAACAATTGTTTTACTATAAAAGACCGATTAAATTTCGATTTTGATACCTTAAATTATAAGCCGGAATGTTAGTTTAATCTTTATATCTTATATTTCGACGCAATCTTTAAAAATTTACACACGAAATGTATCACGGTGTATTTTGATAGCATACAAATGGTTTTATGAAAACATAAATGATAATTATATGATATTGATATACGTAGGCTTAAGTTCAGTTATTTTGTAAACTATGGATGACTGTACTAATCAGTCGAATAATATTTTTTTGAACGGTACAAATTTGTTTATCATAAGCAAGCAACAATAATTCTATGTGATGATGAAACATAATTATTATCCACATATTAAATTTTCAAAGTAAATCGCAGATCATAAGGTAAATTGTATTTTAAACAGGATACAAAGTAATTGTAATATCATTTTCATTTAATGAAATTAATGTAAGTTAATCATACGCCTCTGCAACTTGGCAGATTGCTAACTATTTTCTATTATTGTTTAGCTCACTCGGAAAAGATACTGTAGCCAATGGCAACCAAGAGCATCATCAATCTACCCTTCTTCTTGATAAATTTTCATACAGAATTTAGTCAGTAAGGACAATAGACGAATAACAACACCATGTGTACAATCCTCTTCATTGCTATGAGTTACTTGGTTTGAATTTTTTCCAACTCTAAATTGGCTAAGCCATAGTTTTTTATGGTATCCTTATCCACATGTTTAAGATTGCGACTTTCAATGAATGAATAATTACGATTTTGAGATTACTTTCTATTATTCTTTCGAATAAAAAAAATCATTGTCTAACTCAAAAATTGTCCGTTGCTAATTATTACTCCAGAACTGCGGACATATAAAATTGTATTTTATATTCTTTTGGCATCAGCGGCGACGATATTTGTTTAACCGTATTTCCAGTTGTGTTTTCTTTAGTGCTTAACTTATAAATTCGCTACATCGAATGTATTAAACTTAGGAAGGAGTATAGAAGATTATTTTTCACCAAATTTCATATAATTATTTTGCTTACTACCACTGCATCGCAAGGCATCCCACAATACGTTTGCCGAGCTTCGATCTTCACTCTACAACTTTCCGACTCCAGAGGTCGTCAGTTCTATGGCTTAGTGACCAGCCCACTACCACTTTAGCCTCTGGTTCTCTGCCGGGTCATAAGTACGTTTACCATAAATAAATTAAACAAACTATTTTGATGATACAAATAAGGCAAGTATTATACGAGTTTGACACTGACACACACAAGTACATGAGGCTCTTATATTTATAATCTTTGTTTTCACGAAACATTGATAATACAAGGAAATTATATACTTTTAATGTAGTCATCACGAACGTCTAGAAACGTGAAATGTCATGGTGATTCAGTGGAAATATTATCAACTTTTGCTCGGCTAGAGGGGTAATGAGCATAGCTCCTTATTTTATGTAACTAGACTATTACGTGTGCCTCTTGGCGACCATAAGTAAAGGGGAGGACTATGCTCAGCTGTTGGCTATTACAGGCTAAAACTAGCAAAGAAGCGAAGACGATAACGAAATGTGAAATATAACGACGGAGATTCATTCTAAGACATTATAAAACTCTTACTAAGTTAATGTAACGTGGCCTCTGACTGTAGGATTAGCCCATAAGTTTGACCTAGCTCAACGGGCTATGGAGCGCATTATGCTTGGGGTTTGCTTGTTGGATAAAATTCGAAACGAATTTATCCGTCAAAGAACTAAAGTGACCGACATAGCGCAGATTAGCTCTTGAAGTGTCAGTGGCCAGTCTATAGTCAGAAAGACGGATGGCGATTGGCCAACAAGGTTCTGAAGTGGAGGTCGCGTTTGGGAAGACACAGCGTTGGCTGACCCACCAGGAGAGTAAGACCAGATCTTCGTGCAAAGTGCAAGTGGTTTAATTTAGCAGGGGATCGACCACCTAGGCGTTCATTAAAAAAGCCAATGTCCAGCAGAGGACGGATAAAGGCTGCTGATGAAGATAATGATGATATTAATGCATGTACACCAAAAGTGAGAAACTCATATTCGTTTCATTATGATTAGAAAAAAGAAACATTCATTTGGTACATAAAAAAAAAACATTTATCATATAGAAAATAATACATCAAATTGATTAAATTTAAACGTTATATGCATCACGAGGGTTGCCACTCGGCAATGTTAAAAAAATTATATTATAAATTTAACCATAAATTTTCATTCAGAAATAAAACACAGCGTGAAATATTTAATAATAAGCATAAATACCTAATGTTGTTATAATAAGTTATATACCATATATTGCACAATATCTTCTAAACCTAAGTAAAGCAATCGATAATCAGTGACCAGCACAAAGATTGGTAACCCTTAAAGTGATTCAATCAGATGAATATGTAACTAAAAAAACAGTTCGTATTAATAATAAGTGGTAAATATCGGACGTTATGATTTGAAATGACCGTTACTAGTGCCGCGTATCGGATTACTCTCTCGTGTGGCACTAAGATTGGCAGATATGTGTTGGTCGGGTAGCGCGTGAACTGTCAAAGTGACAGGTCTCAAATTGTCTAGCCGCGTCGCAATGAGAATATAGACTTATCAAATGGTAACAAAGATTAGTTTTAACTGCACAGTCCAGCTGACATGTTTGTATGTTTATTTGCGGTCAAACGTAAAACGCTTTGCTGTACACCGCCTGAGCGGTAGGAGGTCGACGCTCGGTGGCATCAATTTCGGAAAGGAATCAGGATAACTAAATACTAGACAATCATTGTTAAAGTGGAAAATAATAGTAATAAAATCCAAAGCAACTAATATTGATGTCATGAAATCATATCTTTTATTTTCGTCAACTAACATTATATTAAAGCCGCTCACTTCAGTGTTAACCTTTTCACAAACTTTAGGTCTGCAATACAGTTAATTATTTTAAATTTAGAATAGTTATACTGATCTAATAATATGTATATATATAGAATCGACTATCACTTAGTTATCTCGATGAATCCACCAACACAAACGCTAGTCGTATAACGCCACGTAGTTTCCATAAGTTTTATAATCTCCTAATTAAGTCTTTTCGCTGACTCAGGTGTAAATTCTTCGTGTCCTTAAATTCTCGTTATCATGGCCACCATAGGTCAAGTGTCAAAACGCCGGCTCTAGTTTTTCTGATGTGGACATGATAATAGAGGCATCGGTGCGGGCAACGCGGTCGCACGTCGCACGGCCAAATGCGCGCCCAATTTGATTGTCGTAATGTTGCCAGATAGCGGGCGCATTATTTTGAAATATCCCGCCTGTATCAATCCGTGTCAGTCCGCTCGTAGGCTTCTATTTGCCTGTCCGGCATCTAGATTTAGATAGTAGCACGGTGAGCTTTCTTGTGAGTGCCTTCTAACGAAGGTCAAACGTTTTTGAATTCGATACGTGTATGACATGAAAGCAAGCTGAAAAAACCGTGGTCAATGGTATCATTGTAGCTTTTACTGCTTCGGTTATATGTACCACTGAATTGGAGTAATCTAATTGGATCACATTTTAACGCTTATGAATAAGCCATGCAGAAGCAGCATTGTTATTGAGTACTAAGTAATCTAGGCACTGTTTAAGGTTACAAGAAAGCTACGAATAAAAAGAAGAATACTGGGAGCAATATTCCCATCATACGTTTATTTTTCGCCGTCATAAAATACAGCTTATCATTCGTTACACGTCTTTACAATGTCGAACACAAATAACTTAATAAATAACGAATAACAACCTAGATATTACGACAATGGTGAGCCCGAAAAAAACAGTTTACGATATTATTCATTCCGAACAACTTTGATGCAATCAAGGGAACCGTCAGTTACACGCCTATCGCCATAATCGAAAACAAACCACCTTTGTAGGCAGAAATATAATACTCGGTGGCACATTAGCCGGGCACAAAGGGGCGGACTTGATACAAATCTAGAGATATCAAACAATGGCACCGAGAGGAAAACTAGCAAATATCGTTATAATAAAGCTATCGAATTTCGCGCCCTGAATAAAGATCCTATCGTAATAGGGTGACCAAATAATAGGCGATCCTATTGATAGTGCGCTTGGGAAATATTGTCATGTGAGTTTTTTCCGACAAATTGGCTATAAAGTCTCGAATGACATATTCCTTCCTAATTCTTGCGGTCATGTCCGGTTTTGTGGTGATGGAAAGCTGCTTTGGCGTCATTTTACTTTCGATCCGTTCTATGGTTTTTATCAACTATTCATACAAAACGTAATGCAAACTACATGCTTATCGAAATATGCGAAACTTGTGATTTTAGATGCTGTATGAATTAAAAGTAAAATAGAGGCTTCATTTTAATAACTCGAGCATGACCTAAGAAAGATTTTTTTATATTCGCTAAAAACGAAAACATAGAAATATGCAATACATTAAATTATGCTTTTATTTTCTAGATTGTTTAAGAACTAACTAAATTGGTTTTTTTTCAAAATAGCAGTGTACGTTAGATATTAACTTAAGTTTAGTAACATGACATTTTTTTTTCAAATTTTGTACTTTAAAATCATTATCGTATAAGGAATATACAATTGTTTCTTAACGTTATTTGTATAACGTATTAAAAGTTGAATCAATGCCCGTTTATCTCGTTCCAGTTACTCACTCGAGTAACGCGATATTATTTAGCGCCAGTGTGTTTAGTTGAGTGAAAAAAAATGTTTGTAGATGTTTATCTGTTTGTTTGTCGCTACCGGGCTTACGTAAGGTCCAACAGTGTCGTGTTACTTGTGCAATGGACGCCTTTCAAACTGTGCAACAGTTATTATTATAATACAGAGTAATAACGCTTCAATTGGGGCCGTTTCCATCGTACTAAATGGGGACGCACAAAAGCGATTGTTCGAGAAGGTTATGGTAAATAATAGGGGTTACGAAAATATCAACGAAGTACACATTGGTAGAGAAAGTAATTAAGGTAATTGTTGTAAAGTGTGCAATATGACGATAGCATGCATAATAATTGGGAAGAAAGGTTCTCGAGTGGCAGCCTCGTACTGGCCATCGCAGTGTCGGACGACCTCCCACGTGACCTGTGCCAATGTGCAGGAGGTCGGAGGATGCTGGTGGCACAGGATTGTGCCTGTAAGCGACTTATGGAGGAGGTCTTTGCTCAGTGGGCTCTGACAGGCTGCAACGACGACTATGACGATGCCTTGTTATAAGAAAATGTATAATTATCTTTATAACCAGGACATAGTCAAGTACAGACATCATGTTTCAAACAATTTGGTACTTTTTTGTTTGTTTATACCGTCTTAATTTGTCCAAGTCGTCATACGCTAAATTTACTATAGATAAGAGAAATGATTAAGCAAACCTAAAAATATTGTTTTTCAATCATTTTATTTCCAACTCAATAACTTCATTTCTCTCTCCCAAGTACCGTTAACTCCCAAATGCGAAATATTAAATCTTTGTGTCATAAGTAGTTTCAAGTATAACTGTAGGACGTCTATCACAAATTTTCTCACCTTCGTAGCAACTTCCTACAGTTCAATCATGTTCAAATAATTAAATGCTGCGAACCTCTTGTAAATGTATCCATTTAATATCAAGTACCGTTGGGAAATACTATCATATTATATTGAATCTACCCCCTACTGTTAAACAACCCTATTAAACATGTAAGTGGCATTTTGAGATGTCCGAAAATTTTGCTTGAAACATTCTTAGGGTGGGTACCACTTCCACATCAGTAAACCAAATCGGGTGAAGTGAAAGGAAAACACTCGATGTTTACTTTTATTGGGAGTAAAATTTTTGAGTTGTAAAGATTAACACATTGTTTAGGCTTTTCGTATAAAATAATGCTCATTCATGCATTTCTCATAATCTTACCGCTTTCTGGTGCCATGGGAAACTTTGTTCAAATATTAAGAACATATATGATGGTTAAAGACTATTGTTATTAATTGAAAGACTTACAATGCCTTAATTGATAAGAATCTTTAGGCCTTATACCCTATCAAACATATTAAATTCATGTATGACATCCAGGAAGACTCATGTATAACTGCCTCCGTAGCTTAGTGGTATGGGGGTGTGCTTTAGAAACCGGAGTTCGTGGGTTCAAATCCTGCGGGGACTAAACAAATTTTCATTGTTGTTTCCTAGTTGGTTAGGGCAATTTGAGCCGATCACCCAATTGTCTGAAAAGAAAGATGATCCATGCGTTGGATGGGCTTGTAAAAAGTCGGTCAACCCACCAACCAGCATTGGACCAGCGTGGTGGGTTACGGTCCGAAAACCCCCTAATTACTATCACAGGCTGATGATGATGATGATGATGATCCAGGAAGAAGATGTCGCTAAGTAACCACTTTTTTAGTACATTTAGTTTATAAATAGTTATAAATATTGTCATTGAATCTAAAGAATCATTTTAATTCGCATACAACCTTAGTTATGTGCGAATTTTAGTGGAAACTCTTATTTTGACTTTAAGTACTTTTTATCAATATAAGACATGAAAGATTGAAAGATTGATACTTTAAAAGTCTGAAGCATTTTAAACGCTCCGACGGGAAACTTCCGCGGCGGAAATTACATATAATATCAACACTATTATCGGAAAGGTAATTAATTCGCATTTAAATTTAATGCTCAATACTTTCTAATACTGCCTCCGTAGCCTACTGGTATGGGCGTGTGCTTTTGAAACCGGAGGTCGTGGCTTCAAATCCTGCAGGGACTCAACTAATTTTCATCCTTGTTTCCTAGTTGGTTAGGGAAATGTGGGCCGATCACCCAATTGTCTGAAAAGTAAGATGATGATGATGATGCGTCGGATGGGCATGTAAAAAGTCGGTCCACCAACCCACATTAGACCAGTGTGGTGGGATACGGTCTAAAACCCTCTGATGGATAGGGGTGTATTAGGGTAGGCCTACGTCTAGCCGTGGACTATCACAGGCTGATGATGATAATGTCGACACTAGAATTCTTTACGTCTGAATTGACGCGAAACGTTTAGGCATTTTTTTAGGTTATACATCACTAAAAATGGCCGCTACCAACCCGTAAGAACTATACAATAAAATAGAATCTATACCGCCTTAAACACAACTCAGGTAGGCACAGGTGTATGAGAATGTTTGTGAGAATTTTTCGATAACAAACTCTAAAGATACTGCTTGTTCGCTTCTCAATGCTATTGCCATACGTCTTTGGCATTCGATTTTTATACCTTTATTCCTAACTTAAATTGTCTTAACTATATTAGAAACTATTACTGGCTTGGAAGCAGCTTGTTTGGTTCCCTCAGTGCGCCCCAACTTATAAATATTGCTGGCTAAATGGCAGTTCAAATCGCGGCTCGACCACGCGGCCGGTCCCACGGCTCTTCGATCCTGCTCAATTATTCAGAAAGTCTGACCACCGACCACTACAAGGAGCTTTGTTTTTTTACTTGCTGTTGCCTACGGTTTCGTCTGGAAGGTATTCAATCGTAAAGGTACTAATACATCGGGCTTTTATGGGTATAATGTTGATAAAGTGTTATACAAAAAGACTCTTTTAGTAAACATCATGGTTTAATGTTTCATGCAAACATATAGTAGTACATTTATATATAGATTAATATGAATTCTAATCGATTCTCTTTGTCAATACGCTTACATTAAACGTGCCCTTTATTAAATTTTCCGAGTTTATCGTTTACTAAGCGCACGATAGTTTTATTTACAGTAGTGTGAAAACACTACGATGCTCCAGTTTGAAGGCCTCCGTAGCCACTGTAATTACCGGTAAACGAGACGTAATTTCGTATAAGTCACTGTAGGGAGCGCGTTGATGCGAAAGTGCCGAGGATACTGCCAGGCATACACTGGTTGAGTGCCCGAGATGGAGTGAGCAGCGAATTCACCTTGCTGCAGTAGTTGGGAACGACCTGTCATTGCCAACTGTAGTAGCGGCTATGGTGGACAGTGACGTGGCTTGGAATAGGATGGTCTCCTTCTGCAAAGAAGTGATGGTAGAGAAGGAAGCGATGGAGAGGACTAGGGAGAACGATCCTTCGTCACTACCTATCCGTCGCAAGAGAATCGGACGAAGACGGCTCGCTCACGACCGCCGCCTTCCTCCTTAATGAGAGCTGTGGGTGATGGTATAGAGGATACCATCACCCGTTAACTAATGCCCTCGAGATGTAAAGCATGCCGAAGTATGTCAAAAAACAAGTAGAATGAAGGTTCCGAGTGGAGTCTGCATCTGCGGACAGGCGCTTGTAGAGTCGCGGTGTAGTGCGCGAGCGATCCCGTGGCTCCTACCAGTTGGCGCTGAGGTGGCTGTTCGATGGTTTTTTAGTGGGTATTCTGGCATCTAGCCAGCGAGTCCTACATACCCGCCTGGAAACCTAAGGCGGAATGCGTAAATTGCATTTTTCCATCGTAGAAAAAAAAAAGGGAGCGCGTTGATAGCTCAGGTTCTGCCGATGTCCATTGTCGTCGGTGAAGACTTTCCATCAGATGGACCGACTGTTTCTCTGCCTTCGTGTGCAATCAAAAATGTAAGCGTTACTCAAACCAACATATGTATATAAACAAAATGCCCCATGACGAGATGTCGCAACAAATGCTACAAAAAGTTCTCAACCATGTAGTGGTGGTCGATAAAGATAGAGCTGTACTTGATATTACGAATCTCAATTATCAACATTTAGATACAAAAGCGACTAGTTTAACCATAAAGACTATAACCGTGTCGACTGAGGAATTGATGTAATTTTATCTGATATGTATAATGCGTATCCCTTTCATCGTTAACTTTATTCCCTTTTTTGAACAGGAATCTCTCCGCTTGTCTTATCGCTGAATTAAACCGGCTTCGGATTGTTACACGACTTGCCGTAAAAGTACAATATGTCGGAGTGTAGTTTGTGAGATAAATTTGAGATTTGGCTGAGTTACAAGAATTGTTACTGTTTGCTTAATAGTTTTATACCCCCAGATTGTTTGTCGATCAGTTAAAACGATTTTAAAATGTACTACAGTTTTATTTATATACAATAAAAATATATATTTGACCGCCTAAAACACATTTAGTTAGGCACATGTAATTGTAATAAAGTTTTATGAGAATGTATGTGAGAATTTTTCGATAACAAGCTCTTAAGATACTGCTTAAAAGACGTCTGCAAACAAGTTTATTTTTGGGATTGCAAAAGTTGTAATTATTTATATATTTGTAATGCTTATCCTAAGATATGGCTATGAACATAAATATACATATAAAACTATTTTTATCGAAATAAGTGTGCATGAATCAATTGGCAACTTGTCTATTTTGACATCAGATTGTATGCAGTCTAAATGAAGGATTAAAACTAGAAACAGTAATAGAAAATTCTGTGCATACACAAACACTAAAGATACTGGTCCAAGACTTATTCAAGACTTCATAAAAAGAATTTGTAAGCAAAGCACACAATATATTGTAAGAAAAACAATAATCGAGCTAAAACATTCGTTCTCTTCACAACGTACAAAACAAACACCGTAGCTCGTCTTTTATCTTGTCCCTTATCAACACGGCTTTTACATCAGAGGGACGAGTCAAAAATGATAACGTAATCGGACCCCGAAACGTATTGAAGAGGAATCTTGGCGTCGTTAACTTAAAACTGCCATAACCCCCAAGTAAAGGGCAATTACTTAGATTTCAAAACCCAACTCGGCCATAACACACTATCGGGCCGGCATAATATATTTACCTAATTAAAAAAACAGTTTAATCAAACGCCACTTTGCCCCGCTACTTTATGTTTCCTCCCGATACACTCGAGATAAGCGTGCGATAGATAAATCCAATTTTAATCAGTCGCTTTGTATTAATTCACGCATTTAGAACTCATATAAGATGTGCCACGGGCTTCAATATACTTACTACCAATAACGCACCCTATCACAATTGCATACAGTTCAATATCGAATGATATTACAAAAAGCTCATTGTACAGCTCCGATAGACTTTAACAAAGTTATTCATGCCGCTGTTTCCGGTTCCTTGTATCCTATTTCAATTGTAGTAAAGACGAGATTAGAATACTTTTAATTTGCATAGCTTATAACTGTTATCGTAGGACAAACGCAGACCAGTAGGAGCCAGGGCCAACAGAGCCCTCACGAGTAAGTTGTCAGGCTAAGAGAAATTTATGCGAAGAAACTTTACATTGGAAGTAGCCGAGTTACACGGTAAACATTTTAAAAGTTTCTTGTAAGCGCATAATTATCCATTTGTTTGTTGATTAAGGCGTAAGCGGTTCTGAACTCTATATGTGTACGGTAGCATATTGAGGCGTTAGTATTCAACGCAGTTAACTTAAATTAGATCAAGTAAGTCCTAGCATTATTCAGAGATTAAGAAATGTTTCGACTTATGCATAAGCACTTTAGACTGATAACAGGAATACTGTACGCGTTTTATTTTAATAGAAGACGGTTACTCTTTAGCATCGTTAACACAGGTTCATTTATATTGGGTAAATAATCGCTAGTTGGTATCGTATTGTATCGAAGTTTTCTCTTTGTTGAGTATATTAAATTAATATGTTGTAGTTTAAAATTAGTTATAACAAAAATATTCCTTCGGTAGGTAACGATAGCAAATACTGAGACAAATGTATCTTTGATTTAAGTAATAAGTAATAAATAATGTCCTTTAAGTCGATTAGGACTACGGCGGCCGAACTATTTTAGAAATAAGCCAAATGTGAAGGATATATCATAGTGCACAAATGTACGCGCAAAGACAGGTACACTTCCTCTTCCTTCATACGCTCAAAGCCCGATGCAGGCCGACTTTTTACATGCCCATCTTACGCAAGGATCATCTCACTTTACAGACAATCGGGTGATCAGCCGGCATTACCCTAACCAACTAGGAAACAACAGTGATAAGTGGGTGAGTCCACGCAGGGTTGGAACTCACGACCACTCCGGTTTGTAAAGCGCAGGCCCATACCACCAGGCTATGAAGGCAGTTATATTAGTAGAGGTATATATGGAAACCCTAAGAATGGAATGAAACTAAATTAAATTAAAGATCCAACAAAGAACAGAAATTTCTGCACTAAAAAAGCTAATAACAAGTGAAACTTATGTTATCGTCTCCTTAAAGTCTTATAAACGAACATAATTATATAAAAATCCAGTACAATTTTTAAGTAAACAGCATCGTACATCGACTTAACTGTGTCCTCTCATTAACAACATAATTATCATAAAACCTCAGCAGCGATCATACTTTTATTTAATTAGGTTGAATTTAAAAGCATTCCAAAATTGTTAACATGTACAGAAATGTGTTTTCCTTTAAAAGTCGAGTGAATTGTGAGAAAAATAACAATTTACCATCAGCACTTAGCGCTGGGCTCTAATTGTCATCAATTACGCATGTAATTGGGCGGGGGAAAGCGTACAACTCGGCATATTGAAATTAAAATAAAATAAATGTTATTTACTACTGCATAAACTTTATTAGCTTACTTTTAACTAAACGATTACATTACGAAAAAAATTACAAGCAAGTTAAAAACAAGAAAAATGGTTAGGTTAATATAAGAGAAACACATACGTAAGTAATTTGCAAAATTTTACGAATAACTTCTGATATTTCCTTATGTACCTCGTGTGTCGAATAAATTGCTAATTTTATGCTTTGTGCAAAGTGAGGCGACTTTGAGTTTGGGACTCAACAAATTTTCATTATTGTTTCCTGGTTGGTTAGGGCAGGTCCAGCAGTGGACTAACACGGGCTTTACATTAAATCCTTACGTACCCGCTAAAAATAATTATGTACCAATTCAAAAAATAACAATTGAATAATAACGTAAAACGTGTTACAATAACTGGACTAGTAGACATTTTATTTTGACGACACCAACACTGATACATCACTAACAAAAGATGTAAATTTGTATATATTTAAACAGATATATCTGCCTAACAAGGTACGCAATATAAAATCGATCAGGCGCCAAAACATAGTCACGATTATGTTAATGGCCACATTTACATGCAATACATAACAAGTGGCGTTTACACTGATACTTCAAGAGCTATGTGGCTCTAAGTTTTATATTTATGGGGGTCTAGTTAATAAATGATCTTTTTATAATGTTACCCTCCTTTTATTATGTTTTTTTATAAAAGGATTCATACTCGTTTAAATTTAAAAAGTACGGTTTAACTACATTGAATCTAGAATCTAGTCAAGATTATATATTTAACGTTTTTACGTCATTCACTTTTGGTAGGTTAGGATAGTTTAGCCTTTAGTTTGAAAAATTAGATGATCTAAATACAATATCATCTGTGATAATTGCTGTAAAATATTATATCGGAGATGTATTTGGAAATATAATCTATTTACCTATTATTTTTAGGTTGTTTTATTAGAAGCCGGTAACAGTTGAAAAGGGAGAAAAAGCTGCTGTAAGAATAAAAGAGAGATTCCAAAAGAATTCGTCAAACAAGCTCTTAAACAATCGTAATAAAACTACCGACACCGTTTGCAACGAAAGAACGACACGGGACCCCTTAATTGGCGTTTCCTCAAGGAAATTAACATCGTCTGGCCAACGCCGTGTCACTGATAGCGCCGACTTCGTTTGTGAAACAATGATCTAACTGAGACAACAAGAGAAGCTCTACTAAGGATCATACTCGAACGAACACTTAACCGATTAATATTCATCTGATGTAATGATTATTAAGATTTACCGGCCAACTTATTATTTTCTTGTTGACAATTCGAAGCCAACAAGTCGATTAAAAAGCAATGTTTCAAAGACCTGAGATGTCAATCAATGAGTACAGTTCCACCAATAAAAACGCCATATGTAATGACACCATGACGTTTTAACGGGTTAAAATTCTTATATAGAACCCATTTGGTTTTATCATCCAGTAGATAATAGAGTGTTTAGTAAACCCTATTAATTTTACGCAGTTAGGATCAAGCAAGCCATACAAGTCAGTTGTAAACATCACAGCAGTCTGATCTGGAAAAGCAGTGATATATAAACTATTCTCCGTTATTGCAGACAGAGAGAGAATATAATATCTGTGATTTATAGGTCATTATTGTAGTTTCTAGAAATATTTGAAATCTGGATCGTAAACGTTGGTAGTGGCAGTGACACTGTGGCATCGCCCACGCGCGACCCGGCCACTTCTAATTCAATTTGACGCACGCCCCGCGCACACGACTTCAGAGAGATGCCCTCGTATCGAAAGATCTCGACGTATCGACATTCAATATCCATTTTAAACTATCGATAAAGCTAAGATCGAAGAGCTAGAAATAGAGCTGTTGATTTGACTATAGCTATAGCTAACTATAGTCAAATCAACAGGTTTTGTCCTAGAAGAACCTATTTTTTGACGTTAATGATTTTTACTTCTAGCGCATCTTTTAAACAGAGTAATTTCAACAATAAGTTGGTACTGTGAGATATCAAATTCATATCCATATAATTTAATACGTAATTATATATGTTACTATTATCTAAACTGTAACTATTTAACATTTTAACACAATTCTGTGATTTAACAGAACAATTCCGTACATGTAGTTGTACGACACTAGCGCTGGCAGCATCCGAGTCAATTATTTAACCTTACTTAAGGTGCGGGTCACAAACATTGCGGCAATTGAAGGTGGGGCCGCGGGTCGACGAGCAGCGTCTCTCACCCACTGAGTCACCCGCCTAATAATGCTACGCGGGGCACATTGCGATTGACGGTGGCTTTAATATGGGGACAAAACGCTTGGAAGTCGCCTACAACTTACACATGAGCGTTTAAGATTAGTTTAAACTTAATTAGCTTACAAGTTAACTAAGTACGGAAAAATAAGGCGTCTTATTGCTTGGTTTATATCTGAAGTTGAAGAGGTATGTCACACCGTACAACGTCGATTGATCAATTTGAGCCAGTAAATAAAAATATAATCTATGTTTTATAATTTATGCAGAAATATAAAACCCTTGTGTGTAAAATTATCTTGACACATGCTTGATATGAGCCGCATTTAAATGGATAACTGGGTAACGGATTAACAGTTATGTTTGAAAGGCGAAAGATTTTTTAAAATATGATTACGAGGATTTAATTATTACACTCGTTGTTAGATGAATGTTTTTGCCTTTGTCTACTTTTTTCGCAAAGAAATAACGTTTTATCTACTTACTATACCTGATTTCTTAATCAAGTGTAATAAACCGACGATAAATATACGTTCACCTTCCTTTTGTCGCAAAAACCTGGCCGGTGACATAAAAATTTCTGAACGCGAAGTAATCACAAAAATTATGTCTAACAACCGATCAAATTGTAACAAAGTGCACATGACTTGGCTTCCTTTCTTGACCATTATCGTCTATCATATTAATGTAATAATGTACATAAGTGCACAATACTAATGCCGCCGCGTGAAACCAAGTCTCGGATACCTCCGATTGTATCGATAATCGAATTAAGTCCATCCAAAATCGATACAGGCGACCGATTTGAAGCAAGTCACGGCATAGTCTGTGGATGTTCGAATATCATGTTGATGCGGTATTAACTAATCTGGTATTACGTTCAAGGTTTAAATATATTAAATGTTGAAGTAGCGAACATAATTTGGTAAAGTTTTGATAGGTCTTGGAAGTTTTCTTAATCATATTTATCTAGTATTTTGTACTAAATGGGAGATTTAAAAGAAATTTGGTAAGTTAATTGTCAATTTGTACCATTAGAATAGTTTCTGTTGAATGTAGGCTGGGATTAAACATTTTGAAGTTCACAGATACACAAAAACATGTCACTATAAAATAAATGCCGCATCAACTTTTTAATGATTTTGTTCACACCATTTACGAGTTCAAGACCCACCTTCTATGAGGTTGTCGGATTTATATCATGCTTGAGTAATTCATCATCATTGGTGATCAGAATCTAGTAGGATGATGATCACATGTCGATTGCTCACTGATATTCTGATCATGATTTATAAGCCATCCTGCGTTAATGTGTTAAAGAATTATTATATAAGATCGCATTGTTTCCTTATTCATTAACTGTGTTAATACTTTATCGTAGTATTGGTTGTGTAGAATACTATTCTGTTTATTACAAAAGTAATTATTAATGCTAAAGTCTTGTGAATAACGTATGATTTTCTATTCGATTTAAAGAATAACTTAATAAGGAGGAAATAACGAAATAAGGTGCAAGTATGACCAAAGAAACTTATACACATTTACAAAATGCGGTTTTATAAACTTCATATACCTTTGGAGTGGTATATAAGAGTTTAAAACTTGCCTTAAAGTATTGTTATAGATTTAATAAATGTACAAATGTTATTAGTACGTAAGGATTCGAATACACTTGAGTACAGAGATTAAAAACAAGCTCTTTAAGTTTAAAGTATTAAGGATTTTTCAATAAGACTTAATCCTACACTCTTATAATATGTGACCTAATGTTGATCCTTACTTTATGTAATCCAATGCAGATTTAATCATAATACAGTTGTTTCTCGAAATTGTGCGATTAGAATACTTCTTTAGCAAGGAAAAGAGATAGACATGGCTTTTACGAATACACTTTTACTTGAATGGATTATACGGTTGTTATTTTCTTTTAAACACGACCTATTAATAGTAAATCAACAAATAATTAATAATTCAATAAAACGTAAACATTAATAAGTCTATTTATATACAGATGAGGTGAGAAATTATTTTCTTCTGAAATACTCAGATCTTTATCGGAATACAATGGCACCCGACTGTCAAGGAATGATCTTATTAAATGAGTGAAGTTTACATATCCTTTAATATGAAATTTCATTGTTTAGTGTCAAAAGTCAAAATTAATAATGTCATTGTATATTATATAGATGAACCATTATGTGCTGAGATAAACCAACACGGAATATATCAGCACATAATCAATTCATAGTTTTTAACTGTGACCTTGTTCATTTACGAACCCTGTATAGCAGAGTCTAATCGAACAACTTGACGCTGGCGAAATCTATAGGGAAACGCCATTAAGCCAAAGAACTGAATTGTGCTTATTTTATATTATATAGATGTGTAGGTAGTGAAGCTATTGAAGAGAGCATGATAAATACGAACTTTTTCAAAAAAATATGAAAGAAAATCATTTCTCGCTATATCTATAGAGTCATATTTGACTTTAATAAACAAAAGCAATAATCTTTAATATTGTATATTGATAGTAAAAACGATATAAAATGATTTGTAACATGCGTAATATTTTACACAAACATAAGGCTAATCATAATGACAAGTTAAGATTCCAACAACGAAATGTCCCGATAATAGTTAATTTGATAATCCAAAAAACTGTTTATAAGAAGACAATTTAAGCCGCTTTTAATCTCCTAATCTGCTAATTTAGGCCGACTCTGTCCGTAGATTATCTGAGAAAAGATATAAAACTTTGAGGAACTACTTAAATTATAACCTGCAGTTAGTTTATTGGTGTACGGACAATATTATGGTACATATCCTAAATAATTATAAACTCTACATTGCCTAAATAATAATATACATATTTAGACAATCAGTGCTTCATTTTAAATATTCAACCATTCATAAAAATATACAGAATAATAGAAGTAATTTTTGCTAGATAGAAACGAGTTTTTCAAGTCATCGTCACCATCATATTGATGAATATGATGAAAAAGACAAACGTGATTAATTCACCGACGTGCACGTCACAAAATAAACGTTAAATAAAATATTCTGCTTGAATTAAATCGAAACTGACAATCTATTTAATTCAATTCACAAATAGACGCTGAAATTTTTACTATGGCGTCTAATAGAAGTTGATCTGAGAGGCAAGTTGTCCAGTCATTGTAAATACGAGCCTTTATTTCGAAGTTTACAACATGATAGACGTTTTAAAAGGCTACCCGTAATTCCCATTTGATGGTGAAATAACAAGCAAAAACGTACTAAAACGTTGTATAATAGTAGCTATAAAACCACATCTATTATCTAATCATAAAGTTACACGCCCGTTTCGCTACAATCGCTGAAAAAAAAAATTATCTTTTGTTTGTTAATCTACTCGAAGTTGTTTATAAATTGGTCTATCTTTTTTATTTTCAATTAAAAAACAACTTCGATCATACATAAAATTAGTTATTTAAAAAAGTTATAACAAAATAAGCAACTTTAGAGGCAAAAGTAACCGTTACCGTTGACACAGTGTGAATGGATTACTATAAGTACATTAAATTAAAAAGATATGTAAACAAAATATTTTTCTAATTAATATGTTAATGTTACCTGGCATGAATAGTTCGACAAAATAGTATTGCTAGCGAGAATGTAAAACACAACAAATAAACTAAAATTTCGACAGTTTAATACAATTATTGATTATTTAATATTAGTTCTGGTAATTGCGTAGTTGTTGTTATTTATAATTAACAGCTTATCGATATTCAGAATAATTCTTAACGAGTTAACCGGTTGCCCAAATTGCACTGATGAAACGTCGTTATTTAATTGTTGGATGAACTTTATAGTTTTAATCTATGCTACATACATTGACTTTTCTTATAAAGCTGTAAATAATCACAATGGTACCAGAATGATTAAAACATTGGACATTTCCACCGAAGTTATCATGTTTTCCCTAAAACGTATGTTCAACGATATTTTAGACGCTAATCCTTTGCTAAGAGAGATAGTTGTATCTACTAATATCTACGGAAATGTTACGGGCCATTGTCACTTCGTATGCAAACACAATGGTAAACCGTTGTTTGTTTTATAACGGCCAATGCGTTACTAAGCCGTACGCGTTTCTATTAAACGAAAGATGCGACAGCGTTGTAATCTTATAAGATAGAGTACACAATCAATGATAAAGCGTAAAAATTCGCCGACCGAAGATGACTTACGTATTCATTCCTTATCATTGTCGATTTACACGTAGACCGCTGTGAAAATAATGAAATCTAAATAATGTATTTCACGTCAATCGTTTCGTGTACCGATTGCGAACTTGTATGGGACAAATAAAGCGCAACTAAAAGGGGCCGCAGTCTGAACGCAATAAAACGTCTTCGAGCACGGGGACCTGTGCACAGCGGAGGGGAACGGTGGCCAAAGGCGTGCCCTATGTATAGAAAGCTCGGGCCGCCATTGGAGCCCCCGGGCGTCGAAAGCTGTAGGGGCGGAGCCCGCGGCGCAAGCTATAAATAGGTGCGCCCGCCTCCGCGCCCGCCAGTCCGCTCGCCGCTCGCAGTGTAAGCGCACACGCGCACAACGTTCACAAGTGTAACACAAGTGTATCCAACATGGTGAAGTTCGAAGGGGACTTCAGCATCAACGCGATTCTGATGAATCATGCGGCGCCAAAACCGCCACCATCACCAGCCACCTCATCCAATGGTGCGTCACCCTCTGAGGCTGACTTGAGTGACTCCGAGCTCGACGTGACCGGCACCGAGCCGGTTGACTGCACCAAACCCAAAGACGATGACGATAAGAAGGACAAAAAGCGAGAAACCCGCCTACAGTTACAACGCCTTAATCATGATGGCGATCCGCAACAGTCCCGAGAAGCGTCTCACATTAAACGGCATCTACGAGTACATCATGACCAACTTCCCGTACTACAGGGAGAACAGGCAAGGCTGGCAGAACTCGATCCGCCACAACCTCAGCCTAAACAAGTGTTTCGTGAAAGTGCCGCGCCATTACGACGACCCCGGCAAGGGCAACTACTGGATGCTGGACGCGTCGGCGGAGGACGTGTTCATCGGAGGGACCACCGGTAAGCTGAGGCGGCGCTCAGCGCTCAACGGCCGCTCCCGGCTCGCGTGTTTTAAGCGTCCCCTGTTCCCTGGGGCGCCGCTGCCAGGAGCGTACCCACCGGCGACCTACTCGCAATTAGTGGGTCTTTACTCCCAGTTGCTGTACCAGCGGTACGCGCCAATTCAGATGAAGACGCCTCCAGTAGCTCCAAACGCAGTGCACCCAGCATTCAGAAGCGCGAAGCGATGGGCTACGGGCTTCCGTACTCGCCCGCCTTCCCGTACGCGTCGGAGAGGTTGCCGTCGCCGTTCCTCGGCCAGTCACCGCTGCTTCAGAACTCGTCCATGGCCCAGACCTCCCTGCTGACGCCCTCACCACCGATGGTCGCGCATTCACCACCGACTTCCGGCGCCTCCAGCCCCGACCTGTCACCATCGCACCACCCCCTTACGCCGCACATCTACAAGCCGGTCACGGTTTTAACGCGGCAGTGAAAACGTTTACCATAGAAGCTAATATGAGCAAAGACATTTGGACAATTCTATCTGTGATTTAGTTTTAGTGTACGAACACGAATCCAGTGGAGCATTCCGACGGAGGTAATCTCGGTAGTGTTATGTAGAGCACTAGGTGTTGCAATATTAATCATTTCGTTGTCCTATCACCATTCCGCGTATTGTTCGTTTCTGTATATTGTAAATTCTAATGTAAATAACTCCAAAGCGTATATTTATTGACTTATCTAGGTTAAGCACGAAAGAGATGTAATGAATAAAAGAAATATTGATAGAAATTTAAACATTTTTTTCATTGACCTTCCTTAAGAAAGAAACATTGGAATTTTTAAGCCCTTTGGTAAACAAGAGTATTTGAGTATTTATTTTCCGAGTATTATAAAGATAAATAAGACTGTTGTCACCACAACTGATAAGACTACTTCTGTACACAAACAAAGGTACACAAACAGACTGATATTCAGATATGAAATTACTTTAAAATATTTACCCTAAAATGTTTTTCCTTCCGCAATAAATTCGCATGTGACTTTTGCGACATCAATTTAGGCCTAAACATTACACGCACGCATAAAAAACCTGTCCAATATTATTTATCTCAGCCTTTTTAATTTAATATAAATATATATGTGTTTTTATGGAATAATATAAACACAATGACCATTTACTATTTCATTTCTAAAGTTATACTAAGCATTAAAAAATATAAAATCCTGGCATCATTATATCCTAAATAGATAGTTGTTGTATAAGGTGCAAGTGAACGCAAAATATTTAAGAAGATTACAGAGGGATTAATTTTAGGCGCATTTTATCTGCAGTCGTTTCCTCAAATTCTTAATTTCTACCTAGTAATCGGGTACTTTATCACATTTGAGAATATTTCTTTTAATTTATAATTAATATACTATATATGATGCAATTAAAAAAAAAACCAAGTTTAATAATTAACTCTGCAAGTAGAATCGTCAAAACAAGTGTACATTTTAATGAGCCTTTAAAATTTCTTATTATTTAATTTTTGGGATAGAGTAAAACGAATAAGTTCGTTAGCCTTTTTTTATTAACAATGGTTAAAAAACGCCATCGTTAATTGTCGCTAATTAACTCAATTACTTTGGTTCGAAACAAACATAAAAGATCAGAATTGTTCGTTTAATTTCAACAATTTAAACAACTTCATTTGATGTGCACTTATCTACGACAACGGAATATTAGAAATAATCTATTATTATAGTTTCATGACAGCATTCTTTTCTACTGGTATAACTCTAAAAGTGTTATACTCTCGTTTATCCAGCAAATACGCTGGCTACGGTGCCTTCAAACCGGAACACGATAGCGTTTTCACACTACCTAGCAAAGCGGAGTACCAACAACCTCTAGAGATTTCGTTAGACAAGATAAAACAGTTTTTGTTTGTTATTTAATCGTGTAATAACACTACTTACGTCACACAGAAGTATCTGTACAATACTGCAGTGTAGACATAGCCACAATAGTCGTATTGACCTAGTCGGTCGCTAGTAACAGGAAACTTAAAGCCTCATAACACTAATACACCACCTTTTACAAGAAAGAATATTCCGTTTCTATACCAATCGCAGATTTAGTTTAAAATTGACACTAAATCTTTAAGTTATTTCTTAGAATAATTTTTTTATGATAATAATTATTTGATGCCATTATATTTCTTTGACCATTTGAATTTTTTTTTTGATTATTTAAGAAGTTTGATTTTATTTAGTTACGAGTCGAAGTTTAAAGTACAAAATAGCGTTAATGACATTGGATTACAGCAAAATCAATAAAACTATTACAAATTTGAATAAAAATATGTATGATTCTGAAAAAATGATAACACCTTAATGGTGTTAGACCCTATTTTCTATATATTACATTTTCCGAAAAATGTCAAAGAATATATTGAAATTGAAAGGTTTTACATAAAAAAAATATTTGAAAGAGTGATAACAAGGTGTATTAATTACATTTAGTGTATTTACACAGCTTTTTAATTAATTTAGACTATTAAAGTTTTATTTTCATTAACGTAAGTGCCGTTGATGGAGTTGACGGTCCAAATAACCAAAAAAACTTGTTGCCTGTTTATCCGCTTGTTTTAATTGATTTCTTCTGTCTTTAGTCCTTTTCTCAATCGAGTGTAAAGAGTAAATTATTATATTTAATTACAGTTTTGATACCTTTGCGAAGTAAGTTCATAGGTTCTGTATGGTTTTCTAGATAAAACTTTGCTAATAATTAAAGGCTGTCTACTTTTGTGAGCTCGAAGGATTTAAAAAGACACATTCATTAAATGCTTCTAGCACTTTTACGTAATAATTTTACATAGTTTCGACAAGTAAACATAACTGAACAATACTTCAGGGTTTTGTATATTGCGTTTTAATTACGTGTGTAAATAGAGTCTGTAATAATGAATTAGCGTTGTGATGCAACTGAAGTTTAAAGTGATTTTTACAAATATTATTTTTTTCTCTTTCTTGGATAAACTCTTCTCTTCTCTTATTTGGATAAACAATCAATGACACAGCATAATAAAAGATACAGTGTATTATTTGACAATAGTGTTGATCAATGTGTCATCGGCACCGTTTACCACATATTACATAATAATATTTTAAAATTAAAACTAGAAAAATTGAGAGGCTAAGTTGGCTACAGTTTTCTAATATTTTTAAAATCTCCTTTTTGAATTTTTTAGAGTTCATACTAAAAATATAAACATAATTAAAATTTGAATTGTAGCAGTATAACAGTTCATACATTATTTACCTTTTCGCTTGTAATAAAAAACTCTATCAAAATGAAATAGGTAATGTTAAATAAGCCATTTGTTTCACATAATCTATTTTATCCTTAGTTATATCATATATAACTTCAAACAAGCTTTGAACCAGAAACCGAAACCATTATAACATAGAAAATCGGCTAGTATAAAATAGAAATGTACGTACAACTTATTGAATTAACCAAAATCAAGTTTTACTAATCACATTACGGCCATGCATTTAAATTTAAAGTTCTTACCGAGAACTTCCTATCTAACGTTTATTAAACTCCTAATCAGTGACGATTCTCGATTCCCAACAGGTGAACTTATCAAAACTATCGCTTCCAAGCAAACGAATAAACAAATACCATTCAAGTAGTTAAAATTTAACCGTATATCTAGTTTATGTTTAACTATAGCGTTTGATAATAGTTTACGACAACGGCCGCTTTATTCGCAGTAAATTTTAAACGAATCGTTTCTTATAAACGGAACACGGTAAGCCTTTTAAAGTTATCAGTACCGCGGTTCAATACACCTGTTCATTTCTCGTGTGGTTCAACGCTATACTCTCATCAAGATAAAAGTTTAAGGGAGAAGGGCGGGCAGGGGTACATAATGTATGTAAAAGTTCTTAATTACTGACCAAACAGGAGGATAGCTTTTTTTAATAACTCATTGTATTTTCATTATTATGGGTTTGGCTGACTGAACATCATTTTTACCTCCTTGAAGTTATTTAGAAACATTTTTTGAACAGAGTTAAAACTAGAACTCGGGTATGAGGTTCTTATACTTATTAAATTTGTCTGCTATACGTTTTTAAATTTTAGTCACTGTTATTTTAGCTAATAATATATTTAATAAAAATTATTTTTGTAAACATTTTTGTATTGCTAAAGCAGGCAGACGACCACTACCACCCGATGGTAAGTGGTCACCGAATCCAGTGGACATGGGCAGTGCCAGGGGTACCACTAGAGCACGGACTACCGTAAGACATAGAGCTGCTAGGCGCCCTTCAAACCGGAATACAGTAGTATTTATTACTGTAAATAACATTGGTTAATAGGAATGTTTCTTTGTCTTCCAAACCATTCCAATTTTGACTATAGGACATAACTATTGCGATTACCGTATGAATGCTCTCTTCTATTTATTGGTGGATAAAAAGTGTACATGAACTAATAAAAATTAAATTACTTTTATCCCTAATATGATTGTTAAAAAACATTAGCTAAAGTATTATAATCTTAATTCACTGATGATTGATAAGAAATGTAAAATATGCACAACTGATAATAACTGTAGATAACGCTTTTACGATACGTCACGAGTTGTTAGATTGATGGATTTATTAAAACTGAAACAAAAATATTGATTATATTGATGCTATTTATCAATAACTTAATTAGTTACACCTTGACTAGATAGTATTACGTTATGCCCTAGAGATTGAAGACTTTTATGGCAAGCTTTTCCTCTTTTTATTTTAATTGTAACTGTCAGATTCGAATGTTAGTTACTTCAATAATGTTCTTTTATACTTTATGAAGTATTATTATATTTAAATAATATTCATGTAACCTTAGCCAAAACCATTCGGCACATTATAAGCATTGTCTTCCAGCTTCATTTAGGAGATAACAATATGCATTTTATGATCTGAATATGACAGGTCCCTTATTTATGAGAGATCGTCTGAGGTAGTACCACTGTAGTGCCTATATCTTTCGCAAATCAGTACTGTGTGAACGATAGTCTTCTGGTTTGAAGGGCATAATCATACATCCAATATTTCAACGTCCTTCACGCTTAAATAAAAAACAATCTTTTAATTTTTGACTGAATTTAAGCTTAAATTAACATCTTAATTCGTTTGGCTTGTATATAAGCTTGAAGTCCCATCTGGTTATAATTTAGTTATAATCTATTCGCGGTCCGTTGAATTATTCATAACGACGTACATCAATAATTGTAAACGCTAACGTTGTGAATCAATACGCTAATAATCACGACTATTACAAGGCTTCGGATGGATGAGGGAAGACGGTGGACCGCTACTTCATTACAAAAACCACACAAACTGTTTTTAATTCAACACTTTTGACAAACGCTACGTGTTAAAATTCACCATGTCCAAGTACGCGTGGTCCAAGTGGCAGGAGGAGCGATTTGGAAGTTAATATTGGTAATATATTTTCAACTTCGTAACTTTACAACTTTGACACGCGTACATGTACATATATAATAAGTTAGGTACATTCAAAAAGCTTAAAATCTAATTTAATACATTTGTTTTTGCATTCAATGCGAGGACTTTGGTCAAATAATAAGCAAGTGTAGTATTAAACGTATCAGTTAAAGTCATTATCAATAGTTTTGAATTTTTTATAATAGATAAACACTATATAGCTGTAAGCAATCTAATGTAAACTAGACATAAACCTAAGTCTGTGCACCGATATTCATAAAACGGGCAATTAAAAATTTAAAAAACTTTCCTCCCTTTTAATTTCTTTTAAAAGAGTAGACTCACACGGCAAAGTATTAACCCGACATTATACGTAAGAGAGTAGTAAATCACATAGATTACATTACGTCATAAAAACTTTAACAGTTGTCCTAACTTGAGAACGCTCTTAAGTGAGCCTTATCAAAACTTAATGTCTCGTGCTTTATTCCCTTCTAATTGTTTATCATCGAAAGTTTCTTAATTTACATCGCTGGACGAGGCAATAAACGTTAAATCCAACAGTAATTTACGATTTCCTCGTTCCAATCCTATTTAATTACAAAAACTCAACTAAAGTTAGTATTCCCAACCCTTTAAAAACTCTATATATACTATTAAGTTATATACTCGCTTATATACACCCTACTATCTTAAACTAGAAATAATATTATATTACTTTCTATGCTACAAGAAAATTTTAGGTCTTGTTTCATTATTTCCATAACATTTACTCAGTAAGGTATTTAAAATTTTTGCTCGCTTTCTACGAACGCTTCAAATCGCCTGTGACTTTGCCCACCGCTCGAAAATCAGCAGCGACAGACAAACAAACGGACAATCAGCCACGGCTGTCAGTGCGCAAACTATCATTTATCATCCATCATCAGGGAGACACTACCAGCATCAGAACTTCCACGAAAGTGCACCTTCAGGGAAGAAAAAATATTTGAATGTAACATAAAGTTTGAGTACTCCATTACAATCGAGATCAGTCAATTTGAACAGAGTCTTTGACGTGTGCCTACTGTGTTTGAGATAAAAAAAATGCGAATGAATAAAATAGTTTAACTTATCCGTTTAATAAAATCAGACTTATCTAATTAATTAATCTATATTAAAAACGGAGTTTAATTGGAAGGTCCGTATGCTTCGTACTGACTTTCCTGTTAAATTATGCTCAAAGTATCAGACGGCAAATTAGAATAATCTTTATTGAAGCATTATGTGGTTTGTAGCACTTACGCTTTGAGGATCACTTAAATTTTTACATTCATCGTCAATTATTGCGATGATTATATGTACAAATTCATCTCGATGGACATACATTTATGCATGTTCAAAAAAAAACCCTTAGAATTGGATTGATAAATTGTAAATAAATTTAATTGTATTTTGATCAGGCGTCAAGTGGTGTATTTTTTTATTTAAGTAATTGTAACAATTCAATAAAATTAAAATTATTAATAATTTTAATTTTATTGAATTGTATCAACTGAACAGTCGGCCTCAAAGACAAAGGTGTCCTCGACTCCACGGACATCAACAACACAGTCTACCGTGAGACATAGGTTGTAGATTCGCTTACCAGTAAACCCTGGATACAGTGCCTTAACCGGAACAGATAGTTTCTCCTCTACGAAATAGGCCGCGTGATACGCCATAGCAGCCTCATGCTAAATTGACCTACCATCTTCAGAAATTATATTACCAAAAAAATAGTTAATGTTTCATGTAATTACGTATGCGATATTGCAGATGATTTTATTCAGAATTTCCAAACGCCACAGTGTCGCTTCGTAATCGAAATTAAATTGACTGATTGAATATTGTAAATGCGCTATTAAATACGTGTTATGGACCTACGTCACGAGTTGGGTCGGGAGTCTTTTCCCACTGTTGCGCGTCTTCTTTATCTATTCTTAATACTTTATTTAATTCCTAACAGACTTCTGTACTTTCAATGGTGTTGTTCATCATTTTAAATGATTCCAACTGTATAAAAAATATGATTCGTTTCACTGAATACTATTCGATTTTTGCTTATAAAAGTAATGATTAGACACACATGCTGTAAAATATATCAAATGACGTTTGACCATATAAAAACCCTCCTTTCTTGTAGGGAAAACTATTTATTCATCATTAATCATACTACATCTTTCATGACAAGTTGAACGAATGTCTTATACTGAATTCCTTAGCCTTTATAGTGGACACTAGGAGAATGATACTTCCCCAGGGACCTCGCGTGCGGTCCAGGAACCATGAAGGAATTCAAAGGTTACTCCCAAGTAGTCGATGTTAGAAATCAACACACTGCCAGTAAGAATAATTAATGATGTTAACATTACATTACTTATACATTTGAGGCTTTAAGTAGATGTGAATGTATTATATTTTAATGTAGTGATCCTAATTAAAGATGAAAAATAGGACAACTATCCAGTTCAACACTTTTTCAAGGCTTTTAGCACTAAAAACATAGTAATTTAAGTTATATAGAATATTCTTTATTAATAATAATCAGGGTTTTGAGGCTCCGATCAATATTATGACAAAAATGAAAAGTTTTCTAATAATGTGCGCTTGCGTTGTTGTGTTTTTGAAGAACATATTAACCTTGTAAGATCTGAATTAAATGTAAACATTGTAAATGGTACTTGCAGCAAAACGAAAGGGGCTAAGATAAATGAAAAATGTATTAATAATTTTTACCAAGATTACAATTTGTTATCAGAATTTCGTGACATAAATTCCCAAGCCTATTTATCTATACAAATTATTAAAATTGGAATGTTTGTTTGTTTGTGATATAACAAAGCAACATTTTAAAAATTTTTGGTCTTAGTTGTCCCGGCTAAAATCCCTGGAATGACTGCTCCGATTTTGACGGGACTTTCACAGAAAGCTAGCTAATGTAACTGGAAGTAACTAAGGCTAATTTTTTCCTCAAAAACGAGCGAAATATTACTTTATATCACTACGCGGACGTAATCGCGTGCAAAAATAGCCAGTAATAATTGCAAACATTTTCAACGCAGAAACAGCACATTCAATATAAAGGTTGTGTTATAATATCTAGAAGTACTTACTTTGCAAAGCCCGAACATCATTGCGTAAACAAGTGTAAAACCTAGTACTTCACTAGAAAATCTTTATTTTATCGTCTTATCAAATGTTTAAAAAATTCCCTTGGTTAATTAAATACAACGAACCTGTTAGTAAACTATGTGGTTTAACTAATGGATTTATTACGAGTTTATGTGTTTACCTAAATAAACCATTAAATACGGTGATTTAAGACAGATAGTTAAAAGGTATTATTATGTTCGATTAGGCATTTTTAAATCAAAAATTTTTAAAAACTAGCTATTGCGTGCGACTTTGTCTGCGTGATTATATAAAAAATTATAGTTCCGTTACGTTTTTTATAAGAAATATGTAGTTTAACTTACTGTCAGTCACATTAGCCGTTTTTCAGTGAAAGTCCCATCAAAAACAGACTAGCCGTTCCAGGGATTATCCAGGACAAACAGACACTCCAATTGTATTTATTTCTTTAGATTACTTTAGGATGTCATTCCAACAAACATACTTGATGACTGTAGACAAACATGTATGGTTTTAGTAAATCGCAAAGTTTAACCTTTTAGGCCAACTTTTGGGTTTTTTATTGACCACTCGGCAGACTAGCAATCGTGCCACTTGATGGGAATGGATGGGAAGTGGTCACCGACGCCCATGGACACATACATGGCAATACCAATAGTATCACCAACGCGCATCGTACCGTGAGAGTTTACCCAGTATATACGCTGGCTACGATTCCCTTCAAACCGTAGTGTTTTACACTCAGATGCCTAGATGGTCCCCTGTAAAAGGGACTACTAGTTTTCATTCGGAAAACCCACAATTAAAGGGGGAGCCCGCACCCCCAGTTTACGGATTTTCGTGAATTTATTAGCTATGGTAATCCCATAAGGAACATTTGTCTCCACAATGATGATGGGGTTGCAAAACTATTTGGCGTTAAATGACTGTACCATGCGCGATATCCAGAAATTATTATACTTCACAAAATAATAAAAAGGTTAAAATTAAAAGAGCACGTGTATGGGATAGCAAATAAAACAAGCATGTTTTGGAACAATGCTATTATACTTGCATGTCTTTATAACATATACATTTTATTTTTTACGTACATTGTATTTAACAGCTGTCAAGTGTTTTGAATATTAGTAGGCTAAATTGTCATTCTCCAAGACTTTGTAAATTTAACGGCTGAAAGATTATGTTTCATTTATTTAGAATAATAATATTAGACGAATAAAACAAAACATTATGTAGTCCCATTCTGAACAAAACTTGTACTATGAAATCACGATGATTTATAAATACATAGACTTATTTTTCTTTTCTAAATAAATACATTTATAGATACAAGCACCCAGACACGAGATAAACACTGAGTCCATCACACAACAGTTTTCCCGTGGCAGGAATCCAACCCACACCCTCTGGCATAAAAGTCAGCGCCTCTAACAACCATGCGGTTCGTCGTCAAATTAAATTAAAATAATTTTTCTGTTGTTTACTTTATGCCATGCTAAGTTAAACGGTAAAGACTTGTAAGATATTTTTGGATTTATACTTCTTTTGACGCGTTAGCGAAAAGTTATTAGAGATTACGATGCGCGCGCACACTGTCACGAAAAAGCGACATCCTGAAGTTAGCTAAAGTCACCATTTTAGTTTTATGTTTGTGATATTAAAACTTTTTCTGCAGACGTAGACTGAGTCAGAATATATAATAAATAACAGATCTTTGAGTTCTTGTTCGTTAGAGAAGTATAACTTCTATTGCGTGTACATAAGTACACACATACTTTTTTATTTTTCTTACCACACATTTTCCACTTTGTGACTTAATGATGTAACAAAAGTCTGAATACGTTTCTTTTATTTGGAACTGGATGACTCGTGTTCACTGATCTATGACTGTTCCCTAATTTGACGTCTTAATTGATTCTAGATCACAGGCGATCAAAAATCAATTAATAATGTGCCATTGGCCAGGCGTACGTGACAACTGCCACGGCATCACGGAAATCAATCAAAACAAACAATTTGTTACATAGAAATAATAATTAAAAGGCGATTAAGACGATCTGTTGGCTAACAGTGGTCCCGTAAACGAGGTTCCCAATTAATTGGAGGTAACACGTCATTATTTAGGGCGTTAAGGTATTACGCGTCGAATTGGTTAACTATATTTTAATGAAATTAACATTAATAACTGCCACCGTTGTCTAGCGGTATTGGCCCGGCTTGCTAAACCGGAGGTGGTGGGTTCGAATCCCTTGAATTTGGAATCATGCAATTGAAAACTTAGATGATTCTTGCATCAGATGAGCATGTAATAAGTCGGTTCATCCACCAACCCGCATTGGACCAGCGTGGTGGGATATGGTCCAAAAACCTCCTAACGTAGAAGACGTTCATTAGGAGAGGTCTATGTCCAGCAGTGTGCTAATACAGGCTAATGATGATGAGTCCTGTTATTGGAACACGTTATTTTCAATTGTTCCTATTTTTAGCGGGTACGTAAGGATTAAATGTAAAGGTTATGAATATTATTTTATATAGTGGTAATTATCATGTTATTAAAAAACCTTTTAGTCGTCTCAGTTTGGCAAAATTTGAGACCTCAGATCCCAAGAAAGATAATGAATAAACAGACTTTTAAGATTTAAAAATTACATAAATACAATTCAGAGCTTTATGTTATTTATTAATGAATTTTCATACAGTATTTAAAATGAGGGTTAATTAAGATTCAAAAGGATGGGGAAATTATTAGAATTAGGGATGTTAAGCATATTTTATTATAGTACCAATGATAAAACATCAACCATCACTGATTTACGTTTTTATTTAACATTTTGCTAAATATACATACTTCAAATGCCTACGTAAAACTCTAGGCGAATCATTCATACACGGATGAGGTCCAAGTCCTAACTCGGACCGTCCATAACAAAGCAGTATCCTAGTTAAGGAACAAGCGTGTTCCTGTTATTTATCTATTGTCACGCAATCCGTGGAGCAGCGAGCGCCGCGTCACGCCACGTCATGACGTGACACGGACACGGGACGCGTGACACGTGACAGGTCGTGACACGATATGACACGGCTGCTTGTAAGTCAATCGCGGTGTGCCCCCGCCCCCACCTCTGCCTCCGAGCATTGTTGTCACATTCCATAATACAGCTAGCGTGGGCTTCTCAAACCCACAAAATACACAAGAACCTATTCTATACTTTATCTTATATAGACACCAAATATATGTCAACAAAATAGTTATTAACAACGAAAGCGTTTCGCATGTATAGGTTTTGTTATTACCACACTTAATTTATGTCATTATATTTTTTCTTTTACCATTAGTCATATTTTGTTGCTGTAGCTACTATGTTTACATTGATTTAAAATTTTATTTGTCTAAAATATTGTTCTTTAGATTTGTGGGAATAAGTTAAAGATATTTCTAGGTTGAAAGCATAAATTCGTACATCCTTGTACAGGCAAATGAAGACAATTGAAAGCAATGTCAAGATGGATTGTTAAAATCACGTAAAGTCAATTGTGCGAATTGTGACTTTAGAGCTACGCTATAAACATATGTACATTTATTGTAATGGGCTGTAAAACTCCCTATCTGTGTTTAATACAGACATATTAAGAAAAACTTATTAAAAATCGCCTGTATTAGTAAATAACCACAATAGAACCATATAAACGTTAACACGTAAACTTTGAGCACCGCTCGCACGGCTAGATAGAAGGATGCGGCGCAGGAGTGCCAGCCAACAATTGCGGCTCAAGTGAACACATCCTCATCACCATAATGGTTTGCTTGAGAACCGCGTCTTCTCGGCGGACGGCCCTCGCTTCCTAACACGCTACCTCGTAACGTACATCCTTCTGCGGCTGACGAAACGCTGACGGATCTTAACCGACTTAACTACAGATCATTTAACATTGTCATCGTTTAAAAGTAAGATGTAAAAGATCGGGTTCGTAAAACACTTGCAATCATTCGAATCTTAAGGCTTATAAATCCGTAGCCTAGAGGTGTGAAGAGCGTGTGCTTCAGAAACCGGAGATTGTGGGTTGGAATCCTGCAGGGATTCAACCAATTTTAATTGTTGTTTCATAGTTTGTTATGGATATTTGGGCTGCTCACCCAATTGTCTGAAAAGTATGATGATCCATGCGTCGGATGTAATGTAAAAAGTCGGTCCTGTGCCTTACTCTCTCCGATCGTGTCGGTTCTCAGTCCCATCGGGCTTTGAGACTATAAAGGAACAGGGAGTGCGCCTGTGTTTGCGCGTACACTTGTGCACTATAATATCTCCTGCGTAGTTGGCAGAGCGCTAATATAGATCGGCCGCCGCAACGTAATACACTGGAGAACATTATTATGAATTACACTGAAGAATCGGTTTTTTTAAGTTTATTAAAAAATAACAATTCAATTATCCTTCGTTACATGGTCGTTTAAACATGTAGCCCATGGTGACTACATGTTTTTAACTCTAACGATTCTAGCTTAATAGTTACAGATTATAACCAAAACTATTAAACCCTAAAATAATGTAAACTGTATTTTATGTTTCAAATTATGTTTGTTACACAGAACTATCCTAAAATAAAGGAAATGTAGACTACACAGCTTGACCCATATAAAGTTTACATCTTTAAATATATCAGAGGCTCAGAAAACTATCAATAAACAAAGCATTAAAAATGAATTTGCACGAAGTAACGTTTTGTCACTTAATTGGTTTAAACTTAACCCATTTATCACTTTTTAAAGATCCGACATACGTATGTAATTAAAATGGCTGCTCTATCTGAATAAGCCAGAGATACAACCGCTTAAGGGCAATTAATATGAAACTTTATGATAATATACAGGCACCTGTGCGGGGAAATTGTCAATTACTTAATTCAATCCACACTTATCATTATATATGTATACATAAGATGGTATAATATTCCAATTGCTCATATATACGACTTGTTGCACTTGTATTAAATAATTACGAAAAGTTTATAAACATTTATGTATAATTACATGTCTAAATATGATGGTTAGGCGCTTTAACTAGTTTTTGAAACCAGTACAATGACGTTTTTATCCATACTACGTGGAAGAAGTTATTTAAATTTCTAAATTAATATTTATAATATCTGATATCATTTGATAGATATCAAAATATTGTGGTGGTTTGTTTAACCGGCACCATAACGGTTTTATCCTTCTCCTAGAACTCCTTAGAACATTAAACCACTGACAAAGTAGTAGAAGTAATTTTAAATTCATAAATAATAATAAACAAATATCTATAGCGTAATTTGAACTTATGTTAAGACAATAAACTTATTATTAAGGACTTATTTAGTGTAGGGTTCGAGCAATCGTGATAATTAATATTCACAAAATTGTTATATTATATTACTTTAGTTCCAAAGATTACAAGCAAGTTAGTGTGATGACTAAAAACTTGATGATAGTAAAATTTCCTTCCATAACAATTACGATAATTTGAAAAAAATGCACATCGAAACCTGTGAAATAGCCATCGGGCGCAAACGAGTTATTCAATCTAGAATCGAGTCGTTTGTAGTGTCAAGTATTTCTATGCAATCAATTTGTACTGCGGGCCTGAATCAACGCGTGCTTGTTTGCTTGTTGGCTCCACGGATCGCACGTTCAAGAACAATAAGACGATTAGGTGTCACTTTGTCGGTCTGTCGAGTGTACAGACGTAGGTTAATGTAAAATAGTAAAAACGGTCAACTTTCTCTGAAATCACATGACTTACGACCTCAAATCTTTCGGATTTAATTCGTTATATCCATTCACAGTAGCCTATGGTGGCAATCATAAGCCTAAATCATCGTTAGTCTCGTTCCTTTATACGAAATATTTAATCTGTGATGCGACTTTCTTTCAGAGGCGTCTTATTCCAAAGAGGGGGTAACGTGATTGACAACCAATAAGCAAGTGTAACACTTCTATCTACTAATATTTTAAAGAGGAAAGATTTGTATTTTTGTTTTATTAATATAGTAGCTGTTAACCGCGGCATCGTCCGCGTATAACAGGATCAATGTCCACGAGGTGTATTCAGATATATTGTATAGGACCGTCTGGTGTGTGACCGAGTGGTACCACTCCGGTGCCTATTTCTGCCGCAAAGCAGTAGTGTGAAAACACTGCTGGGTTTAAAGGGCACCTTAGCCATCGTATTTACTGGATAAACGAGACTTAACACCTTATGTCTCACGGTAGGCAGCGCGTTAGTGATACCACTGGTATTGCCGATTTCTATGGGCGTCGGTGACCACTTCCTATCAGGTGGCCCTACTGCTCGCCCGCCTGCGTAGGCTTTAAAAAAACTCAGAGTTCATCATCATCATCATCAGCCTGTGTAAGTCCACTGCTGGACATAGCCTCACTTAGCGCACGCCTTCTCCATTAGGGGTTTTTCGAATCGTATCCCACCATGCTAGTCCAGCGCGAGTTGGTGGTGGGTGGACCGACTTTTTAATTTGATTAACTCAAAAACTACTTTGCCGATTTAAAATATTCATAATTTAAGTTACATACGCTACTTTTCACCCCAGGAAAATCCATTTCAAAAATACGTAAGTTACACGGGCAGAGACGTCTGCGTGTATTGAATAACAATGATTGAGCTTGATTATATACGTAAGAAGAAGTAATGTTGTTTTGTTTTACTTCTAAGCATTATTTTTGTCAAGTATATCTATAATTTAAGGCACCAGGTGACGATTAACGGCAGCCCTGGTCGGAATGTACGCGGGGTCACGGCGGAGCACGCGTCTCTCAATCTAATTACCGCTCCCGCGCCACCATGCTCCTGATTAGCTTCAAGTGATGCACAATTTATACCATAGTATCGATAAAACTAATGTTTATTAACTTCCAAATTAAAAGTACAGCATATTTTGATTGGCCACGTTCATCGATAAACTTAAAGCCTAGTCAATGATAATAGTATACAATTATAAAATTAATAGTGGTTATGAGATAGTCGATTTTACGGGCTAAATATAAGTGCTGACTCTGTACTGCAAAAAAAACTGAGAAGTCCGTTCATCAAACGTGATGAACAAATATCAAGTAATATAGTATGTAATTAATCATTTTTAGGGGACACGAGAGGCTATATACTTCATACTATTTTCTTCTCCAGAGAATACCTTTCCTCAGTAGGAGCTTTCATTGACAGACTGTGACTCTATAAATGTCAAGATATTAGCTTAACTCCTACAAACTACAACCTATCAACTGACTAACTAAAAATTTTGAGAATATGGTTATAAAAAAATAAAGGTTAAACCGATATATCGACATGAGTGGTACACCACTAGCCTCCTGATTGAGCTTTGCGTTTAACAAGACTTCCTACTTAGCGTTGCCAACGATAACTTCTTCGTTTGTAATCATATTCTGTCATTTTGTAACTGCTTTCCTTGTGCCACGTTACGTTTTATTATTGCGCCTGCCGAGTTTATTACGTTTTGCTATTAAACAAATAAGTATCAACCTAAAGTATTGTATGTTATAATTTAGCTCTCCGTTGAATACTTAATTACCTGTAATATTTTTTTTCTTTCTCCTGGTCATTTTCCTGAGTCGCTTCTCTCTAATTCATCTTGAATTGCCAAAATGTTACCATCAAATTGCTACTGATCCAGAAGCATAATAAAAGGAAAACAGTAGTTGTCCATGTTTTACATAATGATGGACTTACATCCTTGTATTAATATATATTGATTTAGGTACTAGAAATAAACTTACATTCCTGTAAAAACGAAATTAATCTATCTTTGTATTCAATATGGTGGACACAATCGTCATCTCGGCCTCCATAGGCGGACAGAATAGGTGCATCACTATGCTCGTACATAAATGCATTTGTTACGTGACAAATTGTGCTCCGTCGAGTACACAAACAAAGGCCATTCAGTCAACTCGTGTGTTGTACTACAATGACCCGGCCCTGCCCAATCGCCACATTAGCACCGGCATCCGATAACATAATGTTCCGACACCGTAGGAAATGAAAAGGGAACGGGAAAAAAGAGCGAAAGAAATCCACTAAAAAGAGGTCCCATACTCATCTCGCATCTGACAAATTTCGGACAACAAAGCGCTGAATGATATAAGGGTTAAACGGGACGAAGATTGCTATGAAACGAAAATACCTCGAAAATATTTTATAAAGCAAAGATTATTCAAAAAATGCCTTTATACCGGACGGAATAAGGTGTACGTGACGTTTTTTAATACTTGTATGAAGGAAAAGATAATGTTGTACGTATGGAAAGGGCTATAGAAAGGCGGCGCGTTTGATGTAGTGTCGGATGTCTCAATCGGTGAGGCTTTGCCGCGCACCGACCCCCTCCCACGCGGGCCCGAGCCTCGTATCGGATTCAGGCGATAATTGTAAGATTTATCGTTCTCTTTAAGGAGGTTAGCGCGCGGATTGGTAATTGCCGTTTAATGTTTACATAAAACCCTTTTTTAATTAAATTTGCAATCCAATGTATGTAAAGTAAATATTCTTAATTTGAGCGGGAAAAATATGATCAAGGAAATATATGCGTTCGGTCAGTCTTTACATTTGAAAGGCTATATATATATTTAGAAAAAGAGTTATTTCAAAATACTTACTCGAAAGAATGACTTTTAAGATATTTTCTCTAATTCCTCTTACATATTCTAACCTTGAAACGGAACGTTAAAATGTTTATTGTACGTAAACTTTCAAATTAAAACTCCAACGAATTATGTAGAGTTATATTCTTTTGTAGTAACTACACGGGTTAATAGTTCGATAAATCAAGGGCAGAGCGTTGAAAGGGTTAATGTGGCGAGGACAGCGAATGGCCTCTACCCCGTTGCTTGTTACAATCTGAAATAAACTCTGTTATGTATACTTAAAGACGATATTTAATTGAAGGGGCTCGTGTATAGCATTCCTGTTCAAATTATTGATTCGATTGTCTTCATAATACCGCTTTTAATGTCATCTTTCACGTGTTTCCGACGAGAGCTAGTGTTAAGGTGCGTATAGACAACCAAACCTGTAATATATCCAAAATAAATCCAGACTTCGTCAGATTTACGTCAACTACATTAAAAGCTTGTTCAGCTAGTCTATAAGCACCTTACTTTTGACAATTGCATGATCTTCCTTAAGATAGACATGTCAAGTTGGAAAATATTTAAAACTAGAATCTTCTCCTCTTGGTGGAACCGTTGTAACCTAAAAGAGGAAGAAAAAGAATCTTCTCCGAACATGCGTTAACTATACATCGCTCGCTCGTCTTGTGTATAAGCACCTTTAGAAAAGTTTTTCTGACCAATTAATAATCGTCTGTAGCGTCAGTGTCAATGAACACATTCAATAATTTCCAAGCAATTATTGTGTTAATTTAATAACGTAATTTAATCAAACGTTTCTAAGCGGTTATGACACAGTTGCTTTTTGGATGGGCTTACCATTATAGAGGAAGGAGGCAGGTGTAGTTAATTTCGTTTTTAAGAAAAATTTATATAGAAAGCTATCTTCACAAATAATTAATTGTTAATATTGTAAAACATAACAAAATAAGTTTAAGAATTATGCTAACTATATAATAACTTCAATAATTATGCTAACTATATATTTTTATTTTGTTTGAAAACATATAACTCTCATAGTACATCTGCTTAATTTACTTAAGCTCAAGTGGCTTTGATTTGGAAACTTGCATAGAATATATAAGCTGGCATTGAGTGCTTTAAGCAGTGTTTACTACATATTAACTTTATTATAAAATGAAATAGATTCTATTCCATTGAACGGTCGTAGTATAGTTTGAGTATTGTTTCAATTCCCATCGTTAGGATGAATAGTATTTATTCTCAATTGTTATAGAAAAATCGGTTAGTTGCCAATACTCTAGTAGATGCAAATTTGCGGTCTATGTGTATGGCTCTTTTGTTGTTCTTATGCATACATATGTTACTTAGGAAACCGTCTGTTATAAATAGCTGGCATGAGAAAATTATGAAATAATCACTTTATTACTGCCAAACAGTGGTGTAAATACCGCTGTGTTCTGGTCCAAAGGGCACCCTAGACTGTGTAAATTCTAAGTAAATAAGACGTTATGTCCCATTTTAAATTGTGATAATCTTCTAGACGTTCTGTTCTTTTCGCAATTACATAGAAAAAAAAAACATTATAACTGTATAAGAAAATTAATTAAAATTATTTCAACGTTGGTAAGTTTAACATTCTTCTATTCGGAATTAATAAAGGCGTCTGTATTCAAATGAGTGATACTTTTATTACTTTTTGAACTTTTATATTGATTGATATTTAAGAGGTTTTATTGAGTTGGGCAATAAACTATTCCCTGTTAGTACAAAACCGAAGAAAGGGCGTAATTGGGTAAACCATGTAACCATTTGGCGCCCTCATTGACGAAAGACGTCAGTCTCCGCGCAACAATTAACTAACAACGACTTACATAACACGCGACTTCATTTCTATGTGTCACACTGTTAACATAATTTCCATCTTTTCTTTAGCTCAGCTATAGTCTTGTACGTTAGTCATATCTCATCATTGTTATCATCATGTATTAGTCTACTGCTGGACATAGACCTTTCCTTAAGCACGCCTTCGCGTTACTGAGTTTTGGACCGTGTCCCACCACGCTAGTCCAATGCGGGTTGATGGGTGGACCGAATTTTTACATGACATCAAACGCATGGTCATCTTATTTTTCTAACACTTGGGTCATCGGTGAAATTGTGCAACCCAACCAGAAAACAACGATAACAGTTGTTTCCCCGCGGGATTCGAGCCCACGAACTCCGGTTTATAAACAGTCCGATACGCTGGACCGAGGCGTGCCTGCCAGTGATAGTCTTGTACCTCAGTCATATCTCGATTCGATTATTAATCTAATAAAGCCCCAGCCCCTTTCGCATAATCCGCCTCGACGCGATCACTAAACCGGAAAACGCGAATTATACAACAAAGACGTAACACATCTGCGCAGGCGCATGCTTTGGCGACTCGCGTCGTTTCAGTGCTATTTTGAACCTTATTCCTCGGTGTTAAGAGGCGACTTGAGGCGGGGCTTAGAGATTTATTATCGATACAAGATACGTTTAATAAATGCAAAAGGAGTCAGCCGCCCGGACGGTCTCGAGTTCAATCCCCTATGACCATGTTGAGGTAACGCGGCGTGGAAAAGTCCTGATTAGAAACGCGTATTTCCAATAATGGGAATATCAAAGAATTGAATGAAAGGTTTTTTACGGAATTTATTGCGTTTATTTTTATTTCCCACATTTTTATTTCCCACTAACACTTTCCAGCGGCCGTGGTCACGGGGCCGTTTTAAATGTATGTCTTGTTGCCAGTGCTGAAGTGAGATTGCCAGGTCCTGATTCACATTACTGCCAATCCCGCGGGAAAGTGATTGAAACGGCGGGAATTAAAATTGTAAAATAAACGCGATAAAATCCTTAAAAAGTCCTTTTATTCAATATTGTGTATTACGAATACTACACAATTGAATAAGACTTTCAAGACAAAATAATTAATATCGGAATGTAACGAAAATATTTTATATAGCGCGGTAAGGCATTTCATGGTCGTTGGAAAATATACAATATACGGTACTAAAATAGACATTGAGATATTTCTATTTTAGTATAGTATAAAAAAAACCAAGGTTAGCTTATTATAATAAACAAATCAACAAATTATTATGAGAAAATTGTCGATGAACCTTGTGGACCAAAATTCACAATGCATATTTTTGTTTGTAGACAATAATAATATTGCAGTAAACAATATGTTGTTATATTTTTAACATTAAAACCACTCATCATATTATCCATCGAATGCTATATAAATAGCAACAGGTATTTCTTTTATACAAAGCATCGTAGACCAATCCATACTAATATTATAAATGCAAAAGTAACATGGTGTGTCTGTCTATATATCTGTCCGTTTTTGCTGTCTAAACCATTGAACCGATTTAGATGGAATTTGGTACATACTTAGAACAGATTTCGAATAAGGATATAGGCTATTACTTATTGCTTTAAAAGTGGTGGACATAGAGGATGAAAGTTTATATCGAAATCAGTCATCGTCAAAGCAAAAGCCATAAAACTTTGTTTTAATGAAAGGCACAAATATAAAACTATCCATTATATTTATATTATAATATATTCAATACACCTCGCGGACATTTCTCCTATTCCACGGGTACAAAGTTGCGGGTAATAGTAAGTGTGTCATATATCATTCTATATCGTTCTAATTGCAGCATATATGCCTATTTTTGTTTTGATTAATATCATGAACCTTCTTCTAATTTCTCTAACCCAACTGCGCATAATTAGGTTATAGAAGTCCATCCGGCACTTATACCTGATGGTGAACGTACATCCGCCGTAACAGCTCGTAGCGTCAAAGAGCACGTCTTATACCAATATGCAACACTTAACTAACTCAGCAAAGGGCTCCATACGCCACTCCAATCATCACGCGCTTTTAAACAGGACCCAACATCGGCCCCTGAGGGACCCGAAGCTAGCAGATAAAAAACAATAATCCCGGCTCTTACGTGAATCTATTATCGCTTCCAAAAGGAAGTTCCCTTGTAAAGAAAGTGCTTTTTAATATTACAAGAGAAACCACCATTGTGTCGGAGTAAAAAACGAACGTAAAAGGGTTTTTAGGCGATTATGTGAAATGAATATCGCATCGTTACGGTACACTGGTCGCCAATGGGTCTCAAGATAACCACTGGTAATCGGATTTTTTAAAGTGCCTTCGCGGATTCGATGTGTTGCTGTGAAGATTGAAACGTTTGGCGAACTGTCAGTGTTTCCTTTTAACGGAGATCGGTAGGATGATTCTGACGACGGTATGGTATCAAAATACCCATTGTTCAAGACAACGAAGGCTTTGCTACTTAGTTTTGCAGCGAAATTATAACATGTTTGGTGTATGGAAAGGTATTTAAAATATTAAAGAATAACAACCCTTTTAGTTGTTTATAACATTTAAACGCCAACGAAAGTTATGCTTAGTTTATAAGCCTGTAAATACATAACTTTATAAAATAAGACTGGTATGACTTCTAAACAACTTTTAAGAACGAAGACCTTGCTGACCTTGCTTGCCTGAAACATTATTTATGTATATTTGTGTATAATCAGGTTATATTAAAAACAAAAACATTTAATATCAGCACTAAACAACTAATAATTTAATATATCGTCCATTACTATGGAACTGTTAATAATCCGATGCCGTCATTACACCGAGTCAGCGATCTATCTCAGGCCCGATATCGCGATGACGGCTGTTGTTTGTGTATCGATTAATTAATAAATCGACTCTCGGATCGAGATGTAACATCGATACGCGCCTCCTCTAATTGACTCGAGCCGCCAAAAAACGCCCAAAACAACCTTACAACTGGCCAAGCTCACACAGCAATCACCACCTTACCACCTTCGAAATAAAAGCCTAAAGCATACTGTGTAAATAGACCACAAAAATAGATGACCACGAACACTAAATGCCGGGAATTTCAGCTGTCATATTTAAAAAATAAATAGTCTACCCCATGATATGTGGGAATCGATTTTTTTTTTTTTGATTAATGGAGGCCGAATTCGATTATCTTGTTGACGATACGCTATCTCGTTTGATGGATTGGTTTATTTCGCGAATGGAAATGGTAACATTGTAACGATGTTGCGTGCGCACAATGGACCCTTTGTTGTGTATTGTTGCTTTAGTGATTTTTTGGCGGTTTGCGTGTTTTTACAAGTTAAGAGGTTCACCCGTTGACACCTGTTTCGGGTTCGCACGGCGCTAGTTCAAAGGCGTCGGCGTTTTTGACATCTTAAACCCAAAAGTGTAATGGAACACTCCCACAATGGAGCATTTAGCGAATCCGCGTGATTTGCTGAATTAGACAATACAGGAGATTTGCAAGGTATTGCGCTTTTTATCTAGTGTGAGAATAAAATTGTTCTTCACTTGTACAAGATCATCGGCATGAAACTCGATAGCCAATTTAGAAAATGATACGTTCTTTACACGATTAATAAAAAGGATATTTTGTTATTCACTCTTCGTTTCGTAATAAAAGGCACTTTTAACGTTACTTTTATGTATTGAAAGTGAACATAATGTTCCCTTTTATTACCATGTTTGCTATGAACATTTTCTATGCTTAGTTCATATGTTTTCGAATGAATACATGTTTTATGTATTAAATAAAGTTAACTCCAATATATAGATTGACATAGAAATTAAAAACTGTAACTTTCTTGTGTACAGTGAGGTGTTTCTTGAGTAAACAAAAGTGTGCAAACAACTGTGATTTGGTTTGAAGGGTACCGAATGAAATTGTTAGGTATATAGGCGTAACTTCCATGCCTCAGGGTGGTGATTGAACCTGTAACGGTGATATTTCTTACGGGTAGAACGTCCTCTACAATCAGATAAACTTCCAGGTCGTCTCCTCGTATTAAACAATGAAAAATTAGAAAACTCAACCAGCGTAATTTTATAAATCATGTAGCAAAGAACATTTGTACCCCATCGAGCGCTGGTAAAAACCTTAAGTTTATATTAGTAAGTGAACGCGTAATGTTCAAATTAAAATTTGAAACCCCAGAATTGAAGCATACTGACATCTTATCCCAGACTTAGTCCTTTAAATGAGTACGCTTCATTATTCGAGAGCCTGCAACGATTTCGCCGCGAGTGAAATCCCTCAAGAGCTAATACAGGGCACTGTGCAAATTGAATGGGGCCCATTGTGCCCCGGTGTCCGGTTACGACACATTCCGCGTTAAAGAGGTGTCGGGATTCGAACCAGGGACCGCCGGCCAATAAACATAAAAGCATTCAGACGAGGCGATAAATATTTTCACTCTTTAGTGGCACAATATGTCTGCGGAATGTCCGTGCTCTTTGTCCCGCGCATTTCCCGCGTGAGAGATTCGCTAACATTCTTCCATAACTATTATATTCACTTGGTTTGTTTTTTGGCACTTCTGCACAACATTCTGATTTGCTGTAAATTGTACTTAGGAGTTATGCAGTTTAACGGAGCTCCTAGCACGTAAACGCTAAATCGAGCTAAACTTCTTTCTTCTCGATGATTCTGAGAAGAATTAAACTGCTAAAGAGAGGAATAGGTCTTAGTGTCTTTTCTTGTTGCTTTAAACTGATGAAACATTTGTGGTTAAGTATTATCAAAGGTTCCTTAGCCAGATTAGCTTCGGAATCGACGTATACAAAATAACCCATGGCAAAAAAGATGTGACATATCGTGAGTTTTTTGGTGTGAACTGTCATTGCAATGTCAACCACTGACTGGCTGATTATCATAAAAAAACTTTGCAGCGTCTGTGCTTGATGGTAACTTTGTAAACATCAATTCCGAATTTTATTTAGCTGAACTGTAAATACGTGTAATTTTTTACATTGCGATGGACAGACTGTTCACTATTTGGCTGTACAATTCAAGAATATTAACGAATTTTGTTGTTGATTCGAACACATGAGCTACAACAAACTGAAGTACAAAATCACCGTAAGACTGAGCATTTAAAAGGTCCATACTGGCTTCTATGTTTTTTCTGTTTCCTTTAGGGTATTCAGCATCTTGTGTATAATGTTATTTATTTCATCTTTATGTACACTATTTAGTGAAGTTGTTATAGGTAACTGGTTAAATTAGAAGCTGAGCCCATTGTGAATCGAAGTAATTAAGATAATTGCGTATTAAATTTTGAATATTGCGTGAAACTTAACGTGGATAAAATATTTAAATTAATGATAAACTGTTTAACTTAAACATAATAAGTTTTGAATTGACTTAATTTTCAAAAAACTGTATGGGCGTTATTAAATCAGGGTAAAGTCCAGTTAATTTAAAGTTTAGCTTTCCATTTGAAAGACGCTCAGATGAGAGAGGCCGATGTCGCACCTCGTGTCCATCTCTCCTCGATTGATATGTCACCTTGACGACTCTCTTATAATACATTCAACTGAATAAGGTGAATCTTTAATTGGATATATCATCTTTATCAATTGAAAGAAAGAAAAATGCTTTATATGTAATGTAAAAAAGCTTTATAATTGAACATAAAGCGACGTCAAAAAAAATTACTTCACGTCCTATTTAAGTTACTATTATTTAAGTTAAATAACTTTATATATAGAGTTACTATGATGATAATTATTGCTAAGATAATTACTAACACATTTACTGATTTTTGCATGTTTTTCATCTGATAACTTAAGATTCTTGAGTAATCAATTAAAAAAATTATTTCGATTGAAACAATTAAAAATGTTAGGTTTCAGTTCAATTAGAATTATCGCATCACCTTGTTTATCGCCTTAATGACAATTATATTAATCAATTACTTACCATGATGAGTAGAACTTGATTTCAAAACCGATTTACATTGCTTCTTCATATTTCAGCACCAATAACTAACAATTAGCTAACGGTTTCAAATATATAAGATGACATCGTAAGATCCAAAAAATCTCATACTAAATCAATGAGCGTGATTTAATAAGCCACTAAAGCGCAAGAGCCGCGTCATACGAACATGGAAACTGTTTTAATATAAACCGATGCTCAGAGGGGCCGACGGCATGAACCCGGGACCTTACGGTCGAGTGAACACCACGGCACCCACCGTCTTATCTGCCGCGGATTAAAACAAGACCAAAATGAGAGTCAATCCTTTGAATTAAAATGGTCATGTAAGTATTTTCAATTTAGATACAACGATTTTGATGGGGTTGTGTATTATATATATATATTTTTCTGGACGAATAACCCAACATGTAGTCTTAAACTAAGCAAAGCTTTTACTATGGAAACTAGAACTCTAATAAATAATTACATTTCTTTTGTAAATAAATACATATAATATAGATACAAATATCCAGACACGAGAAAAACACTATGCTCATCACACAATATTTTTCCCGTGGTGGGAATCGAACGCACACCCTTTGGCGTAACAGTCAGGGTCATTTACCACAACGCCAAAACGGGTACGTTATTTAAGTAAAATTTTCAGGTGTAACTGACCTGTTTAATATCGAAGACCAGAATCTGCAGGTAGCGTCTATTCGATCTCAGATAGAGGACTTCGTAAGGGAATTATATAGTAAGGAATGCACTAGAACATTTAATTTTGTCACTTATAAAGTAACGAACTTTCGGTTCGTTTCCTTACCATACGTACACGAAATTGCCATAATTCATTGTAATATTTGGTAAGACACAATCATATCATTATTTGTACCTACACAAATATCAAACTTAACTTTATATAAGTAAAGTAACTTTATATTAAAAATTTAAAATTAACTTATATAACAGCAAAGTACTTATGCATACGAGTTTCCTATATTTTATGATTTAACGTAACGTAATACGTAATATGTAATTACCATCCTTTTTGTTAATAATAAGCCATCAACAAGATATCACAAATAGAAATAAATCGTTTTTAAGATTTCTTTCAAATCTGATAATCAAATTCGCCAGATAGCGGCTCCAAACGGATTGAAACACAGATCTTGCTCGAGATTCGGCTTCGAGACCAGCAAATGACGCCATTAGGCCGTCCATTTGTATTGTTTGGGCACAATTCGGCTGCAGAGCGGAGACCAGAAATCTTTCTTCGTGCTTGCGCATTCGATCCGATGCTATCACCTAACGTAGACTTATGAAATAATCAAAGAAAAGTTCAAAAATAGTTTAAAAATTTACTTACCTGACTGAAAGCAATAATTATGTTAATTATACCAGCGCTTGTGCAAATTACTATAAATTTGTGTTTTCAGATACCATAGTCATCACACATCACACACATCACATCATCAGCCTGTTTTAGTCCACTGCTGGACATAGGCCTCCCCTATCCATTAGGGGTTTGGACCTATCCACCACGCTGGTCCAATGCGGGTTGGTGGGTGGACCGACTTTTACATGCCCATCCGACGCATGGATCATCTTACTTTTCAGACAATTGGGTGATCGGCCCAAATTGCCTAACCAACTAGGAAACAACAATGAAAATTTGTTGCGTCCCGCAGGATTCGAACCACGACCTCCGGTTTCTAAAGCAAACGCCCATACCACTAGGCTACGGAGGCAGTTCGGAGAGGAGGCATAGTCATCAAGTCAAACCCAATGGACGATGTTTGGGTACAATTTGACTGGGCAAAACTTCATTGTTTTACACAGTAATCCATCTTTGTTTATCTTTATTCTATTTTCCTCATTCTCTATCTTTTTTGTTTTTTTTTTTATATTTTATCTAACCTGAAAAGATGGTTCTAAAGAGATTTTAATCACTTATACAGCAAATACTAATACCAAAACTAATCATGAGGACACACTAAATCCAAGTTTTTTAAAGATTTAAAACCCAAAGAATATAAAAGAAATAATCGCGTCTGTTTACACGACGTACAATAGTGAAATAATGCCAAAACGAACATTCTTTTTAGAGGACTTAAGTGTTTTCTGTCCACCTTTTCTGAAACATAGTTATCCTAATTCGCGTCGGGGCTTATCCCGGTAACAAATTAAGCAACTGTCCCTTTCGTGGTTTCACTTTTAAGAAGATTAACCTTTTACTTTTGAAACCATTGAGGCCGCATTTTTGTTTTGCAAATAATCCCTCAACGAAAACATACGGAGATCGGGGGAAAAAAAACTGTCGCCTCTAATCTTTTTTCAGCTCTGCCCCAGGTAACCATTAACGATGACCAAATACAATATCCGAATATATCTTTCGCTAATCTATGGCGGACGATCCTTAACTCTATCATCTTTATGTAGAGTTCAATTTGAATCCATAGCTCTAACAAGCGGGGTCGCACGGTCAACAAAATGTTTCTAATAATTAGTTATCATCGATCATCGGAGCACGGCCACATTAATAAAGATATTAAATACCTTTCCCCGATTACCAACAAATCATAATCGACCTTATTACTTATACATACAGTACATTTTAGCCAGTCGGTGTGCTGTTTGGGCGGCGACTTCAAAGAGCGCGGCATCTGTGCAACGTTACGGACAAAGCCAATCGTGTGACAGCGCGGGACGGGTTTAGCTGCGCGGGCGACTCGTGACAAAACGAACTAAAAACCGTCAACGCAGGCTCTACCTTTTTTTCCGATTACCCACGATATGCAAAACGTATCTACACACTAGTCAACACAACAAATGATAGCTGTAGAGCTATGTTAGCACCTTTTGTTAAGGAATAGAAAGGTCAAAGAAGAGGAATTTACTTGAACAGAGCGTGTTGTCAAACTTCAAGAGCGCCCTAAATTAATCCGTTGTCTGCCATGTTCAATCAGTGCCCGATTTTCTACCAATAAGGTTGCAGTGTCAGCCAAAATTAACATTAAGCGATGTTCTGCTTCATACATACTAATTTAAATGTTATGTAATTCAAAGGCACGACAAATAGAACAATTATTTAACAGAAAGTAAAAAAAAAGGTTGAGTAAAGTAGCAGTATTAGTGTGTTTCAAACTATGCCTAGCTAAAAATTAAATTCAAGTTCTGATACCCAAACCGAAGAACGTGCGTGAAATATGTTTTTGTTCAATGTCGGTAAGAAATCAACAACCTGCCATTAAGCCATTAATTTACTAGCTCAGATTAATAAAAATGTGTGTGATATAAATGGGTTTTAGGTAAAATATTGTACTATATTATCCCATTACTTTAAGACGTAAATTATGCACCAAGGTTGACCAAAATGCCAAACATAATGCAGATTTAAATGCCAGACTTTGGCGTATTTCAATATTCATCAAGAAACTTTTTAGGCAACATTGCAGAGGAAAAAGGCACGTCTTACTCGAACCTAATTTTAGAGCAACAAAATTAGTTTGTTTAAAGCATTGAGACCTATAATCTTTGGTCTTTTAATAAGATGTTAATGACACCTATCCCGATGAAGATTCTGTTTAAAAAATAATCATGAAATGAATTTAATGTCTTTCAAATATCTTTACTTATGCTAAAATGTGAAAAATTAAGCTAGGAAGGGTGTGTAGTATACACTAATATTAAAATAGGCTCCGAAATTGTTAAATCATGCTCTCACTACTGGAAAGCTACATTATCCGTTATACGCTACTATTAACCCTAGCAAATTGAAATCCATTTTAAAAATATAAAAAAACACAGCAGAGCTGCGGGTGGATTGCTAACCTTCGATAAAGATGGTCAAGTTTTAATTCCCTATGTTATTGAAAGAATTAAATACAATTTCTGTCACAAAAATGCACCAACGCAAAACATACTGGCGATTAAGACGTCAAATTGTTTGTTTTAGCCCCCGTACGAGCGGGGGAGTGGAGTAAAACAACACTGTTTGTTTAACCGTTTCGGTTAGGCCGCTCTGTCGCTAACGATGATGCCGCCCAATGACAGCCCTGATTGATTACAGCGCGCTCCTAACTCAGCGCACGCCGAGCAGGGGAGCTCAACATTCTCGATACACAATTAACTAGATTTTGTCCAATTTCACTCGGTATAGAGTAAATCGCCGCACTTTATAAACCAGAGGTCGGGGGTTCTACCCCGCGGAACCAGCGTGGTGGTGTGATACGGTCCAAAACCCCCTAATGAAGAAGGCGGCCTAAATTAGGGGATGCCTACGTCCAGCAGTGGACACGCATATGCTGATGATGATGATGAAAATATAGCATAGCCAATCTAGAAATCAATGTTAATCTTTAGTCAATACTGAAGCATTACATTCTCTTATTGATCGTCAATTAATCTACTAGCTGTTCTAAATGAAACCTCTAAAGAAGAATCAGAGTATGAAATTCAGCGAGACTTTTTTCCTCCCTAACTAGAAACAGAATATACGTAAAGAAAGACTTATGTCAAACTTTTTTAGCGCCAAAATATCGATCGTATAGGTTATACATCGCATGGGGATGGAAAATTGGAGGTAAATGGAAAACTTTTGACGTAGAGCCTAAATTGAATAAATAATTTTGACTTTTATTATGGTTCAGAATGCGTTCGCTTTAAGGCCATTAATACTTTACATTACACTTGTTTACTTTTGTTTTCGAACCTAAATTTGCTACAATATAAGTGGAAAAGAAGTGGCATTGAACATGTAATTTTGTTTTTAGTCGACTATCTCTACGATCAACATGTCGGTGACAATTCATTAGTAACATGCAAAACTACTGGCGCCATACATGCAGCATGCAACATGTATGACGCCATTACATTGCCATGGGTTACATTGTCAATATGTCCCGAGGCAAAATTTTCTAAACAATAAGAAAGCGGATCAGTTCAGTGTCTTTTAAGCTAATTTCGTTTCTAACGTTTGCCCACCCACACGCAAATATGCCGAACCAATGAAGCTTCAATAAAAACAAAAGGTTAAAACTATAACACCAATAAAATGTAAAAGAATACGTACTTAAACTTAATTCTGAACCATCAAGACCTATTTTAACAGAACATTTAAAATTAAAATCAAAGATATCATAGACTTTTATCTTGATCATTCAAAACGAAAGAGAATATTCAATTTCGAATGCTATCAAAGTACCCGTGCCCATCTGTAGTAGATAAAAACCATTTCTGAGATCGTATTGAAATAAAATCAACTACCCGTTTGGGATTCTTCCAAAGATCGGATTCCTATTTAGAAATGTGCAGTTTTACAAGTAAATATCGGTATCCGTAAGATTTAACCCGGAGAGAGTGGGGTTGCGAGATAAGTTAATTTACATAGCTGGTTAAATTAACTCACTTGGGCGATAGTTAATCTCTTCTATAGTGTCGAAGGCGACAGTCAATAGGGGACCGATTTCTATGTAAATCGTAGCCCACGCTTGGTCGCCCCTGGCGCGGCCCACTTCAAACGGCTTGATCCGTCAGCATTTTGACATCTTTTGATGATTACCGACAAATAATGAGAGAACTATTAAACGGGCCTCAGTTCTTATGGTAATTTGATCTGTTCTCGATGTATTATCGGTTCGGATGCTCCCTTTTTTAAGGAACCACTGGCGAATATCCGCTCTGGATACATTCGTTGCTTTGTTAATGTCAAAGCATACCGTGATGGATCTTTTAGTGATATGAATATTGCTCATTATATACTGTAATTAATATAGCTTTTGTGATCATGTATGTTCATAATTTTACCTTTGGGTCACTTAACATTTAAACTAATGAAAATATAAATGGTAAAGTATTATAAGCAACCTTTAGTACATATTTTCTGATAAACAACAGATGAAAAGAACTGAATGCTTACTGATACCTCTTTGCCGCTTGTTATTCTTGAATATGTTGCAATTTATCTACACGTTGACTTGCAATACAAATCTTTTAAAAAAATCACGTATGCATGAGATTTTTAACATGCAATTTGACAAACTATACAATATTAATAATTATGAAAAATAATCGATATCAGTTCCTAATCAAGTATTTATTAGGAATCCGCTTGGTCATAATATAGGACCGAGTTCCACATGCCTCGTGTCACCGACTTCTCATAAGGAGTTGAATAATATACGACCATTCGATTAGTGTACTGCAAAGGTAGAAGTTGTTAAATGCTCTGTACAAGGTATAAAGTTAATCAGAGTATTTACAGGGCAAAAGCGTGAAATGCTTTAGATTTCAATAAACAAATTTGAAATATGCGACTAAAAATATTTCATATGTACCAAAGGACTTGTCTTTAAATGATAGATGTGTAATCAACAGTCTTTTTTTATATAAAGATTCGCTCTTTTTCAGGAACGGACTTTGAATGAAATAATACGATTTTTTTTCAGTGGCAAACAAACATGTACAAAACATGTAGTTTTCTATTTCGCAATTGTTGGAAAATCTTTCGTATTCTTGTCTTTAGTTCTCTTTTTGCTGTAACAAGGAAATTTTGTAAATGTTTCCTTATTGAAATATGTATGTAAAACGGGACAACCGTTTTTGAACTCACTGATCACGATATCTCAGAAGCTAAAAAACCGATTCACTTGAAATTTGGTTTATTTTTGACTTTTGCCTAAAGACCATCTAAGAACGGGGAACGGAATTGCGATATACTAAATAATATTTAATACTATATCTACTTATATAACACATAGTCAGTACTGTTTAATGTTCAGGAGTTTTTACTTATTTTTTTATAAAATAAGATTATTATAATTTCCGTAAAAGCAGATTTAAATTACCTCCTTGTTTTAGTAACTCTGCTATATTACAATGGCTTTAGTGCCAGATAATATCATCATCGTCAGCCTGTGATAGTCCACTGCTGGATATAGGCCTCCCCTAATACACCCCCATCCATATATTATGGATAGCCTTAATAACGGACCCAATGTGTTTATAATTGAATTTGCATACATTATATTAATTACCAAACACCCGAGCGGGCTGTTTCACGTAATCCCTTGCCGCCCCCCCATTTGTATGACTTTGGATGATGGATGGCCGATGGACGGGGGCGGTCACGGTGCACGACTTTCGATGCACGTTGTGCTATAACGTTCATCATTCGATGATGTATCTGTTTTTATTAAAAACATGGACAACTAGCTCTTAAACTATTTAGTTATATTTATAAAGCACTAACAGTAGAAAGAAGACATTTTATGTTGGTTTTTAATAACTTTTCTATTTTCTTTTTTTCTCAATGTTTGACATTATTTTGTTTTAATGCTAGTGTCTGTCACTTGTTTTTCAATTACATAGCTTATAACTAATTAGGGTGCAAACATTTCTCGCACTTACTTGATAACAACATTGAGAAGGTTCACTCAAAGTCAACATTGATTAATTGAATTTCTCAAAAACTTTACGAAGTGATGTATTAAATCTGTATAAAGTGCATTTTTAACTGGTTTTGTTAAGATGGTCGATAATAAAGTATTATTATAATTAAATGCAGCGTGGTTCATATTAAAAGAAAGGTCTTTTGAACTTTAAAGCTTGCTAATGAAATATATACTAGAATATAAATAATAAAAAGGGTTATTTATACATAGACTAGTCCGAGTAAAAGTCTAGTTGGTGGTCACCGTAAGGTCACGTCTTAATAAACACGCGCGATGGATTCGTCTATCAAGATAACCGACGAACGCCCTCCCCAGTGACTGATAGCTCCCGACTATCTACATTGCATCTAGATAACTTCATAACCGCCCAAATGCATATTAACCAAACGATATGCGAACGGTATGCGCGGAGAAAGTAGGATAGTACTGTAGAGGTCTATTAATGTAATTTATTTCCAAGGTCTCACAACGTACGTTCACGTAACATATCTTACACGTGTTATGTGATAAAAATAGAAACAATCAGTGAAAAAACATTATTAAAGTATACGTGATGCACAATTACAGGCGAACTCGACGAGTATTAATAACAGATTTATCTTAATACATCTTACTACAAGCAAATTTCATGCCAAGGTAGAATTTCACTTGAAATTTATGTCAATACTGCATAGTAATGACGCGATATCCTAAGTATGGTGTTATTGTCAGTCGATTTGCACCAAGTATATGACATCATAGTTGCATTTCAACATTAAACTTAACAAGAATTAAATGCTGGATGTGACAGTGTGATCCATGTACAAAGTATCATCACGTCGTTCCCATATATTTTCAACTCCAAGACCTACATGTCATTGTAAATACTCCCTATTAATTATATTAAATAATAATATCTATTTAAAAATATAAGTGAAATTTGTAATGTTTTAGCTTCCTCTAAACATTATTGTAACAATTAAATAATAGTATCTACATTGTGTACCCTAGTCATAGCGTTATCGTATTTATACGGTGTACGAAGTCTAGCTGTCATTGCGCAGGTAACGACTTTCTGTTTAAAATAAATATATTGTCCCTATATCCTCTTCAAGAGCTCACATTATAGTTTAATCTTATAGTTTTCATATCAATTATTACATAAAAATGATGACCCGCAACACCAAGGCCCGTCAGGTCGAGGTACAACTCCATTTGACTCTGAAAGAGTTAAAGGGAGCCAAAATGCAGTGTGAGCAATTGCTGAGGGAAAGGGACGATAATTAACATGAAATTTTGCAAATTATTAACAAAAATACAAAACTAAAACTATCTTAATAGTTAAATTTGAATTATTTAAAGTTACAAGAACAAAATAATTTACAAAGTATAGTTGATGGGTTTGACCAGTGTAGGGGTGAATATGAGGAAGCTCTCGGCCTCACCTCTAAGCTGAGGTCTGAATTAATTGAGGCTCATACAACAATTACATTATTTGAACTTAAGAACCAGAACTTAAGGACCAGTCAAATCCAAAGCCTTTATAGTGAATTAGTTGAGGAAATGCAAGATATGGTATCCCAATACAAGCACAATAGATTTGACTGGTGATGACTGTGGAGCCTGCCGTCCAGTAATCAGCAAAAATAAACAAAAGAAATTAAAAAAAATAATAAACACATAAGGAAGACAGAAAAATTGTTGAAATGTAGGCATAGTATTTGTAAAAGCTATGGCAAAATCTGTAAAGATAGGAATAAACTCAAAGCAATATTAAATGTATGCTTCAATGAGGCTAAGATAACTCATTTGTCTCATGGGGCTAGTGTCAGTTCACTGCAGGCTGAGATTGCTTCATTAATGCAATCCTTAAATGTCCTAACTAAGAAATATGAGGCATCTCAAAGAAAAATATCTGAACACATTTCGGCTATGAATGACATATTAGATTTATGTAAAAATAACTCAGACCGTTTTGACTCCTTGACCAGAAATTGTGTATGCAATTGTCAAAGCATAGAAGTTCATTCAGAGCTGGAATATGATTCTAAGTCTCTGTCACAAAGTGTGGTGCCTCACGATAGCCTTCGAGGTAATAGTAAGAAAACATATTTCTTCCCATCATTATATTAAAATATACAGCATTGAACTGGGAACAGATATGGGTTCATTAATTCTAGACAAATGTATGGGGAATCAGTATCTAATTATTGTATGCAGGAGCAACTTACATATTATGAAAAATATTGACTGATACTCATTGCCCCAACACTATCTTAATTATCTTAATTGGGAGTAGGGAATGTTAATAGACTACACCTACAACAACTTCATGAAAGACTTAATAAACTAGATGTAAAAAGGTAATGTTATTGACATTTCCCTACATTAGGGAGTTGCCACAAGAAAAGCACCATAGATATAAGTTAAATAACTATTTGTATATGTTATACAATAATAATTGTAAACTATTAACCCACATAACAGTAGAAAGAAGACTTTATGTTGGTTTTAATAACTTTCTATTTTTTTTTTCTCAATGTTTGACATTATTTTGTTTAATTATGTCTGTCACTTTTTCAATTACATAGCTTATAACAATTAGGGTCAAACATTTCTCACCTTACTTGATAACAACATTGAGAAGGTTCACCAAAGTCAACATTGATTAATTGAATTTCCAAAACTTTACGAAGTGATGTATTAAATCTGATAAAGTATTTTAACTGGTTTTGTTAAGATGGTCGATAATAAAATATTATTATAATTAAATGCAGCGTGGTTAATATTAAAAAAAGGTCTTTTGAACTTTAAAGCTAAGATACTATGAAAATACTAGAATATAAAAGGTTATTTATACATAGACTAGTCCGAGTAAAAGTCTGTTGGTGGTCACCGAAGGTCGTCTTAATAAACACGCATGGATTGTCATCAAGATAACCAAACCCTCCCCAGTGACTGATAGCTCCCGACTATCCATTGCATCTAGATAACTTCAAACCGCCCAAATTCATATTAACCAAACGATATGCGAACGGTATGCGGGAGAAATAGGATAGTACTGTAGAGGGTCTATTAATGTAATTTTTTCAAGGTCTCACAACGTACGTTCACGTAACATATCTTACACGTGTTATGTGATAAAAATAAAACAATCAGTGAAAAACATTATTAAAGTATCGTGATGCAAATTACAGGCGAACTCGACGAGTATTAATAAGATTTCTCTTAATATCTTACTCAGCAATTTCACAAGGTAGAATTTCATGAAATTTTGTCATACTGCAAGTAATGACAGATATCCTAATATGGTTTATTGTGTGATTGGCACCAATATATGACATCTAAGTTGCAGTTCATCTAAGACCAAAATTAAATTGATGATAGTGGATCCATGGGTACAAAGTATCATCAGTCGTTCCCATACTTTGAACCCAAGACCTACATGTCATTGTAAATACTCCTATTAATTATATTAAAATATTATATACCATTTAAAATATAATGAAATTTGTAATGTTTTTAGCTCCTCGAACGATAATTGTAACAATTAAACAATGTATCTACATTGTAACCTAGTCATAGCGTTATCTGTTTATACGGTGTCGAAGTCTAGCTGTCCTGCCAGGTAACGACTTTTGTTTAAAATAAGTTTATTGTCCCTATATCTCTTCAGAGCTCACATTATCGTTTAATCTTATAATTTTCATATCAATTATTACATATAAATATGACTCGCAACAGCACGGCCCGTCAGGTCGAGGAACAATTCATTTGACTTGAAAGAGTTAAAGGAGCCAAAATAGTGTGAGCAATTGCTGAGGAAAGGCACGATAAGAACATGAAGTTTTCAAATTATTACAAAATACAAAACTAAAACAAGAATTATCTCAGTTCAATTTAAATTATTTAAATTACAAGAACAAAATATAATTTACAAAGTATAGTTGATGGGTTTGACCAGTGTAGGGTGAATATGAGGAAGCTCTCGGCCTCACCTCTAAGCTGAGGTCTTGAATTAAATGAGGCTCATAAAACAATTACATTACTTGAACTTAAGATCAGAACTTAAGGACCAGTCAAATCCAAAGCCTTTATAGTGAATTAGTTGAGGAAATCAAGATATGGTATCCTACAAATCACAAGCACAATAGATTTGACTGGTGATGACTGGAGCCTGCGTCCAGTAATCAGCAAAAATAAACAAAAGAAATTTAAAAAATTAATAAACACATAAGGAAGACAGAAAATGTAAAATGTAGTTAGTAATATGTAAAGCTATGGCAAAATCTGTAAAGATAGGAATAAACTCAAAGCAATATTAAATGTATGCTTCAATGAGGCTAAGATAACTTCATTTGTCTCATGAGGCTAGTGTCAGTTCACTGAGGCTGAGATTGCATCATTAATGCAATCCTTAAATGTCCTAACTAGAAATATGAGGCATCTCAAAAAAATATCTGAAACATTCGGCTATGAATGACATATTAGATTTATGTAAAATAACTCAGACGTTTTGACTCCTTGACCAGAAATTGTGTATGCAATTGTCAAAGCATAGAAGTTCATTCAGAGCTGAATAATGATTCTAAGTCTCTGTCTCAGATGTGGTGCCTCACGGTAGCCTTCGAGATAATAGTAAAGAAAAACATATTTCTTCCCATCAATATATTAAAATATACAAGCGATGAACTGGGAAGAAGTATGGGTTCATTAATTCTAGACAATTGTATGGGGGAATCAGTATCTAATTACTGTATGCAAAGAGCAACGTTACATATAATGCAAAAAATATTGACGGATACTCATTGTCCCAACACTATCTTAATTATCTAAGTTGGGAGTCGGGGAAATGTTAATAGACAACACCTACAACAATTTCTTGAAAGACTTAATAAACTAGAAGTAAAAAGGTAATGTTGTTCACATTTCCTACATTAAGGAGTTGTCACAAGAAAACTACCATAGATATAAGTTAAATAATTATTTGTATATGTTATTCAATAATAATTGTCAACCATTAAACCACAAATATCATAACAATATTGATATTATCGACATTAATAATATATATTAATTTTAAAATTCATTTGACATATGGCAGTATGAACTTATCAAATTTTATAGAAAAAATTAGATGGTTCATACTCCATATGTTAATTTATTATTAAATTAAAAAATTTAAAAATAACTTAATTAAAAATACTTTATTATTATTAGCAATAATGTTATTACAAAAAAATTTTCTAATAAAAGTACACAGTGCATGAACCTGGTACATCAAAATATTCAGGAATAGCCAGTAAAGAACTTGAAATTAAACTCTTCTTGAATAGTTTTAAAATTGATATATTATATATTACTGAGCACTGCTACAAGAATATCAAGTTAATGTTAAATCTTGGATGTCACGAGTTGGTAGCCTGTTCAGTAGAGATAAAGCTATACCGGTGGCTCTTTAATAATTATTAATAGTACTTTAAAATTTAAAATCGTAAAGATATTGTGAGCCTCTCTGTTGAACGGACTATTGAAATAGCCTGTGCAGAGCTTGAGCACTTCATTGTCGTATGCGTGTACAGACCTACGTTATTTTAAAGTTTTTTAGAAGAAATATTCTTAAAACAATTTGAATCTAATAAGTATATTATAATTTGTGGTGATTTTAACATTAATTTATTAGATAATTGCAACACCACAATTAGATTCAGATCATTGTTAAGTTCATGTAACCTTTTAAATTTATTTATTAAACCAACAAGAATTACTGAGACTTCTGCAACATGTATAGATAATATATATACTAATTGTCAACCATTAAATAAATCAATTATTGAAATGTTATCTTCTGGCCATTGTGGGCAATTTGCCTCCTTTCAAATAGATAAAATGTTATATAACAAAGTTCACAAGAAAGAAGATGTTTTTAATAACAGATTTCTCTTAATACATCTTACTACAAGCCAATTTCATGCCAAGGTAGAATTTCACTGAAATTTATGTCAATACTGCATAGTAATGACACGATATCCTAATTATGGTGTTATTGTCAGTCGATTGCACCAAGTATATGACATCTAAGTTGCAGTTCATCTATAAGACCAAGAATTAAATGCTGGATGTGATAGTGTGATCCATGGGTACAAAGTATCATCACGTCGTTCCATATACTTTGAACTCCAAGACCTACATGTCATTGTAAATACTCCCTATTAATTATATTAAATATTATTATATACCTATTTAAAAATATAATGAAATTTGAATGTTTTTAGCCTCCTCGAACGATAATTGTAACAATTAAACAATAGTATCTACATTGTGTAACCTAGTCATAGCGTTATCGTGTTTATACGGTGTACGAAGTCTAGCTGTCACTGCGCAGGTAACGACTTTTGTTTAAAATAAGTTTATTGTCCCTATATCCTCTTCAAGAGCTCACATTATCGTTTAATCTTATAATTTTCATATCAATTATTACATATAAATGATGACTCGCAACAGCACGGCCGTCAGGTCGAGGAACAATTCCATTTGACTCTGAAAGAGTTAAAGGAGCCAAAATGCAGTGTGAGCAATTGCTGAGGGAAAGGCACGATAACGAACATGAAGTTTTGCAAATTATTAACAAAAATACAAAACTAAAACAAGAATTATCTCAGTTCAATTTAAATTATTTAAACTTACAAGAACAAAATGATAATTTGCAAAGTATGGTCGATGCGTTTGACTAGTGTAGGGGTGAATTTGAGGAAGCTTTCGGCCTCACCTTTAAGCTGAGGTCTGAATTAAATGAGGCTCATAAAACAATTAGATTACTTGAAATTAAGAACCAGAACTTAAGGACCACTCAAACCCAAAGCCTTTATAGTGAATTAGTTGAGGAAATACCAGATATGGTATCCCCAGTAACAAATATTAGTAACAATATTAGCACAATAGATTTGACTGGTGATGACTGTGGAGCCTGCCGTCCAGTAATCAGCAAAAATAAACAAAAGAAATTAAAAAAATAATAAACACATAAGGAAGACAGAAAAATTGTTGAAATGTAAACCTATGGCAAAATCTGTAAAGATAGGAATAAACTCAAAGCAAATTTAAATGTATGCTTAAATGAGGCTAAGTTAACTCATTTGCCTCATGAGGCTAGTGTCAGTTAACTGCAGGCTGAGATTGCATCATTAATGCAATCCTTAAATGTCCTAAAATATGAGGCATCTCAAAGAAAATATCTGACATATTAGATTTATGTAAAAATAACTCAGATCGTTTTGACTCCTTGACAGAAATTGTGTATGCAATTGTCAAAGCATACAAGTTCATTCAGAGCTGGAATATGATTCTAAGTCTCTGTCTCAGAGTAACGGTAGCCTTCGAGATAATAGTAAGAAAACATATTTCTTCCCAGCATTATATTAAAATATACAGCGATGAACTGGGAAGAAGTATGGGTTCATTAATTCTACACAGTTGTATGGGGAAACAGTATCTAATTATTGTATGCCAGGAGCAACTTACTTACAAATTATGAAAAAAATATTGACTGATACTCCTTGCCCCAACACTAATTAATTATAATTATTCTTAATTATCTTAATTGGGAGTAGGGGAAATGTTAATAGACAACAACTACAACAATTTCATGAAAGACTTAATAAACTAGATGTAAAAAAGTTAATGTTATTCACATTTCCCTACATTAGGAGTTGTCGCAGGAAAACCACCATAGATATAAGTTAAGTAACTATTTGTATATGTTATACAATAATATTTAATGTAAGCATCCAGAGAGGCGAGTTTTCTGACCTAATGAAGCACAGTAGAGTTATACCGGTTTTTAAAGCAGGGTGTAATGTGGACCCTAATAATTTTAGACCTATCTCCATTTTGCCTACTTTTAGTAAAATATTTGAAAAACTATTATTAAACCAATTAATGAAACATTTTAACAGTAACTGTCTTATTAATAACAAACAGTACGGTTTCACTAGGGGTCGCTCCACGATTGATGCTGGTGTTAGCTCATTAAGAGCATCTTTGAGGCTTGGGAAACGTCGCAGGATGTCGAAAAGTTCTGGAGTAGAGACCGAGGCTCGGCAAACGTAGCTTAGGACGCCCTGCGGCAAGATGGAGTGACGACATTCGCAAAGTGGCCGGTGTGGGCTGGATGAGAATAGCCGAAGATCGGAAGCGGTGGCGTGCATTAGGGGAGGCCTATGTCCAGCTGTGGCCTAACACAGGCTGATGATAAGGATGTGATGATGATGATGAATGTATGTGCAAAAAAATAGTAATGATTTTCGCAGACATTGTGATGCACATAACATAAATACTAGAAACAAACATAATTTAATTCTTCCAGCAAATAGACTGCGAAGAATAAGTAATCTTTATGGGAAAATGTATACGCTTTTACGACAAAATCCTAGTAAACGTTCAGAATTTAACTGTTAATAAATTTAAAAAAGTAGTAAAGGAACGTTTATGTGTTAAAGGTTATTATAACATAAATTAATTTATAAATGATAACACAGCCTGGTAATGGAATGCTACCCAAGCTTTTCAGGTATAATATACGTATGATAGAACTGTATGTAGCTCATAAAAAAATTATATGTATATATTTGTTTATTTTAAAGATGACAAAATAGGCCCGCTGAGTTTTTTCGCCGGTTCTTCTCAGGTCGGAGGCGTCCTATTCCGAACCGGTGGTAGCGTCTTTGACAATCAATAAGCGAGTATTACACTTCTATATTGAATAAAGATATTTGAATTTGAATTGAATATAAGTAACGTTGTTTAGATCAGTCTCTTCATTGGCTCCGGAAGAGGTGGATGGTCTCCTATTTACACGGACCTCTGGAGTGGTACCACCACGGTGTTCATATCTGCCACAAATCAATATTAGGTGACTACTACTGTCTACTGGTTTGATGGGCGTTGTAAGCCAACGGATTAGCGGATTTGTCGTATCTTACGCTGTTTTTTCGAACAGAAAGTATCACTTAGGTAGTAGGTGAAAGTCCTGCTTGTATCATGTAATAAAAAAAATCCATACTAGCCCAAACTAATATTATAAATGCGAAAGTAACTCTTTCTGTCTTTTATCGTCCAAACTATTGAACATGTTTCGATTAATTTTGGTACATACGAGAACGGAAATATTTGAATTGAATTAATTGCGATTAAAATGGTTTTAACAGATTCATCAGGTTGTTCGATTGTGGATCATAAAACGATGATATTTTGTGATACTTGAAGCGAGTCATAAGTGTTGGTTTGTATTTTTGTAATTTAAACTAATACGGGGATCAATAAGGGAACTCGAAATAGAGATTAAAGTTAACATGGAAATTAGTCACTGTCGAAAATAAAGCCTTGAAACTTTGTGTCTAATGAAAATTAGCATATTTGAATCCACCTTGGTATTCCGTGCAGATAAAGTCACGGGTAACAAATAGTTTTAATATATAGCTTACCTAACTATGATGACGTATTCATCATTCAGCGACGTTAGTCCATTCTGGACATAGGTCCAAATCACCTGTTCATTACGGAATTTTGATGTCCACGTCACTTTGTCAATTGCGGGTTGGTGGGTGAACGATTTTTACATACCCACGACGATGGATCATCTTGACTTTTCAGACTATAGGATGAGATTAGCTAAATGTCCTAACCAAATAAGGCAAACTAATTGAAAATTTTTGATTAACCAGATTAAAGCCATGACCTCCAGTTTAAAACAGCACGCCCAAGCAGGCTACGGAGACAGTTACTGTGGCATAATACGATACAGCAATAGATTAACTTCAAAGGGAAATCTCCTATTGCCCTCAATGATTTAAACTGCGAAGCGGAGTGCATTGCACAAATGCACTTTTTATTTGCCAGTTATGATGCGAGGGTGACGCGTGCCGCCTATTCCCCTACGACCAGAGGTGTTGAACTACTGGATCACTTGTAATAGAGCATTAAATAATTTTAAATCAAACAACTAGTTTAGGTAGTTTAATTTGTTATAGGTACAATGATTCTTCAAATACCTTCCATTTACATCTTTTAGGATCAAAAATTATTCTTCTTACACAAACTTACGAAAAAATCAAGTAAGGTAATATTTCAACAGCTCGTATTGCCCTGAATTACAAGGAAATTATTAAAAAATAAGCCAAACCTCCAAGCCACGAAAACAAATAGGTTTCCACCATAATTTTATGCTTTAAACCCATAGCGTAATAAATACTTCATTAAGCCGAATTTTCACTATCGTATTTGTATTGTTTTGAAAGTTATTGAATGTAGATTTCAATTGTTTATTAAACCCTTTGTTTTTAATAGTGCTGCAATACATTACAATTTCGTATGTGACTCTGCTTGATAGCAAATCTAAGCCAATTGTTGAGCACGAAAGCGGTATCCCGTCCATCAACTGCTACCATATTATTCAATCAAGGATACTTTCTCCTCAGCTGGTGACCCCATTAGCCTGGCGTCAACTGCAACTCGCTGTGGCAGCTGTTTACTCGCAATGCTTGAGTATACTGAATGAGATGGATAAAAATGCCGTTTAATATTTTAGAAGACATTTAAACAAAAATGTTGCCTATATCGGGATTCAATAAATACAATTGCGAACGAAAGCAAACATTTAAAATAATTTTTTGGTACACCTGACATGTACATGTATATTTTGGATACACATATAAAATTAAATAAGTATGAGAAATATATCTTTATAAGTAAAATATAACGTCAACTAACGAAGATCAGATGCTTGTTACTCTGAACTTTTATTTCGCATATACCCGATTCAAATAATTTATGTGAACATTGTTTATTGCCACGCAGTATATTTAAGCTGTTATTTGTTAAATATCGTGTGGTATTCGACTACGTAGAAAGTTACCGATTGGAACGTCAGAATAAAGTCAGAATCTTAGTTTAAAAAGTATACAAAGAAGTGAAAATCTCAAATATAATGGTCCTGGATTTATTTTTATAATAAATGCGTTGCTACATATGCCCTGTATTTTAAATATTTATTCATATCATTACAAGAAGAAAGGATCCTACAAGGTAGTCTTTCGCAGGATCTCCTAGACCTAATGGCACTTCCTCTTGACTGATGTCTACGACATTTTGGCAGCAAAGAATTAATACCTTCATCGCAAATTTCTACTCTATAACATTTAGAGTTCCATTCTTCCTTGCATCTGTTGTGATATCTTGACTTAAAACGTGTTGCATTCCTATCTACATCATTATTGACAACATTAGCCGTTACAACAGGTATAGGAAGCCTCTTGTTTGACATTGTAAGGCCAAAAGCGATGGAATCATCAATTCCTTCGTTGTACAAGACTCTTCGGCATGTTTCTTCTTCTGTTGGCTTGAAGTCAGATGTTGATTGTTGTTTCCTACTGTCTAACAGCGATTCCTTAGTTACGCCTTTCGAAGTTATAAGTCTACTTGAACCATAATCTTTTTTCCCTGATGAAGTTGCTGATATTTTGTAAGGCTGAGGGCACTCGCAGTAGACTTTCTTTTGCTAGTACTTTTTTTGAACTTATTCTTTGATAATTGTTAGATTTGATATGTCCTTTTTGCAGATTATTGCATGCATTTGATTGTTCCCGTGTTAAATAATATGTTTCATTATCACATTCATCATTATGTGGTTTTTTGTTATTTCTCAATGCCATGTGATGGCTGTAGTTATACTTTCCCTTTGTTTTAGCACTGTATTGTCCACTTATATTCAACTTAGAGTACTCATTGCTTTGTTGATTGTTGTAACTAACTCTTGCTTGGTTATTTCCTTGTATTCTATTCTGGATTGCACACGATCATTCTGGATTTCTTCCATATTCCTGTACAAAACCACAATTAGCATGCGAAGTCACTAAATAATAAGGTTCATTACTGTTTGACGCGTGATAGTAGGATGAAAAATCTTTAACAGACAGCTCGGGGTTAAGATTGTGTAAATTTCTGGCGTTCATCGACTTACATCTTTCAGTGCACATTCTATCCACATTCGCAGAACTGAAAAGTAGAGGCCTTTTGCTGATAAGTTTGTCAGTACCGTTGCGTATCTTCTGGCCTTTGAAATAAACGGTGTTTTGTGTCATTTTCCTTTGCTGTTAGAATTTATTTATGTCATTATTGAAACGGTTTGTAAACGTCAAAACCGGACGTTGACGTGCATTCTTTTTAAGAATCAGCACAGTTCTATAACTAAATTAAGGATATATTAATTTACATATGAGTATTTAGAAAACTGTTAGTTTAGTTTTAAATACAACAAAGTGGGTATAAGAATAGTCAATGCTGTATTAATACATAATTATTCTTAGAAAAAGATCTTTAATTCTAGAATCCATTTTAATTCTAAAATGTATGAATATAACGTATGAAGCGTGCAACATCGTAGAAAACAGCTGATGCAACGGAAACACCTAGTTGATCGCGAACCACTTCAATTCATAATCTCGTGACAACAAGGGATTGAGTAACACCCTTACAAACTTGCATATGCAGCTGATAAAATGATTTAGATGCGTATGGTAGTGATCTCATGCTTAAATGAACTGCAAATATAGCTGTGTCAAGTGAAATAACGACCATTATAAGTTGACCGCCTGCCTTTGAGTATCGCGAAGTGATTTTACATTATAAAAGGGAGTTGGTACATTGGTATATGTCTATTAGACTGGTGGTCGTGAAGACGGCAGATGGTTGCAATTGTCCGAGTCAAAGATCAGAGGAAGTGGATTCGATGCTGGAGCAGCTGGTGGGCGCGTGCGCGTCGTTATGGAACACTCTCGGTACACTAATTGTTCGGTATTTGTCATCTTGGACGGTGACTTGTTAACGTAATTAATGCGCGTGCAGCTGACGATGATGGCGAACGTTAATTGGCTTTCATGGCTCTCGTATTACAGAAAAAGACAAGTGGCGCCATACGACTTGTAGCTGCTATTATAAGGACAATAATGAAAATTCCTGTGTAAAAGAAAGTAACAAATCGTCAATTTGTAGTAAATAAGCCGGGTAATAAGTGTAGAGACATGCGTACTATTTGAGACCTATGATTCTACTGATAATAAGATACTTAAACTGATTTGCAACAGTGACTAGAGAATAGGTAGTTCTTAAGCACAAAGCGTTAATATTTTTTTAATTATTTTCACACCATAAACAGTCAGTACATTAGGATCTCTACACCTTCTGTACGCGTGGCCTTCATTTTTAGCAAAAAATGTCGGCCAAATAGTTCGTGAGGACGGGAGCTTCTCGCGAACTCTGTGTTAGATAAAGCTTAGCAAAGACATAAGTCTGGAAGAATAACGCCAAGGACAAAAATAAGATCTCTATTATCTATTTCAGTATAAAATGTATCAACGCAAATATTTGTGGTATTATCCCCATATTGTTCATAAGTCGAGCTCTTAGCCGACTTTTCACGGTGGCGGGCGGGAGGACGTCATAAAACACAAATTAACAGGCGGTGGGCCGCAGTTAAGTAAGCTCATCACCTCGTATGCGACGAATAAAAGTTTTATCACCAATAAAAATGGACGAACGACTCTATTTCAGATAAGTGCGGTCGCAAGCTGACATTCGGACGGCAGTATGGTGCTTATGGGTAAACATGGCCGACTGCAAGGCGCCTACGAATTCGGACCAAAGATAGCATATTCTATCCGATTAATCCTTTTTTACAATTCATTTGTTTTAAATCTTTTGTTATTGAACTCATTAATCGCTATTTATATGTTAGTCCAGGTTAATTTGTTTAGTTAGTTTGAAAAAAAAACATATTGCAATAGTTTTTTAAAATTTAAATGCGATCAAAATTCAAACTTACTGTATTTCTAAGACAATTTTTTTAAAATAGCAATCAAATCCAGATGACACCATTGATCTGTCCACAGAGATTTAAAATTACCAGTTAAAGGAAACGCTAGAACAACAGCGTTTTAAAACGCTAATTCTAATCAATCCCAAGGATGTAAAAAAATATTAAGTCTCTCTTTATATATCTTAATAAAATTTTACCTAAATAAGTCAACTGAGTTTACTTCATCAATTGTCAATTCATTATAAAAACTAAACAATATCCCTTCCCTGGGATATTGTTATATGGGAATTGATAAACAGTTATGCACCGTTTTATTACATCTCAAAGCGCCATAAAAGCTAAGCAACAAAGCGTTCCTGTAAATAAAGCCATGGAACATCCACGGTGCGATCAGTTGAAGTACATACGTGTTGCCATTAAAAAGTATTATGGGCCCCATCAATTTACGCACGTCACCGTAGTTTTAGAAGCGCGCCTTTAATTTCTGACTTTTACGATCTGAAACGTCACGCGGGAGTGTCTGTAACCCAATGGCAGAAGGACCATTTTGTGTTGACACTTTGTGTAATCCATTCCTCTTAATGTCAATGATATACGAACGGAGAAGTGGAATGCACCGTTGCCTTTTTAATGTTTTCATTAAAAATGTCCGGCTGGCGAAAGGAAACTTGGAGTCCCTTTAAAACTAACATCTTTTTTCCAAAAACTTCTACAAAAAGTAAAGAATAATAATATGAAAGCAATTTGACATTAAGCAGTAATGTAAATGAAAGGTCCTTTGGTATACAAAGCACACATTTTAGTATACATTAAGCCACGGCAGACTCTAATCAATCGTTTACGTAGTAAAAACTAGCAGCATATGTTTTATGCTATTTAAATTGTTTAAAGGTTTCGTAATTATTTAAAAATAAAAAAACTTGTACCTAATCCTAATAAAACTAATAAATTTAATCTGTTTGCTGTAAAAAAAAGGTTCCAAGTATGACAAGATGCGTGCTAGACAAATAAATATGTTCTGTCTGGAAAGAAATAGCCACCATTTTGATTTTTGCAACCAGTTTTCTTGGTAATCTTAGTGCACACAGTTAGTTATACCTTATTCTTGAAGCATTATACTGCCTTCGTAGCCTAGTAGTAAAGGCGTTGTACTTTAGAAGCCGGAGGTCGTGGGTCGAATCCTACGGGGACTCAACAAATTTTCAACGTTGTTTCCTAGTGGCTTAGGGCAATTTGTGCCGATCCCGATTGTAAAAAGTAAGATGATCCATGCGTCGGATGGGCATGTAAAAAGTCGGCCCACCCACCAACCCGCATTGGCCCAGCGTGGCAGCGTGCATTAGGGGAGTCCTTAGTCCAGCAGTGGACTAACACAGGCTGAGGATTATGATGATGATGAACCAGTTTTGATGGTAACCTTAATGAACACAGTCACTAATATCATATTCTTGAAACACTAGATCAGCCGCATGAACCTAGATATAGTCAGAGAACATCGTACATTAGAATAAACAAATAATGCAACAAGGCGATCCATCGATTGCCTCAACGTCGACATAACCTATAAATCGAAAAGCATATAGTTCGTAACGACACTACTACATTACGCCTAAAACAAACTAGACTCGATAACCGCACTCGTAAAATCAGCCCCGGGGACGAAATAAAACACGATTAAATACCATCACGTTAATAAAGCAACAGGTGGGGTCAGTCGTTAAGTTTTATATCTATAGGACGTTTTACGCCATGGAAAACCATTAACTTATGGCGTTTAACACAATAGAGGAACATAACTGGAGCGGACAAGTTATTTTGTCTTTATACGCGGTTGTGACACGTTGTGGGAGCTTAGGGACCATTAAACTGTTATAACTGCTTGTTTCAACGAAAACGTTTACGTGAAGCTTGTTAAAAGGTATACTTTTTTTTATTAAATACACTCCCTAAGCAGTTTGACAATCTTTGATAATGATGTCCTGAAAATAGATTAAAAATAAGAGGGCTAATCAGCAGTTGTAAAGTACTAGAGCTAGTAGTACTAGAATGCAGACCAATGCAGAAAATGCACTGATAGCATTTCTGCCCATAGAAATTACTGTTTATGAAAATAGCCATAATATTTATGAATTACGGATTATTAATAATATTACAGAATATAATAACATACACTTAAAGTTCCTTTATTTTATTTATATTACCACGTAGCTTCGCTCCTAGTGCTCTGATTTTGTTAATGAGTTTTTAAATCATAGGTATTATTTGTCATTTGGACCCAGTTTCTTTTAATAATTTTGTAATAAGTAGTTTATAAATATTAAAGAAACTAAGAAATTTTCGGCAACGAAAATCACACCCTCTTGCGATTAAATTGCACTCGTTGCCTATTTAAAATACAGTGGCGGATACCGTGGGACAGTTCCTTGCAGCGGGCATGTTATCACCAGCTTCTATTGCAAATAATGGTTATTTATTGTTTGTCATATCTTTAAATGCGATCAAAATTCAAAACTTACTGTATTTCTAAGACAATTTTTTAAAATAGCAATCAAATCAGATGACACCATTGATCTGTCAAAGGTTTAAAATTACCAGTTAAAGGAACGCTAGAACAACAGCGTTTTAAAACGCTAATTCTAATCAATCCCAAGGATGTAAAAAATTTGAGTCTATCTTTATATATCTTAATAAAATTTTACCTAAATACAAGTCAACTGAGTTTACTTCATCAATGTCAATTCATTCATTAAAAACTAAACAATATCCCTTCCCAATAGATATCCATGGGAGGATAGTCGAGTCATATGGAATTGATAAACAGTTATGCACCGTTTTATTACATCTCAAAGCGCCATAAAAGCTAAGCAACAAAGCGTTCCTGTAAATAAAGCCATGGAACATCCACGGTGCGATCAGTTGAAGTACATACGTGTTGCCATTAAAAAGTATTATGGGCCCCATCAATTTACGCACGTCACCGTAGTTTTAGAAGCGCGCCTTTAATTTCTGACTTTTACGATCTGAAACGTCACGCGGGAGTGTCTGTAACACAATGGCAGAAGGACCATTTTGTGTTGACACTTTGTGTGAAGCCATTCCTCTTAATGTCAATGATATACGGACGAGAAGGGAATGCACCATTGCCTTTTAATGTTTTCATTAAAAATGTCCGGCTGCGAAAGAAACTTTGAGACCCTTTGAAACTGACATCTTCTTTCCAAAAACTTACAAAAGTAAAGAATAATAACATCAAAGCAATTTGAAATTAAGCAGTAATGTAAATGAAAGGTCCTTTGGTATACAAATACACATTTAGTATAATTAAGTCACGCAGACTCTAATCAATCATTTACGTAGTAAAACTAGCACCATATGTTTTATGCTATTTAAATTGTTTAAAGGTTTCATAATTATTTATAAATAAAAAACTTGACCTAATGCTAATAAAACTAATAAATTTAATCTATTTGCTGTAAAAAGGTTCCAAGTATGACAAGGATGCTCTAGACAAATAAATATATTCTGTCTGGAAAGAAATAGCCACCATTTTGATTTTTGCAACCAGTTTTCTTGTATCTTAATGCACCAGTTAGTTATACCTTATTCTTGAAGCATTATACTGCCTTCGTAGCCTAGTAGGTAAAGGCGGTACTTTAGAAGCCGGAGGTCGTGGGTCGAATCCTACGGGACTCAACAAATTTTCAACGTTGTTTCCTAGTGGCTTAGGGACAATTTGTCCGATCCCGATTGTAAAAGTAAGATGATCCATGCGTCGGATGGGCATGTAAAAGTCGGTCCACCCACAACCCGCATTGGCCCACGTTTAGACTATCAACACGCAGGACGGTGCATTAGGGAGTTCTAAGTCCAGCAGTGGCTAACACAGGCTGAGGATTTGATGATGATGAACCAGTTTTAATGGTAACCTTAAGGAACACAGTCACTAATATCGTATTCTTGAAACACTAGATCAGCCGCATGAACCTAGATATAGTCAGAGAACATCGTACATTAAAATAAACAAATAATGCAACAAGGCGATCCATCGATTGCCTCAACGTCGACATAACCTATAAATCGAAAAGCATATAGTTCGTAACGACACTACTACATTACGCCTAAAACAAACTAGACTCGATAACCGCACTCGTAAAATCAGCCCGACGAATAACACGGACGAAATAAACACGATTAAATACCATCACGTTAATAAAGCAACAGGTGGGGTCAGTCGTTAAGTTTTATATCTATAGGACGTTTTACGCCATGGAAAACCATAAACTTATGGCGTTTAACACAATAGATGAACATAACTGGAGCGGACCAGTTATTTTGTCTTTATACGCGGTTGTGACACGTTGTGGGAGCTTAGGGACCATTAAACTGTTATAACTGCTTGTTTCAACGAAAACGTTTACGTGAAGCTTGTTAAAAGGTATACTTTTTTTTATTAAATACACTCCCTAAGCAGTTTGACAATCTTTGATAATGATGTCCTGAAAATAGATTGAAAATAAGAGGGCTAATCAGCAGTTGTAAAGTACTAGAGCTAGTAGTACTAGAATGCAGACCTGTGCAAAAAATGTACTGATAGCATTTCTGCCCATAGAAATTACTGTTTATGAAAATAGCCATGATATTTATGAATTACAGATTATTAATAATATTACAGAATATAATAACGAACACTTAAAGTTCCTTTATTTTATATATATTATTAGCACGTAGCTTCGCTCCGAGTGCTCAGATTTTGTTAATTAGTTTTTAAATCATAGGTATTAATTGTCATTTGGTCCCAGTTTCTTTTAATAATTTTGTAATAAGTAGTTCATAAATATTAAAGAAATTAAGAAATTTTCGGCAACCAAAATCACACCCTCTTGCGATTAAATTGCAATCGTTGCCTATTTAAAATACAGTGGCGGATACCGCGGGACAGTTCCTTGCAGAGGGCATGTTTTCACCAGCTTCTATTGCACAAAATGGTTATTTATTGTTTGTCATATCTTTTTTTGTTAAAATTTCGGTAGTTATTTATTAGTTCATCGTATACAAACGGATTTCTGCCATTACTTAAACAATGATAAACCCGGTTATTTAAGCATATAGTTTATCAAATTTATATTAAAGTTCATTCCGATTTTCGACTATTTTATAACAGCTAATTTCTTTTATCCTAAAAATATAACTACAACCAGCTGTTTAAGCTCAACATTTCAAAGTCTTAACAGATAATATGCGCTAATTACACCCTAGTAACTAGAGAGACTTAATTGTCCCAAGAGTAACAGCAGTGTAGCAAACATAACCAACCCTCAAACGAAGGGAACTGAGGGGTCCACGATAACTATCTGATGCTTGCATTCGGACACAATTGTTAACGAGTATTATTTGTATAATAAAGACGTTGTTACATCATCCAGTTCAAAAATAAACTCTCAGTTAACTCGTACAAAATTGAATTTTCGTTGCACGTATTAATTCAGTACGACCGTGTAAAAGGCACCCCGTGGAGAGCGTAGCAAGTCTTTTGTATGGTTAATTTCATTGCTCACCCCTTGACTTGGTAGCGTAATGGTGCGTCAGCTCATTCGAAATGAGCAGGTTCGGTTCCGAACACCTCATTATATCTTTATTGAACGTAATGCCTTGATAAATTCGATTATTTTTGTTCGATAAAAACTGATATGGAAGAAACATGTGACAGCGCCGTAACCTTTGATAAGTACTTTAGTAATGTACTAATGCAGCCTTCACCATTAGGAAGTTTGACCGTATCCTAACACGTTTGGATTCAATGCGGGTTGGTGTGGACCGATCTACACGCATGTCCAATCCGACGCATGGATGTGATGTACTTTTAAGGCAATCGGATCATGATCGGCACGTGATGTGTTCCTAACCAAGCAGAAAACAACGATAACACAAAGTTTCGATTCGAACCCACGGACTCCGATTTATAAAGCCATTACCGCTACACCGCGGAGGCGGCTAATCCTGTAGTTAAAAAAATATTGTTCATCTTTTGCGCTTTACGACGGTAGTTCGATATTACTAAATTTGCTGAGAATTTGATTAAATATTTTCATAACCTTTTGTTGACGTTGGCGAAATCTATAAAGAAACGCCATTAAGCCAAAGAACTAAACTGAACATTACCTGTTGTAACAAACTTTTGTTGATTTATAAAAAAAAAAAAAAATAATTGTTGTTCTCAAAATTGTTAAGGATTTAAAAAGTAAAAAATAGGCAATGTAAGATATTTGAAATATAAAGTAATCAGAATGATAAATTTTATGAATTTTGCGAACTTATTTGGAAGCAACAAGACTAACATTTGCTAAATAGCTGTTTAGATTTATACCATAAGAATGTCCTGTATAGAGAAATAACGTTTGTTCAAGAATTACCGCCCTCTTAGGTAAGCGAGGAAGGATACCTATCATATATAGTAATCCCTGCAAAAGAACGATACCTCCTGCGACCTAAAAAAGGATCTCTCATTAAGACAGGTGTGGTTGGGCATTGTATTAAAACGTTACAATATTAATGTTCTATTTTGGCAAGCAAAGACGCGCGGCGAGGCATGCGGCATGGTCCAATCGACAATATTTAGCGTGTATGACTTTAATTTGATAAATATACAAGTTGGACCATCATATAGAATCAATATTTCACGCTGTGTACTGATTTATAACCTAAATCAGCATGATTACATTACTATCCCAGTAGAACCAATATAAAATTCGTAACGTGGCATAAAATTTGTTGAAAAGTAGCTATTTATGCAACTAATACTAATGTATAAACAAGACTAATATAGCCGATGTCAAATAGCCCTAGAGTATCGATAAATTTTTATAGATGAATAAGAAAGAAGTTCAAACACTTCAGAAACTGACCCATAGCTGTACAAGAACAAGTACCTTCAAAGGTATCAAATAACCTCTTAATCAGTTCTTTATTTGATTCGATCCCTAACTATTTACTTTGAAGACTATTATAACTATTTACTTTTGCAAAAGATCTTTATTATGACCATTGTCAATAATTCTCTTAATCTATGTATTTTTTGAAATTCATATTTCTAATCTAAAATTAAAAAACAATGATTATTTCTGTGCATAGATGCAGTGAAACTAAACTAAAATACGGTGTTTTCATGAGGTTTGCACCACACCATCAGCTAGCAGGGGCGAAGCGTGACCCTCCATATAGCGGCGGGGGTCCAAAAGTCCCGCTCATCAATTACAATGCCGACTGTTTCTCTCTCCACGTGTCACAGGATCCGTCAACAGGTGCCCGAATATCTTTGATAATTTAATTTTTCCCTGTTTTAATGCGATTCCCCAAAAATAAAACACGATGCTTAATAAAATTTGGACACAAAAGCCGATAAGATCTGTTACGGTGTAACAATTATACAAATTATTTATGGCAACACCTGATTCTGACTGTATATAAATTTGATAAAAGATAATGACGATGAAGTATTTTTATTTAAGAAATTATTCATTGTAGTATTAGATTAGTAGATATTTTAATTTAAAAAAATGCAAAAATTTGCAAACGTTTAAGTATTCGCAATTATTTTTTAAACAAACATTTAATTACTATGAGAGTTACATATTGAAACAATAAACGCCGTAATGCAAACAAACCAAGTCCTAATTGACTTGATGTAGTCTAATTTTAATGCACCCGGATTTTTAGTAACTTATAAACTTTCTTATATTTACGTTAAAACTTAAGTTCACAATAAAGAATAGAACTTCCTAATAATTTATATAAAACCACGCTATTATTTTTTTAATAGCCGTTCAACATTAAGCAACATAATAAATAGTCCGTGCAATACGAGTTACATTCGCGCTGCCACGTGATTTAAGCCTTATTAAAGCCAAGATGGCGTCTGGTATGAACCAATCCCCCGCTTTCCCGCCACAGACCATAGATCGTGATTAGAGCCGCGGTCAAAGACGCAACAAATTGAGACGTACGTAATTATTTACACCGACATCATTAGCCGGATAAACTGTATTAAAATATGATGTATAATAGGATCGATACATCATGTTAATGCGTTTCCAACAAATCTCGAAGTAATATTGTGGGTCGCGCAGATGAATGGAAAACGTTTTATCTGTCACGCTATAATTGGATTAGCATCGTGGTTATAATATTAATAAAGTGTGTTAAGATGTTATTTTTAACTTTTCGGTGACATAAATAACATGATGCAGAAGACGGTTTTGTAAAAAGGATATTTATGTGAATTTTTAATGTACTGCCTTCGATAAATCGACGTTTGTAATGAGCAGGATGGTGCTTTTTGATATTTATCGTTCTTACTAACACTAAGATAGAATGAATTGTCTTAACTATGTTATAATAACATAACTTCCTTAAAACATTTATACTAAAACATTTCTTTTACTAAAACGGACCGCGAGCTTTTCATAGCTGTACTAAAAGCAAAGAACGAAAATAACATGCGCCATCTGCGAATGATATATAACCAAAACCAACAAGAACCTATTTTTCTGCAAATTTTGATTTAGGACAAGGGTTTTTAAACGATAAAGCCTTGGGCCCATTAAGCTTCTGATCTAGTACTGTTTCTGACTTTTAAGAGATGACCTACTACTATTAATAAATGTTATAGGTAAACCTATATATAATCGGAACATTCTAACATCCGGAAAGCTTTGTGCAAATTCCATCATAAAAAAGAAACACCTTTCTTGGACACATTCAAATTTTCGATTTAAATAATATCAACATAGCTGGCAACATTAACTAAATTATAATTACATAATAACTGGCAACACTTGACAATTGGCATATTACCAACGTAACTCAAAGCTTTACAATACCTTGTATATTGTTGTCTAGAAGAAATTTCAACAAAAACTACTTTTAGTTATGATAAAATCTTAAATCAAATAACATTAGCTCAATAATTATTAATTAAAATACTATATTTAACCTTAAACAAATCCATTTCCAGTGACATTAAATTAATACACGAAAGATAGTAACCACAGGCTGGAACTAGTCTTAAAGTTAGTTTGAAACAATTTTTTATTGCCTGTTATTTGTGGTTTATGAATAAACAAGGCAAATTAATAAAATTATAATATTTTATGTTCATCGACCTTACGAAATCTTTATAGCAAATCTATCTTTATTGAACAAAACATATAAAAATTTTAATTTTGGTCATAAAAAATATGATACGATTTTTTTAGCTCAAATAAAACAAAATCTTTTAAACACTATACCAACAGAATACCCATCTTTTTTAACGTATATTTCCGTACAAAACCTGTCAAAATGGTTTGATTAATCTAGTGTTAATAACAGATCAAACTTGAAACGAACTTAAAAATGATTCTAATATTACTAGCATCGTCCGTGTGCGTCCACCTAACTCGTGAAGCAATAAACATAGTCGATTGTAAATTATATTTCACTATTGTTTACACTCCTCGTTGTAAACAAAAGAAACGAGGCGTCCCTTCGAGTGATCATTGTCCACGAGCCAACAAGGGAACTAGTATAAAATGTAATGTTAACTTTACAGCGGCCATATATATATATTTTTTATTTGGCTTTCATTCCAGTTTATGCCCCTGAATGGTTAGACACAAAACCGTCTTGTTCCACAATGCGCCGTCTAATTTGTTTTGGTTGTACGAAATTGTCCTTTTGTCTGTCTGATTTATTGTCTTGATCAAGCTTTGTCTGAGTCTACGGGGCGTCGAATTAGAAATTCGCCTTTTTCGGACTGATGAGATTTCTATGTTCGTTGCTGTGATTTTCAACGCCTTTGGACGCGTTTGTTGGACTTCACCTTGAAACTGTTCTAGTGATATAGTAGTGTTGGTCCGGTCATATGATAACAATAAAGAGGTTATTAATACGAGAATCAGCTTTAATCACAACTGACATCAAAGCTTGAGATTCGAAAGAACATTAAACGTTACGTGATGAAGGTAATTTAAAAATGTTGCTCCTCACTTGTTGCAATTGCGACTGCGTTACATTCTCACATTATATTTACCTTTAATGAAATAAAATAGAATCATTGTTATAATCAACATACGTATCAAGTTATCAGTGAAAATCTGTATGAGAAACAAAATAAAACAGGTTGTGTTGAGTTAACTTTAAAATCAACTTTAATAAATTATTAACTCGCAGAGAGATCGAGAATCACGAAAGCTATAAATGTCCAAGTCATAATAAACATTAAGCAACACTAAAAACATGTAGGCAGATTGAAAAAAAACTAAATAACTGGAAGGTATTAAAGTTTTATTGCCTAGATCTATTCCGGTGATGCTCGCGGTAAAAAAATTGGACAACTTCATCGCGCGTCAAGATGTTGGTTTTGCGTAAATAATGCCGCTCGTAAAACACTCGAGAAAAATCGTAAAAGCTCGCTTTCGGCCTCATTTTATTGTCTCCATTGTCCGAAATCTGAACTGATGGGATTAGGAGGGAAATTGAAAACACGGTTCTTATAATTGCAAAACCATAAAAACTTTATTGCCCAAATTCTACGTGTGTTGCAATCTGTATTAATTTAGAAACCATAAAAATCAAGGCAATATATTTACGGAAAATATTAATTATATCTAAACTGTTGATATTTTGCAATCTACGTTTAAATTAACTCAAAAAGATTTGCTGGTATGTTGTGGACTGTCCAAATTTACAAATGTATACCCTAAGTAGACAAATCCTATTGCAGCAGCTTACATTGTATAAGGCAGCTTTTTCTCGCAATATAAACTCGATCCATCAAGTAGTTTCACTTGACAGCGATCGTGCTCTATTCGGGGTAATCGATGTCCAGTTTGTTCGTTCGCTAAACAATTGTAAACAAGCATTAGGACGCCCATTGAGGGCCACTGTGCGGACAATGTGGCCGCAGAAAAACAATACAGCTCGCATGAAGACCTTGCAAACCTACTTACAGGATGATCCAAACGACCAGTAACAATAAAACACTAAAGGGTGACTAATAATTTTAATTCAGACGTGATTATATAATCCTCCATTTGGAGTCATTATAAATTGTATAGTAATACTGCCGGCGGTTATGTCTATCAACAATATAAGGGCAAATAGTTAAATTAAGTGTTTAATGAATGGCGTAATAGTTATGTTTCCAATTACATATAAAGTTTTAGATTCTTTTTTCTCTTAACTATTTCCCCAACTTATCACAGGTTGGTGGAAGCAACCGGCGCCGTTTTTTGAAATCTAACTTACAGATAATTGCGTGATCGGCCTTTTTTTTTTTTTTTTTTTTTCCGTTGGAAAAATCCAGCTTACAGATTCCCCGCCACCAAAGTGAGGGGCAGCAGGGATATGGGCTCCCCGGACCAAGATGGAGCGCCGGTATACCCACTAAAAACCAACGGTTGTTCCTTTCTCATGTCGCTGTAGCCGGGCCGCGGCACTGATCACAGTCTTCGGCGACCCGGCGCGACCTGGCCCTCTCGGGCCTCTTCTCTCCGGTGTGTTGGGAACCGGAACGTCCTTAGGCGCCGTGCCGGAACAAACAGCACGGCGCTCCCTCTGAGCCCTTCTCTGGGCGACGGGCACCCTCTTGCCGGCCGCCCAGGGGCTCAGTGTCAGGGAAGGTTGCGCGCGTACGCCACCCTTCGGCGCCCTGGCCTTCTTCTGCGGATAGCCAGGCGCTCACGGCCTCCCTGTCCCTTTCCGCGGCCTCCTTCCGGCCATCACGTCCTCGCAGAAAGCAAGGACGGCGCCCACGACCTTTCGCTCTCTGCATCCGCGCACTACGGCGGAAGCGAAGGTCGTGCCCCGACACTACGCAGCTCTCGGCGTTGCTCGACCCAGGCTGGGCACTCCTCCAGCGCGTGTTGGGCCGTCTCTTCGGCACATACGCCACAGTGGTGGCACTCCTCTGTAGGCTCCTACCGGCCACGCGGCACAGGTACCTCCCGAAACAGCCGTGTCCCGAGAGAACCTGCGTCGCGCGGAATGTTAGGGAGCCGTGTCCTCTTTCTAGCCACCACTTTAGAACGGGGCGTATGGCTTCTATAGTTTGACGGCCGGCGCTTGGGTGCTCCAGCCGCAGCTCCCACTCCTGTATTGCAAGGGCGCAATTCGTCTCTGTGCGTGATCGGCCTATATTGTCCTAACCAAGAACTAAACAACGATAAAACAAAGTGACTTCCCCGCATGATTCAAATCCACGGCGGCGGTTGCAAATCAAATTTAATGTTAAGTAACAAAATAAATGAACTTTATTTTAAAATTAGAAATCAATCGAAACATAGAACACACCGTATAACTATGTGTATACAAAACCGTGTAACGGAGTGCAAGTTCGCTTGTAAACCGCGCAGTAGCTCCCACCGCGCGTGATTGATCGCAGCCCAAACTACAACTACTTAAACATCGTCCCTTTTCCCGAATCACACAAAAAAAATGCCAGCAGGACTCTAAGACAATGATCCAGAGAGTTGCGAGACAAAACGCTCGCAGCGCCGTACCAGAGACAAAACGTTGCAACGAAATCCCTTCAAGGAAATTAGCTCTTCCCTTCACTTACACCATCTTGTTGTTACATTTGCTGTCATTGTCCTTCATAATTTATGTTCCTACGCAACATTCAAATGCTAACTATCAATACAAAACAGTTTTGTTTGAAATTTTGTTTATTGTAACTTATTAGGTATGCAAAGTAAATATCATCTAGTACATTAAAATTATCTTCATCATCATCAACCTGCGTTAGTCCACTGCAGGTCATGGGTGGGATGATGGGACGGGTTTTTAGACCGTATCCCACCACAATGGTCCAATGCTGGTTGGTGAGTAGATTGACTTTTTACATGCCCATCCGACACGCATGGATTTCTTTTTACTTTTCAGACAGTTGGGTGATCGGCCCAAATGGTCCTAAGCAACCAGAAAACGACGATAACACGAAAATTGTTTCCCCGCGGGATTCAAACCCACGACCTTCGGTTTATAAAGTAAGTGCCAATACCGCTCGGCCATAGAGGCGTTAAGTTTATAATAATGTAATTTAAATAATTGTTATAGGATTGAAGAGATTTATTGGACATTTCTAACGGCCTACGAACGATATGATTTATTGGCTGAACAATAAAAATACTATATCCGAATGCTTTTAAGAGATAATTATGTAGATTAATATTTATTGCATACAACATTGGATGATCTCATTGATCGTATTCAAACACTGTTTATTACTAAATAATAGATATTATTAATTGCTCAGTTAGAAAGCTAGACCTAACAGAGAAAATCACGCATTTTAAACGAATAACTAAGTGCTTTACATAATTATACTAAATTTTTCGAAATAATCATACTAACGTTACTATGAGTGCAGAAATGGATGCATTTTTGTTACTTATAAAAACTACCAAAATGATTTAAAATTAACTTTACATATGTTATACATAGAGTGTAATTTATATACTACTATTATATAATTACCAAAGATATAGTGTTAACACATAATTAAGAGCGTCTCGTAATTTATTCTTATTAATAATAGAATTTTACTGTTTGCCTCATACACACGACTGTAAATAGCGTGTCTATTCTATCCACCCATAGATAGCAAACAAATATGTGACAGGAAATAGATTACGGCACTCTATCACGACACGACAACGCCTGGATTCCTTCGATGTCCTGCCATTGTACGCCGTAAACTTAGGGAACAAAGCGGGAGAGCCGTGTAATGCTCTCGTAAAACAATAAACCACCCACCGAAGGAGTAAACGCACAGAACTCCGTTGCACTAATATTGAATGCATCTTAAATATGGCGGATGACGGAAAAAAGGGCGCCAATTTTGACAGTTCAGTTATCTTGATAAAATTGAAAAATAAATTAGATCACAATTAATATAAAATTATATCCTACGTTACAGGCTTGTCTTTTTTCTGGGAATGTGAAATTTTATAATGATTGTAAAGTAATAAAACGTATTAAAGTGATTTACTTTTCATCTTTAGTAACAAGTGAGCGCAATTACTTTAGATTTTTGTCTTCAGGTGATTTCGATAATGTGTTCGATCCGCTTTGCCTTGCTAATTGATAATAGCTTATAACTTCATCATATAAAATAAGCTATTTTTGTAAATAAAAAAAACTCATGGCTTATGACTCACGTGGAAGGTAAGACAAATGATCGCTTTGTCGCCAAGTTTTTTTCAAAACGTTTGATTCAAAACACTCTTTAAATTTCGATAGTAAAAGAATTGTATATAATATTTAATAAATTGTTGCTACACAATACTTTTAATAAAATATGTATTTAATTTAGAAATTGTTAATTGTTAAATTTTCAAAATGGTACATGGTCTTTTGGTTACAATTAATGAAAGGAGCGGATTATAAATTTACAAAAGAATGCGTCTTTAAAAAGGGTTTCCGAATCAGTTGTCAGTAAACGTCATCGATTCAATATCAAAATTGTTTATTTAAAATGCGCCACCAGATACAAAAATTAAGAGGAAAAAATGATAAAAAAAATAACTTTTAGTGCTTTTTTAACATTTTCAATAATTGGCATACTATTTTTAATTTATTTAGCAAGCAAATTATTACACGTCTTTTTAAATTGTATAGAAATTTAAAAGCATGTTGCATAAGGGCGAAATTTGTTGCCGCCCTTTGTTTTTTGGTATTTTAGTCTTCGTTTATTGTTATTCTTGTCTACGGACGAACAGTCGAGCTACATGATGGTAAGTGGTCACCGACGCCCATGGACATCAGCAAAACCAGGGATATCACTGACTGCCTTCCGTAAGACATAGGACGTTAAGCCTCATTTATCCAGTAGATACGCTGGCTAAGGTGCCCTTCAAAAGGAACACAGTCATGTTTTTAGTATAAGCATGTTTACGGATACATTCACTATAAATCTCCCCAATTCTTTTAGTCTAAATCACTTCCCTAGTTGCATAGTTGCCTAAATAATTAACAATCATATAATACTTATTACACTTACATACTCAAAAATCAGCTCATATCATGTATGACATAGTCTTATTCTGAACACTTCGGTCATGATGATGACAAAAACGGACCCACCTATCGAAGAAATACGTCGATATCGATGCGTCCTAATGAATCGATAACCATCGAACTCCGACCGATGAGTTCCAACACTAACGCAGTAATTTTGATGCATCGCGGAGATAAATCTATTAGCCGTTGACATCTCCATCGGTCGGCACATCAGAGGCGTTATTATTATTTCAATGTTATTATTCAAATTATTATAATCTCCGCGGCCATATTTATAGCGATGCGAGTAATCCTTTTTGATACGCCGCTTAAGCATCAGTTAAGGGCTGCGGACACTGGGCCGGTATGGATGATGCAGGATGTTATTTATATATATATGTATCCCTTCTACATTTTAAAATGTTCTATTTTCTCGGAATATAGCACAGACGAGAAATATATAAAAGCACGCGATATTTTAGCACCTTAACAGAAATATAGTTTTTTTTATTTTTAAGTATGTTTGTATTTAGTGAAAATCATTTTATTACGTGGAATATACTCGTTGATCTTCACACGATGACAAAGATAGCATATTCATACATGTTCTTTCTCTCCGTCCAGCCACGGTTATTGCCAATGTCCGCCATTATTCTTCTGTCTTTAGAATAAGCTTCAATAACAATCTGGATTTGATGGAAAGACAGAAGAAATATGCTGATTTAATGTCTACCTATGTCGCCTATTCAATACTTTAATAATCACATTTCAATTTATAATGCCTTTTTATTTCTAGTCTCCATCCTGACATTGTTTAATCTTACAAAGTTAAAAAGTATTGCGTAGATACTTGTTTCGATCAGTAATTATATAACTAATAACCACGTAAAAGCATGTATAGTTGTAATATTCTATATGTTCCATAAACATACTTAATATATTCTTATACAATTTACCAGTGTTCAGTGTGCGCCGCGCCTACAAAGGTGTAAACGCCTTATAAGATACACTCGGGGATATATCGGAGACAATTTATTTAAGGAAACATTCCTTCCTCACCCTTGGATAGGGACACTATTAAAAAACTGACCTACTGTCATCATATTAAAGTTCTTTTTCCCTTGTTAATGAGTGTGAACGGTCAAATTATAATTTGCGATTTAAGCTTCAATAATAAAGTGGATAAGGTCCAAATTGAGTTGATATCGCCATTTGGAGGCTGTGCGATTCACCGTGATTGCGAAACGAATAAGTTATCCCGTACAGGCGTCCCGCTAATTCAGTTGTCACGTCGCCCGATTATTTTTAAACACGCTACCCGCGGTTCTCGTTGCAATCAGCCGGTGTATGCAAATGTTGCTCATTCTCAACGGCTAATTTCGAGACGGACGCGCGAGATAACGAACCGAAGATACTGTTTGTTTAGTCCTTTTGGTCCCTCCTGTTGTCGAGTCGCAGATAGTGATTGCGATTAGATCGCCCAAAATCCATCTTGAGGACTGATATGAAGGACTGTGGTGGAGATTTATTATAATTGTTTTAATTGAAATATGAACAAGGTAAAACTTGTTTGTAAGCCGCAATTGTTTTGGGGTGTGTTTGTAAAATCATAACCCATTTGTGCTATAATAAGTTATCCTTAGTTTATTGCATGATATAATTGATGATATGTTAATTTTCTATTTAATATGTAAAACTATCATTAATACGTATAATATATAACTACCTCCGTAGCCTAGTGGTATTGGCGTGTGCTATAGAAACCGGAGGTCGTGGGTTCAAATCCTGCGGGGACTCAACAAATTTTCATTGTTGTTTCCTAATTGGTTAGGGCAACTGGGGCTGATCCCCCAATTGGCTGAAAAATAAGATGATCCATGCGTCGGATGGGCATGTAAAAAGTCAGTCCACCCACCAACCCGCATTGGACCAGCGTGGTGGGATACAGTCCAAAACCCCCTAATGGATAGGGGTGTATTAGGGGAGGCCTATGTCCAGCAGTAGACTATCACAGCCTGTTGATGATGATGATGAAGATGATAATAATATACCTATCAAGCCGTAGAAGAATATGATATGTTTTGTGTTTGCCAGTCATATATTTCAAAAGTATTTCTACAAGTCTCTCCCGTGACCACAGCCTTTGAAAAATGTTCGAAACCTCATTTGGTTGCCATGATATTACTAAATACGTAGATATGTGATAAAATGTATTAAAAAGTCCTTTTTATTCACTATTGAATAAAAAGGATTATTAATATTTTTTGCCTAAAAAATAACTATATCTACAAATAATATATTAGGATATTTTTTTTGTTAATTTACACTTTACAAAAAAAACTATTTTAACTATTAAACTATTTTAAACACAAATACTAGGGCACACGTATTAATCCGATAAAACGGTATGCATTTATTGGCATCGACAAATGGCTGCCGTCGGGAGGAAGTGGCAACCCGACACTTCCGCCGCAGGAAGGGGGCGAAGGGGGTGACACGCCCCACAGGCCAGCCTACCCGGCAAGGGTTGGAGCCTACCAATGTGGACAGGTGGTTAGGTTGTCTATATTTAGTGCTTAATATCGGATGCTATTTCTGTATGCACTTGACTTGCTAAGTCTGGGACTGAGCGACTCGTGCTCTTCTGTATGATGGTCAGATAAATCGGTGATTCTTTTAATCTGATATAATTAAATTTGCTATCCTATAGCATACATAACACATAGATTTTGATCGTTACCATATGCTCTAGATTTTTCAATATTTAAACACTACTTAAAATATTGTTTTTTGTGCTACACTTCCATAACAATAAGGCTATATAATAATTATTTATAATTTGAGCTAAGCGATAAGCGCGTTAAAAACGCGCAAATATTTCTTTTATGGGCTAAAAACTACAGTTAAATTAATAGCAACCAATTTTATAAAAGAGATATTTTACACAGCCTTTAGAAAACATTAAAAAGTAAAACTTAAAGGAAGGATAATTGACTGCCACATAAAGCAGGCTAGAACCTCAAAGGTATCAAAGTCCTAATTGTTATTGCATCACATATTGATATTGAATAAATAACGAAGACTCTGTCACTATTATTTATTTGACCACTATATTTATATAAGATTTTGATAAAATGCTATGTTACGAAATTTCTTAACTGCTGTGTTTAATATTAAAAGCTATCGCTCATTTAGAAATATTAAAATCAGACAATATAATATTCCATTATTTATAGCATAGTTATAAATAATTGCTTTAAAAATGTGTTATACAGACAGAAATATGTTTCTCTATAATATTATAAAAATATACTTCACGTCATTGCATTAAGGTAACATACAAATTAAATTGTAAAACGTTGAAAAGGAACAGTTTGACCAAATTAGAAAATATGTGTATGCTTTACACGATAAATTATAAAAATTATATTATTATTTCTTGCTTATAGGCTGAGATTGTTCTACAGTTTATAATAATCGCATGCATAGTTGAGCGTGTTTAGCCTAAAGCCTATTATTTAGCCTATTCAAGTCAAAATAAATTTTTACAAATGTAATGACACAACTATCACCTGAAGCAAACCCTTTTTTCATTAGTATAAAACGCCTAATCTTCGCCCATTCCATATTTGATCTATAAAAGTGCATGATTTTTGGCGACATTACAGTCTGACAGTACACTCCGTAAACTTAAATGTAGTAATAAATCCTATCTCTAAATTAATTAACCTATACCCACTAACTATATAAGCTCACGGAGATCACTTAAACATTACAATCTCATACTCGAGCAGTAATTAAGAGAAAACAAAACGTCCATCAATCACGTTAGCCTTACACCTTGCGTTGCCTGTCATAATGTTTCTTACAGGATTCGATTAAGATGCCCGCGGGACCGCGGCGTGGCGTTTGATAAAAAAGGGGAACCGGCAGAGTTTCGGGTTACAACCTTAGGTCACCTGATAGCCTCCCTAGCGGGCATTGTGTACTAATTGTAAACCCATGCTCTTTTTGTCGGCAATTGTCTAAGTACCGCCGCGTGATTAATGCTTTCGTAATTGGACCCTTACTAGAGCGAAACTATCGAATGAGTTTGGATAGAGGAATAACGATCAACAATTTTATTATTTTGATGTCTTATTTTAATCGATTATTGAATTTGGAAACACTTTAGGGCATTTGCAATTTGAAATCTTACGACTGAATTTTCTGATATTTAGAAACGCTATTAATTGTATGTCTTATTCAATATGTAAGAAGTTAAGTGTAAGGTTACGTAGAGATTCTTAATCAAATCAAAATATATAAAATTTGAAAACTTTAGTATAAAATTGGACGTAGAACATTACTTTTTCTAAATTCAGTTATAACTTGCTTCCCTTTTGAATTTAGTTTTCAGCTAACATTGGCTTGTATCACTTTCAAATGTTCTTCCTCCCTCCGTAGAAACGACACTAGCTCCCCCCTGATAACTTGATACCCGTCAATCCATAGAGAGAACTTTTTTATAAATTCTGAAGCTAAAAAGCTAATTGGAATTGAACCTAAACAGTTGCACCAATAGATTAGGTTACTGTTTATTGAACGTTCTTATAAGGTATGTTATGAAATCTAATTAAGTATTTAAAAAGATTGGGACATGCTTTATGTTATTAAATTGAATATTGTTTATTACTTACACATTCTACATACAAGGTTGAAAAACGAAAATAACATGCATAAGCGCAATATGATATTGCATAAGATAAAGGATAACGAAAAGCGAAAAGACAATTTATCCTTCCACAGTAAATTTAAGTAAAAGTTGTGTTTCACTATACTGTATCGCGGTGGATTTTTCTTTGAACAGAAAATATACGACCTTCAAAAACATTTCGAACGTGTTTTTGTGTTGTTTTTTACATAAAAATAAGTGGACACTAAAATAAGAATAAAGAAAAGTACCTATATTTTCTATCAAAATGAACCAAATACTTGGTCAGTGATTTCGTTGAAATGATCTATTTTTATGGAAATTATACTTAATACACATTACTGTTCTGTAGTCACTCTCTAAATATTATTATATTAAATATGCCAAAGTTAAAAATGAAAAACAGTTGAATGAGAACGATAATTTAAAACAACAAAGGTGCTGTGAAACGAATCCAACTTGTTGCCGTCCGATGTAACCGATCTTATACAAATATTGTTGGAGCCGGCTTTTTACGTACTCTGCGAGATCTAGCCGAAGTTTGGTAAACAGTAGCTCCAAAACGATATTGTATTACATTTCCGTGATAGAAAACACGTGGCATGAGATTCAAGTTTGTTGCGTGCGCTCATTTTAATAAAAATCTTTAAAAACAGTCAAAAGAATGTATTGACAGAACACTGCAAAGTCGCAGAGCTACAAAACAATGACAAATAGTGACAAAGTATTATATAAACAAAACTTTTCTAGTTCTTTGCTATTTATCCTAATACATACTCTTGCAGAAAAACATTATAAAACTGTATAGATGTGTTTTAAAATATTTTCAGTTGATACATTATGAAATACTATACTTTACAAACGGTTTTTCTCCATAAATATGCTCCACCCTAATGCATGTCCCATCTACCTGTTATTATCCTAACCATTATTGTAACGCATAACACTTCCTAGCCATGTCAAATTATCATTCGTGCACATTTGTCCATTTCTAAAATTACAAGTGACTCCGTGGGGTTACAAAGCGCGCGTTCGAGCGAAACACGGACCCATGTCCGCCACTTGACAACTGCATTTCGGCAAAGTTCCCACGTCATTTGGCTTGAGGCAAAGGATCGCGGCATTCCGCCATCTCACCGAAGCACTGCACCGGAATAATCTGATTGACTTGTTGACATCTCTAGTGTGCCTTTTGTGCTTTAGCGATTGTTAAGTAGCACTATTTGCTGACGGCGACATGGGATGACAATACCATTTTTTAAAGATTACTTTTAGACTATAAATGGCATTGTACGTTTGTCGCCTTCCTTTAATACCACCGCTAATACTAAATAAAATCACGGGAAATATTTTCGGAAACTTGTACATCAGCCTGAGTCAGTCCACAGCTGGACATAGTCCTCCCCTTACGCAGGCCACCGCTACCGAAGTTCAGTTGTTCTCATCCAGTCCACTTAGAATTTTTGCGTTCGGTATAAACTATAACCAGTGGCGGACTAACAGGGGGGCGGAAGGGGCGGCCCGCCCCGGGCCTCAGGTCTTGGGGGGCCCCCAAATGTTTTCGCGTTTTTCATAATACTTTAAAAATATGCTTAGCACCTTCATGATTCCATCAAGATAAACCCACTACAGCCATCGAAAGTGTTTACGTGGTACTAATAAACTTTTATGCTGAACGCGTCCAGTGCTCTGGGGCGATTCCCGTCTTTGTAGCAGGTATTTCCTGAAGGATGAAGGAAGTGTGAAGAATTCACTTTTGTACGCCTACACTTACATTGTACTTAAGTCGAAAAATATACATTAACCTCATTTAAAATATATTATTTTTTTTACGTTGGTAATTAATAGTGTATTTATATAATAGTGCAAATTGTTAAGTAATAAACACGATCTTAACCGCTTAAGATAAGAGCTTAAGATCTTTTAATTTCATTAAAAAGTGTTTTTAATTTTTGTTGTGATATAAAGTTTAAAAGTAAATTATTTTAGAGTTGAGTTAATGCATTTCTGAGTATTAGGAAAAACTACGTAATTATTTTAACAAAACTATTGTTTTTATGCAAACAACTTTTTAAAATATATTTAAGAAATTTAAAATAACGTTTAAATTTATACAACGAATATGTATACCGCCAGTTACATTAATCAGAAGTGTGTAGGCAATATTGTAACATAAATGACAACATTGCCTTGGCTTCTGTTTTGAATAAATAAGCTCCGTATGTATTTTCGAATAAAACTATAGCATTAGTAATCATCACTTTTTTGTTGAAGACTTGAAGATTATCTTATGTTTTTATATTCTTGTATTACGCAATGTTCTGCCCACAACTTTTGCTAGCACAGAACATTTTAAAGGAAAGCTTACTTAATGAATTATTTTGTTATTTTTCTTTAAGTTACTAACATCCGTTTAAATACACGATAAAATATATAGATACAAACACCAGGGTTCATAGTCAAATTTATGATTTCGCATATAAATAAAAAAATAAAAATGTACCTATGAACTAATAAGTAACTACCTAACAATATTCATTTAATTAACGAAAATAATAATAATTGAAGAGTACCATAAGGCTAAACGTATTAAACAAACATAATGACTTTAATTTATGCAATATTAGAGTATTTAGTATAGTTTTTATATTTATATGAGTATTTAGTGTAGGTTTTTGTGTATTCAGTTTACCTTTTCACAAAGTTCTGCCTGGGTATATGAATTGATCCAGTCAGCTTTTTCATGGGATCATTTTTTTTAGACATCATCTACAGCAAATGCTGACATTTTCTTGGAGCGTATTTACAACCGAAACTCTTTCATTACGGCACTTTTATTTTTTTACCCACTAAGGTTGCAATATATAGTTATTTCAACCTAACTCAGGCAAATTTGTTACCGAAGGTGAAGAAATCACACAAATACCTAAACATTTACTTTATATTTCTATAAATTTTTATTTCTAAGGATGTTATAACTATGATAAAAGAGTGTTTTTTAATTGGTAAATGCATTTTAATTACAAATAAAAATAAAAACAAAATTTTACGAGTCATAAATTGGACAAGTTTTCTTATTTTAAATGAGTTTGAGGCTTAGGCAGACTAGAAAAAGACGAAATAAGTGCTAGGTTTTCCTAATATTTCAATTTACCCTCATTAAGATTTAACTAAAGATGTTAGTTTTTTGACACAAAGATTTTAAATTTAAGGCCATGTTGTAGCAGTTTACTATAATATTTTTTAGTGAAAAAATTCAATACCTGGTTCTCAGAAAAGGAAGGTAAAAGCAAAGACTAAGGCGGCAAATACCGCTGGATCTTCATCCAAATACCTTTCAAACTTTGATAAGAAGAAAAGTTGCGTTTGCCAAAGAAATTAGTCAAACTCATGAATCGGGTTACAATGACAAATCTTTGATATTGAGACAGCAACATAGTTGAAAAATCTATTAAAATGTGATGTTAATACAAAGCCGATGTGACTGATGTGAAAACAGAATGACAAAACTTATAAATTAAAGAAAATTATTGAGGGAAGCCGAAGAATACGTCGCTAAGTTAAGGTCTTCTCATCCAATGATGCCTCATTGGCCAATACCTTTGCCAGAGCATCAAATTTCCATTATCGAAGAAGGGTATAAGTTTCAAAATAAGAACGAACCTTTTGAATCGGGAAAGACCAATTAAACATAAGGAACAAACACATCGTTGTTTAACTTTGCTTGGTTGTACTTCACTAAACGTGACTAAATATTTAATGAAATGGATGCTATCTCCATCAACAAAGAAATTATGTCTACTGCTGCTGGTTATTTGCATGTAAGGTTGATAATCTCCAAAATAAATTTGTCTTTGGTTTTTGTCAGTGGTGGAAATTAAATCCAAGCATATCACAGCTGAATCTCTCATGATCTAACAAACTGCCTCCTAGACCTAGTGGGTACAGACGGTGGCTTAGAAACCCGGAGGTCGTGGGTTCGAATCCTGCGGGACTCAACAAATTTTCATTGTTGTTTCCTGAGTTAGTGGCATTTGGGCCGATCACCCAATTGTCTGAAAAGTAAAGATGATCCATGCGTCGGATGGGCATGTAAAAGTCGGTCCACCCACCAACCCGCATTGGACCAACGTGGTGGGACGGTCCTAAACCCTCTAATGGATAGGGGACTATAAATGGCATTGTACGTTTGTCGCCTTCCTTTAATACCACCAATACTAAATAAAATGCTTTTCGGTTTACTTTTGCTCTATCCTATTAGTCACTGTATATAATTATGAAATAAAGCCTTTATTAATATGTGTATCATCCGAAACGTAAATATTTTTTAAGTTAAATAAAGTAGTTCTTTTATATAAAAGTTCAACTTCTCAGTCATAAAATTAGTACCATCAGCAGAAAAAAACATGTGTATATAAAAGTATTAGCTTACTGTGCATTATTATTTCCAATAAGCAAGAATCAAATGGGAATTGAACACTTGTATGTATTTCGTACATTATTATAAGAATTTTTTCCATTAAGAAAATTGTTACTATATTTTATGACCTTGTGCTGACATCTATTATGGAGAAATATCCTAACTTTTTAACGTTTGCTACTCGCCGCTAGGTGGCAGTGCAAAGTAATTATGTGAACAAGGACATCTACCGGCAAAATAATTAAATAGTTCAAAAATTTTAAATTACGTATTATTTACAAAAAAAAAAAAAGTTAAAATCATAAATTAAATAGCAGTTTTCCAGCAACATATATGATGGTAATGTTCCTAAACTTTTAAACAACAGAACTTTACATAAAAATTACATATATCATTTTTATAACTTTAGTTATGGGATCTTCTTTTATATAATTAAGCTTATTTAATTCGATGAAAAGAACAGCCAAACGAGTGATGCATTGTTGTCTGGCACTAACCATTAATCACTATTGATGTGCATAATTCTCTTAAAAAGTATTGTTTTTTATTTTTAAACGAAAGTAGGATATTTATACCAATAGTACTACTACCATGTACTACACCAGTAACATACAAGGCCGAAGGCTTTTGTATAAGTCTATTGACTAACTACGAGCTTAAATTTTCAGCCAGCCCCCGCTGTCCATTTCTTACTTTCAATGAACATGAGACGAGATATGGCTCAAACGACATTAGTTTTAAGACTATTTTCTCTTGACCTTGTAACACTGCAGAACATCTTTTTATTTAGTACACAGAATGGTGGTACGTTTTCTGATATAACGTGGCCCTTATGACGCTACCAAGTCAATATAACCCTCTTGGGGCCCTTAAACTTTCTCGTTCTCTCTTTCCTTGTTATTGATAGACAGGCTCAGGCTTTTGTACACTTAACATTGTCCGGCTGTAACTAAAACCGAAAGTGCTTGTTAAAGCTGCGTGACGACGGCCAATAAAATAAAACTTTACTCACATTGGCCAAATAATGACGCCGAACGTAAAAAAATATTTCCCTGTCCAAATAAAGAGTAAATTAAGACTAAGTGATTGCATCGTCCCTGGCATAAATATTGTAGGGTTGTTGAAAAATTATAGTATTTGGCATATTTCTAGTGTGCCTTTTGTGCTTTTCGATTGTTAAGTAGCACTATTTGCTGACGGCGACATGGGATGACAATACCATTTTTTAAAGATTACTTTTAGACTATAAATGGCATTGTACGTTTGTCGCCTTCCTTTAATACCACCGCTAATACTAAATAAAATCACGGGAAATATTTTCGGAAACTTGTACATCAGCCTGAGTCAGTCCACTGCTGGACATAGTCCTCCCCTTACGCAGGCCACCGCTACCGAAGTTCAGTTATTCTCATCCAGTCCACTTAGAATTTTTTTGCCTTCGGCATAAACTATAACAAACCTAGCTTACATTGTTCACTAAAAAGACTTTTACGGATTTTATCGCATTCATTTATTTTATTATGTACCTATATTTATATCATCACTTGCAGACATTTTTCGGTTTGCTTTTCGGTTTACTTTGCCCATCCTATTAGTCACTGTATATAAATATGAAATAAAGCCTTTATTAATATGTGTATCATCCGAAACGTAAATATTTTTTAAGTTAAATAAAGTAGTTCTTTTATATAAAAGTTCAACTTCTCAGTCATAAAATTAGCATCCATCCGCAGAAAAAACATATGTATATAAGAGAATTAGCTTACTGTGCAATATTATTTTCAATAAGCAAGAATCAAATGGAAATTAAACACTTGTATATATTTCGTACATTATTATAAGAATTTTTTCCATTAAGAAAATTGTTACTACATTTTGACCTTGTGCTGACATCTATTATGGAGAAATACCCTAACTTTTAACGTTTGCTACTCGCGCTAGGTGGCAGTCAAACTAAATGTGAGAACAAGGACATCTACCGGCAAAATAATTAAGTAGTTCAAAAATTTTAAATTACGTATTATTTACAAAACGTATAGAATCACCAAGTTATCCTTGGTGGAGCCATTATATTTAAAAGAAGAAGAAGTACAAAACGTATATATTACGTATATATTTGTATATTACGTATATATTTTTTATAGCTTTAGTAATGGGATCTCCTTTTATATAACTAAGCCTATTTAATTAGATGAAAAGTACAGCCAAACGAGTGATGCATTGTCGCCTGGCACCTAACCATTAATTACTATTGATGTGCATAATTCTCTTAAAAAGTATTGTTTTTATTTTTAAACGAAAGTAGGATATTTATACCAATAGCACTACTACCATATACTACACCAGTAATATATAAGGCCGAAGGCTTTATGTATAAGTCTATTGACGAACTACGAGCTTAAATTTTCAGCCAGCCCCCGCTGTCCATTTCTTACTTTCCATGAACATGAGAAGAGATATGGCTTAAACGACATTAGTTTAAGACTATTTTCTCTGCAATAATTTACAGATAAGGGTCTCCTTCAGCGCTACCTTGTTAACACTGCAGAACATCTTTTTTATTTGGTACACAGAATGGTGGTACGTTTTCTAATATAACGTGGTCCTTATGACGCTACCAAGTCAATATACCCTCTTGGGGGCCCTTGAACTTTTCTCGTTCTCTTTTCCTTGTCATTGACTGGCAGGCTCAGGCTTTTGTCCACTTAACATTTTCCGGCTGTAACTAAAACCGAAAGTGATTGTTAAAGCTGCGTGACGACGGCAAATAAAATAAAAACTTATTACTCACACTGGCCAAATAATGACGCCAAACGTAAAAAAAAATATTTCCCTGTCCAAATAAAGAGTGAATTAAGACTAAGTGATTGCATCGTCCCTGGCATGAATATTGTAAGGGGTTGCTTGAAAAATTATAGTATTTGGCATATTTCTAGAAAATTCTGTATATATTTTTTTCTGTACTATAAAATAATAAAGTGTTAGAACTTTGTTAAGAATTTCTTGAAATGACTTGCTCAAAACAAGCATATGAAATAAAAATAATAAAAGTGAAATCTTCATACAATGTATATCCTACAACATGTATGTTAGATAACGAAAGTAGCAGAGAAGTAAAATAAAGAGTTGTTTAAAAAAGATAACATTATTTTTACTGCACAATTTAAAATACAAGCATACACAAAAATTTTACATCTAAGGGTCACAGTAAACACTCTTAATTATGCCTTAATTAACATATTATAAAATACTAGTCATGGGGAACATAAAACATTAATTACATCCAAAAGATGGCACTTTATAATACAATCTTCGACACAAATTTTATTTGCGTTATCTACAAATGGTACATTTAAGGTTTATAAATTTCATGCAGACGGCAAAAGGGTAATAAATAAGTAACAATAATGCAACTATTAACTATGTCCAATCAATGGAGCCTTCTTGTGTACAATGTTATATAGAAATTTTATAATTAATATAATTTATTTTTATTATTTTTTACATGTCCTTTAATATTTATGCTATTCAATATTTAATCCAATGAGTAATTTACCTACTTAAAAGGTATATGGGCAGACAATTAAAATCTTACCAAGGCTTAAAACTGTCCTGGCTTATTGCCTTATTTTAAGAACCTTGCTATTACTTTCATGTACAAAAATGTATGTTACAATATTGAAAATGCAACAAAATGCTATTCGTGCCGGCTTTAATATTTACCTGGCAAGAATGCTGTATGCTACAAAAGCTCATTATCATTTACAATGTTATAAGAAATGCAATCTTTATCTATAATACAGTCTTTAATCAACTAACAGAAGAACTTTTTGTGTTTCAACTGGTCACTATCATTGTCACTCTCTGAGAAACATTCAGTAAAACCACTTTTGTCCCTTCTCAAAGATTGTCTACTTTTATCCGCTGTTTTTTTCATCTCTGCATTTCTTCCAGAGCGCCGTTTTCCCTTGGAGGAGTGTCCCAAATTCTCAGTAGGAGTGGCTACATTAAAAGCAGCTTCTGAACTAACTTGTTCAGTGGAGTTGCTGAGAACTAACACAGAGTTTTCTGGTGGCTGCGCTTGCTGGCCTATTTTACGTCCACTGCGGGTGCGGGAAACAAGCTGCTTGTCAGGATTTTCTTTCCAGTCAGTTTTACAGGCCCTCTTTGGTCTATCAGGGGTGTTCCTAGTGTAATCAGTTTTACTATGTGTTGAGACATTTTTTCTGCGTGTTGGATACCTTGATGTATCATTTGATTGACATGACACATTCATATCAGATTGTTTCACTTCAGTGTTCATATTTACATTACCATCAGGGAACTTGGGTTCCAAGAATTTTAATAGTGATGTTGATTTATTGACTTTTATTGACTTATCACAACTTTTAATTGTAACTAAGTTGATGACATTTTGAGAGGAATCTGTGCTGCAATTCAAAACAGTGGAATCTGGAAGTACTCCAGTATTTACAGATTTGTTGATACATACAATTGTCTTTGTATCATCTTGGTGAATGCTATGTTGCGATTCCTTTATAAAATCTTTATTAACTTTATTTCTCACATTCCTAGAAGTTTTATTTGCTGAATTTATCTTAGTTGACCTTATGTAATTAGCAGTGAAACCAGATACATCACTCATGTCCTCAAATTGTCCAATTTTTAACATATCATTTCTAGATTTTTCCTTTGTGTTATTCAAGCTAGTAATATTTTTTGAAACATTTAATTTATCATTTGCTGAAGGTTTATTACCAGTAATATTTTCAGTTGGAATAGGAGGGGACTGAACATGGCCAATTGTAAATGTGTTATTCATCAATTCAAATGAATTGTCCAATTGAGTGTTGTTATTTAGATTATTCTGGGTCCTTCGCAAGCTTCGCCTAAGAGCTGTCACTTTGGGTGTCGAAGTTACCAAATTATTTTTTTTGACATATGACAATTTACTATTCTTCTGCAACTTTATTCTTTTAGGTTTGGCTGGAACTGATGAGTTGTTTATATTGAAATCAATATCAGATCCAACAGTACTTGAACGAGCCGGTTTACCATTTTTAATTTGTTTTGGTTGTTTTTGTTGATCATCTGACGTAAAAAATTTCCCACTGTGATCTTTTTCCGTTGAGTATGAATCATCATCAACTATCACTAGTTTCCTCTTCTGTTTTTTCTTAGGCGATGGAGCAGCTACTTTTACAGCAGTTACTTTAGGCCAGTTTTTAGAACAATGGGCTTGTTCATTAGTCTTAATAGTTGCTTTATCATACCCATAAAGGCATGGTGGCCGTTTCGTATGCACCCAATACGCAATCTCATCCATGTTTTTCATAAAGGGAACATCAAAGGTGCAAAGAGTGTGACGAATTTGTCTTCTTCAAAATGCGCGAAAATACCAATGAGCACTGACTTCCTACCAAATGAATGAGGCACTGCAGTGGTGACATCCAGTTGCAGGTAGCGGTCAACAGCATATTGCTCTCGCTTGCCCCAAAATGTCTCAGGGACGGTCGCCGGTTAGACGCAAGCAAATCCATTATTGTCACATTTCATACACCTGAAACGGTAAAATTTGGACGGCGTATTAACACATTCACTACAGGTATAAATATATAATACTACAAAACATTATCATTGCCGTTAAAAGAGCGATTAAGATTTTCAACAGGACAAAAGTCATAACTATCCGATAGTTTGACAGCTACACCGGAAAATTTAAGTGTTTAAGGAAAGTCCATTTTTACCACAAATCCTGCTTATATCCTCGGCTACCAATATTAATGTGTAAATTTATTGACAAATTTTATCAGAATCTCACAAGACATCTACTGTAACCACTTTTTACGGTGACAGGAACATGTATTTAAAAGAAAATAAACAGTCACTTTTTATACCTTAATTAAGAGTATAGGGATAATAACGTGTAAATTACTCCAGTATGTTCTGTTAATAGTGAAACGAAAAATCTATGTTGTTGAGGATTTTTAATACAAATTATACAAAAGTAAAAGAAATTATTAGATCGCCGCAGAAAAAATTTATCAAGCAAGCGAGCGTAATGTTGCAAGGCAGCAATTTAAAAACAAAATTCATAAAGAAAAATCAATACACAAAATTACAAAAGAATTATATAATTATTTCGAATATTAATGCGATTACTATGCATATTTAATACATTTTTATTTTATTTTTTTTCAGAAATACAATAAAATAAGTGCAAAAAATCCGCCTTTTACTAATTTCTTATTTACTTATATATTGTTTTATATAAAAATTATATTATTTATAATAATTATTCATAATGTTTCGCTCTCAAGATACGATAGTATTGTACTTTCTACTTAGCCTTGTCAAAAACAATGTCAAAACGTAAAAAAGCACAACATAGCTGGTCAAACTTTTACATAAAGCATTAAGTGATAATGGAATCATGGAGTATATTGTAAGATGTACTAATATAGTACATAAAGGTAACCCTAACTAACGATGCATCAGCGGACTATTTATCATCCATGATATATTTAGCTCGACTCATGTAATATTCTGCTTTCACATTACCTAAACCCAATTGATTCTTTGCAGAAAATCTAAAAGATCTATAATAGGAGTATCTTATACTTTTTAATAACTACTGATGTCTGAAGAGAAAAATATTGCATATTAAAACCATCTTTTTAGATAACCAAATCGAACACTTAGAATTAACCTTACCTTGATAGTAGCCTGATCGAAAGGTTGAGGTTGAAGACAAGATTTGTACATACCTGTTCTCTACAGAGTTACTTAAAACACTGACATGAAGACCTCAGTTTGAGTCGTAATTTTCTAGTCCCCACAAATTTCAAGCGGGTATAATATACCCGCTTGGAGTTTGTATGAGTCAAACCTCGACTCGATTAAAGCGTTTTTAATGGTTAAGGCAAATATAAGCTTGCACTTTATAAAGTGTAAGCGTAAAAGTGTGCGTAAAATTCCGCAAGGTACAAATAAGTCTAAAGAGAATAAAGTGCTAATTTTGTTTATTGTAAGTCACTATGTTAATCATAATATAACACGAAATAATTTAACATGAGGCAGTGAAAATTTAAATAATTTTTATAATACTCATTATGTTATTATTCTTTGTCTAGAGAATCATTAAAACATGATTTTTAGGAAATTTGTGTATTACAAGCTAAATATACCAAAAAATTTAACTATTAAAGATTATCTTTTTCGTCGTACCCACTGAGAAAGGTTTTGGACATTGGTTTGTTGATTTATGTTATGATTTCCTTTTAATTTTCTTAAATCTTACTATTATTATGTTCAATTCATGCAGTCATAACAGAAATATATTTGAACGCACCTGTAAAATAGGTAGAATATGGAAACACTAACTCACTTTTAAATAGCTTACTTTTGTTTCATTAACTAATTTTATTGTAAAGATGATCCGATTTTATGGCACGGCTTTTGCACAGTACATTTAAAAAGTTACTTACGAAAAATTAAGTACCTATAGTAGTATAAACTATGTTAATTTTTATGCTTCTTTACTATTTCATCTGTGCTTGTCATTGTCACTTAAAATTTTTGGGTAAAGAAAAAGGCGGTAAAGTTCAAACTAAAAGGGCGCCTTTTTAAAGTTTAATTGAAATAATACAAATAGTAGTTATTGAAAGTTTTATTTTCATATAAAGTGGTGGTGGTTGTTACCCGATGTCCCGCGGTAGAAAACGACTAAAAAAGAAGGAGGATGCTGAGGAGACTCGAGGAAAGGCTGCGTGAGGGACTCGAGTCGGAATCTATTATGTCTGAAGATGATGCTGATAAGTATATTCCATTTAAGTTACCAACTACGTCCGTTTTTATCCTGAAGACGGTGGAATTTTGAATATATCGTTTTCCTGGAAAGCACAGACAAAGACAAACCAATAGGCTCAAGGGACATGATGTCTCTCGCCAACGCAATCAAACGCTATAATAAAGGCGTGAAACAATTAAAAGAATTAACAAAGGTAAAATAGGTGTAATATTTGAGAGACCGCTTGGCTATAATGCAGCTTTAAATAATAAAAGTTTCTGGATGGCCACAAACTATGTCAAGCATACCAGCTGCCGCGACAGAAACAATTGGCGTGATTAGTCATGTGCCGATAGATCTTTCAAACAAGGAGATATACAGTGCCATGACCAGCACAAAAATATAGTATCAATCAGACGCTTCATGCTAGGATTGTCGAGAACGTAATATAAAATTTGAACCGACAAAACTGTGTCCATTACATTTTCTTGTCCAAACTTACCAGAAAGTGTTGACCCAATAGCTGGAGATTTGAAGTAGTGTGTACATACCTCCGAGTAAAACAGTGCCTCCGTTGCCTGAGATATGGTCACATAGCCAAATTTTGTAAAAAGCTGAAAGGTGCTCTATCTGTGGAGAAAATCACAATTTTAAATCTTGTAATGTTAATCCCAAAGAGGCTAATTGTTGCCATTGTAAAGGCAATCATATTTCAATATCTTCAATTTGCCCTGTTAAAAAGAAAAATTCAAGCTTAACAAGAAAAATTTCAAAACAAAAGTTATGCACAAGCTCTTAATAGTACAAATTTTCCCTCGCACAGTAAAACAGACCAATTCCTTTTATTACTTAATTCAGAATTAATTCTTAAAACCATTACTGAATCAATTGTTAAATTAATCACTCTTAACAAGACCAATGACTCAAAAATTTGCTCTGAAACTATAAAAGATGTCCTAAAAGATTCTTTCAAAAAGCAAAGTAGTAATCAATCTTCAATAACTTAATGGATACTTTAAATATAGTACAATGGAATGCTCAGAGTATATTGCACAATCAACATATTTTTAACATTTTCTTTAGACCACAATGTTCATGTGGCTATTATTTGTGACATGGCTCAAACCTCATCATAAATTTAAATTGCGTAATTATAATGTAGTAAGACTAGACTCTGGAAACTCACACAATGGTGTAGCCATAATAGTACATAGATCTATCTTTTACTCTAATGTGAATACTGTTTATGATAATTCCCTTCAAAATATAGCTATTAGGATTAAATATTCAAACTGCAAGGAATTAACTATTGTAAGCCTTTACAGTCCAGGTAATTGCAACCCTCCATTCTCACCACATAAATTTAATAATTTAATTAAAAGTCTCCCTGAGCCAATGTTCTTGGCGGGGGATTTTAATGGTCATAATATTCTCTGGGGCAGCCAAACCTCTGATTGCAGGGGCAGGGACATTCTAGATGTCATTCATAACAACAATTTAGTCTTACTGAATGATGGTCATGTGACTACAGTCGGCTCCCACATATGGAAACCCAGTGTCTTGGATTTAACCATTGTTTCTCCTTCAATCTCTTTGCAATGTAACTGGATGGTCCACAATGATCCATTAGGCAGCTATCATCTTCCTGTAATAACAAAAATTGTACTTAGTTATAATAATTCTTATTCTACAGATATACCTGATAGTAGTCCTCTCCCTTCTTCTTGTAATTTGAAGTTAGTTGATTGGGATCTATATTCTTCTAAAGTTGATCTGTTATTTTCTATTTATCCTTAAATAGTCAAGATCCTATTTTAGCATATAACAGCCTAATTAAATGTTTAAACGGCTCTAACAGAATCTCTTCCTTGCTCTTCATCTGGTCATAATAATTTCGTCTGAAACCAAACACAAAAAAAAAAAAAAAAAATCCACTCCCATGGTGGAACTCAAATTGTTTTAAAAGCTCTTCTAGATAGCAAAATGCATACTTACAATTCAAAAAGACCCAACGGAAGAGAATTATAAAACTTTAAAAGCTTCAAGCTAAGAAGAAATTCATTATTAGGTCTGAAAGAAGATTAAGTTGGAACAAATTATGTGAATCCTTCAACAGAACTACCCTATCTCAATTATTTGGTCACATATGCTAAATTTAACAAAACTTACACACCCTCATCTCAGCTTGATAACAATTATGATTGGATTACACATTTCTTAAAAATATACTCCAGATACTGTTGAGCCAGCATCCTTCTTTGAAAATCAATATTGGTCTTGCCCAAATCACAGCTACTTTTTAGAACCATTTCATTTGCCGAATTAACGCTCAGCAATATCATCTAGAAGAGACACAACAGCTGGCCTAGACGGTATTTCTTATAAAATGCTAAAGCACTTATCCACTCAATCCAAATCAATACTTTTAAATGTTTTCAATCTTCTTTGGCAACAAACTCTGATTCCAGATGATTGGAAGATTGATTGTTTAGTCCCCATACTAAAACCTAACAAGGAGAAATTTCATTTTAATTCGTATAGACCTATTGCTTTGACATCTTGTGTGGGGAAAATATTTGAACAATTATTGAAACAAAGATTAGAGCATTTTATAGAATTAAATAAAATATTACCTTCTAATCAATTTGGTTTTAGAAAGGGCAGATCTTCAAGAGAGAGTATTGCTCATTTACATTTGGACATCTTCCAAGCTTTCAAATCCAATAATGTTTTGGTCAGTGTATTTTTTGATGTTGTAGGGGCTTTTAATAATGTAAATCATCATATTCTGTCTTCTGTACTTGTTGCCATTGGTCTGCCTGTTAAGGTTGTGCAATGGATATTTGATTTCTTGCATGGTAGAAAAGTCTTTGTTAAATATCATAACAAGATCATTGGTCCACGTTTCTCCTATAAAGGCACCTGCCAAGGCAGCATTCTAAGTCCTTTAATCTTTACTTGTATATCCACAAACTTAACTTAATTTTAGATCACAATGTAGTAATCTACAATTGCTGATGATTTAGTGGTATATTACCTGATATCAACTCCATGAATATAGCTCCTAAATTGAATAGTAGTTTAAAAATTTACATACCTATTTCAATTATCTTGCTTTAGACATTAGTATAGAGAAAACCAAAGTATTAGTCTTCAGTAAAGGAAGCCATTTCCAGGTCAAATTATATTACAATAATATAGAACTACCAGCTGAAACGGAAGCTAAGTTTTTAGGTGTGTTGTTTGTAAACAATTTATCCTGGAGTAAATATGTTGATTGTGTGACTAACAGAGCTATAAAAGCGTTGAATATTTTGGAGGTCTCTTGCTGGAACTTACTGGGGCTCTGACCCTAAAATTCTTTTAACTCTATATAAATCTCTTGTTCGTAGCCACTTTGAATACAGTTTCTTTTGTTTTGCTTCAAATAACCAATTTATTCACAAATTAGATGTCATTCAAAATCATAGTCTTCGACTCATTACTGGAGCAATGAGAACAACTCCCATAAATTCACTCCAAGTTGAATGCAACATTCCTCCTATATTTTTAAGGTTTCAATATCTAAAAAGGAGATTATTGCTTAAATTACTTTCTATAAACAGTCACCCACTTATTAACAAACTTTTCCATCTGAACAATAGTTTCCCTATGAATTCCCCTCTCTCAAGCAATTATCCCTATCTTTTGCTGAGCTTCCTTTTTTTAAATCTGGTCAATCAGCACAGCATCTTTAAATCAGATAACTGGGGTTGTTATACTAAAAGCTATGAAAGTATTATGAATCACATCAGCATAACTATAGACAATAAACTGAGAGATCGACAAGAAGTCTATAATCTTATATCTCAATATCCCAATTATAATCACATTTATACAGATGGCTCGAAAAAGGAGGCTATGGTTTCAATGGCATTCTATATACCCAGTTTGAAGTTTGGACGAGGTACTAAATTAAACAAAAATTTAAGCATATTTTCTGCAGAAGCTCTTGCAATTTGTGCTGCATTAAAATTTATTGAAGATCGTTCTGAAAGATTTTGGTTAATCATCACAGACAGCATGAGTGTTCTAAAGGCTTTACAAAATTACCAATTCTGTGCTAAGTCTAACTACATTATAACCGAAATCAGATATATACTTTATATGCTATCTAAAAAAGATTACAATGTGGAATTCTTATGGACGCCCTCGCATATAGGAGTCTCAGGCAACGGTATGCGGATTTCCTTGCACGTGCAATTGTTGACAGCGACAGCGGCAGCGCTGATAACAATGTTGCTATTCCGTACACTGATTTACTACCACTTTTAAAGTCAAAACTTAACCAGGATTGGAAACATGTTTGGCAAGAAAGTTTGCGAGAAAGGGCATGGTATGCTGCAATCAATCAAGATATCGGAATTCCATGGTTTTGTAAATCCAGTATTTACAAAAGCAGAAGATTTTATACGATACTTTGCCGCCTGAGATTTGGACATTGTAGATTTAATTCACATTTACACCGCATGCGCATTATTAAGTCTCCTTCTGTTCATGTTGAATTCAGACGTCGATCAAACTTTAGACCACATATTCTTCGAATGCCCTCAATTCCATATTCAACGCCTTTGTTTTATCATCTAATCTGTTAACTATCACAAAAGACCTGAAAATATACCGCGCTGCATTCAAGACTTGCTTATGAATCATGATATGCATGACATCATCTATGAATTTATTTCTAATACGGTTCAAAACATTTAAAAAGGACTGTACTCCCCGGACTTACCTTAACATGGATATGTAACAATCACCTGGAAATACAAATAATTTTGTTTGGATACTACTATAATTGCTTATGGATTTGACTTCGACCATATTTGACCAGTCAACATCAAAGAATTGGCTTAGGCCTTATGATCAAGAGTAATAAGACAAGACATGGCTTGACCTTAACATCAATAACTATGAAGACATGGCTTGGCCTTTAAATCTATAAAAATTTGCAAAATATTACCAAGAACAAGACCTGGCTGTATGGACTAAAGTCCTTTGCCTTTCCCATTAGGGATAAATTAAAACAACAATTTTGCGGGTAAAATAGTTTCATGGTGTTTAGTTATATTAGTTTACTTCGTATTATTAAGATAGTAATGATTTTATGGTTTAAGCTAAAATGAGTAACTTTCAAGATATTATAGACCGCCAGCTTGGCATGTGTAAGTATAAAGTTAAGAAGTATTTCCTCATCATTTGTTATGAAATTGTTTAAAATAAGTTTTATTTATTTTAGATTGCCGCTTTAATTACGACAATGTTCTGAAAAGGCTGATTGTAGTTAGTGAAGATTCTTTCCACGCTCTGCAAGCCGTGCCCAACTTCGAGCCACAAGACCCGCCAATTTTTGCATGCCGCTTTTCTGATGCCACCGGCTATGAACATATGATAGCGCTCGCTAATGAAGATGGAAGAATTGCTATACAGGTAATGATATTTTATTAATTCGATGTCTTATGTATATGTCTATAATGTGATACTTTCATGTCACTGATCCCTTTTAATTCAAATTTTATTTTTGTAAACTTACAACTACTAAAGCGGCCCAAGAGTGTTTAGTAATATTTACTATTGTTTTGGTCTTTAATAACTGTATGGTCGAAGTTTTAAATGTTACTTTCTGTTAATTACTGTAAATATTTCTTAATAATTTAAAAAAATAATTATCAATTAAATAATAAGTTGATGGAGTATGTTCAGGTTTATTATAACAGTCACAGCCTTAATTTTTAGAAAATATGAATGAAATTTGCCAAGATATTTAGTTACTACACTATTGTTTTATTGGGATATTCAATATTTAGATTTGCAACCGTATTAGGGGCAGCTGTTAAGGTGATAACCTCTTCCTAGTATGTCAATATGTGAAACTATTCCTGAGCTAAATAAAATTCAATATTTATAAATTTAGAGATGAAATTAATGTTAACTAAGCCAACCATCAAACTAAAACACGCTAAATAGTCATGTTATTATATTCTTTAATATATTGAATATATTGATGATTACAATTAGCATGTTAAATAAATACAGGCGTAATAAATGCATTCTTTGCTTTTATTCCAAATCTAAACTTGCTAAGGTATAGTGGTGCAAAAAGAAAGTAGTTTATATAAAGGGAACATTAAATAGTTATTTGTTTCCTTTTACTGGAGTGCAGAATTAGGAATGCTTTATGTTTATGAACATTAGGTCATCTGTTTGTAAAAAATTCCATATAATATATAATTAATATATTTGTGTAAGGTGAACCACCCTGTGGCCTAATACTAATAATAATATGGGTTTCTAAAGCAGGGGCCAATACCGCTATTGGTCCTTGCTATAGAAACAGCAGGTTGTGGGTTCCAATCCCGAGGGGAAACAACTTTGGGTTTTCATTGTTTTCTGGGTGGTTAGGACAATTTGGACCGATCACCCAATCGTCCGAAGAGTAAGATGATCCATATGTCAGGTGGGCTGTAAAAAGTCAGTCCACTCACCAACCTGCATTGGACCAGGGTGGTGGGATACCGTCCAAAATCTACATAATGAATAAGGCTTGCATTACAGGAGGCCTATGTCCAGCTGTGGACTAACACAGGCTGATGGTGATGAACTGATGATATGTTTAATTCATATTTTATTTCCTCTAAAAGGGCCTGATTTGGTTTATAAAAAAAATAACAAATGCTTAAAGAATGAAAAATAAAATAATTTTTTAGGTAAATTTGTCATGCTACAAGAGTTATATCATTATTTCCCGTTATTGTTGCCATCATTCAACATAAGAAAGTAGCCATATCTCTATAGAAATGTCTGGGTATGTCACATATTTCATGTGTTGCTGTGATAGAAGTGAAACATAATATGATACACCATGATAATTCTAAAACTCTTCAGTTTTAAGCAGTAAAAATAGTTAGAAATACCGATAGGCTGATGCTAAAATTGCATATGCTTGTGGAGTTCTTTTTTTCAAGACTTTTGTGACATGACACTAAAATATGGACCTTTTGCATAGCTTAAAGGTTTTTTTAGGTTTGCGTTAGTTAAAAGTCAGCATTTGATTCTCACAACTTTTTTTCACTAAGATAATACAAACCAAATGCTATATAAATATAATAGCATACAAAAAGTTAATTTTTAAACTTCATTAATGTTATTACAAATACTCATTTAAAGTATTAGAAAATAGTAGCTAACAATTATCAAAGGAACGAAATTTGGAATGCATATTGAATAGTTTGTGCTATCATAGCAATGTGATAAACTGTAAGATTAGGGTGCAATCCTCTACCTTTTTTCATTCTCTTTTTATTGTGTTTGAAGTACATAGCCCAAATTTCATTATCACTTAAGTCTTCAGTAGTGATAACATGATTGTCAAGTTTCCCAATCCGTAGATAACTGTTTCCTCTGCTGGTGATAATCTCGCCAATGGCAAATTGTCCAATTCATCATTAGAATCGTCATCAATTGAACTTGAAGTTAAATATAAACATAGGATAAGAAAGCCTAAGTTTCATGAGTCTGTCTTAAATAGTTCATAAAAATAAGTTGTCATGAAATTGAAGCTTTATGCATATGAATTTTATAGGAAAGTATGCTTCCAATTCAAGGGACGTAAATTTGACGTAGCTATATCCGAAAAGTCGTTAAAACCGAGGTTTAATATGTCTTCTATAACCATATGAAAAAAAAATATTGTTTGCTTTTATTTGCTTGCCCTGCCTTGCAGTAACATGTATATTTTTTAAAATTTTGTTGTTTTTTTATGACACAAATTTGTGTTAAAAACAATAGTCCGAATTTGAATTAAATAGAGATTGTTCAAACATTCACTATTTGCTGAAATATTGAAATTGGTATAGATACGGGTTAAGACATATAACAACCATTTAACATAAAGGTCTTCCTTTCACAGCAAACAGTGGAAACTGATAAAGATTAGTGAAACTGTACGATTAAAATATTAAAAATACAATAAATCGCACTGCTATCCTAAAATGTGCAAAACAAAAGATTAAAAAGATAAAAAGTTGGCATGAAATGGGCTTATTGGATTTCCTTCTATCAGACATAGATATTGAATAATTTCTACACTCATTACATTTATAGTAGGTGTAAAATCTAAAAATAGCGCTTATAAATCGTTTTCCAATTTACATTTAGGTTCCAGATTACATTCCTCTGTCAAATTATAATAATCTGTAAGTATTATAAGGGTAAGAATGATAGATCGGTTATAGATTATCAAGGACGTGTTATCAGTCATAATTGGTGTCAGCATTTGGCCGCAGTGTATATATGACCCTTGCGCGAGCTATTCGCAAAGTTAGTTTCCTTCTAGACTCGGTGAAGAGAGCACGCGTGTGTACGCGATGTGCTTAACGGCCTTGCTGCTCATGTACTCGGTCCCCTAACTTATAAATCCATACCCTGCATGAATACTGATTGTATTATTGCCATTGAATTGTCACCGTTATGTGAACTGCGCTATATATTCACGCGAATATAGCACAATTCAATTTCCCTTATCGAGTCGATTTGTTATCAGTTGTCGAGTGGATTTATAAAGGAAAAGGGCTTTCTTTGTTTAACTGCACGTTCAAATTCATATACGTTCAATCAAGGCAGCAATATATAATAGATCTCTCTAGTTGAACGGAAATGGGAATATTCTGCGAAATAAATTTATTGAAATCGCACAATGGAATCTTCACAGCCGGTAGTACGGTCAAAGGCGTAATAAGATACGCAGTCAACCAGGAGACCGTATTCAGCCAAATTACTGTGTCGTTGAAAGGTAAGGGTGTTCTGAGTTTGAAGAAGAAACACAATGACAAGAGTAAGGAAGTAACTTACTGGGATAGCGAGGATTACTTGGACCTCAACAATTACGTCACGCAAGCCGGCGAGGAGCTAGTTCTGTCGTTAGGGTCCTACGAAATCCCTTTCAGTTTCGAATTGCCGCAAAACATCCCGCCAACGTTCCACTATTCAGTAGCGATATAAACCACGCGGTTTCTTGCAATATCAGCTACAACGTGTGCATTAAATTCCAAAGGCCCGGCTTCTGGAAATTCGATAAGAAGTACAAGAAAGAGATCCAGATCGAATCGGGAATATCGCCAAGGCTGCCATTCGAGCCCGTCGTTTACGGAAAACAGAAAAGCTTATCACGGCTATTCTCTAGAAAACACAGTGTTGTCAACATTAAGGCGTGCGTCGAAAAATCCGTGATAGGGGTCGGCGATAAGGTCCAGCTGGAGTACGAAGTGCTCAACGACAGCAATGTGAAGGTTAACGCTGTGGGAATCAAAGTGGTGGAAGTCGTTAGATTCACGACCAAGTCAAAAACGGTGAAGCAGTCGCGTGATGTCCCCGGAACGGAGTGCAAGGCGGGTTCCGTGAAATGCGGGGACACTCAGTCTATGTGCCTTTCGATCAATATGCCGTTAGACAGGAAATCGCTGGATTACTCTCAGCTGGTGTCGAGGGATTACTTTGTGAAGATGAAAGTGGAGCTGCCGTTCCCGCATTTCGATCACGTGCTGCTGGTACCGATTCAGGTCGGCGATAGCAGCGAGGACGACCAGCGAGTTCCACCACCCTCGTATTGGGAGGCGATGGGTGAAGAGCAAAAGGATGACAAGTTTTAGTGTTAAACAAGAAACAAACGTTATTAAAGTAAAATATATTAAATTTCAATGCAAATACCGATTTTTACTCTACCCCCACTTGTTGTTCTACACGTGATATGTAGTGTTCATCGAATTATTTTACTCTAATCTGATATGTTATCCGCGTAAAATGGAAATTTCCCAGAACAGTTGACAAGGGGTTATCGTCTTTGATAAGTAATCGATTTTAAATAAAACTTGTTTTCAGCTGTGTTGATTTTTAGAAGTTAAGACATCGTCATCGTTTTTATTCGCTATGTTTCAAGAAATATACAGCAGTTTATTCTTTTGCATCATTCTTATAATCGCGCTTTATAAGACAAATTGCCAGAAAGCCCTAATCGTATCAAAATAAACCAATTAAAGTTGCATCCCAAATGTATTTTCATATAGCTGTATGCAGAAAGTTTAAAACTTTCTTAAACGGATTGCCTTGTATTTTAAAATTCATTAAATTTCATTAAAAGAGTTGTCATCATGATTGCCGGGTCGAAAGCGAGTAGCAGGGGATCGGCCGTCTTGGCGGTCATTAAAAAAGTCCTATGTTCAGCAATGGATCGATAGGGGACTGATTATGATTGTGATAAATATATTATTTATTTTTATTTCAAAGAACCCGCTTGATAAGACCTTTGTAGTATTTTCATACAAAAAATTGTGAAAATTTTCAATGCAGAAAAACACATGATACAAATAAGATATTTCTGAATCTCTGTCTGTTTTATTTAAATCAGTCCCATCTACATTTCCACTACCGTTATGTAAATCTTCCTCGCATCGGTATCTTGATCCGATCCGATTGAAGTGTCTTCATAAGCACCTAACCTTTTATATAATCATAAGAAAGTGAGAGAAACTAAATGTTCACACTAATAATATTATAATTATTAAGTAAAATCATCGTTTAGTGTGCTGTTTACACATGTTTTTTTATTAAGTTATCCCCGTAGGCCTTCCCATTTAGTATATTTATTTATACTTTTAAACGTAGTACACAGGCGGACTAAATGTCATTAGGATTTTCTTCGGCGAACCTTTCGGAGGTCCAGAGATTGTGAGGAGGGCATAAATAAGATGTAAAACACAATTATATTTGAATAAAACAAATTAAAATAAATACGTTTCATAATGTTACCATTCAATTTTGACGACCCGCTTGGCGCAGTGGTTAGTGACACTGACTGTGGCGCCAATGGGTGTGGGTTCGATTCCCACCCGGTGAAAAATATTGTGTAATGAACATAGTGTTTTTCTCGTGTCGGGTGTTTTTATTTATATAATATGTATTTGTTTGCAGAAGAAAAGTAAGTTTATGTATTTATCAGTTATCTAGTTTCCATAGTACAAGCTTTGCTTAGTAGATGATGTTGTGCTATTCGTCCAGAAATATTATTATTATTATTAAATAACTTTCCAGTTTTGTGCTAGTTTCTTTATTAATTTTAACTTTCTTCTTATCATGTTACGAACTCACTTTATTTGTGACTGTCTTCTTAGTAATCGACTATAAAATTGGACGCAGCTATTTTTTCAATATCAGTCTGTTTGCAAATTCTGCGTACTCAAATATTTTATATCTATAGATAAAAGAATAATAATAAAATTGTCGTGAAAGATATGAAACAGACATAAAATAAAAAAACTAAGGAAATTTCGTTAATCTTATCTTGTTTGCGGACCGCTGCCGATCAATGAGACGGCGATTTAAAAAAAATAACTTAAAAGATATTAGCGCTATCAAATTGCAGTGGATAAAGTTCTTTTCAAAGATGTATTATTTATTTGGTCTTATAGTACATCGAGATCGAAAACATCGTCTATTAAAACTTATGTCCTAAACTTCGTACTACGTATCTGCCCTTTGATTCGTCATTTTTTACTTTTAATTGATGGTATGGTATTGTTGACAAGCTTCACAATACAAATTCATATCACTTCTTTCATCATTTATTTAAATTCATATCACTTGTGCGTTGAATAAAGTATCTTAAATCAACATACAAGTAATACACTTAATTACTGGTTTTCAAAAACGCTGCCTCCCGTTTGGAGAAGTACGCCTCTACATTAAGAAGAACCGGCGAAAGAAGCACAATGGGACTTTTTTATCATCTTTTACACTGAAATAAAAAAAAAGAACTAACCAAAACAAGTATAAAATTGTGATCTTATTAAAACCTGGAGCGAGCATTTTATTATCAGAGTTTGTTATCATCAAAACTTATGTGTATTGTAATAATTATTGACAACTTTTTGTTTTCGAAACGTCGGGAATTTTAAATGTAAAATCAACGCGATAAAAGCCCTAAAAAGTCCTTTTATTCTATAATATGTAGTATTCGTTGAAACAAAAGAATTAATTATATTGAACCAATGCCCCACTTTAGAGACAGTTTTATTTTCATCATTATTTGTTACTGTGTTAAGTCTAAAAATCGATGATGTATCGTCAGCAAATAATACTATTTCATTGCTACTGATAATTACATGTGTTAGGTCATTAAATACTATGAGGTTGAGGAAAGGCTTAAGAATACATCCTTGCGAGACACACATATTTACCGGCTCCCCAAGAGATCTCTTACCGTTCTCGTCAACCTTCTAAGTTCAATTGTTTCGTAATTTAGGTCAGAAAATCGAGTGCGGCAATTTTTACACCATAGAGGCCAAATTTTCTGACCTCCACTAGAGTCTCGTGTTTAACTCAATCGAAGGCCTTGGAAAGGTCACAAAAAATACCTTATCCTGCGATGATTTCCAAGCCTCGTACATACTTTTGACGAGTCGAACGCCTGCTTCAGTCGTTAAGCGACTGCAAGTAAAACAATACTGCTTGTTGTTTCTAATTTTTTTTTCTGCTGGTGTGTCGCGTGCTATGTCCAAAGAAGTATATCCTATCTTATAACATCCTTATTGTGTGTCCATTAACTTACGTTGCCTGGTTTTAACAGACGTAGCCAGTAGCCAGTTTCGATGACTGCTTCTGTGCATTTAATTGCACCACAATAATTACTTTCTTATCACCAAGTTTTGCAGTGGGTTTTTCTACCTTTTACCCTGAAAGACGAAGAAATCCTTTCGTTCCTTTATAAAAGTACTTTGATTGTAACTAGTTTTGTTTTATTATTGACTGAATAATTAAATATACTATTAATGCCTTGTTGACAGGACACCTCCGCCGAAGATCCAAAATTCTCTTTGGAGAGTTTTCAGTGCCACAACAACGCCATCTTTGACCTAACCTGGGTGCCATCACAATTAAATTTCGTTACCGTCTCAGGTGAGAGTGTGATCAAAAAATACCATTTAATACATCCAAAATTGTAATTTTTTTATTTTGATTTAACAACATAATGTTTAAAACATTGCGTTTTCAGGCGATCATACTGCTTGTCTCTGGGACGTTACAGAAGGTGCTCCCAGAAGAGTTCTCACTTTTTCACATCACACTAGATCTGTAAAAACTGCAGTGTTCCCACCGACAAACCCCTCCGTTTTCGCCACCGGAGCGAGAGATGGGCACATATTGCTCTGGGACATTCGAGCCAAGAACCAGCCCTACATGGTGTTGAAGCCGGACAACTGCCTCATGAACTGCCACTCCAGCGGCGTGCCCAAGACCCCGGGCTCGCACGGCAAGAGGGCGCGCATCGACAGCCAGCGGGCCATCAGCATCACGGGGCTCGTGTTCAAGGACGACCTCACCCTCGTCTCGTGCGGCGAGTGCGACGGCAACATCAAGGTGTGGGACCTGCGCAAGAACTACAACATCTACAAGAAGGAGCCGCTGCCCAAGCACTCCATACCCTACTGCGGCAACTCCGCCAAGAACGGCTACACGAATCTGATCGTGGACGAGAACCGGGTGAGGCTGTACGCGAGCTGCATGGATAACGTGATATACTGCTTCAACATATCGGCGTACAACAACACGCCGGAGCAGCGGTACATCGGCCACGAGAACAGCACCTTCTACATCAAGACGAGCCTGAGCCGCGACAACATGTACCTGGTGAGCGGCAGCAGCGACAAGAACGCCTACATCTGGGACGTGCGCTCCTCGGAGCCCGTGGTGAAGCTGACGGGGCACCGCGCCGAGGTGACGTGCGCCGCCTGGAGCCACGCCGGCGACGTCGAGCTCGTCACCTGCAGCGACGACGCGCGCCACAAGATCTGGCGCGTGGGGCCCGAGCTGCCGCGCGACGAGCTGAGCGGCAAGGCCGAGCCCGTGCCGCGCACCGACCTGGCCAGCCTGCCCAAGTGGGGCGCCGCCGACGGCACGCCCAGCTCGCTCAAGCGGCGCGCGAAGCCCACGCCCACGCCCGGCTCCGGCGGCGCCAAGCGGCCGCGCGCCGACCGCGGGCCTCCGCGCCGCACCAAGCGCTGCCTCGCCGAACTGCTGGACGCGTCGCGCGCCGCGGACGCCGAGGAGGCGGAGGCGCTCGTCAAGCGGCTCAAGCTGGACGCGGCGCCCCCCGCGCCCTCGGAGCCCCCCGCGCCCGCCAAGAGGCCCGCCGAGCACACGCCGCCCGGCTCGCCCGCCAAGCGCCCCTGCCCCTCCGGCTGGGGCTACCTGCCGCCGCGCGACGCCGCCTGCTTCATGACGCCCACGAAGCGCTACGAGCGCCGCCCTTGCCGCGTGCTCTCCCCGCGCAGCCCCTCCGCGCGCGCCCCCTCCACCTCGCCCGCCGCCCCCTGCCCCGTTCCGCCCTCGCCCCCCACGCCCGCCTCGCCGCCCACCAAGAACCTGCCCGACTTCGTGTCGAGCGGCGAGGCCCCCCACCAGCGCCTCATGTCGCCCCTCAAGCGGAGGCCCGTGCGCAGGATCGCCGACTGGCTCACGCGGCTCTCGTGCGAGGCTCGCAAGAGGGCGCCCCCCTTCCCCACCGCTCCCGCCGCACCCTCGGCGCCGCACTCGCCCTCCTCCGCCCCTCCGCGCCTCCCCCCTCCTCCTCCTCCTCAGCGACGAACCTCCTCAGGTTCCTCACGGTGACGACGAGAAAGAAATGAGTCCTATGGCGCCCTTCCAAGTGGGTCGCTCCTCGCATCACGAAATATTAAACAAACGACTGATTCCCTAGTACATGGATAACTTATATTTTTATACGTAGCGTATTTTGCCATCGGAACTACAACTGACTACTGAGAGTCAATATTATTTAGTTTTAGCTTAACTTTAAGTGAACTTAAAAGATTCAGTGGTAACGTTCTTGCCCCGAGTTTTGTGTACTGAGATCTTGACATTGTACTTGTTTAGGATTAACTCTTGTTTTTGTGATCAAAATACTTTACCTTGAATATTTAAGTATACAAATATACTCATTGTCTAATTCGAGTTAGTATTGTTGAAAATAAATATTTGAATAATTTTGAAACGATATGTGTTACTCTAGTTTTTTGACAATTATTGTTGTTTAAGATTTATTTGATCATTAATGCATTTTTACATTAGATCTGTTAATAACATAAAATTAAATTCCTATTATATATAGACACCCGTCTTTCATTTGTCCAATTTTGATAAGATTAACCCTTCCTACCACAATTTCTTTCTGTCGTTGCTATACTTAAAGATATCTTTAACCTTTATTTTTGTTTCTTACCATTAGTTAAGCGTTATTTCACATCATTAGTTACAATAACTAGTTGCGCGATATGAAATTAATAACCGTTTCGTGTAAAATTAAAAGTAGTTATTTTTGTAACTAGGTTATTCGGGCGAACTCGGCCGTCAAAGTCTTAGTCCTTCAGTTGGTTGAGAGTGAAGCGTTATATTTCTTTCGCATCTTGCCTACCGACGTACCATACAAATTCATAGGTTTTACTAATACACGTAGATACCATATTCGATTGACCCCTCTTGGTAAATAATGTTTCGCGATACAGTTAAACCAGCATTTATTTGAATGACAAGTATAATACAACAAAATAAATAGCTAGTTATAAAAATAACTAGTTATAAAACAAGCAACGCCGTCACGTAACTCGTTTGGTTTCGTTTCTTGAAAGTAACAACGACCCACGTCTATTACCTGCATAAACACAATGGGTCTCAAGGATAACATCGATGATATGCGACTACCTTATTATCCAGATTTTCGCTAATACTCTAGTAGAAATGACTACAAATATAAATATCAGAAGTAATCCTTGCTGTATCAACTAAACACTGATAAAAACTGATCCCTCATTTTTAACCGGATTCGGGGTATAAGTTGGTCATAGTGATGGTCGACATACTTTGCAGGTAACTATTTTTGTATGCTATATGTCGATGCGTCGTTTTACCAGCGACGCTCTACCCAGATGGATATAATAGTACGTTTACCTTTCGTCAGAATACAATAAAATTGATCAATTGAAGGGCAATTCCATGAGGAAGGAAAGAACGAACCTCAAGATTTCCGCCCAACATATCGTTTGCATCCATTGTCTAAAACTATTAACAATAATAAGTTAATCTTATTAAAACAAACTAAATTGCTTAACACATTGCTGTGCTACCATTTTCCACATGACATAGGCACTGTGACGTAATCATTCAATTATTTATTACTGATAAGTGTAGAGTTAAAAACAACTCAAATCTGTTTTATGCATTAGACCCAAGAGGGGAAGCAAAGACTTTTGTAAACAGTATGTTGTACACAATAGATACTATTTTGAAGTATTTGTTGTGCTTATCAAGTACGGGTCTTCCTATCGGAAGCATTGCCGAGTGCTGTCATAGATAGCAGTCGAGTGGTCCTTAAAATACATTTCTGCTTGCAATTTATAATAATTATATCTATAGTTTAACGTGCAGTACAAAACTTATTATTATGCAATATGGACATAGTGAGATAAGAAAGAATTGCTATGTATCATTGTTTTTTTTATGATTCTACTATCTATATAGTATAAAAATAAAAGAACTAGCAAGTTAGATACTATGCCAATAAAAACTTTGTTGGGGATACCTTTCTAGGCGGCGAGGTGACCAGACTAGGGAATCATCGCAGGATGATATTTTCTGTGACCTTTCCAAGACCTTTGATTGTGTTGAACGTGAGATTGGTCAGGAAATTATGCCTCTATGGTGTATAAACCGCCGCACACCATTTTCCAACTACTTATTCAAGCAATGGAACTCGGAGGGTTGACGTAAATGGTAAGAGATCGTTTGGGGCCCAGGTAAATATCGGTGTCTGCAAGGATCTATTTTTGGGGCTTTCCCTGGCCAAACTTTTATTTCTCATATTGAGTACTTGATTTTATGAATTCGAATTGAATATTTTAATACAACCAGGGTACTCTTAAGTGATAAAACGAATATTCACTAGATAACAGCTTAATAGCTGACATGGTTTTTAGTCTGCGATACATAAATTTGAGGTGCCATAATGGCCCGATTTGAATTATGCCACTATGATATTCGTGGCCTCATAAATAATTGACCAACCACATGTAATAAATATCTATAATTTAGCGCTTGGTTTCGTGTTAATACCGTACTACTGTACCACAAAAAGACATAATGTGTTATATTTATGACTCCAAATGTTAAGTGTCGTAATTTTACAGTGTCTTAGCGAGGAATAGCGAGACCTTTATATGTCGGCATAACGATACACGCCAACTGGAGGAAACCGCATATTAAAGGACACGCAAAAAAACACGGCTCCGAGTTATATGCTATTTAAAAATATTGAAGACAACCTGTTGCGCTTATTTCAGTTATTTTCATATTATAATGTCTTATGGCATTTTAATGTCTGGAAACGTGGCTGATATTAATATTATCTTCTTCCTAGAAAAAAGAACTGTACGTGCAAAGTATAAGCTGTGCCCTGAAAAAGCACTCGGATATATGTTTGCTTCAATTAAAGTAATGACCGTTCTTAATATATCTTTAAAATATTATATATGTGCACAAACAAACATTCTCTCGTCCCAAGGGAAGGAATCCCCTTTATAACAAAATTCCACAAAAGGAACATTAAACCATTAATAAATATGAAAAGTTGCCAAAAACGTGTTTAAGGTTATGACAATGTAAATAAGTTTTAATCATAAAACTATCTGGTAATGATATGCTCCCTTCAGGGTTTTTCAAAAGAATTGATTGAGATGACAAATAATTTACCCTAAGTTTCTTTCGAAAGTTCTTTTCAGGTCAGACGCGTCCTGTTATGAACCGATAGTAGCGTTTTTGATAATCAATAAGTAAGTGTAAAGTGTTTGAATTTGAATTTGGTGGTAGGTCTTCCTTATACAAGGGATTGTCTGGCGTAGTATCACCGCCGTGTTTATTTCTGCTGCAAATGAGTAGTGTGTGAACACTGCCACTTCAGATTTGAAGGGCACCATCGCTACTGTTGGCTAATAGAAACGAAATTTATCATGTCTCGAAGTGGTAAACATTTGTGCTGCTTTACGTTGCTCTTATTGTAGGCAGGCCATCATCAAACTAGTCTCATCGCTTGAAACAATAAAAAAATGCTGAAAAACTTATTGGTAGTCAAATATCATCATCATCAGATTGTGATAGTCCACTGCTGGACATAGGCCTCCCCTAATACATCCATTAGGGGGTTTGGACCGTATCCCACCACGCTGGTCCAATGCGGTTTGGTGGGTGCACCGACTTTTTACATGCCCATCCGACGCATGGATCATCTTACTTTTCAGACAATTGGGTGATCGGCCCAAGTTGCCCTAACCAACTAGGATACAACAATGAAAATTTGTTGAGTCCCCGCAGGATTCGAATTCACGACCTCCAGATTCTAAAGCACACGCCCATACCACTAGGCTACGGAGGCAGTTAGTCAGTCAAATATGATTATTTTAAAATCATCAATTTTATCCATGACACAATAACATTGTGCCTTACATCCGAGTATACATCTAATGTAAATAAAAATGCAGAAACCACTGTGTAGCATCAATGCTAATTAGAAAACTAGTGTAAAGTACTTGCAAGTGTAAAGCATTTACTATATCTGCATATCTTGATCCTATACGAAATGTTCAATAGATTAATACGCTTTTTTCATTGATTCTCACAATGTTCAAAGTCAGCACCTGAGTATTATTATATGAATTGCACATTTTAATGCAGTTTTATGAAAAAAGGTCTTGTTAATTTTGACCAATCTCATCCTAGGTACATCTTCTGGCTCTTTGTGCCATCACGTACATCTCTGCCTACTCCTATTTTGTTCATTGCGTATAAGTTGAATATTTTTTTAGAATATACTTGAAGTAAACCAAAAAAGGACGAATGATAATGTCCTAGTACAATGTCTCACGAAAGTTTTAATTGTTTGATATTGTAGGAATAAACTTTTTAATGAATATGTAATAGTAAGTAAGTCTTTTATGGAACAATGTATCATCATCATCATCATCAGTCTGTGTCAGTCCACTGCTGGACATAGGCTACCCCTAATGCACGCCACCGCTTCCGATCTTCGGCTATTCTCTTCCAGCCCACACCGGCCACTTTGCGAATGTCGTCACTCCATCTTGCCACAGGGCGTCCTACACTACGTTTGCCGAGCCTCGGTCTCCACTCCAGAACTTTTCTACTCCAGCGGTCGTCAGTTCTTACTTATCCGGTGGGCTATATAGGTCGCTCTGGTTCTCTGACGGAAAACATCATTTCTGATGCGGTCCTTCAGAGATACTCCGAGCATATCCCTCTCCATAGCTCGCTGAGCGACTTTACAATTTAAAGTACAAAATGCTTTCGGCATTTTCTACCAGCCTTCCTAAGAATGGTTCAGAAAGAACCACAACTGTTTCGAACATTTTAGTTGCATTCAAACTTTAAACACAGATCCGCTATTTTTGGTAGCGGATCTGTGTTTAAAGCGGTAGAAAAATAGAAGCTTTATCTTCACCATAGTCTAAAAAATTACTTTTTCGTTAACATTAATAGTTTACAATTAAACGAAAGTCATTCATGTTAACTCGTCACAATAAAGGGCCAAGTATAAACCTTTAGGGAACTCCTTACTAAAAACCATTTATTACTTCGTGTAAGTTTTATAGGTATTAAAATCTAATACATTAGGTAAAGGCCATCGCACACCAAGGGTTTGTGATTAGCTATCTCCTGGTCCGCACAGTGTATGCTCTATACAAAGTGAGAAATCGGAAGGCTAATTATAAATTAACACGAATAATCTCAGGACATTAGGCTTTGTTGATAATCTCTATAAATGGAGAAGGGATGTTGATAAGGCACTACTATGTTATTATATTAGTTTAGATACTTATCGAAACTTTTAAGACCATGCTCCGAAAACGTATCAGCAAAGCTGAGTAGATTATCCGCGTATTCTAGGTTTAGTCCTCTATTACCAAAGCAGTTATTACTTAGAACGAAAGGAGTTCGTCAAGGGCTAGTAACGATTCCAACAGGAGAATATTTATAACTCTTCGTATTAAAACGGAGTGGATACAGAGTCATCTTTTTAAGGCAGCTGTGATTGTTGTCCTATGGCTTTAGGGATATTAGATACTGTAACGATTTTCATGCCCATCTGACGCATTGTTCATTCTAACCTTTTAGAAAATTGGGTCAGCGTTCAATTTTATTTATAGCACTATAACTAAATTATTTAAACTTGCGGAAATAAATGTGCGGATAGTAATATCTAACTAGCTTTCTCCTCTTTCTCAAAATATTTTTTATTTAAATTTCCTTTTTATGATACTGAACTTAGTTGCGAAGAACCTGTTGTTGAGATTCCTTGTATAATAAGCAGGTGTATTAAGTCTGTTATAAACACAACCTGCTCCACTATCAACTAGTTAAAAACGTTCAGAGGAGAACTATGTGGGTGCATTGTGGGGTTTGTAATGAAATGCATTGGTTTAGATGTGCCATCGCTCACTCTTTATTACGCTTGTTAATTCAATATATAAAACATAATATAAATAATGTTGTAAAATATCACCAGCGAGGCCGGCGAGGGGAGTGGCTGCGCAATTTGTTATCCCTACTACACCTAACCGCCTTATTCGCTACCACTTACACTATGTACATTCGCCCGACCCTCCCCTCCTCACTGCTCACCCTCACTGCTCACTGCCCACTGCCCACTGCTCACTACCCACTGCTCACCGTTCACTGCCTACCCCTAACTGCTCACTCCTCACTTCCGTTTCGAAAAATTTGTTAAATGTCTTTGAGTCCACTGAGTCCACATTCCCCTTATCCTTAGGTTAGTGACACGAAAGCCCGGTCGCTCCGAGCGCAAGGGACGTTCGCGACGCCCTTTGTACTTTCTTGGCGGCCTCGAGGCGCCGTGACGAGACGTGACGCCGCGACGTGACACGACGTGACACGGCGTGCTCTGACGCAGTCTGACGTGGTGCGACATGACATTGTCATCGCATAAGGACGTGATGTGACATGGCCGTGTGACACGTCGTGGCGAGACGCGACGTGACGTGTCAGGCGGCGGGCGCGCGCTCTTCTTTTGGGACGCTCTGGAATATAGGGAAAGCTAACTATTAATGTGTTGCAATGACTTGATGTTGACATAATAGACGATTTGTCATTAAGAAATACATATCGTGATGCTATTAGTGCCCCGAGACATAGCATGTTACGCCTCGTTTGACCAGTAGTTAATGCTTTTATGGTGCCCTGAGATGCCCTTAAACCTGAACACAGTAGGGTTTCACATTATCGCTTTTCTACAGTAACAGGCACCGAGATGGTTTCACGGTCGGAAAACATTTGAAGAAGCTTGGACATATTCTTAAAAGCAGCCGGTGTGAGCTGGATGAGAATAGCCGAAGATGGAAAGCAGCGGCTCGTATTAGAGGCATACGTCTAGCAGGGGACTGACATAAGCTAATGATAATAATGATAAGCTTCGTGCTCGTATTTACCGATGCGTGTGTTACATGCTTGCATGAGTCACGCTTGTGTTGCAGGCGAGGGTCCAGGATACGTACCTGTTGGTGAGGGGATCACCAGCAAAAGACCGAGAGCTCCCCGCCGTGGGCGGCGCCCACAGCGCGCCACGACCTCACACCACCTCCCACCTTCAGCTGGAAACGACCACAAAGAGACATTTATTGGCAATGTTCATGACAAACATTGAATTGGGCAAAAAAAAATAACAATTTGGTAAATAATACAGTTCTACTGATGTTATCGCTTTCAAATAGTTTTTTAAATTTATGTAATTAGTCATACTGCCTGTGCCGTGACCCTGGAATGGAAAGGGTTTGAAACGTCGGGTACGATGTAATTAAACCCTCACACACATTATTTTTCATGGATCGTATTTAGCATCAAAATAAATTTTACAAAATTAAATCCTCATTTAAAATAGTTAAATGATAAATTCATTTTACATATACGCAAGCCGGATGAACATTTAATTGTCCGTACTTCAGAAACATTTTTTACTCCTTTTAATACGATTATAATAATTGGTATTTATTTAAACCTGTCGGTTAAAAGGCCTAGACGTAGATACGATTTAGTGTCGTTCCTAAACCTTAAATACAACGTAACAAAAACCACAATAAAATGTGCAAAATCTCCAAGACGCTTCCGCTGTATTGATTGGCGCGCCGTATCGCACATGAGGCCTAAAAATACGCACATTTTTTTATTTCAATAAAATACTAAGCAGAAGTTGTTATCAAAGAGTGATCACCACGCTTATTCCGAATTAATAAACGATTCGGATTAATTCTACCAAGAAACGCATGTTTGTTCCAAGCGTCCAAAACAGTTAAGGAGTGCATATTTCTGTTCGGTAGTGAGGGGGGGAGCCGGCGTATGATGCGCGCGCCTCTTCATTCACGGGAGCCATTCAAGCGACACGACTACACTGGAGCCGCGTTGTACAATGTTATTTATTATAACATCAACATAATACATTACTAAAGCAAAATAAATAAATATTTCATGACATTACCACAACTTTATCTGTTAAAGCAGTGTTCGTACTATATATAGTAGATGACTGAAAGATAGTGTTCTGTAAATAAATAAGTATACATTTAGATACATTTATAGAATAAAAAAGAACTTTAATAATAGCAAAGAATGGATTATTATCCTACAACTCGGAACGTAATTGCATTGTATAGAGTTCAGAAATTAAAATTACACCAATAAGTACAACTAATGATAAACAAAGTTTTAGAGATTACGGATGTTCACTAGTTAACATCATACCTAACATATTATCTTCTATTTAATTTTTATTGATATTTAATCCGTTTAATTTTTCTTATCTTTTTAATAATATTTTTACGCTCCGCGGAGCAAGAACATGTGGGCCTAGAAATGTTTGTAATTACACCTTAATTATACTATGTTATACCATGTTATTGCAAATAAATGTCTTTTGTTATTTAATTCGATTAGCTGTGCAGATCCACTTTCAGGCAAAATAAGTTTTATACGATAACGTTATATTAATGTCATTTAAAATATGCGAGTTAACCTTAAAATTAACGGTTTATGTTTAAAACTGTAAAGGTCCCCGGTATGCTGTGCGTGAGTTCAACAAATTTAGAACGATCTATTAGTAGTGTTCACACGCCATGGATCAATTTCTAAAATAAAGCGCCCTCTATGGCCACACACCGAGTGCATTTGTATGCGTTCTGCTTTTATCAATTTATGGTCGATTCAGTTTATTTATATACTTATGGTACCCGTGTCTTAGTCAAATATAATGTATAGTAATATAAATAAGGGTGTTAATTTTGTGTGTCTTCAATTAGGAACAAAATTTTATGGTTCTATTTTCAACAACGGCGAATTTAGATATAAATTTTCATTCCCCTTTATGATCCATTTCACTTCTTTTTTCGCAATAATACGTAGCTTGTGCCCTTTCTCGGAATCATATCTACTTATATACAAATTTTTAAAATAATCGGTTCACTTGTATTGACGGTAAAGGCGGACAGACAGATATAGTTACTTTTAGTATGGATTTTATTAAGTGCAATTGTAACTCATCGATTAACTATCCGAATTCAGTAAAAGATTTACTTGATATGTCTTTATAACATTTGACATTGCTCCTATATACGTTTTTGAACTGTGACTATTTATTTCTTATTATACAGGTTAATATTTAGTGACAATGCCATCAAATCTATTTACTGCAAAATTAATTTAAGCCGTCGCGTCATATCAAATAGCGATGCAGGTGTTACCCGCATGGGGGCCCACGATGGGGCCACACAAGTTTTGCAGCTTTTATTGAAAGGCGGTTTTTTAAATTCCCACAATAAAAATGTGTATTTCGTAAAAGTATTATTTCTGTACAAAGTTAAACATATTAGCAAAAACATAATAAATGGAGTGTAATAAGAGAAAAGCTGAAATAAGTGTTAATCTTTCCAAGTTGCACATTTTAAAAAGAATTGGAAAAAGGGCTAATTTAATCAAATTATAACTATTTTTTAACGATTCATTTATGTCTGTCGTCAATTAAAGAGTTTTGAATGAACAAATGTTATTTGAAGTATGCATAATAGAGAATTGTTAAATTATGACGCATACAAGTGGAACCCCTTGGCTATTGGGAATGACTGTCCGTTGATCAAAAGAATTTTGATTTAAACCGCTGCGGGAGGTATTGGTGGTAATTTGAGAATCCCTCCTAAGCAATATCATGTGGTACAATTTCATGTTGTTATTAAAATAAAAATACAGATGACGTAAATTAAAAATTATTACGTTAATTAATTGTTACAATACTTTTCCCGAGGTGGGAATCAAATCCACACCCTTTGACGCAACAGTCAAGGTCGCTGATCACTACACCAAGCGGGTGGTCAAATAAAGTCACCAATGGTTACTAATGGCATCGTGAAATTTGAGTTGTTATTAAATATTTGTCACTGAGATGTCAATGATGATTCAGTCGATTTATAACGAACTAAACATAAGGCGCTGTTGCTGTAATGCTACTTGTATATGTCTACTTTGTGTATGTATGGGTTACTTTGTCTATTAATTCCCAGTACAATTTAGCCAAGCTATAGATGAACTTGGCCTATTATAGTCTAACCATAATGGTTTATCTAAAACAAGACTTATCACAGATCGATGCCCGTGATCGAGCGATTTTCCAGCGGTTTGGGCACGGGCGGCGGACCGGCCCCCATCGGCTGAGTGCGGTTTCTCATTATCCATATTAAAATCACGGAGCCAACCGCCGGCTGCGGTGGGCAAGCTCAAGCGGGACGATTTTAGACGAAGATTCTTTTAGATAGTTTTTAATTTGGTTACATGAAAGATAAGGTATAAATTTAAAAAATTAAAAAATTGCAACGCAACGACCTTTCTACCTTTGCTACTTTTACCTCCACAACTTTTGAACGGCTAGGCCAATTTTCCACAAACATTTCGAAGAAAAGTAGCACTAAATTTTAATCGCTTCATCTGTTCGGGAGCTATTATGCCACAGATAGAGATGTCAAACTTATAACATTGCTCCTTGCGTCAGGGGTTAAAGTAGATTGCAAGGTTTATGTGTGAAAGTGGTTCATGAAGTCAAAATTTTCGTCAAAGTAAGCCGCCTCCATTCGAGTCAAAGTCAAAGTGAAAAATCTTTATTCAATACGGAGACATTACACTTCCTTATGGATTGTCAAAAAAATATCACCAGTTCTACCTGATAACTCAGCGGGACTTTAACAAATTAATATATAGAACATCATATTGTAACAGTTTACAGCAACACAAACCTTTGACACACAAACGTTCCTTTACAACTTTTTGAATCTATTCAAAGATAATAGCTAAAATTTTCTGAGATTTTGTTGTAGAACAGTATACATTGTCTCACGAAAGATTTCATAGTTCTTCAAAGAATTTCGTGCATAACAATTTTTTTTGTTTCAGAATTTTAGAGACCTCAGTAATTTGTATTAAGATGCAATAATGCTTCGAGATATTTAACTATTGCGCATAATATTTGTATTATTCTGTATATCTAGTGCCGGCGAATGACACTTGCGTTGCGACACCTCGCCTAATCTAGGATTATGATTAACCGATAGTGCGGGGTGCACGAAACGCCTGACGCGATAAACTGGGAGCTTTGTTGGCGGTGAATCATAAATTTAATGTTATTCCGGATTAATGAAATGTGGGACACGTACGATAAGTTCATGTATTGGCGCAACATCATTTTGTTGAGGAAAAAATCTAGTTGAATTAGTTAACAAAACATTTTTATGTGAAGTATTTTAAGATATACGTATAGCATATAGCAGAATCTAAATGTACACGTCTTATTAAGATTTGTTATTAAAGTCCTGTGATAGTTCACTGCTAGACATAGACCTCCCCGAATACACCCCTATCCGTTAGGGGGTTTTGGACCGTATCCCACCACGCTGATCCAGTGCGGGTTGGTGGGTGGACCGACTTTTTACATGCCCATCCGACGCATGGATCATCTTACTTTTCAGACAATTGGGTGATCGGCCCAAATTGCCCTAACCAACAAGAAAACAACAAAAAAATTTGTTGAGTCCTCCGGTTTCTAAAGCACACTTCCATGCCACTAGGCTACGGAGGCAGTTTCAAGATGAATAATATAAGCAGTCAAAGGCAATTGAAATATAAAACCACAGTTACCTATGGTATACTGTTTTAGTTCTAAAAGAACAGTCAAAATAAATAAAAAGTTTACTCGCGTAAAGCGATCAATGGTGAAGCATGAACAATCAACTAACAGAGTATAAATATAGAAAAAACTTTAACTGTTCCATCCTAAGTAAAGTGAACCGAATCTGAAAGCACTTAGATTATGCTAACTCTCTTTGTTAATAAGTTGAATGATTGTGACATTGGATGTGTATATACAAAATAATAAATGTCTACTGTACTTTTATATTGAAATTTTATCATAGTTTTCGTAATAATATTAGTATTTTCCTTAACTATGTTTACAAAAATAAACTTTCGAGTCAACTATCTAAACTTTCGATATCGGCCATTGATTATCTTTAGCTGGTTAAAGATAAAAGTTATCTACTTTGGTTACATAAATCAATATAACAAGTTGAATTCACAATCACGATTCGAGGGCCACGAGCCTTTATCTGATGCGGACATACTGAATGTTCAATATTTTGATGTAGCTAAGTTCATTAACCTCACCGTCCACGTGTCCCTCAAATATAAAGTTTAACTGATAACAGCTACGTGAGTTATTATAAAACAAAATATAATTAAGAACTAACCAGTACTACGTTAAGACTGTGCAGATAATAGGATTATTATATCTTAAAACTAAGTCGTATTTAGTTCTATATCTATTAATTTAATTGAATCTATTAATTTATAACAGTTGGCGCCTTCTATCAAATCTCTTATATATCTAAAAAGAAATTATAATAGGTTTATCTTGTGTTATTATTTTAAAATATAGCAGGTTTACTAACCATTTTAGTAACAAAACTATAATTTGTATTAATATGAAAAAAAATATTTTTAAAACATAATTTAATAGTGATGTAGCTATAGATTTTCAGCTTATTTTAGAAAGGGCTTAAACAGTAACTAAGGCATGGATCAAGTACAAAAACCATAGTAGTGAGCAAATACTAGCCTGACACAGACATTAAAAGCATGGGTCAAATGTGACCTTTCCTAAATGTCCTTTGCCTTGTCTGAGTCATTGTTACAAAATAACTTATTATTCTAGTTTAATACTGGCCGGTAATCATAGCACGGTATGTAAATCTCAGAGCATCAGCCTCTGCCAGTCCCCGCTCAACGGAATTCCTAGACATATTAATGACCAAACTAGTCCAATACACTAGCTACATTCCTAGCTTTTTCCACCCGTTCTATACAGCCTAGGTTCTATTTTGTTGCATTTACTACCTAATTACGTTAGGCATTGACTATATACTATTTATAAAGAAAGAACCGTAATTTATTCGACGAAAATTGATACCGTGGTTTGCGGACACGTTTGCCTATTGGTATAACCAGTTTGGTTACGTTGTTGCAAAGATACATTGTAACAAAGTTGTAAAATAATTAACTGGTGTCCTTATAATCTAGGGTGTTATTATTGAAGAAATAGTTGTTAGGTTAATACAGGATACTCTGAGGAATTCAAACGTAAATGCCACCCTGGCAACAATCAAAAACTACATGTTACATTGTGATGGTCTTATATAAAAAAGACAAATTTAAATTCGTAGGTTTGTATCAAGTATTGACATAGAAACAGATGAATATAAATGTTTGTCCAAATTATTAAAGATCCTAGTAAGATATTTGGAAATAAAGCATCCTCAGATGCCGGTTTTTTTATCGTTCGCCTACTGCTGAATAGACAATTCAAAATTATAACATACCAATGCTTTTGCTATTTTGCAAAGTATCGAGATCTTATTCTGCTTGGGAAATGTCTTCCTAAACCTAACGGATTTTGAACGAAGCGGCTTAAGGCTAGTCTAGGAAAGATTGTAGTAAAGGTAGTACACGTGTCGGTATTTACCTGCTGCATCTTATCGAAGTCGAGAGCGGGCCGGTGGCGTCGCGGCGGCGGAAGGGCGACGCGCCTGCGCCTTGGAGACGCGCACCCGTCCCCTGCCGAGGCAGAACTCGCGCCCGCGCCCGCTCCCGCTCCCGTTCCGCTACCCGCCGCCGCCCCTCCCGCGCGCCGCGGTTTGAGCGCCTCGAGCGGAGGCGACGTGCGAAAGCGGACCGGCGTTTCAACCTGGAATAACGATTTTCATTATCTGAACCATATATGTGATCTTCAAACTTTGCAAACATTGAAAAGCAGCATATTTTCTATTAATTCTTACAAAGGTAAACGAGCAGTCGGGCCACCTGATCGGAACGTGGTCACCGACACCCATGGACATCATCGACACGTTGCCTATAGTTAGACATGGATGTTACGTAGCGTTTACCTAGTAACGACGTTGACTACGCTGCTCTTAAATTCTGAACATTTTATTAAATGAGCCTGTGTTTCTAATGTTTATAGACCATTATTCGCATTTATCTAAAATTCAAAACATAATAAAATTGATTCTTTAAACACTGCACGAGTATATTTCACATGTATGGTGCTAAATGTTGTAACATCACAATGGAATGCAAAAATGGTACTGATCACAACCAAACCAAAGGGAGGATGACCGATCGACTTCAGCGAAGGTACCTTGGTGTCGTCGTCGTCGGAGGAGGGGGCCCTGGCGGCCAGCTCGTCGGCGTCCAGGTAGGGCTGCGCTGCCCAGCGGCGCTTCTCCGGCGCAGCCCTGGCCGGGGAGGAAGCCCCGCGGCGCCTCCCCTCCGCCCGCACTGCGGACGCACCCTCCCCGCTCGGCCCGCCGTTTATTACCTGCACCACGCTCACGCTCGCACTATGGCCACACCCTACCGCGGTCCGCTCTTGTAGAGCGTCACGCGCTAAAGAGGCACCAGCGTAATGAGTATTTACAACGCTTATGGTATGCTATCTGTATATGCTATTGTTAATGTGAACTGAACCTTTTGTATAGTGTAACGTTGTAAATAAAACTTTTTTATTGTTTGTGTACCTGTTGAATTTGAAAAATCTACGTCATATTCACGGCAAAGACTTCACGAGCACAGAAATCGTAAATCGTAAGTGTAATTCAAATAGATCATAATACTTTCGAATAGGAATGATTGAAAGGGAAAGGGTAATAACAATTTGCTCTAATTTTTCAGGTTGAATACAAATCATACCTTAAAGAAAAAATCTTTTTAACAAATAGTAACGCAGTTATAGCTGTGCATTACAACGGATTAAAAAGAATTATAACGTTTAATTTTACGTACGTAAATTAAAGTCTAAGAGATCAGACTTTATAACAAATTAAAATTCATCATCAGCCTGTGATAGTCCACTGCTGGACATAGGCCTCCCCTAATACACCTCCATCCATTAGGGGACTTTGGACCGTATCCCACCACGCTGGTCCAATGCGGGTTGGTGGGTGGACCGACTTTTTACATGCCCATCCGACGCATGGATCATCTTACTTTTCAGACAATTGGTTGATCAGCCCAATTGCCCTAACCAACTAGGAAACAACAATGAAAATTTGTTGAGTCCCCGCGGGATTCGAACCCACGACCTCCAGTTTCTAAGGCACATGCCTATACCACTAGGCTACGGAGGCAGTTAATTAAAATTATCTAGAAAGAATACTAAGAGGTAGTAAACGACCTCATAGTAATCTTTTGATATCAATAACACTGAAAATATTATAACTACAGGTAATATGATATATGTGGTACTAATCAAACTAAAATTGTAAAACAATAATTGTGTTACGTACTATCGTGTTTAATTAACAGCTTACGAATTACATTATTCGAATTCAACGCCTATATCTAGGCATAGATAGTTTTGTGGAAAAATTTATATTTATCACTAGCTCGAGACCAAAAAGCGAGTACGCACAGCGGGCGTCGAGGGGACTGCGTGAAAGCCGTGAAGATATGTCGGTGGACCTGCTGCGAGGATTCGCATTCTGAGGCCCTTTTTGCTTCACGCTCATGATGGGCAAAAACCGCCGCCAACTTCCGACCGCCTACCGTGTAACGGCTTGGCTGGCCCAGGGCTGACAACGCACAAATAACTCGAAACAAAACAGCCGAGAAACGTAAATATCACGTCGCTTTTACTTGACATGCCTATTCAAAACAAGGTTAGTTTAATAAGCTATTTCAAAGAACGATTACCAGGGAATTATAGAGTAATGGAGTTGTATTGCTTCCGCTGCTTCTAAAAGGGTAGAGCGTTTTAATCTTGCCAGTGTGAATGTGCTAAGCTGTACTGTTGCACGCACGTGAGTGATTATTTTTAAGGAAACATTTAATTTTATTTGTTCGATAACAAATGAATCCAGAAGATGTTCTCGCATTAATCATAAGTTGTTGACCAATACTTAAAACTGAGCACAATACAATCATCATTGTCATCATTATTAGCCTGCGTCGGTCTACTGCTGAACTTAGGCCTTCTCTTATGCACACCACCGCTTCCGATCTTCGACTATTCTCATCCAGCCCAGACAATAAAAAAATTAAATAGAAAAAACTAGTAATTGGATTTCAAGTGCTTCGTGCTAATTTCTTTGTAATATTGTTAATCACACTACCGAGAGAGGGTATTAATACAACTTACAAGAAAGCCGTTGAACTACAACTGACCTAGGTAGCCTGGAATTACTGTCACAGTAGAATCTAGAAGTGGCATGCACTTGTATCGATCGACAGCCCTACGAACGTGAATGGAGCGCCGAGGCACGGCAAGAAAGGCACCGTCTCCTGAATATTTCAGCCTGTAATTGCACAACTCGAAAACCTCCGCGTCGCATCATTACACGGCTGGAATAATGGACACCCAACCACCCTTGCCCCCTTCGCGTTAAGGAAAAAGCCGGCCCATACGAAACTAGTGACCGCTCATTCATTATGGAAGCACGACCGATGGATAAACCTACTCTTTTGTAGCGACTTGCTAGTAGCTTTGTGGACAATCTTGTATAAAACTGAAAAGCCATTTGGATTGTCTACAAATGGACATTTGGACGATCGAATACAAATTGTATAAGAATGAAACATATGTTCTCTTAAGCTTTGAAAAAAAATGACTTGAGTGTTACATGTATAAATGTCTGACAAATTGTCTGAGCTATGTTACTTCTTCATTTGATTCTTTTATTTGTTTTAGAGTCAAAAGTAAGCTTGTAGTACATCATCATCCTCTGTTGGTCTACTGCTGGACATAGGCCTCCCCTACCCCACGCTAAGGGGCTTTCTGACCGTATCCCACCACGCTGGTCCGGTGCAAGTAGGTGGGTGGACCGACTTTTTACATGCCCATCCGACGCATGGATCATCTTACTTTTCAGACAATTGGGTGATCGGCCCAAATTTCCCTAACCAACTAGGGAACAACAATGAAAATTTGTTGCGTCCCCGCAGAATTCGAACCCACGACCTCCTTGAAGTACAATTGCGAATTAATTTCTTTAAGACATTCAACAAAGAGAGTTAAGAAAAGTATACTCCATAATAATTACGAGATAATATTTTCAACAACAACCATTTCCTTTCTTTATAGGTACAAGAAACGATTTCTTTGTTCAACAACATAGTTACAATTCCCATCCGGTAAATGCAGAAAATGGTTGGCGGGCAAGGATAAGCGTCCTGGAGCGACATTATGCACCAATTACCATTCGCCAGAAGCTTCTATGGTAATGAAGCCGCGTTTAGACATTCAGAAAAGGTCGGACGCTCGCACAACTCCAATCGTATATATTAATGTTGAATAACAGGATACGTCAGCGAATCGACGACTATGCTTACCTTAAGCGGTCACTAAGGTACATGTATTTTAAGTTTCTCAAATACTGTCCTCGTTGAGTTTGTGTCATAAAAGAAATATACACAGGTATAGCCTATTATATGTACATGTCATTTGGTTTATTGTATATTGATCTCATTGTCCCAGGATTAGCCAGTTATAGATACAGTCTATCCAGTAGAGTAAATTAACATCAATGATAACAGACAGTCTTCCAAATCGAATGTCAGTAAAACGACTATTCTAACGAATACACACTTTTCTATGAACTATATGTACAAAAGTAAATGTTGCTTAAGTTGTTAAAGTTATTATATAAATATATAACATTAGTTATAGTAAATAATTCTATTTATAATTTATTCAATAATCTACACCTAAACAAATAAAGGGAGAATGGTTGTGAACAAACCGATACAGAAATGGTATTAATTGCTATAATACAATTATAACGAGCAACGACTGCACACTTAATAATATATATAAAATGCAATACTGTAATGCTAAATGTAAACATTTTAAGAAAGCAGATGTAAACTTTCCATCATCGACTTCTCTCCGTAGGACAATAATAACCATATTATGTAACCGTTTGATTTCCTTCTCAATAAGCAGCTAGCTAGTCGACCTAACACCCATATAGAACTTAAGACATTGTCGGGAAATTTATTAATCTAAAACGGGTAACGGATCACGCTCGAGCGACGTACAATGGTATTACTTACGGCTTACCACTCCGCTGCCCAGAAGGAGGCAGGGCACTCCGAAGAATGGCCAAGTGCCTTACCCTCTCAATGAAACCCTATTTTAAGGATAGTTGCACAACTGCTCCAACTATTTTGTAGTCAGAGAACGCGCGTATGTGAAAATCACGATATTAACTAATATGTTGTATCGAGATTGTAAAACAATGGATTTCATTTATTTTCTAATGTCACAAACTGACAATGTATCTCATCTACGTTCCAATTAATAGGAGAAAGAGAGGTAATGTCATAATGTCCCGCGGAGAAAAAAAAGTTTGTGTTATCGTTGTTTTCTGGTTGGTTAGGACGATTTGGGCCGATCAACTCAATTTTCTGAAAAGTAAGATGATCTATGCGTCGGGTGGGCATGTTAAAAGTCGGTCCACCCACCAGACCCGCATTGGACCAGCGTGGTGGGGTACGGACCAAACACCAATTAATAGAGAAGGCGTGCATTAGGGGAGGCCAACTTCCAGCAGTGGACTGAAACAAGCTGATGATGACTATGATGAAGTAATGTCTTACTAAAATATATTGGTTTAAAATCGCGCGAAACTAATCATGGTGTAATTCCTCCAATAATACGCGTTCACTTCTGACGCCATAATTGTTGTTGATAAGACTTGATTCCGCGTATCCTTTTTGGCTTGTGTGTAGTCAGCTTACGTTTATATGTCACATTAAATTCTAAAATGTCTTGACAGAAGGGCTGCGTTAAGAAAAACTTAAAGAAGCTTTAAAAAGAAAACAATGTTCGTAATTTACACGAGAAAAGCAACAAAAGCATTCCTGATACAACACGGCGATCGACGCCTACAATTCAGTACATTTTATGAAAAATTCTTTAAAGAAATATTCATTTTTTAAATACCACTCATTAATATTTTCCAATAAAGGCGAGGGAGGAAGGACGACAAAAGCAACGGAGTTGAAGAATAAAACAAGCAAGACTATCTATTGAGCCATTGTCCATCGCTCCTTACAATTAAAAAATGACGAGCACAAAGGAATTTCTAATTTGCAGCCCGAGTACGAAATAAACAAGCGCTCCGTAAGGAGTAGACGCTAAAAAAGGACAATACTGAAGATATCCTCGTCATATCTATCAGGGGAAATAAATTTATTCAATTTATCATATTTAAAAATGTTCAAAATTTACTTAATTATAACACGTAATTTATAAAATGCTTTGTAATTTCCTGGCAAGCAAAGAATGTAATAAGTACATGCGTTTTCTTAAGTCTTTCCTTCGTTTTCGTTTTCCAAATTATTACGACGCAAAAAACAGTTTTCAAAAGAAATTTACTCAACCTTATTTTATAAGACTTCCCTTGTGGCAACACATTTTTATAAAAAGGAAACAATCTTTTATAACCGTTTTTGTTTCCGACACACCTATTACATGTGCTTATAATGGATTTTATCATTTTTTTTGGCATTTATAGTTATATCCGGCTGCAGGAAGTGCACAAACGCATGATACTGTTTTTCCTAAAAATGTTGAAATTAGTAAATACTAATAACCAAATTTCTAATATAAAGAACTTACCGTAACTTAACCGGCATAATATCTTTTAATTTTTACTCTTCAAATCAATCACGTTATATGAGCTCTGTTTAATTATTTATTAAATTTGTAAACAAAAACATAAGGCATAAGGTTAAAATACCTAAGAGCTTTAAATTTTTATCATAGGTATCATATTCTATTAATGTGGTCAACACAAAAAACATCGAAAATTATTTTATATTCATAAAACAAATATAAGAAATAACCAGCTAGGAGGATATAAACATTAATTTCATTCTATACCAGAAAAGATATAAGCTGTCGCATCGTAATTATTTTATTAGTCAAATCCAAATTAATTTAGGCTAATTATAGTTAAAACAACATGACTAAAACACATCTACCCCGAAAAAGTATGGCAAAAAAATAAACTTGACGATAGGCCATAAGGTTGATTTTTTAATAACAATTAACGGCGCGGCGTTGAATCTATTCGGGGAAAACGAGATACATAACTTTTAAAAAGGTTTATAAACGTAGAAAACAAATATATATAAAAATAATTAATTACTGTTACAATTTCGTAACAAAACACGTATGTTTTTAGATTATATTGATTAATAATACTGCAATAATTATTAAAAAATAACGGCATGTTATTATTAAGTTTTTAATGGTTCATATAAAAGTTAATTTAAAAGTCATCTAGCTGTCTTTTCTAAAAAAGTTAACAAAACCGGCTATAGTTAAAAGATAGAAGGAAGTAATAATAAAGCAAGGGCCGTATAAATACAATGAGTACAGATTTTCCTTCGTAATTTTTTGAAATGTTCGTATTTATCGTGCTCTCTCAAATAGCTACGGTTACCTTTAAACCTCTGTATTATACAATTATATTATTTATTTTGTTATTTGACACAAAACTAAAAAGTTTCACAATAATGGATGTGAAAATGTCACTCATTTAATACGATCATTCATTGACAGTTTGGATATCATAGTATTCCGATGAAAAATTCGAGTTTTCCCGAAGGAAAATAACTTCTCACTTCACACATAGCGTAGAAAAAGTACTAGGAAGGCATAAAAGCGCGCTATCTGCGAGCGACATCTCTCATCAACTCTCCTCTCGGATAATTCGAGGCGGCTTTCGGGTCGTTCACCCCTTCCTGTTACACCACCTACCCACGTTACATAATTAGGCAAATGTTTCACTTACGACACGCACCCCTAGCGGGGAGTTAATTAATATCACGTTTATGTCGTCCTGGTAAATATTTTTCACTAGTATCGTTAATAAAATATTATACGGCTTGCAATGTTATAAAACCGTACTAATATTATAAATGCGAAAGTAATTCTGTCTGACCGTCTGTTTGTCCGTCTTTACTTCAAACCATTGAACAGATTTTGATGACACTTGCTTCATACTTAGAATAAATTCCAAAAAAGGACATAGGCCACTAGTATAGGTTATATAGGAATACGCATACATATATACATACGAACAAAGCACACATAGTCGGTCCTAAGAATAACTACGTTATTTTTGTTATCTAGTTGGTCAGAGCAATATAGCACCAAATTGTCCGATAGCCTAGGCGACACAGGTTTGCAAATAGTAGATCGTTTAGAACGTCTCTTAAAACTTTCTTAGATAGTACCTAACTTAATCCTTTAGTTATTCTGAAACCTAATCGAATTAACAATTGTTGTAAATCCTTTTAGGCTGTTAAGTTCAAGTGCCTCTCCCTGTACAGAAACTCAATTGAATTAATGCTAATATCCTTTATATTCTAAGGATCAGGCGGAATATTAAATTAATCTGGTTATTATATTGAAAAAAAAATATAGAAACTAAATATTTACTCAAAATTAAAAAAATCTATATCGATGTGACGATTTTAATAATCAATTTGAGGTCGCCATTACAAAGTGTATCGTAAAGTCATTTATTACTTTTTATGATTTGTGTAATATAAAGGATATTTTAATTTCCATTACGATTTATATTTTTACGTTATATTCGGTGTCCATTTGCTTTAAAGTTTACGAAGCACAATATATTTTTACACAAATAATAACAGGGAAAGAAATCAGTTTCGCTTAGATTATGGTATTAGGTCATAATTTTGACCTTGATGCTGGATCAAAAAAGTTTGTACCAGACTTAGTATATCATAAAATGAAAAAGGGAAGCAAAAATTTGTTGAATTATTACGTGCAGTAAGGTGTTATGTATAACCTTTCGGATAAGTGCGACAGGGGAAGCGACCGCGAAATTATTCCATTCATCCTGATGAAGGACCTCCGATAGGTCCGAACCTAGTCGGCACTAACACCGATTTTACGTGATTTCAGCCGTTTGTAGTACATATTTTAAGTGCAATGTATTACGAAAGTTTTAATTGATTAATATCCTTGATTGCGCTTTTGCAGTGTTTTTTTAACATTAATACGTATAAAAAAAATAAAGTGTGTTTTACAGATATCAATTGCATACGTGGTCAATGAGTGTAAGTACAAATATAATGAGTTTAACATTACAAACTCTCGTATAAATTATAAACAGAAGACATTAATGACAGAGGTGTGTATATGTTCAAACTCCTGAATGATGTTAGTTTGCATGCAAATATTACGAGGAGCCAGTCCATCATCAGTACCTCTAGCTCTTCCTCCGAGGAGTGGTGGTCGTAGAGCTGGTCAGGTTCGGGAGCTCCCCTGGGTTGCACGGCCGCCTCGGCGTGCACGCCTGCAAAAGGATAATCCTGTTACTATTTGGCAAACTGATAGCACCAACAAGGTGGATGGTTTCATTTATACAAGGGACCGTCTGGGGTGGTTATAGAGCGGCGCCTACTGCTGCCGCAAATCGGTTTGAAGGGCATGGTAGCTAGCGTAATAATTGCGAAAATAGACATAACATCCCATTTATCAGGGTGTCGTGGCGGATTTATGACGTCTTACGCTTTTTTAAATAAAAGGCGCAAGTATTTAAGGACTCTAAAGTAGTAAGATAAACATCATGTTAATATATGACGCTATCTACAGTTATATTCAATACGTTGATTATTTTAGCATATACCTTTTATAATTTCAATGAAGAAATAGAGTTTACTTTGCATGTTTTACTATGCATTGCTTAACAATATAAGGGCAGCTAGTCTCGCAACAGCTAAGTGGTTGGCACATGTACACATAAATGAGTAAAAGTAAAAAATATATGGCATACAATACAAAAGTACATTATTTTTATCTAGCATAGTGAAACGAGCCTGCAAGTTCTGTTGCAATATAATGAGTTCAGTAACCTGATAGTTACACAATTATGAGACAATGACAAGCTCCTTTTTAACTTGTCTACCTCAAGAGACAATGGTTACCTATCTAGAATGATAATGGGCATTGTAAGAATAAAATATTTGAAAAAATATTATATATATATATATTATAAAAAAAAAATAGATTTCTTATAGGTATAGTTTATGCATCATTGTGTTATAATTTGACTAGCAACTTCCCAACCCCTGGGTGGGTGGAATTTCGTAAAATCCGTTCTTAGCTGACCACTACTCGGCGAAAGGAATATTCCTACCACATATCAAGTCCTTACGCCTTATGGTTCCAGAGATATCGTGATAAGTTAATACATAGGTGGGAATCTCTTTTATATATATAGAAGACAACGGTTATATCCATATGATAAACAGACTCTCAATTTATTTTTGTAGATAAGCTTAAATCTTTTCTGTGTAAAAGGACGATGTATCTAACACTAATTTACTCAAAGGAGCGTATTGTAAATTGTAATTCAGTGAAGATAGCCAACAGCGACGGTCACATAACAATCGCCTTACAAATGTCGATGGGGCGGTTAGCGGCTTGAAAACGCATAGCGATGTGTGGAATTAGCGATGCAGCTAAGCACCACCGGACCGAGGAGGGGGTGGGGGGTGAAGGAGGGGGAAGGGGGTGGAAGTGGGGGGAGGCATGGTCTTGAACTTGCCGGCAGAGCCCGCGCGGCGCCTGATGTGGCCCGCGGTCGCAAATACGTGCAGGAACACATCGTGGCCGATCCGTGCCAACAACTAGTGTTTGGTAACATTCGATCCTTGTATGACACCATTTGATAACGATAACAAGTTGATATCAAACAACCGAACTTATAAATAGTCAATGTAACGTGTTCTAAATACCTTTGTCAGTGAGACAAAGGTTCTCTGAATGTATTTTACATTTTAAGGTTTTTCTGATGAGTTGTTTTGTAAACTACTCAATATCAGTCATAATACTTTTATTATATTTAGTTAAAGCGTCTGAAAACCTGTTAATTGTATAAGCCTGTAACACCTGTTATAAAATCTAAAAATGCAATATTAAAGCTTAAAAAGCTTTTGCAGAGGTATGAAAAAAAGGGACTTTCAGCGTTAGAAAAAAATTTCAATGATCACAACAATATGTAATATTTATTCCACCCAGTTATTGAAACATATCGCATCATCCATATATGCATGAGATGCTCAAGGCGAGCAAATTTATGAATGTAATATATATAAATTGCATTGCGCTACGAATGACACAAAGTTTTTAGAACGTTCAAGAAATACCATTCATAGAAAAGACTATTACAAAGATATTATTCGATGTTTTATTAAAATCAAATTTAGATGAGGGCTTGAAAGGAAATGCGTTTAAAACGTTACGGTTAATTATACCTTCAAAGAAACGTGAAACAATAATCAATATATTATGTTTAAGAGACCACAATACCAATCACATGGTGCTTTTTGCACAAATTCTAACATATTATTTGACGCATATTTATTTTTTCAATGTCGAATAATAGCAATAAAGGTGACACCAATGCGAAAGAATGAGACAAAGCATATTAGGATATATATTTATGGGGAAGAAAAGAAACATTAATAGTTTGTTTGTAATTTGTATACGTATCTAAGTTTTCATTGCACATGCTGTTTGTTTTCCAATATAAATAATTAAAAGCCTCCTATTAGCAAAGGTGCGTTCAATATGAGCTAGTGTAATTATCGCCTAATTTTGAACACTAAATATTTCCTAAGTTATAGGTCGTCGTAAATAGCCTATTTTGTTACGTTACTAAACTAGACAGTAAGTCGATGCACCTAATCATTACTTAGGTTAACTGGAACATGTAACCTATGAAAAATAATCGATATTTTCGCAGACACATATTTGACCACCATAGTCTAAATGTCTTTTTTATTGAATATTGACAATGCAGTGGTATCACCAATACGCTGCCTAACGTGAGACATAGGATGTTAAGTCTCGTGTACTTAGTAAATATGCTGGCTAAGGAAATCTTCAAACCGGAAACACAAGTGTTTACACACTGCTTTGACGGTCCCTTGTAAAGGGGATCTACCACTAACCAAAATCTTCTTCAAACTAACTAATGAGTTGCCTGGCTAGCACAATCAATGGAGGAAGTTCAGCTACTTGTAGGCAACTGAGTAAGCCGACAAATTGTTAGTTTGCGCGTGAATAATTTGCATTAATTTATTTATGTATTTGCTTGTATCATTGTGTTTCTATTGTTGTTTGCCAATTAACATTGTGGCATGCTAGTGCTGCTGTGTTTTATCATCGCTAATTCAATAGCTCGATTGTTTAGTTGTTAGCAACGAACTTATTATGAATTTGCAAGTAAATAAAAAGGAAATTTGGAATTTTGCTCCGTCCATATAAACTGATACATAAAACGTAAGCTTTTGTAAATGGTAACAAGCTATACCAGTTTTCGAAATACACTAGCTTGAATATTATTAGGTGGGTAATAGAAAATAGTTAATTGAGACAAACATGGAGGAGATAATTAAAAATGGGGATTAAGTTAGCAAGCTACCATTGCTATATTTAAGGAATTACTTACCTTTTTTTTATTTTATTTTACTTTTTATAGTAAAAACTATGGAATTTTAACTGAATAATTTCCTATTTCTTTTTATTATAATAGAATCATTCTCTATTGAATTTCAATTTTAATTTTTTATCGATTAAACAAACAAATCAGAACTTATACCTTTACTAAACCTTTTTGACTGGTAATGATAGCCAAAACATATTATTCGTCCAAATGTCGATTTACAAACGGGTTTTAATCGTTTTTTTGCAGGGGATATTTTAGGATGACTGTTCAAGAGTATCTTTTAAATAACACTTTATATTAATACATTTATCAATATCAATAATATCTGTAGGAAACTACCGAGCAGGCGAGGGGCCGACGTGAACGACACGGCAGACGCAAAGTCGAGCGTAGAATGCACCGGCTGTGGCCCAAACTAGGTCGCCGGCGGTCGTTGACCCGCGAAGGTCCAACTCCCATTTTTCCGCCACCGCGAAACTAGCACCGCTCACTTACACACGCTGGATCACATCTCTAGGGCATCTTTTAGTATAATACCGGTACATTAACATTAACTTTTACAACTATGTTATAGTGGTAAATATGGAGGTATTAAACTCAAGCTATCTTTTTACAAACTTGAACGAACTTCGTCTATGTTTCGTCCAAAAGCAGCCCGCCTAGCAACACGTCAACTGGTTAAGTTAAAACCACCCCACCTCCCGCCCCCCACCACCATACAACCCTTCCCCACCGCCCTGCAAATAATCTGCTAACGATTTTCTACGTTATTTTTACGATTCTACGGACCTAGCTGGCCCGTTTCATCCTTTCTAAAGTGCATTCGTCGGCAATTATCTAGCGTTGCATGGCGCTCGCTTCGCAGATATGATACTTTATTGTTTACTTATCTCGATGACAGCGAGATGTATCGACAACATCGGCTTTTGCTTATTAATGATGCAAGAGGTTGAGAAGTCAGTTAGCGTGAGTTTGCGTTCATTAATTTTGCAATGCCGACGCACGCAACGAAATGTTGCATTTAAATTGACGTTTCGTTGCAAGTTTGTAAAGATCGATGGATGTTTGTTACGTTTTTGTCACATGCAAAACTGCAGTATGTAGGTATAATTAATATATTTTATAAATCAGAACAATAGTAAATATATCAATGCTACCTTGTAACACAGTAGCATTAATCTGTTTAATGTTAAATTACTAGTTTAATTATAAGTAAAATTCTTTCTTAATCATGTTTAACTTATGCGTGTTTGCTTTAAATATAGTACACAATAGATGTATTCGAGTAACTTCTCTTCGATATTACGAGGTCTGATCGATTCGGTTTCTGCCGACCGAAACGTTCGTAACAACGGCGATTCGTTCAATAATTGAAAGATCGCGGGTTCGGCGCATCATGCTGAGATCTCACGCCTTTATTTACTGTCCATTTTAAAAAGCATATCCTTATCAGTAAGTAACAGGGTACAAAATTGAACAAACCGAAGTTAAGGCGGCTCGAGATAAATTTGTAAAACGGCAGATTAAGATTCAATGCGCCGTTGACGCGGGCGAGTCACGAAATATACGGTGAGCATTATTTACGACGGAGTCGGACTGTCCGGTTTATTTACAGGCGATTTATTATCGCTGACCAAACAAAAACTGTACAATGCTCCTTTTCAATAGTTATATGTTAACGTTCAAGATAAGATCGTGACTTTCGAAGTATACGATTCGTTATATCGGACCTTTTTGGTAACGAGCGAGTGAACGGCTACAGCTTTTGTTAATTTTCACCTTTTTCTCTTTTCAGGCTTGTTAAGGATGAAATATTGACAGTTTTACTGGCAAGTAAGCTAACCATTTTTGTTGAACTTTTTAAAATAATAAGCAGTTGCGTTTGTTACGGAATTATTGTGAAAAATGTTAGTTTTATCTGATCCTTTATAGTATCAAGAAACATTGATGGTGTATCATAATAAGGATAAGCATCATTAAGTTATCATAATACGTACTAGGTAAGTACTATCGCATAATCTACTTTTGCCACCCCAATTAATGAGTGACATTGGGAAGGGTAGTGAAGTGTTTGCATTAGGTAGACAGGAATCAAACTTTAACCATAAGGGGTTTTGTGATTTTAAGACTATATTCGCATTCCCAATCCCAGAATGGGTGTCGTGGAATATTTCAAGATATCAGCAAAACCTAATAAAGTCAACTATGCAAAATGTTAACTTCATAAAAAAAGTCTTAAGATGCACAATTTCAGTTTTTCAGAAGATTATAATTATGTCAAGAAATATTTCATAAATATAATATATAAAAATTTATATGTTTATCTATACACGACAACTTAGCCGTTATAAAAAAAAATCCTAACGAGAACTTTGAAATCCACGTAAATAACCCAAAAAGTAATAAACCTTACCGGTGGTAGGTCCCCTGTTTACAGGAGACCGTCTGGGTGGGTACCACCGCGGTGCCTATTTCTGCAGCGAAGCAGTAGTGTGAAAACACTGCTCCGTTCCGGTTTGAAGGGAACCGTAGCCAGCGTATTTACTGGGTAAACAAGATTTAACACCCTATGTCTCACGGTAGGCAGCGCGTCGGCGATACCACTGGTATTGTCAACGTCTATGGGCGTCGGTGACCACTTCCCATCAGGTGGCCCGACTGCTCGTCTGCCTGCGTATGCCATAAAAAAAAAAACACAATGTAATAACATACGCATGTCCAATAACATAAGGAGTCAATAACAGAGTGCAATTCAATCGTAGATGCTTCTCCTACAAGGCTTAATGCCAATAGGTAACAATATTGTCGGTCCGTCCAGAATATCCGACACAATGTGGCAGTGTGGTGACCACCAAGCCAACTACACCCAAGTCGGCGTGGGTCGGACCGCCATGATGGCCGCACATGCCCTCCGATTCATATTAGCTCCACGTACAGCGCATATGCTACGGATCCTGACAATATGTCACAATAGAACATCATGTACGCTACGAATAGTTCACTGATCGTCCAATGGTTCGCTGTTAAAACATTGCCCCTGGATCAAATTATAAAAAGCCCCTTTGTTGTTAAACGAAACTCATTGTCTTAATGTTATTAAATATTGTATTCGCGAACACATAACCAAAAGTACTGCACTTTAATCATATAGATACTTATGTTTTATTTGGAAACAACGCATTGAGAGAGAGAGACGTTAACTAAATAGTGAACTCTCTATCTACTATTATACAGTCGCACTGTTGATTTTTAATAAATTATCTTAATTTATTGAAAACATACCTCATGCGATGAAAAATATTGTATATATAAAGCTACATTGTTATTAATATTTTTACTATTTCGATTTTATACAGACGAAACTGAAAAGTTGATTTATTAAAGATTTCTTAAGAGGAACAATTTTTGAATGTATTACTATTTAATATAGATATACATGTCCTTTCTAGGACCAAACTGTCAACAAGACAAAATGAACTTTTTCTTGGAGTTTGCTTGCTCTAAAGTGAACCCTACAATTCAGATACTGTCTGTTTCTAAAGTAATATCGAGATCCTTGTACATCGTAATAAGTATTCGAACCTGTTCTAACAGTTCGTTAGACGGTTGGTTGACTCATCCTGTAGAGTAAACGTGTTGGAACATGTTGGTTCATGTTTAGTTCACGTGTTTAGGACATTTAGTCTAGTCTAGTTATTGTGTTAAATTAATTATGTAGAATGTTCATTAAACGTAAATGCATGTAAAAATTCGGTTTACCCACTAACCCGCATTGGACTCAAATGGTGGGATGCGGGCCGAAAACCCCCTAATGAAGACGAGGCCTATGTCCAGCAGTGGACTAACACAGGCTGATGATGATGATGACGTCTGTTAATTAAATAAAATTTAAGTCTCTTTCTGATTAATGAGTTGCGTTGTCAAATTAGATGAAAGGATGCGTGGAAGATATATATGAAAATAATAACAGATTTTTTATTTAGTCTTTTGCAATTGTCGATTGTTAAAATCTTAAGAAAACGTCGAATATTCTTCAAATAATTTAACAGCTTTAACTGAATATTCAGAAAAATTGCTTGTAAATAGTAATTCAATCATAAATCAATTTAACATCAGCGCACCGGTAAAGGCCAGGAAATTGCGGGAAACTCCAAGAGGAAAGATTGTGAGGCAAATAATTTACATCTATTTTCTATCATAAAGTAGCAAACAGAAAGGCAAAATATTGAATTATTAATATTTATTAATTTTTATTATGCGTAAGGTTGCCCTTAACTAACTATTATAAACTTATAAGTAAGTACTAGATTTAAAACAATGTATTTATCTACAAATTTATAACAATTACATGTAATAAATAATGTTTGTAATGTAAACTGCCTATATAAAATATATATAGCAGTAAGAAAGAAAGACTAAATAATAATGTAATTATTGTACTAAAGTAATTGATGCGTCATATTCACGTATGCTGCTACAGACCTTTGTTTTCTTTATTGACCTATTCTCATGGACACTCTGTCTTCATCATCTAATGTAAATATCCGATTATCACTTCCCACTCTTATAAGATTTGGGTAAATATAAAACTGGGAATAAGTAAAGAAAGGTGCAATCTCTTAGCTAAGACAAACTACGACCTGTTACACCCACGAAGCAGGAAATGACAAGTGCGAGCTCATCCGGCGTTTGAATGTATTCGTGCACCAGTCCCCTTGTAACGCAAAGTATTGGTAAGGTGTTAAAATGCTTGTTTGGATTCACTCAAGGGACAGTGAGTACCAACCCACGCTAATTACCATCTTTGAATCCAAAGTACTCAACATAATAAATAACGTTTTCTGTTACGATCGATTGTATATGCGCACACACATTTTAGGTATGTTGTAATGCTTTATAATCTGTAATAATAATAAAATTGGTGTGCTGTTTGTGATATTGAAAATATCTTTTTTAATGAATACATAATAATATATAACCGGTAAATATAATAAAACAACATTTTCTTTAAAAATATAATCTGCCTAGTGGTATGGGCGTGGCGCTTTAGAAACCGGAGGTCGTGGGTTCGAATCCTGCGGGGACTCAACAAATTTTCATTGCTGTTTCCGAGTTGGTTAGGGAAACTTGGGCCGATCACCCAATTGTCTGAAAAGTAAGACGATCCATGCGTCGGATGGGTATGTAAAAACTCGTCCACCCACCAACCCGTATTGGACCAGCGTGGTTGGATACGGCCAAACAATCCCCTGATGGATATGTAGTATTAGAGAAGGCCTATGTCCAGCAGTTGACTAAGAAAGCTGATGATGATGTCTATCTGTCTATATGAGCTGGCTAATCTCCGAAATAGCTGGTCCGATTTTTACGGGACTTTCACTAGAAGATAGCTGATGTAACTAGGAGTAACTTAGGCATTTAAAAAAATATATTAATATATACTACGAAGTCGCAGGCTACAGGTAGTATAGAATATAGCTCTCAAATTCGTTGAATTATGTTTATTATGTCGAATGCGTTGAATTATTACTTTATAACTAGTCAATTACGTTAAGTTATTATCTATCACTATAGCCAGTCTGATTAAAACCTAGACTAATCATTCGCAGGAAGGTAACTGATACTCCACGAGGAAAGATTGTAAGTAATACGCCGTCGATATGAAATTTATAACACAAGATTCGGCTGTATGGCTTAGTTCCATTGCCTTTCTCTTCGAGAAAAACTACTACTGCTACGAGGCCAAACATTTATGCTTTCATACTATGTTTATAATCTCTCTATTTGAAGTAAATATTTTTAGTTCTACAAGTTATTCCTGCTGTTAAAAAGTTACTATATGGTAAAGTTTGTTAGACACATTAGCAACCGAAAAAATCCCACAGCTGTTAAGATTTTTATGGTTAACCCCGATGCGGTACTGACGACGTTGGTAGTGGTCAACCATTTTGCGTCGTTTACGGCTTTACATCCATAGTTAAAGTACACCGTAGTTATCTATACGATAAGAGTACGGCGAGCTCCGAATCCGGCGCTGACCACAACTCCGGACGTGTCCGTCCCCTTTGGCAGTCGCATGTGTAATGGCGACTAACGCTCACCTTGGCCGTTCGCAAGGCCAAGGTCGAGCCCCCCCTCCTCCCCCGTACCCCCACTCCGCACCCCCGCAACAGTGCACGCACGCTTTTTTGCGCGCGTGATGTAATCCGAAATTCGGCGCGCGCGCATAATCCAACATGGCCGGCGCGCCATATTTGTGTTGCCATTTTTTTTCTACATTCGGCCATTGTTTGTCAATATGACACGTCGATGATAGTTTACATGTTTTGTTTAAAGCTTAGCGTTGTATTAAACAACACAGTGGAACGAGTTGGTTAATTCAATACCCACATAGTGAAAAATTATCGCGGTATATGGTGGGGATAATTTCCAAATAGCCACGCAAGAACTTCTCACAGATTTAACAGATATTGGTACATGGTGGATTTGTTTTTGATCAAATTCCTAAAAAGGAGCGAATTCTCTTGATAAATATGAAACAAATGGGCAATGTAATATAAAAAAGTATTGTTAATTAATTAAAAATGTCTCAATTTACATTTAGTACTTAAAGTTTACTTAAGAATAAGGTGTGCCACTTGTTATTCCACATTCGTCCATCTATTTACTCATGCTCGTAAAAGATAGCAATAAAAGGCCTTGAAGTGTCTGGGAAGTAAACAGCAATTACAGGCATTGGCAGAATTTTCAAGTCCTATTAAAATCCCGCACGTTTTATTGAAGCGAACTCGTTTAATACGTATATCACTTATTTAGTTTCCTTGAAAATCAAAAAGAAGCTTTTTATTGTGAACGTAAGATATCGAAGTTGATATTTACCAATAACATAATATCTCGATTGAGAAAATAAGATGTGCCTTTAAGTTTGTTCTTACATCCTCTTAAAAATATGTTTAAAATCAAATTGTTTAAAACAGTCTGTCTGAATCGTTATAGAATCGCTATTAAAAGTTACAAATAATAGAAAAAAGCGCTCTAAATTCGTCTAAGAACTTTGTGTACCTAAAACCCCTGAATGGAGAAGGCGTGCATAGGGGACACCTACGTCCAGCAGTGGATTGACACAGGCTGATGATGATTATGACTTTATCTACCTTATCTATATATATATATATATACAGATAGATGACCAAAGTTTACTAAATGGAAAACTAATCTGAAGTGTTGTGCCGACTATCAAATTGAACTAAAACCAATTTGAAATTAAAACCTCTACCAATACACATAAAATCGATTTCCATTGTAATTGATGTTAATTCAAATTTAATCTATTTGCGTTAGCCAATAAAATGGATATGTAGCCAGTGAATGCGCGAACGTGTTTTTCGTGAATATGTTGTATGTTAGCATAATTTACATAGTATTTTATTGGCTGTTATTTAACACGCCTTAACTTTACATCGACGTTACTTTGCAAACCGGTTTCGTACTTCGCGAACACGCACACTCAGCTGTTTTTTATTTTCCATATATTTCCTCTTCAAACTTAACAGAACATTCTGAAGCAAAAAACTATCGCTCTATTTTATCCCGTTGCTTAATAATGTAATATTTGTATTGTTTCTATAACTCTAAAAAATTAAATATTAAATTTACTTTTTACGGATTCTTCGCGTTAATAACATATATTTTTATTCCTGATGTTTCGGACTCTCTCCGGTAACCATGATCAACCGATATTTGCAAAAGAACATCGATTTATACCAAGGATGATTCGGGAAGCTATAGAAATATAAAAATATCCCAATTTTAGTAGAGATAATGGTTGGTCTTTGCCACCTGCGTGGGATCCAATAACTTCAATATAAAAACCAGAGAAATAAAAAGTACAAAGTCACAGGACAACATAAGTATTTCTTGCCAGAGCAATGGTTTAAAATTAAGAAAATAGAAGGATATGTCAAATTTTAAATAAAAATCCCTGACGGTTATTTCAAACACATTGAGATACAGACATATCCCATCATAGTCTGCCCATGATTATGAATGGTGGAATTAGTCCGAAACGTCGGAATAAAAATATATATAATAAACGAGGAGAATACCTAAAAAAGTGGATTTGATACATAATAATAATCTCGAAAATAAAAGAAATAATATTGTAAAAATTATCGAGAAGCATAAGCGGTATTTTTACTTGATAAAGTAATATTTCTTGTCGCTCATGCTAAGGAAGAAATTCCATTTTGTCGTTTAAATTTAAGTAAATATATGAACCCATAATTAGGGAACGGACAATTAACAATTTAAACAGTGAATACAAAAATATACTAACAAAGATGTGCTTATTTTACTTGTAATATATTTAGGTGAGCAGCTTTCTTTCTTTCATATTGATAGTTAAAGTTATTACACCAAGCCAGTGTTTTTATTGAATACAATAGCTGAAGATATTTTAAGCATTTCTATAGGACAGTGTCTTTTTAGTTGCTATTTTAAAAAACATATTAAATTACCTTTCGTTAGTACTTTATTATCGTAAAAATGTTGAAAGATATATTCAGTAGAAACATCTCACGAAATAGCCTTGCAAAAAATGTTTTCACCGTTTAAACTCCTCCGCGAAAAACAAGATTCTTGGAAATAAAAGCCTAACAAAGTTCGTTCACCCCTAAACCGATTCTCGGCTGTTCGAGCCCTTTTTTCTTTAACAGACAAATAGACAAAAATGTCTAGCGTCTCTATAAAATTTTATCCCGGGGGGTTGAAATAAACTAGTTATTTTTATACACATACTCTTTAAAACTTTTCATTGTATTAGTTTTTGTATTTTGTGTTTCAACTTTAATTTACTTCTGCTAATTTTACTGAGTGCTAAGTTTAATTCTATAAAATTTTAGACAATTATTGAACATTTATCTGTCTATCTGTGTACATGCTTAAATTTTTCATCATTTTTTTCAAGTAATATATTCCGATATATTCTATCAATGTAACTGTATATACAACATGATTTTTCGTTTAGTACGTAGCTTATACACTCTAAAAATTTAATGAAAATAATGAAAACCTATACATTTTAGTTATTTATTGCACAATTGTCTCAAAAAATATTGACAGAGTTTTGGGACAAAAACAAACTTCGTTTAAAAATCAAACTACTTTAAGGTTTGTACCGTACGAAAAATCACCTGCATAATTTCAAGTATGCCCCATATACCAATAAGACGATCCGTCACGCCATATTCTAGCACCATCCATCAAAGGGGCATCGGGGACTTTTGCCCCGAGCGTTACTTCCGTGAGAATGGCGGGTAAAAATACACCGCCTCTTCCTGTGAGCAACGCCAAACTATTTGGACGCCGTGCCAACGCGTAAAAATCACATACCGACCTCAGTCACAACGGCACACTTCCCTCCTATTCGCATATTTTACCCACAAGATCAATCACTTTAAGTCGTCATCGGTCGATCATACTACGAGGCCAAACTCATCATCATCAGGCTGTGTTAGTCCACTGCTGGACATATACCTCCCCTAATGCACGCCTTCTCCATTAGGGGGTTTTTAGACCGTATTCCACCACGTTGGTCCAATGCGGGTTGGTGGGTGGACCGACTTTTACATGCCTATACGGCTCAAGTTGTCCTCACCAACCAGAAAACAACGATAACACAAATAATTTTTTCCGCGGGATTGAAACACACGATCTCCGATTTATAAAGCAAGGGCCAATACCGCTAGACCACGGATGCTAGTTCAACCAGTTAAAGTCATTAGGAGGACAAGTATTTGAAAAATTAACCAGCTCGTTCTCCTAGACTATAAGCCCATAGTTATTTCGTTCATTTACGCGATTATTATACATCCATGATCACGGGCAGACTAAGTTGGTATATGCTGGAAAGAATCCGAAACGTCGGGATTAAATATATTTAAGTAACGCGGAAAATCCGTAAATTAGTGGATTTGATAAGCCCATAGTTAAAAAATACCTGTGAAATGGGCCAACGTAAAGAACGCTTAGAAGGCTGTTACTAAATCATTGAATAACTCTGGGGGTTATGCCGTCATTTTTGAGCGGTACATTTAGTTAGTACGTGAGTAAATGGAATTTTATCCATGGGTTTGTAGTCTATCCCTTATGATCATTCCTTTCTTAAAGTCTCCGTTGTGAAGCTTATTACTACATAAATTAATTTTTTTTTTATGAAACGTTGTCCTACAACTATAGCAGTTTTCAAGATAAAACTTAAACATACGTACTTGTATCTCTTTAAAACGGTATTTGAGACAATTTTAAGGTGGGTACTGAGCCTTTATATTGTTATTAAGATCGAAAATGACTACCTATTTGCAAAATTAAAATCCAACATTTCATTTCAGGCAAAAATCTGGGCAAAACCGTCTGTGAATTTATAGAACATAAAATATTAACTTTTGTTTCGACTTTCTGATATTTTACTTGAACCTTTAAAGTAAAAATACTCGACAGGGTTTACACTGTGTATACATTGTGTGTACTTAGTATATTATTGACATGTCTGCCAAAATCTCTTACCGAATAATCGCCAGATTAAGCTACAACAAAAAATTAGATCTGCTTTTGGCAGTTATTGAATGTACTAGTTTCTAGACGTTATTAATATGTAAATGTGGTAAATATAGAACTAGGTTCGTGTGACACTCACTGATATCGGTGACATCGTTCCATTTCATGATAACGTCAGCACAGAAGTCACCTGAAAGGAAATGATATACATATCAATGCGCTGACATATAAATATATAACATAAAAATAATATATCTTTATACATGTCATAGTATTAATGCAAGTGTATTAAGGCTTAGTTTCAAAGTAATTGCAAATATTAATATGGTTTAGAATTGTTCTTAGCAAAACGTTTGGTTGGTTAAATTAAGAAAAGGTTGTTATTAAATTATGAAAAAAATATTTTAAGTTTATTACTAATAAATTTTAAATAATTTCGATATAAATAAGTAATTGTAAACAATAATGAATGTATGATGGAACAATACATTTAATCATGAGAATCACATTGATATAAATATATACTACACATACACTAAAAAAGTTAATTCTACTTCTTTCTAAAATTTGTTAATAACGTGTTTGTAAAAAGTTAAAGGTAAATTGAAACCAGTTATTGTTACAATACATCGAAACGAGGTTTCTTTCCACTTATTCGTATAAAGCAAAAACATAAAAACGAAGAAAGTAATAGCGTTACTCTCTTGTCCAATACAATTAATTGCTAGCTAATAAAATTCTTTAACGGATCCATAAAAGCGTGCTAGGACGAGGCAACGGCATTGTCTTTCCCGACATAAAAAGCATTTTCAGTTGTAAATCTTTCCCGTTAATCCCGGACTACTGTTTTCTTTTCCGGCTTTTATTGAAGAAATTAGCACATAATGTATTTAATTCGTTCGCCCGCTGAGAGTGGGAACGCCAACAATGGCGGGCTCTTAATTGGAATCAAAAGTCACGGAAAGTAACATATAAGAAGTGCGATGTCGTGCTAGCTGCATATATTATTGTTCAGATGGCGCGGAACGATTTTTTAAAAGAAATCTTCTGATATGCTACATACAGAAATGGTACGATTGACTTAGTCTGAATGCAAGGTTATGAAGTTACTAGCTGTAATCGTTCAGCAATAAATGCTGAAGCAATCTCCGATTACCCGTTGTGTGTGTAACACGGTTGCACAGAGGAAGTAGTAATTTGCAAACGTACCTCACAGCCAAAAGTATTTGAAGAATATATGCTGCGTTCTAATAGAAACTCAAAAAACAAACAAGTTACTAAGCAATAACCGATTAATATGACGAACTATATAAGAGGGACCAAATCAATGTACATCACACGACTGTATCCAGAATAGTTCTAGTGCTATGAGTGTATGCTAGTGTATATGATAGTGCTCTTAAAAGCAGAAGGGATCCCAACCATCAGGGAATTTACTAAATGCCAACTGTGCTTAACCTGATATGTGAGTGTGCAGCTTAATGTACAGAATGTCCCACAACCCAGAGCTGCAATTCTGTAGCTTTGTCATTAAAATAGAGAATAGCGGGTAAGTCGTATCCTATCGATCGGTTTCGTTGTGAAAGAGTAACTATTTTTCTTTACACGGTCTAATTTATCGACCATATTAAATGTGCCTACTGCCTTAGAATCTATGTTAGGAATAAATACCAGCTATGCGTTTGATTTCGCCAGTTATTCAGTAAGCAACACGTAAAAGTGCAAGCCTATGGAAGGGAGACGCGAGGCCGTGACCTGCCCCCCACCCCTCCCGCCAGCCCGGGGTCAACGACCCGAACGCACGCGCTTTTACACTGCCTCCCAACTTGCTGCACCCACTTTTGATTCAATGATCTTTGACACTCTTAATTACTCACTTTCCGACTAAGAAACTAACTCTAAACACATCTTACATAGGTTACAGGTATTTACTATAATTATTTATCAACATGGTTGTTACATTATTTAATTGTTAATATTGAATAATAAGGCATAAGTCGCCTCCAACACGCAACTCAAGTCCGAGATATCCGATATGAGTGAAAAGCGATTCTGCGAAGATGCCGTGTCGGACAACTTAGTCGAAATCGGATACGTCAGATCAGCTGTAGCAGAATAACGTAAAACAGACGCTGATAAATCATAATACTTCTTATTAAGTATAAATATAATGATTTTACGTTTCCTATAAAGGCGGTGCAATGGAGAAGTGTCACAAGGAAATAGATTTCATCGTACGTTAACGTTCCAATCGCTCGTTTCGATCTGCGTGCGGCCATTAAAGAGTTATTATCTACATTTGCTTATTGCACAAGTGCTGAGAAAACGAAACGTTAATACGATGTCCTATAATACATTAAGTAGTGTGTTTTGTCATAATTTCCTTGGATTTTGGTAGATTCTTATATATCTTAATAAATACGACTAGTAATTACATCGGAGACAGGTAGATATAATAGTCATATTTAATATATCTAAAAAATTTCAATGCAGATTGTAAAAAGATCATTACAAAGATAAATTAATTGTTTTTCAACTGTTTTCACTTGCTAATATGCTGGCATATTAAGTATATACCATCAATGAGTTTAAAAATGGCTCAAAAAAAACTCTAAGCCCTATTTTCTTTAATATTGTTACTAAAACAAGTTGCCCACGACACGTTTACACAATGACATGTTGTGGAAATCAAAATCTAAAAAAAAATAAAGTTGATCTAACAGCGCTAGAAAAGTCGAAAGAAAAATATTAGTACGGGATAAATATTTTTAAATCAATAATATAACTCATTTATTGCTACAAAAAAAACATTATCTATTATTGTTTAGTTAATAATTTCGGTAAAAAATTGGGCCATTTAATCTGAACAAGCTTTGTTTTCTGGATGCTTCCATTCCGAATAGCTCTTAATTCGTTTATCAATTAACGTTGACCTCGATACAATTATTATTTCCAATGTGTAACGGATCATTTAATTCTACTACTATAATCTTTGTCTTTTAATATAATTGAAATACTACATTTGCCTTGATTTAACGACCCGCTTGGCGTAGTGGCTAGTGACCCACGCCAGTGGGTGTGGGTTCGATTCCCACCACGGGAAAAAATGAACCCACCAAGGGTAATAAAACATTGTGTTTTTCTAGTGTCTGGGTGTTTGTATCTATATAATATGCATGTATTTACAAAAGCCAAGTAAGTCTATGCATTTATCAGTCATAGTTTCGATAGTACAAGCTTTACTTTCTATAGGACTAGATGATATTGTATTATTCGTCCAGAAATTAAAGTCTTGGATGTTACATTTGAGCTTAATTTTGTTACACCGAAGTAATCATCACTCGAGAGTATTATTTTAAAAGCAATGGAGTCCCTTATCGGTTTATTAATAATTATGCAAAACACCGGCCATATGTTATCCAATAACGACGTTAATATGGGTCAAATGAGAAAAAACAAATATTAATCAAGGGCTCTTGATAAATTTGGGTTCCGTAGAGCAATATAAAGATTTTTATTTAGTAAATCTAACTATAGTTTTGCCAAATCAGAGATAGAACTGATGTAAACTAACCACCTGTAGGTTGACTGGTAGATAATGACTGAGGCATTAAGTCTGCCCTTTGCACATTGTGTGCAAATAAGTTTAAATAAATAAATAATCAAAGTCTAATGTCATACACTAATGGCGCGAAAAGTGAACGCGTCCTATTGGTACACCGTGGCCATGTTTAATCCCCACGCGATTTTAAACCAATGAGTGAGCTCGATTTTTGTCGACGATTGAGTTTACGTTATAATACTCTAAACTATTGATGTAGTTAGGATATTTTTGCAGTGGATGCCTTTTCGCTAGCTTACCTAAATCACATTGTTCGCTCGTTATCCGTCCAGGATTTATAAACATAACTGTTTACATGTGGTGCTAGTGGAAAAACCAAGAACTCTTTTAGCATTCTATTGACTTTTAGCTGTCAGTATATTCAAAAGCTTTATAAAGATAAATAATACATTTTTTCCCTGGGAAGGGTTTGAAATGTCGGAAATAATTTTAAATACGTTTAAAGGAAATTAAACGCGATAAGATCCGTAAAACTATTATTTGTCACGTATAGTATTCGCGTAGGCAACAGAAAGCTTTATGAGAGTTTATTGACAGCAAAAATTTACGGGAAGCAATGCCAAGCGTGCCTCATAATCCTCGTACTTTATGTGATTTTGATATGAGCTCAGATTTTTTGTATTTCAGTGGTCCCTAAACGCATTATTGGAAGGTTTAACCTGGGCATCGGTTATCTGAAACTGTTATTGGAGTCGGATGCGCGTTGGGCAAGCCGCTGATAACGGTGATATCTAACCTCGGACGAGATTGGCTCTTTCGTTGTTCAGCGTTCACAGTATATTATTATTTATACGATACGAATAAAAATCCGTTTATACGGTTACACGAAAAGTGTAAAATCATAAATCATTTGAATATTAATGTTCTGTTATGGGCTATTTATCAAGACCAACAAAGACTACTAGATCTAAAAAAATGCTAAAAAACCTAATGATAAAGTGATGTTTTATTACTCATCATATTCAATACATTTCAGTCTCTTTAACCAGTGGATGGCGTCGCCAGAAATTAACCGAGTGAAAAGATCCAGCGTCGAACTAATAAGCTGCGTGCTTGAAGGGGGCTTATGAGGCAGACTTGTAACCAGCCGAGGCCTCACCCCGTCGCGGGAGGAGTAATTATTTCATTGAGCCGTCTCCCCGTTACAAGACGTCCTCGGGAGAGGAAAAGCGGGAGCGACGGGAGCGGGGGGAAGGGTATGGGAGGGCGGGAGGGGGAGGAGGGGACGGAAGTCATCGTCGTGACTTCAATGCACGCAAAAACGCCCCGGCCGAGCGAGCTGTGGGAAGCTGTGGCAATAAAATTATGCTCAATACAAATCAAGCATAGTTACATCAACGTACGTTTCCTCGGTAAGAGGCCGATGCGGGTAATTTGTGCGAAACACGGACCGACAGACGGACGGTGCTGTTGTTTATGTTTTGTATGTAGAGACGGTCGGGAACGGTCACGACTTCTTGTCGGTCTGAGCTAGATATTAACTACAGTTATGTAGGTTTGTAGAAGAACAATGATTGTGTTTTGTAAACGTTTGTGTTTTAGTTTTACAATTACGTTATCCCAATATTGATGAATTAGTTTGATATGTTAATCGTATTTAAACTTAAATGAAATCGAATTTCAGGCGAACTGAATGACAGAGGACTAATACTTAAGACGTAATATTTAATTAGCGTTTTATAGATATTTAAGTACTTTTAAAAATATTGTGCTATATATTGCTATTAGTTATACATACACGTACAAGTATGTCATATGTTTGTTTTTCTATCATTTTTGCAACCTGTTCGTTCGTACGCATGATCCTATACATGGTAACATTAAAGCTGCACATTCATTAGTAGACTAAATACTGTTTGTTAAACATTTGTAGTAATATTTTCCGAACAGATTTGTTGCTCGGCACGTTTGCTTAAAATATCGATAGTTTTTGTTTCTAAAAAGAAATATGCTTTTGTATTAAATACAGATATTTAAATATTAATAAAGCGTGCATATAGTAAGAAAGGATTTTCCTTAAAAAAATTATAAAAGTTAGTATTCATCGTGCTGTCTTAAATAGCTTTAGTCACGACTTATACATCTCTGTATTGTACAATGACATTATTCATTTTGACATTTGACACTAAACTATAAAGTTTAATATTAATGGATATGAAATTGACACTTATTTGACACGATCATTTATTGACAGTTCGGATGTCATCGTATTCCGAGTTTACCCGAAAGAAAGTAATATCTCACTGCATCTATATATCTGCTTCCTTCAGGCGCAATGAGACGCCAACTCTAATGTTACGTTATAATCGAGTTAAGTAGTCGCGATGTGGCAATTGCAAACGCACTCGTTTTCTAATAAGATACTTTTCATAGTCGTACTAATTTTTCAATCTACGATCACAAGAGATTGTTATCAACGAATAAGTTACAATTATACACTAAAGTGTTTATAATGGTATATTCGAATTTAAAATATGACATTTTTTTATTTTCAAAAACTCTATCCAATGCAATAGTCATAAAAATTCCTAGCCTTTCCTTACGACTCTTTTAAAGCACCGACTGCAGTCACTGATGACTGCTTGTGATAGGAGCGAATGACAAGCCCTTCTAGTGATAGCCGATCGAATAGCCGATGATAGCTCGTGATGGCGAGGATCGTGCTCATCACGAGCGCGTGATAGAGCGTGATCGATCCGGCGGCGAGCGGCTCGAGTTTAACTACAAAGTGGCGGGGTCGACGACCCGGGCTAGCGCGTGTCTGTACACGCATTACGGGAGATTATTTGGTGAGCGACGTCGAGGCGTGTTATGTAAACATCCCTTCTGTTGGTGGGACAGGACGCGACCGTGGGCAGTCCGAGACACTTCCGTCCCACGGTAAGTGGACAAGCGATAGAATGCAATCTATTAAATATGTATGTACTACAGAAAACAACTACAATCTCCTTTTTATTGATTAAAGTGACAAGACGGTCTTTTGTGCCGTTGCCCTTTTGTGTGACGTTGGCTTTAGTGCCCATGAGAAACCAAGCGTGATACGCTAGACAACTACTCGCCGTTCTAAAACATAGGATGTTATCTAGTTCGGCTCGTAACCAATAATTACGCCAGCAACGGTGCTATTCAAACAGGAAGACTGAAGTGTCTACACACTGCTATTTTGCGGAGGAAATGGGCATCGCGCGGTTTGTCTTTGTACAGACTATCCGTAAAACCAGTCGAAAGAATTGAAGAATTCTTAAGTAATCAATCGCGATAAAATACAACAACTAGTTTTATTTTACAACATATACCATTCGTTACAACCCAAGTAACTATTCGTGTAACATTGTTGAAGGCATATATATAATACAATAAGATGTGATAATTTATAGGTTCCACATTAAAACTTCAACATTCGCTTTTAATATTATGAAACTAAATATTTGTTAAGTGTAAAAAAATAAATCGTTCTGTTTATCAACAGTGCAAATTTGGGCGTTGGGCGAAGCGTGAGTCGCGCCCAGCTTGGCGATCGCGCCTTGCTTGGTCGCAAAAGGTGCAGTGGGGCCGCGACGCTCGTGGCGCTGCTAATGTTGCGGAATGCGTGGCCAATTCCCAAGTAAACAGCGACCAACGCAGGCCTAATGTGGCCATTTGCAACCGGACATTTGGAGAGGCCACTGCCGGCCATCTTAGGACATGGTACCAAGCGACGTACCGAACTTGTGACCATTAGGACCATTAATCCGAGCGCGATGCTCCCGTGGTGGACAATTACGCGACATTAGCTCGGAAATGGCGAACGGAAATTAAAGAGGACGTATAATTCCACGAGCGCAACGGGAGGGGATCGCCGAGTGAAAAAGCGGAGGGACCTGCACAATTAAGCTTTTAAAATGGCGAAAGAGCGGGGGAGGGGCGCCGCTTCGAATTACGACGCGATGTCACGTTGCCCGCTCAAAGTAAAAACCGGCTCGTGGATTCCTCCGGGTGCGCAGTTACTACAGAATGGCACGGAGGCTTTTTGCGGCCGAACAGGGAGGCCGGAGCCGCGTCCCGCTCGGACGCGTGAGAGCTGGCCCCGTGAGCTTTTTGCTCACGTCGGCGTCCCACCATTTAAGGGAGGAGGGCAGGGGCTCCATTCACCGAGTGCCTGCGAAAAAATCCAATTCACAAGCCGCCGGGCTGGCGATTTATTACACGGCATCCGGGAGCGTCGGCGGCAATCTTGCCCGGTCACTTTTTCGTACGCCAAAAAGCTGTCCGAGGAAGTGGCGGAATAAATCGAGGATTGACAAGCCCCCAGTGTGCGCATCCGTTGAAGGTACACGGTACCTTTCTCAGAAGCGGCCACCAATTAATTTGTCCAGTTTTGGTGAGATGTTTAATTCATGTTCGCCTCTAATGGACCACTCTTTCGCTGCTTCGTTGCGGCACTCAACTACGCTTACGCGAACTTATGCAAAACGACCACTAGGCGACAAAGTTTTTCTAAATCATTTCGGGATGAAATTCTATCTACGTATAAAACTAAGTAGACCACACTTGATTTGTTGTTGGCATACGAATCCAGATTACATACTAACGAAATCTAAAAATAACGCACACCTATAGTACGTTACATAATCTCAACACGATAACAGCAAAAGCCCGTTAATATAGAAATGTCTACTCGAAGATAGCAAACCAGTTGTAAACGTTGATAAAATCAAAGTACAAGTAAATCAAAGAATAAGGATACTAAGGGATGGTCACTTCATTCAATTTCAATAAATGAATGATCTCTACAAAGACACTAAATATTAAACTATTAATACTGTACATTGTACATTTAATGACCTTTATGAACTATATTTACAAACGATCACATCGATTGATAGCTAACAGAGGAAACAAACATCTTGGCAAGAAGTCCAACACTCGAATAATCGCATCATACATTTGCAGCAACAATAATATATTACACCAAATAGTCGGGACGCTTGTGCCAAAGATAAATATGACTTCACATGTTTGTAAACAAACCAACAACCTAACCAAGCCATCAACTCATATGTTTAATACAAATTGACTTTCAATCTATAAAGAGAGTTTTAAAGGTGGTAGGTAGGTCCCCTTTTAACAAGGAGCTGTCTGGGTTGATACCACCACGCTGTCTATTTCTACCGCGAAGCAGTAGTGTGAAAACACTTTTGTGTTCCGGTTTGAAAGTCATCGTAACCAGCGTATTTACTGGGTAAACGAGACGTAACTCCTATGTGTCACGGTATGCGGCGCGTTGATGATACTCTTATACTCCCGATGGTCGGACTTCGTATGCAATAGTAAAAAAATATATATTATCTTTAATTTAATAATAAATGTTCATAATAGAACCAGCATTCGACCAGCCTGGTGGGATACGGTCTAAATACCTTCTAAAAAGGAGAATGCGTGCTTTAGGGAAAGCCTATGTCTAGCAGTAGACTAGCGCAGACTGATGATAATGAATAACCCATAGGTTCTAACGTAGCCAACGAAAACTTAAGTATTATCTACAGTAACATACAACAGAGATATCCGTATCGATTTTAAATCCAAGTGGCATCCGTTATCATGTGTCACCTGAGCAAACACGTTGTATATACACAGCTGGATCCCTCTTATCGCCACAACCAACGTGGCGTACACCTTGTTCCGAAATGTAAGTCTTACTCGTCAGTGACTTATTGGCGAGCCTAAAGCTGCTTACTCAGTTGCTCAATAGTTTAGAGAAGATGAACTAAAGGCAAGCAACATGCAAAGAGTTTATTAACATCACAACGTTACTTATATACCTTTGGTACGTAAAAACATTTATACACAATTAAAGTTATGTGTCAAGCAAAAAAGATTTCTATGATTGTTCACAAGCCTTCATCAGTAAGTAAGTATTGATCATTAATTTGGTACTGATTACTTACCTCACAATCAAAATCAAATATCTTTATTCAATATGGAAGCATTACACTTTCTTATTGATTGTGATATAGACTGCCACCGGTTCGGAATTGGAAATCTGACCTGAGATGAACCGTCGTAAGAAACTGGGCAGGACTTTTTTCCCCCTTTTTTCAATATATTTTTCAAACTTAATAAACAGAACTTCATATTTTTACAGTTTGAAATAATAGTTTATTACCGGGCCCGTTATCTATCAAGTAGTCTTTACACCAATATCCTTTGACACAGAACATTAAGATACCAGATTTTTGGACTTTTTTTTGACTCCAACTACGGGTATCAATTTTTATTGGCCGCAATTGATCCATATCCGTTATATCAGTGAGGAAAAGTAGCCGGTTTTGATTTAATTCATAAAGAGCATCATTATAAATAAGAATTTTCAATTGCTAATTTTAAAGTTGTTACAAACGAATCTTTGTATATTATCTAAACACAAATTTAGATTGAAATCGCTGGCTACAAGTTCTTGGAAGCCATTTACATACAAGAATTACTCGTTCGGAATAATTGAAAAATAAATTTCTCATGGACCAATAGGAAAGAACAGTTTGAATGATACTTGTTTACATTCTACCTAATGAACTTAATAACGGGTTTGGTTAAAGAAACGATTTTTATGAAAATTTTGTTAGTATTAATGATTTAATATTTTATTTAACATTATACTAATTGTAAAGTAAATGGCATCTTAAACAGTTAAAAAAGAAAAACTTAAGTTATTCCAAACCAGGAGAGATTTGGAATAACTGGGCCTTAATTCTGTACCGTGTACTACAATGTACAATCTCGTGGACCATTTTAAAGGCGAATTCCTAGTTAAAAAGTGTCGTTTAACGTAAACATAGAATGCGGCGAGTAGAAAACTAAGTGAAATCGGAATGCGACTGCGGACTGAGTGAAGCGGACGGGGCCGGGTGCGACTAGTAGTCTCGCTCGGACCAAAGAGGGCACGACTCGAAAGGCGGCATTCGACCGATCTGGAGATAAATGCTATCTCATGATGCTGCAACTTTTGGGGACGATTTCAAGGACACTATTTGTGAAGATAATTCACCAAACGCGAGTGGTTCCGTACATCAATTTGTCGTATCGCTCCCATTGGGAAGACCAAAAAAGTAATAGATCGATTTGTAATACTTTCTAATGCTTACTGGAATACTATAATTCATTACAATTATACCTCAGATATTATTCAGATCCTCAATACTCACAGGTCAGTATATATCTGTCAGCTTCCTGACTGTACTGTAATAAAAACGCGATAAAATTATGAAGTTCCTAAAATTACTTAACTAATATCTCATTGGAAAGTCCTGAGCGCACATAATAACTCTACATAGTGCCTATATGTTTTCTTCATTACTACGTTTTGAATATATTATCCAGTTTAAATGAAACAAGAGAAATATCTCATCATCCCGTATGATCTGTATTAATGTATTAACATTAAAATTTTTATAACTAGTATACATATTACAGCTAGTTCTATGGCATTTTCCTCTCATTCATATCATTCCTTCTTATAAAAGGTAAATTCTCCACCTTACCCTTCAAAACCATGGTTTTAAGTAGTCGTATACTAATGGGTACTGCTTAAAAATTACAAAAGTCTACAGAATAAAACTGTACAGTACCTTATTATCTGAGAATATATGTAACTCACTACATGTCAAATAAATATATTCCTATTAACTTCCAAATGCATCAAAATACGGGAGTAATCTTTCAATAAGAGTGAACTCTTATAAATAATGACGATAACGGTTGTAAAAGAAAATTGTCTACATCGTTAAATATTTTCAATTTTGATGAGAGATTTTTGCATTCATCATCATCATCGGCCTGGGTCAGTCCACTGCTGCACATAAGCCACCGCTCCATCTTCGGCTATTCTCATCCAGCCCACACCGGCCACTTTGCGAATGTCGTAACTTCATCATTTTTGTATAATAAGCGATATAATAATATAAAGTATTGATTAAACGCTTATTTTACAAGTTGTTTCTTTGTTTTAAAAAACCACAAAAATAGCCCATTGTCTCGCAATACTCAAATAAATTTGAACTAAATTTAGGATAATTCAGAAATTTCTAATTCTTTCTAATCAAATATCTATAATATTATTGGTTATAAACCACTGACTTTTTCGTCATAATATAAAAGCAAAACCATAGTAAATAAGTAACTCCCATTAGTAATAAAATAACAACAAATATGGCCGGATCAATATATTTATAAGATGTGTTTTATTTGGGTTCATGCTAAACCCGATAGCCTTATGCCACCAACAACATTCCGTAATCAACGCCGATAACGTTAGAATAACGGTGAGAGATCACCAAATATTTGTTTATGCACGACTGTAACATGAGAAACTTCTCTCAATTAATTATTTGTTTATATTAGAAGAAAATCATGACACATCAGAAACCTATTAACGTTACTAGAACATATTAAAAGCAGTTTACTTTATAAATAAACCAAGCTCGTTTAAGTTATCCTGTGACCATCATCATCATCATCATCAGCCTCTGATAGTCCACTGCTGGACATAGGCCTCCCCTATTACACCCCTATCCATTAGGGGGTTTGGACCGTATCCCACCACGCTGGTCCAATGCGGGTTGGTGGGTGGACCGACTTTTACATGCCCATGTGACGCACGGATCATATTACTTTTCAGACAATTGGGTGATCGGCCTAAATTGCCTTAACCAACTAGGAAACAACAATGAAAATTCGTTGAGTCCCCGCAGGATTCGAACCCACGACCTCCGGTTTCTAAAGCATACGCCCATACCACTAGGCTACGGAGGCAGTTACCATAACATTTATATTAAAGAATAGCTGTTGGCGCGTCTTCATACGCGTGGTAATATTAAAAAAAAAGTCTAGTTCTTTTTTGTAAGAAAGAGTAGTTTTTCAAGTTACAAGTTTTTTATTGAATAAAAAAAATATAATTTTTGTTTCCTATTATATTACCACGTGGAGGTTTGCACTGCTTTTATTCTATGAGACGGTCAAAATGATCGATGATAAATTTGAATGCACCTAGCTTTTACTTATTTGGTTTTAGTAATTCCTCGTACCTTTGATTAAAGATTAGAGCACAATGTCAATCAGAATTGAGAACCATTCACTGCTAAACTGATGCAAGTCTATCTAGTAAATAAACTCTTTGTTCGTATAGAAAAAAGCACCTATTCTTCACTTCGCACAGTAGTCTAGAAAGGTCCGGCCATATGGCCAATTTCTCTTCATACAGTGTGCAATTTGCAGTAGTTGTTTCCAACTTATACGTATATAAAGCAACAATTACCTTAGTGGAATCAAACGTAGCACTACCGTGACAGGGTTGCTTATTTCAGTTAATAACTGGCGCTTTCTCAATGGATGGAAACCGAACAAGTGGACACATTTATTTCTGAGCAATTTCTCTTGCACTCGGCTATATTTGATACCTACCACGTTTTATTTGTGGTAGTTACACTTTAAAAGTTTTAGATCGAATTATTAATGTTGCATACTGTCAATTTCTTGATATTTTTATATTTTAGACAACTTCTTTGTACCAAATTGTAAAGACGTTTCCTAGGCATTGTTTCTTTATTATCGCACTTTATTATTACATTATTCATTGTTACACTTCAAGGATAATGTGGAACTAAGTTCTGCTCATACATTGATTGATAATAGCATCGAAATTTAGAATCGTGTAGTGTAACCTAAATGCCATTTTTCATTATGAACGCAAAAATAATTCTATGAGGTGAAAGATTGTAGCGCCGTCTTACTCATCGTAAACAAAGTGATAAATACAGTCACTAGGAATACATAATGTTCACTACACAACATTTATCAGAACCGCAAAGTATGCAAATTGTTTTTTTTTAATTGCGGTTACCGGTACGAACATTCTCGTATGTAAATTATTTGCTAGGGACGTTAAAATGCTGCCAAACTTGCTTATACCTCTTGCTGTGTGAACTTAAAGTGTTCGCAGTACTGGGCAGTCCGGCGACCGCGGCCGGCGTTAATTATTTAGAAAGCTAATGAGCCATCGCGTCGGATCTATGAAATAAATAAATAAATTTCCACGCAAATCGCGGGAGGCTAAGGCGACGTTTATGCGACGTATGCATCTTGATGGTGGACCTAATCCTTTATTGGTTTGGTAGCAGCAGTAATATCTTCTGGTTATGTTCATCATCATTTAACAATAAACTCCTACATATTAACCATTCAGTTCAGTAATTCAGTGAATTACAATATGTATACTAAATAAATGAGTAGGTAGTACATCTATGCAAATAAACAGAATTGGTGTATATGTAAGTAACCGTTTTTAAATTATTACAAAACAGCATTTAATTTTTGTCTGTATGTCCCTTTTTTCCAGGCTGATCTCTGGATTGGCACGTCCGATTTTTATCACCAGCCATTCGCGAGATTAGCCAAAACAAACAGACAAATATTTTACAAAATGTCGTTTTGTTATATATGCCGGTTATATATCAACATTGACAGTCCAATTTTGTTTATATGCATATACAAAACCATCATATATGTTAAAACCATGCCCGACCATTTCGAATATTGAATGGCGATGAGATAACGCCTGCCCGCATTCGCTGTTCGGCTTCGGATAAGCCATAATCGCATCGCACATGCTATTGCTCATATCTGGTGCGAAGGCCGCTATCGGAGCGGTGGCGACGCGATAACCGAACCGCAGACTGCGCGGCACCGCGGCCGGCTGATCAAGGCGCGCTCCGTGCAACAACTTTGAGCCATCGCGACCGTTTAAATTCATTCACTACTCGAGGGCACGTGGAATAGAAAGCTGAAGCGGTTCACAACATTTTCGTGTAATAAAATCGTTCGTTGCAGTAAGAATCGATATTACAGCACGACTTTGCAAGGTTTTTAGGCGATAAACGTTATCCAAGTATTTTTAGTGCCGACAATTTGTATTTAAGCATAATTAGCACTAATTAAAATTGAAATAACTTTATTCAATATAAGAACGATGCAATTAAGCAATATTTTTCGTCACGTCTATTTAGGAATTTCATTAAGTATTTAATACTCTTTTATCCTAATCAAATCCGTCTTCTGTAAAACTATTTGTTCAATTGTGTTCTTTTATCCTGTTTGAATAGTTGTCTGTAAAACATGCCGTGTCTCCTTAAATATTCCATGCATATCATTACATTTGGATGGTTCGGCAACAATGAGATCTATCTGGTAACTGCATCATAAATTGGCACTTATTGACGCTGATGAGGGAGGGGCAACTCTCACAGAAAAAAGATTGAGCTCCACTGTATCATAGATACATTCAAACAACAGTAGACAAATATTTATCTAATATCTTTGTTTACAACGACCTTAATACTACACCTCTTAGATAGCTTGATGTTCGCTACTAAACAAATTCTCAAAACTTCAATGAAGCAGGTGTCTATCCAATATTTTAATACGTTCGTTAAGACAATTGAAAAGGTAAATAACAAGGAAACATAGAAGAATTAATAGAAAAGTGAACCCGTTGCGTTTCCAGAATAAATAAATTGTTCGAGCGACAGTGGCCGTGGCATGTTTGAAAACGATTTATCTAGCAAAGTTTTATGAAGCCAGGCGATAAATCACGACCAAACGACTGGTCCATACAAATTAAGCGACGTCTCGTATACATTGTAAGGTCTGAAATACGCGCTAAATCGTGGAATTGGCGCTCCGAATTTACTGAGACTCGTTAAATAGAATTTGCACATTCCTAGCGCAGTTGTCAAACGCCTTTGCTGAATACGAATAATAACTGCTCAAATTAAGTACGACTAACGACACAAAAGCCATTTATATTGAGTACATAAATATATAAATAATTCTGCGAAAGTAAATACTATTTATGCCCTAAACTTAACTAGAACTTTAGGTCCCGTTACGTTTATGCCTTCAGTTTTGGGCTACAGTCTTGTTCCTTCAAGCCGCTTCCCAAGTTTTCTTTGGTTCGGTTGTTGTCCAGATTTAGATTAAAACTATTGTAAAAGCAATACTTACTTTACCAAAAGTTTTAAAACAAAGTTACTGGCACCTGATCTTCACAAGCCAAGTTGCATTCGATGTATGGATTGCGTTAAGACAAATATTTACGCTTCAAAAGTACAAATTGAGTACAGTGAGAACTGATCGTAATTTCAATATAAATTAATAAAAAATATAAAAGGAATATTCGTTCAATTACTTACATAAATATATTAATTAGTTGGCAAATGAGCTTACATCAGTAGCCAACTTTATTGTTTAATGCAATGAGATCAACAGGAAGTTCACCTGATGGCAAATAACACGACCTGCCAATAAGAAAACCAGCATACGACGCGACTAATCCGCGCCACCGTATTAAGACAAGAGATGTTATCTCTCGTTAACCCAGTAATTACACTAGTTGACGACAGTCCGGGTGTCCTAATACACCCGGAGAAAAAAGGCCCGCGAGGCCACGTCACGTCGGGGCCGCCGAAGACTGTCAACAGTACCTGCGGCCCTAGCTGCAACGACATGAGACAGTAGCGACTGTTGGTTTTTGGTGGGTGTACCGGCCGCCCCATCTTGGCCGGGGGCGCCACACATCCCTGCTGCCCCCTCAATCTGGCGGCGGGGAATCGTCAGTTGGTTTTGCAACGGCAAAAAAAAGTAATTACACTGCCTATGGTGCCTTTCAAACCAGAACACTGTCATGTTTACACAATACTGATTTGCGGCAGAAATATTTGCGTGGGTATTACCATAAACCGTTCCTTGTAAAAAGGATGATGTTATAGATGTACTACATTTAATTCAGTTAAGAAAATTAGCTAACTAAACTTAAGAGAGTCATTTTCTTTACATCCATTTTAAAAGGTAGTAAGTCTGTCAATAGTATTTGGTAAAAAAAAACTTTAAAAAGCCCAATGTAATTTTCTCATTCTTCCATTTGCGATGAAATAAATACAAAAAAAAAACAATGAGAAAATATAACACTTTTAAAAAAAGAGTGTCTTTTAAAGACTGTTTGAAAATAATAAGCTTACACAAAAGTAATAAAAACAGATAGAGCATTTTTTTTTAAACTATTAGTGCTTGTATTTAATTAAAACATAAAAATGTAATAATTTAAACTAATATACATAGCAATAGGAGTGTATTTAGTGGTAAAGGTTAATTAAAAGATAGCAAATGCCTCAATTATACGACAGACGAAACATTAGAAACCGAAAGATATATTATTCTTTTCAACGCTCAACTATACAATATATTGAATAGTGAAAACACGTCACGACTATACTGCATACCATATGTAAATTAAAATATATATATAAATAGAGTAAAAAGTTTGACAGTCTTTTATTTTTTATATTAATTTCTGAAATTGTTAAGCAGTAATTTTACAAACATTCTGGAATAAATTTGATTTTTAATTTTTCTCAATTTACGTAGGTATGGCATTAAATATTTTATGGATTTTCCTTTAACAGTAATCTTAAATCAGTTACGACATATATTTTAGGTGTAATCAAGCTCGAAATCTACCTTTGCACAAGTAACCTTGTACCCTCGAAACTTGGATAAGCGCCACCCCAATTTAGCCAAATCTAGATTTTAAAATCGCCACAAGTTAACCACGCGAGTTAGGTAGCACGGATTAGAACCGATGACCTTTCGCTTCCTAATCTGACGTGCTTACAAATAAATTACTTTCTTCAGTACAATACGGTATTTAAGGGATATAAACCCGAGATTCGGGGCCTTAAGCGCCGATATCATCTCTATTAGGGTGCAATTAAATGTAACAATTAACACGAGAACCGTTTATGGGGCCCATTTCGAATGGCCGCTACTTTATGCGTAGTTGACGAAATGGAAAATATCCTAACAGAAAATAAGCTAGTTTTTTTGCTATTAGACAACAATGCTATGGAATATATACATGAATCAATGTAACGTGGACACACTAACATACACGCTTCGAATAACTTTGTAAAAAAGATGAACAGTAAAAAAATGAGACAAAGTTTATGCTTAAGACTGATTTGGTAAGTTATCGGTAGCTGATTAACGATCAAAAGAGCCTAAATTGAATAAAGGACTTTTTAAATTACAATTAAAATCTTCATTTCGTTTTTATTTAATTTGATGAATACAAAATTAAAAGGAACTAGGCTTAATATTGATTCGAATAGATTATGTTGAATTGAAGTCTGCTTTGTAGTTTTTGAGTAATAAACTTTCCAACGATCAGTTAGTAGCGAAACTCGTTTTCGAATGCGAATAAAATATTTTAATGTGATGCATACTTAAGTTAATTTCAAATATGTGTCAGTAGAAGTAAAGGTATCAATGGACGACGGGTAATAGGGGCAGAAACAACTTAATAAAATGGTTCCTAATGTACAAGATTTACTCTCCAACCTAACCGGCTAAATATATAAAACTCATCATTTGACCGATTCCTGTCCTTATGTATTCATAGTACCAATAACATTAAATTGCAAAATCCTTTAACTTTGTTTTCATTTACTGAATATGCTACTCGCTGAAATATGTTCTAGATATGCAAATGCGTATAAAATTAGCAGGTCCGATAACGATTTTCCGTTATCAAATCGTCAAGGCCGCCCACTTTTCTCTAAATTGCATTAGGAATACAATTTAGAGAAAAGTGGACCATACAGAGTAAAAAGCAAGAGAACGCGCCTAGGTGGCCTACACGTGGACAGCGTGGAGGTAACGTGGGGCGTGTTAGCGAGTGTTAGTGGGTATCGGCCGCAGCCGCTTCCCGAAGCTTCGCCCTCCCGGAGCCAGCGGGCGCGACTCCGCCACAACAGCTGTCTATGGGTTCAAGGTCGCGGCTCAAGGTCACCCGGCCCGGACAAAGGCTCGGCCCCTCCGCAACACCGTCTTGCTGCGTAACCGAAACACGGCCGTAACATCGGATTAAGAACCGGTTCTTATGAAAATAAACAACTATCGAGCGTCGACAATAGGCGAGCCGGCGCGACCGGTATGCTAATAAGATTCTAATAGGTCTAGCGATTAGCGAACGCGGAGCTGTGTACACGGATCGCGTATTGTTTTAGCGTTTGCTCACTTTATGGAGCCGCTTTGACAAGAAAGAGTGTGCGTTGAGCTACGTCTCTAGCACGGAGGGCATCTAACACAAAAGGCACTAACTACTGAGTCTGGTGGCACTCACCGGCGTCGACGCGCTCCGCCTCGTCGTCCGACTCGGTGCCGGAGTCTCGCTCCTCCACCTGCAACAAGAAGCAGAGCAGCTCAGAGCGAGGCCCGCACGCCGGCCGGCGCCCCAAGAACGCCGCCCGCGGCCCCAGGTCGCACCGCCACCGGCTGCCGGTGCCGCTTAAAAGCTCCGCGGCCTCCGTTCAATCGCCTCCATTGCATTCGGCTCGGAACGAGAGCGGGCAGCGCGCCGAGAGAGCCCGCGATCGTTCCGCTCCTTTGTTCTCGCGGGCCGGCGGCCATTTTCTGGTGGCGGTGTGACCTTCGCGGCTCGCCGGAGCCGACACCCACCTTCTCGGAAGCGTTCTCCTCATTCAAGGAATGCGTCCGCAGCTTGTGGGTCAGGAACTTGAGCATTATTGAGCCTCGGCCCGCCCCGGTCGTCCGCCGCAGCACTGGCACCGCCGCGCCGCGCGGCTCTCACTACTCTCTGCTGCCGGCACAGATGTCGCGCAATCTAGACGCTCGCACGCCTATGGCGAGCGTTCCAAAAACATCTTAGGGCCAAACGACATAACCGCATAACACTTGCGCGCACCGACGCCCGACCGCCTCCCTCGGATGCCTCACTACTACTACTCTGTCGGCGTAGCCTCGCGTACGACGCAGTCAGCTGAAGTGGGCACGGCTCATTAATGCCGAAAGGGCTTATGAGCGATCGCGTCAAATACGAGTCGTCCGTGCGCCCCGAGTCGGCACATAGCGGCGGGATGTCGCGAAACGTCGCCTCGCCCGCTCGCGTCGCCCAGGATAGCCCAAATATAGCGTAAAAGCTTCTCGAGTGCCACTCGAAATGGACTCGCCCGGCGATCCATTGATGACAAAGAACCGGAACACGCGGGGATCGGCCGCGATTGGACAAAACATTACAGAATAGGATCGAAATTCAATGCAACATCGTGCGTCCCGCTCTCGCGGCTCGGCGCCGAGCGAGCGCGCGCGACAGGGACGGACGCGCGTTCCGCTTATGTAACGCCGGCCTGATAATGGGCGCTGATAAAAACGCCGCGCGTGTTGCCGCTGTGGACTCGCCGGCGGTTTCCACTCTGCTCTTGTTTTAGATTGACTAAAATATTTAACTTCCAGTATAGCTATGGCCATACGACAGCATACCATAGGTTTTGTATTATTCCGTCTAAAACCTACCTAAATATCAACATAAAAAAGTCTTAAAATATAGGTAATCTAATTTGATATTCCCTTATCAGGGTAGTGTCATATAAGAATCTGAAAGCGCTTTCGTTGCCATCAAGTTAATGGCCATAAAACTCTTACGATAACCGACGAGGCGACGCATTCATAACCCGTCCGGCGATGCCGCGCCTCGAGGCACGTTTGCGCGGCGAATGAATCGGCGGCCATCTTGCCGCGCCTCCCCCCGCCCTGGCCTTAAAGCGCGCCAATTTCGAAATTTGCGATTGCAATAATATGCATTGGCGGGATTCGTGTTAAAACACGAATAATGCAATGGATCATCAAATTAATTAAAGGCGGAGGATACGAGGAAAAGGATACTGACAATAATTTACGACGGTCAAACAATATAACATTTATTAGCCAGTAACATATTTACATTCATAAACACTTCGCTTAGACATACTTAAATAAAGAAACAAGTAAGGTATAAAACGAAAACTTAAAGCTAATTTTATTATATAAAAACATATATTTACAATCCACCAAAGTGTAATAGAAGCAAGCAGATGACATACGATGTTTATCATCCCATAGATTTCAATGTATAAGATTGTTGTTTTATAAAGTTTGAAATTGGGCTAAATATATTCGAAGAAATAACAAGTTCTGGTCTACAACAAGTTTGTTCCACTGTTTAGATTTGGTTAACCAGTAACAATCAGTCAATGAACCTTTAAACAAAATATAACACATTTCGACACAACTAATTTTATGTAAATCAATTAAAAAAATCAAAAGTACATAAGTTTTTTACTAAAAGCGTAGTTTACAAAAAAAATGTATATACATATAAAGTACAAAATATCAGTATTCAACTATTTATTTAAATCAGTCATTACTAAGCATTTGACGATTTAAATTCGTTTTCTTAAATTCGCTGTCCTTTTATTGAAAATACCCATCACTCGCTCAATAATCGTTTCAATGCAAATTTCTACTTTTAAATTTAGGTATTAAGAGGATTTCTCAGAAAACTGAAATATGGACGAAAAACAGGGTGAATTTTACAACAAAATAGGGAAATCTTTAACAAGAAGGCATACTAAATGCTACTAACATTTGTATGACAAACAAAGTCAGTTGGATGAAAATCTTAAAGAATTTTTAAATTAATCTGACATAAACGCTGATGGAGATATTACTCATATAAAATTTGATCATTACATAGTATAAAACAAAGTCGCTTTTTCAGTCCCTATATTCCAATGTACGTTTATATTTTGAAAAGTACGCAACGAATTTTGATGCGGTTTTTTTATATAGATAGAGTGATTCAAGAGGAAGGTTTATATGTATGTTTAATATTGTAGGTATTTATATTCATAGCATAGCTCCCGAGCGAAGCAGGGGCGGGTCGCTAGAGATTTATAAATAATAATTATGATAACAGTGCCTAACTATTGAGGCAATAAGAAATTTACAGATATGAATATTGTTACAAACATGTCTTAACAATAAGGCACTTTAAATTGTATAACTAACAGATAATGTTTTTCTTTCACATAGCAACAACATTTTTCAGCTTTAATCTAAAAATATCTCTAGTATAACTATAATCATGATAAATGTAGTTAGTAAATGGAAAATTGTTAAATGATTATAATCTGATATAATATTCAAAAGTAATTAATTGCGCAATGCTGTAACAAGATAAAAAATTGTACGAGTGATAAAATCACTGCTGTATGTGTTAATTAAACAAACACGATAAAAATGTAAATAATTGACATATTTAATAACATTATCAAAATATATTTATTATGAGGAAGACTATATTGGAAGGCAAGAGTTAGTGCAACATTTTATGGTTTTTATTTGTGGGTTTCATTACATATAAATTATTTTTACAAACATTTAGTTACAGGTAATTGCTAGTATATAAATAGTAATTTTTATAATCACAGTACATACAGGCTTTAATCTCTTAAATTGTAAATGAAACATAATACATATTTAAAATTAAGCACAGTTTGTGCGTATTTCTTAAACGAATAACATTAGTTTAAAAATTGTAATCTAACATTTACATTACTTAGTCAATAATACACAATTTGCAAAATATGCTATATGTATAGGCACATACACTGAATTATTTTAATCTTGTAAGAAATACATAGATAAATTTAAATTACTGCTTCTTATCCATATTGTTGCTATACTCTACCCAGAAAATCCTGTTAGTTAATGCCTAATACTATTTTACTTTAGCTGAATTGTTAGAAAGTCGAGTGGACATTAAAGTAACCAGGCACTTCGAGTTATGTACACACGTGAGTCCGCAGAGCGAACGGCAGTCAGAGGAAGAGCAGCTCGTCGTTGAGGTAGTCGGGGTGGTCGGCCACGAAGGCGCGCAGCTGGCGCACGGCGAGCTGCAGCTGGCCCAGCTGCGGCTGCAGCAGGCGCTCGTGCTGCGCCGCGGGCGTCAGGCGCAGCTGCTGCGCCAGCGCGCTGTGCGGCGCCACGTGCTGCAGCAGCAGCGCCGCGCTCTGCGGCAGCACGTAGCGCCGCTGCGGCGTCACCAGCGGCGCCACCTCCGCCTCCAGCCCGGAGATCCTGCCGATTCACTCGTCTTTAGTCTTTCGTCTATTTACATTTGAATTTGGAATATTTAAAACCCTAAATTTTATGGAATTACTCGACATGGAAGTATTATTGCCTATCGATTATCAAAGCTGCTTACATTGGTTTTGTAAACGATGAAGACCGCGAAGACAATTTTTTGCTATCTTTCGTAATGTACGATAATATACCTTTCTAATAGAAAAATAATCTTTTAAATTGGTTCAATAATCTTAGAGTTTATTCATTAAATATAAAATTAAACACTTCTCTCTTTATAATATTCGCGATGGACATCTACATGAATATTGTACTTTTAGAGACACTTACTTTATATTTTTTTAATTCTCAAAGTTTATAGAAATATACTGTCAAAACGAACACAATGTAAAAATTAACTAAGTTTTCGCCTCCTTGCGTCATCAGTCTTTGATAGTCCACTGCTGGACATAGGCCTCCCCTTATACACCCCTTTCCATGGGGGGTTTGGACCGTATCCCACCCCGCTGGTAGGTAGGTGGACCGACTTTTTACATGCCCATCCGACGCATGGATCATCTTACATTTCAGACAACTGGGTGATCAGCCCAAATTGCCCTAACCAACTAGGAAACAACAATGAAAATTTGTTGTGTCCCCGCAGGATTCGAACCCGGTTTCTAAAACACACACCCATACCACTAGGCTACGGAGGTAGTTCGCCTCCTAATTGGTAGAAAAGAATATTATATGGGTAGCTTGTATTTATGTCACATGCATCACAATTTCATTTTTTCATTCAATTATCATACGGTGGTAGGTCCCTGTTTACAGGAGACCGTCTGGGGTACCACCTGGTGCCTATTTTTGCCGCGAAGTAGTAGTGTGAAAACACTGCTGTGTTCCGGTTTGAAGGGCACCGTAGCCAGCGTATCTACTGGTAAACGAGACTCAACACCCTATGTCTCACGGTAGGCAGCGCGTTGGCGATACCACTGGTATTGCCAATGTCTATGGGTGTCGTGACCACTTCCCATCAGGTGGCCTCGACTGCTCGTCTGCCTGCGTATGCCATAAAAAAAAAAAAATTTCTTCTAAAATTATTTATATTTCTTTGCCATGCATTAAATTTTCAAATTTGTTTCGAGAACTAACATCAATATTAATATCTGTAAACAACTCTCTCAAGGGCCAGGTGTATGTGTTTGGAGGATAAAAACTGTTTTACTATCTGCCGCATTTCTTAACAGTACAATGCCATAAGATGTTATATAGATGTGGTGAGAAATATTTGCCTTCTGGAAAAGTCGGATCTTTATCGGAACACGATTACACCCGCAGTGTCAATAGATGATCGTATTAACTGAGTGACATTATGCCTCTGACTATGTGACTTTGCTCTTTGGTGAGTAAGTGCTCGAGACAAGTGTTTTCCATAACTTTAACTTTTTATTAATTTTTATTGTGATTTTGTGTTTTTTTTTTCTGTTGATTATCTTACTAGATAATAGTGTGTGTGTGTGTGTATTGTAAGTATTTTATTAGTGTAAGTATGGTTCGGGGGAACCCCCCTCCCGATCTCGGGAGAGGTTTTGTTTACAATCATAATTAGCCTAGTAGCTCTACACAAATAATTACGGATCCTACACCTAATTCAAGGAAATGACAAATTGCTACCGCTTCATATTTCTCCCAACTCTCAAAAAAACAATTGCACAAACAGTTGGCTCTATTCAGTCAATCAATACTTCACCACAATATCCAAAAACGGAATTCCGACGTAGAGTTTGCCGTTGCTATCAGAGCTCATAATATTTCTTTCCTCTGTATATACGTCCCTGATCCAAATCTTGCTCTCCTCTCTGAATTAAAGCGTATCCGTTTCCTATACTTTAGTGTCCGACCGAACTTTCGGGTTCGGCCGGAAAAACAATTTGCGTCGGACTCTACTATACTTATATTAGGTGATTTTAATATTCACCATACTCCTTGGGTCTGTTATTATGTAATTCCAATTCCTTACCTTTATTTGAACTCTGTGATAGCCTAGATCTGTGTATTTTAAACAATGGGTCTCATAGACGAAGAGTCCCTCTATCCCAAAATCCGAAGACTGCAGTTGACCTCACCTTAGCATCTTCTTCCCTGTCCTCTAGTCTCTACTGGACTGTCCTGTCTTCCACTTATAGTAGTAATCATTTTACTATATTCATTTTTACTCCTCACTCCCTTAGGCTTAGGCCTAATCCTAATGTGTACCTTTTTCCACTCCAAAATTCAATGTTCATCAAGCAGACTGGTCCCTGTTCAAATCCTGTTTAAATGAAGATAAATTTAAATTACTGCTTCTTATCCATATTGTTGCTATACTCTACCCAGAAAATCCTGTTAGTTAATGCCTAATACTATTTTACTTTAGCTGAATTCTAAACAACATCAGCCTGTGATAGTCCACTGCTGGACATAGGCCTCCCTTAATACAGCCCTATCCATTAGGTTTTTGGACCGTATCCCACCACGCTGGTCCAATGCGGGTTGGTGGGTGGACAGACTTTTTACATGCCCATCCGACGCTTGGATCATCTTACTTATCAGACAATTGGGTGATCGGCCCAAATTGCCCTAACCAACTAGGAAACAACAATGAAAATTTGTTGAGTCCCCGCAGGTTTCGAACCCACGACCTCCGGTTTCTAAAGCACATGCCCATACCACTAGGCTACGGAGGCAATTCTAAAGCAAAAATTATTTTTAGAAAGTCGAGTGGACATTAAAGTAACCAGGCACTTCGAGTTATGTACACACGTGTAGTGCGAAGAGCGAACGGCGGTCAGAGGAAGAGCAGCTCGTCGTTGAGGTAGTCGGGGTGGTCGGCCACGAAGGCGCGCAGCTGGCGCACGGCGAGCTGCAGCTGGCCCAGCTGCGGCTGCAGCAGGCGCTCGTGCTGCGCCGCGGGCGCGCGCCGCAGCTGCTGCGCCAGCGCGCTGTGCGGCGCCACGTGCTGCAGCAGCAGCGCCGCGCTCTGCGGCAGCACGTAGCGCCGCTGCGGCGTCACCAGCGGCGCCACCTCCGCCTCCAGCCCGGAGATCCTGCCGATTCACTCGTCTTTAGTCTCTCGCCGACCTTGAGTAAATATACATTTTAATTTGGAATATTTAAAACCCGGCATTTGGCCACTTCGTAGCTGTGATATAAACATGAGTTAAATTTTAAATTTTATGGAATTACTCGAGACAAAGTATTATTTGCTTATTGATTATCAAAGCTGCTTACATTGGTTTTGTAAACGATGAAGACCGCGAAGAGAATTCTTTCTATCTTTCGTAATGTTCGATAATATACCTTTCTAATAGTAAAATAATCTTTTAAATTGGTTCAATAATTTTAGAGTTTATTCATTAAATATAAAATTAAACACTTCTCTCTTTATAATATTCGCGATGTACATCTACATGAATATTGTACCTTTAAGGACACTTACTTTATATTTTTTAATTCTCAAAGTTTATAGAAATGTACTGTCAAAGCGAACACAATGTAAAATTAACTAAGTTTTCCCTTTCCCTCATCAGTCTTTGATAGTCCACTGCTGGACATAGGCCTCCTTATACAGCCCTTTCCGGGTTTGGACCATCCACCACGCTGGTCCAATGCGGTAGGTAGGTGGACCGACTTTACATGCCCATCCGACTTTTTCAGATACATGTTTTGAGAACTAACATCAATATTAATATCTATAAACAACTCTCTCAGGGCCCAGGTGTATGTGTTTGGAGGATAAAAACTGTTTTAGTATCTGCCGCATTTCTTAACAGTACAATGCCATAAGATTTATATAGATGTGTAGAAATATTTTCCTTCTGGAAAAGTCAGTTCTTTATCGGAACACGATTACACCGCAGTGTCAATAGATGATCGTATTAACTGAGTGACATTATGCCTCTATGTGACTTTGCTCTTTGGCGAGTAAGTGCTCGAGACAAGTGTTTCCTAATCTTTAACTTTTATTAATTTTAATGAGATTTTGTGTTTTTTTCTGTTGATTATCTTACTAGATAATAGTGTGTGTGTGTGTGTATTGTAAGTATTTTATTAGTGTAAGTATGGTTCGGGGGAACCCCCCTCCCGATCTCGGGAGAGGTTTTGTTTACAATTATAATTTGCCTAGTAACAATTGCGGATCCTACACCTAATTCAAGGAAATGACAAATTGCTACCGCTTCATATTTTTCCCAACTCTCAAAAAAAACAGTTACACAAAAAGTTGGCTCTATTCAGTCAATCAATACTTCACCACAATATCCAAAAAACGGAATTCCGACGTAGAGTTTGCCGTTGCTATCAGAGCTCATAATATTTCTTTCCTCTGTATATACGTCCCTGATCCAAATCTTGCTCTCCTCTCTGAATTAAAGCGTATCCTTTTCCTATACTTTAGTGTCCGACCGAACTTTCGGTTTCGGCCGGAAAAACAGTTTCGGTCGGACTCTACTATACTTATATTAGGTGATTTTAATATTCACCATACTCCTTGGGTCTGTTATTATGTAATTCCAATTCCTTACCTTTCCTTGAACTCTGTGATAACCTTGATCTGTGTGTTTTAAACAATGGGTCTCATAGACGAAGAATCCCTCTATCCCAAAACCCGAAGACTGCAGTTGACCTCACATTAGCATCTTCTTCCCTGTCCTCTAGTCTCTACTGGACTGTCCTGTCTTCCACTTATGGCAGTAATCGTTTTACTATATTCATTTTTACTGCTCACTCCCTTAGGCCTAATCCTAATATATACCTTTTTCCACTCCAAAATTCAATGTTCATCAAGTAGACTGGTCCGTGTTCAAATCCTGTTTAAATGAAGAAATGGTAAATGTTACTTTCATTTTACCTGACAATGTCCTTCGTGCTTACATTTTTCTCCAAAATAGTCTTCTATCTTCTGCTACTAAGTCCATTCCACTCAAAACTTTAGTTAAACGTCTTCCTCTTCATGGTGGAATTCTGAATGGACAGAGGTCTGTTAGAGACACTCCGAGGCAGAAGTAACTTACGCTCGTGACATGACGGTGGAAATTTTCACCTCCTATCTAAAAGTACCACTTGAATTCTCCCAGACAATAGCTGGGTGGCTCGGTTTTGACGAGGAACCTTCTCCTTTTACTCCCCCATCACATGAGTTCTTCCAGATTTTAGGTGGGGGAGTAATAGCCAACTCTGCCTGCAAACCTGTTATCTTATCTAATGACCCATCTACTTGGATTGAACACTTCAAGAGCAAATTAGCAAGAGTATTTTTACATGTTTCTACGGCAAATGATAATGTACTTCTTCTAGTACTCAGGCAGAAAATGCTTCAGCTGAGTATCCCTGTGAACATTGTAAACATAATCTTTAACCTCTTAAGCCCTAGATCCGTATTCATTTGTTACCCTAACCATAAATCCTCCCTGAAACAGATATGCAAAGGGCTCCCCTAAGGCTCAGTCCTTAGTCCGTCTCTTTCAATATTTTCACGTACGATCTAGAGCTCTTAGTAAATAGTCAGCCCCTGTATTTTGATAAACACGTATTGGGCCTATCTATTAGTAAAAGCAATATTGTTGTATTTCTACGTTCAAGATCCCTCCCTGATGTTCCAATACTCTATGAGCAACAAATATTCGCTGCTGTCGTCTATGCTAAATTATCTTTCTAGGTGTTAAATTACATTACAGATTAACAGGTTGAATACCTGTTAATCTGTAATGTAATTTAACATACTAATAGTGTAAGAAAATCATAAACATATTGCGTTCTTTATTTAGCGCTTGGTGGGGCTGTCGTCCCTATACCCAGAAACAACACCCTGATGCGTGGTTATTTAGATGGCATGTTCCTACTAGAACCCTGTGACAAATCTGCCTTGCAATCCCTTGACAAAATTCAATATCCCTTACAATAATATGTGGGGCTATCAAATCATCACCTATAAATGCTCTCCATGTGGAGTGTTCCATTGTATCTCAGAAGTCCATACTTATCCGATCGATTCCTCTTCAAGGTTATTCAATCTTCGTCACTTCACCCCCTTATTTCTAAGCTTGACAGTCTATCCAATTTTATCTTTTCAAATAAATACTGGTCCAACAAAGATTATCCGCTTGCCTTATCTGTCTTGTCCTTTATATCAGTGTCATAAGTTTCCTCACCATGAAACTCCTTTTGATGCACTTATTTTAAACCTCAAGTCTTACATGATCTTGGTATTGGTAAAACATCCTGTTTTGCAAATACCCAGTTAATCAATTTCATTTCTCAACCTTGGCCTGATTGGCTGATCATATACACTCATGCTTCAAGTTGTCTCGGCAGAGTTGTGTCGGTGCTGCTGTGTGGATGCCAACGTACAAAGTGATACTAAATTACATATTTCCCCCCCAAACGTCAGTACTTTTAGATGAATCCATAGCTGCACTGAAAGCTCTGACTTTTATTGAGTCCCACAAATTAAAAAAAACCTCTGTTAATCTCACTAATTCTAAGAGTTGTCTGCATGCTATTACGACTTATGCGTTTAAGTCGAAACATAAGTTTCCTCTGGTGTCATATTAATGATGTTCAGGTAGTTTTGGCCTAGATTCCAGGGCGCAGTAGCATTCACGGCAATGAAGCCGCAGACATCTATGCCAATCATGCAGCAAAAACTGGGTGGTCCATACTTCCAGTTATTGCTGCATGTGCATGTACAGATTGTATTAAAATGCTTTACTGCCAATAGCAAGACAGCTCCTCTTCTTATCTTGGAATTATTATTGGCTGGATGCTAGTGCATCGAAAGGGAATTATTATGATGATGTCCATCCCACATACCTACTAATCCATGGAACTGCAAGTTCAAAAATCAATACAAACGCAGTACAAGTCCCATCTGCAAATTAAGATATGTACCCCTGTTTATCTCGTAAAGCTACACATAAAAGACAGCTCCCTCTTTCAGTGTGGACTAGACGAAGGAACACTCGATCACATATTTCAATTGTCCTCATGATCAATTTGTTGTAGATACATTAAAAGAGACCATTGCGCTGGATTATCTTAGCACATAATTAATTCTTGGTTTTCAACTGCGACCTTGTTCTTTTAGGAAGCCAGTTACAAATAGCAGAGTCTAATTAGAACTTGAAGTTTTTCAAGCGTCTAACGCTCAATAGCCCTCGGCGCAATAGACCCCAGCGCTCATTTTTACATCACTGTCTTGACAAATGCCAGGCTTACTACTAAACTGCTTTTAAAATGGCCTCGGGACAGATCCTAGCGGGACATACTTTGGAGAGCCCGGGCAATTTCTAAACATTCCAGTGAATTCTTTCGACTTTGTATTTGATACACATCGAGGGTGTGGTCGTGTTAGAGTAGAGTTTCATGTCGTATGTGGTGAAGTCGATGTGACTGCTGTGAAGTAAGGTATCGGGTACTGACTCGGCCACGAAGTACTTGCGGTAGGGCAGCGGCGCGGGCGCCTCCGCCATGAGGCGCAGCGCCAGCGGCAGCAGCGCGTCCGCCGCGTGCGGCCTGCGCGCCGCCACCGCGCCGCCCAGCAGCGGACGCTCCACTGCGACGCGATTACGAACACGTTATTTACTACATCTTATTCATCATCGTCATCATCAGCTCGTGTCAGTCTGGACATAGGTTTACCGGTGGTACGCCCCTCTTTAACAGGGGACCTCTTTAATAGGACCCTGGTGCCTATTTTTGTCGCAAAGCAGTAGTGTGAAAACACTGCTGTGTTCCGACTTGAAGGCCACCTTAGACAGCATATTTACTGGTAAACGAGACTTAACACCCTAAGTCTTACGGTAGGCAGCGCGTTGGCGGTACCATCAGGTGGCCGACTGCTCGTCTGCCTGCGTAGGCATTAAAAAAAAGGCCTTCTTTACTCCATTAGGGGCCGTCTCTCGTAACGCTGGTCCAATGCGGATTGGTAGGTAGACCGACTTTTTACATGTCCATCCGAAGCATGTATCGTTTTTACTTTTAGAAAATTGAGTGATAACTTCAAGTTGTCTTAACTTACCAGAAAACAACTCAAAGTAGTTTGGTAGTGAAATTATTCACTGAATAAAATTTTTTCAGTGGTACCAATGGAGGCTTGTGTATATGATGTAAAAGGATTCCATAACGTTATCGTCTAATCATCAACATACAAAATGAAAAAAGTCTACGCTGGAAATAATAATAATCCCTCACTGTGGACGGCGCCGGCGCGGACGCGGCAGGCGGCCGTGTGCAGGCAGAGCGCGGCCGGCGTCTGCAGCAGCACGAGGCGCACGCCGTCCGCCCGCAGCGCGGCCTCGAGCCAGGCGCGCGGCGCGGCGGCGGCCTCCGCGGCCACGCGCCCCGAGTACAGGTCGCGCACGCCGCCCGGCGCCGCCCGCTCCAGCAGCGCGCGCAGCCGCGCCGCCACCTCGCCCGCCGCCGCGCACTCGCGCGCGTACAGCAGCAGCACGCGCACGCCCTCGCCGCCCTCCGCGCCCTCCCCGCCCTCGCCCTCGCCCTCCGCGCCCTTCGTCCGCTCCGCGCCCTCCCGGCTCAGCCAGGCGGCGAGCACGGAGCGCCGCAGACGCCGCCCGAGGCACGAGCGGTAGGCCACGGCGGCGGCCAGCGCCAGCAGCGCCAGCGCGCCGCCCGCCGCCGCCGCCCACGCCCAGCCGCGCCCCTCGCCGCCCACGCCAACCGCCACCTCGGCGATGCCCCAGTGCTCTGCAAATGGACAGGCAACTTCGACACTATGGCGACTCAACATAAAACCAGTGAGTACTAAGTCTTAGAGCATTGAGCGCAACAAAAGCCATCGACCATAGCCGAAACGCCTATGTCCTCGACACCTTACGGCCTCTTGGATCGTCGCCCACTTCCGGTCAGCTCAGCGAAACGAAGCGCAGACCCCCGAGTTTGCACGATACGTAGGCACGCGTGCGCACAGCGCCAGTCAGGCTCCGCGCCGCGCCCACCCAGTGACGCCCTCGCCCACTCCTACCGCCACCGCGATGACCCAGTGTTGCAATGACAGGCAACCGACATATGCTACTAAATATAACCATACAACTCACGAATGAGAATACTAAAGTCTATACAGCACTAAAACGTAACTCCTTCATCGCTGGCCATATAAAGAAGCTCCAAATTGCTCAATGCTATAGAGTATACTGTAAATGAAAAATACATGCTCCGTATTTTTCTGCATGATAAAGTACGTAATTCAGACATTCGCAGTAAAAAGCATTGACTGTCATAGCACGCAGAATTAGCAAGCTGAATTATAAACAGGCCGCCCAAACAGCTTGTACAACCGATAACCGTTGAGGACGAAGGTTATCGAGTGAAGCCTCTAATGCCGGGTACTCATTAGCAAACTGTAACCGTAACTTGCTTGATACGAGAACGAGGTTACAAGGTGTATGCGCTTTACCATTCAGGGAGCTGAAACGAGAAGATCCGACTGAAAGTTTCGCTGAGCGTTCTTATTTTACAAGCTGTAACTATAACCAAAGTGATTCAAATATTTTAAATGTACGACAGCATTTTTGACGTCCACGAGTGTGCAGCGAGCGCCTTTCGATGGTTCTTTTAGTTAGATGGCTACAAATCCATTGTGTATCGCTCGTTGCAGGCTTGCGAATCGCGTACACACCATGTTCATGGTTACAATAACAGTTACAGTTGCTTTACAATATTAAGGTTGCAGAGTGTAAAACTTGTAGTCATCGGCTCACTGCAAACTGCGCGCGTACCGCTTGCAAAGGTTTAGGCACAAGGTGGACAATGTTTTATGGTTACATCACATGCAACGGTTACAGTTACGACTCGTTCATGAGTACCCGGCTCAACTGGCGCACACCTCAGTGACAGGAACAACTCAGGAAGTCGATGGATGCAAGTGACACAAGATCATACCTTTTGGTGACTCATGGTGGAGATCTATGTTTAGCAATGGGCTTGAACACCCTAAAAGTATGATGATGATAATAATGTCGATGATGAATATTATCGTAGGGATCGTTCAGCTGGTTATTTTCTTGTGTACTTGATATAGAGGTTGGTAGATAAAGTGAACAGCCAGGTGGGCAACGGGTATGACCGCTTAAAAGCCTTCGCTACAAGGCTATTGTAGAAAACATTCCATCTGAACGGCTTGCTAAAGCTTGAAGCACATTTACATCTTGTTTTCTCATGGATAGAAGCATAAAAGTGAGTGCTCTGATTCAGAATCTATGTAGTGTACCGCAATGCAGAGCGTTTACCGACACTCTGTCCCTTCTGCATTTCAATGATATGTTGATGATAGTACAAGGCGTGTTATGTTGGCGATTTAATACATGTGTATTAGATGCGACTATTTTTTATTATTCTTTTTTCACTCATTTTTTAATTACTTATTTATATTACTACCACCTCCGTGGCTAATCGGTATTAGGCCTCGCTTTAAAAACCGGAAATCGTAGGATCGAATCTCTTGGGGAAACAACTTTGTGTTATCGTAGTTTTTCTGGTTGGTTAAGACAATATGTGCTGATCACCCAATTGCCTGAAAGGATCTTTCCTTTCGGCGGATGGGCAAGTAAGAAATCGGTCCAGGTGCCAAGACCATTAATTTCTATCTTCAAACTTACACACAACTAATTCATCCTTAGAATGCAGAGTGAGATCAGCCGATTCGAACTATTCAGTATTCTGGATGGATTAGTGACCCCAGGTAATGTGGTGAAATGGCTAGGTGGAAGACGACAAGAGAAGAACGATAAGAAAGTGAGAGGCGACTCACCGAAGTGCGAGAGGGCGCTGTGCGGGGCCACGCGGCCGAAGAGCCAGGGCGCGTTGTGCGAGAAGCGCATCCGGTACGCGCCCCTCGCCACGCGCACCTCGCAGCGGACGTCGTGCACGTGCCAGGTGCAGTTCTGCGTCACGTCCTCGCAACCCTGGAAGGATGCCGCTCATCTCTAACATGATTTACTGCTCTCGTGGACTGGATCACCTGATTGCCTGTATAGTAGGATGAACTACGCGTCGGATGGGCATGAAGAGGTCGGACGTACGTCTGATCTCCTCCGGTCGAGTCGATTATCCGTCCCATCTGACTATTAGAGTGAAGAAAAAGGGTGCATTTGTGTTTGAGCGTACACTTATGCACTATAATATCTCCTGCGCAGTTGGCTCATCTTTAATATAGATCGACAGCCGTAGTCGGAATCGACTAGGAGGACTAATTAATTAATGTTTGCTTACCTTTTGTTGGTATGCTTACAAACCGTAAAATACTCTAATCTTATAATTACAAAGAATGTTAAGACCTTTAAACCTAACATACTGCAATATGCTTTAATACTATAACATAACAATAAAAATCTACACGTGAGAATTGATTTTAAAAAATGTGTGTACTAGCGTACTTCGTAAGGGAAACTTCTTTATGACGTTATTTTAAAAAAAAGTTACACTAAATTTTTTCTAACCCCATAAGAAGTTTCACTCAGTTAGTACCAATAAAACGACAATAGGACTCCACCATACACATTTGTAAATTATATCATGTCAAGAAGCCTAATTAAGCAGAAATATTGAGATAAAACATAGACTAGTTTATTTTATAAACCCAAGTTCACATAAACATAAATTCAGCACATTAATTTAAAGATAAAAAATACGATAAATAATTATTCAAGTATACGTAATTATTGTTAAAATGTTAGTATGCGACTTTAGCAATGTTCGTTAAATTAAACGCTAGATGGCGCATTACATGAATGCGCTTGAGGCGCACGCTCGCGCTTGCAAATATTTACCGAAATAGTTTATGAATTAAGCATAAGGCTTATTGGAACAGTTTTAAAAGCAAAAATTTGGAAATAACTGAGAATTCACTCAATGAACAGTAATGTCAAATGTTACTCTTAAATTTGGTTCAATAATAGATTGATCTGTCTCGCTCACACTCCATTTTTACGCAGTAGTGTTGGCGAGACCTTTTAGTATTATTATTTAAAACAGTCAGCATCGTTACCAAAATAAATTGTATTTAAGAAATGGCAACTAACATTAGTCGTATTACGTTTTAATTTAAGAAACTATTTATTCATTAAAAACATTAAAAGACGTGTGGTAGGGATAAAAAAAAAGATGGCGCGTAACGGAAAAATGTGACACAATTTTTTTTTCCAACCACGATAAAGAAGTTTCACTTCAAAAATATATAAACTTTTGAAAAAAGCTCATAAAATAAACCATTGCCAGAGGAAAGGTGATCCAAGTTGTATTTTAAGAAATCAAAAAAGACCCCGTGCATAAACGATTTGCATTAAGGTAAAAGGTCGGATACAAAAATATCTAATTCACAATAGTGGAAGAGTTATTAAGATTGGACCAGTCTCAACTTTGTATCCAACTACGATTTGGTAGATGCCACTAAAGTAGTAATCATACAACTTATCAGTAAATAGTGGCCTTAACCAGCATAATTAAATATTTTATGAATCTAACTGTAATAAAAAAATTATTATTACAAAGTTTATCAACATCAGCAGAAACAAGAGGCAATCTGCTAAAATTTAAATGACAATTTATAAGCAAAACACACATTTATTTTTAAGGAAAACATTCGCAAATAAATACATTTCGTTGTCCACAGATTTTCACAAGCAAAGTTTATCGGACAATACGAGGTTATCGTTTTAATTTGTTTGTAAAGGAAAAGTCATCTTGCTTATCGCTTGTAGAGCTTCTAGATCTTTGTTTTGACAATAATAAAGCGAATCGCGGACTCAATTATCCAGAATTTAAGGAGAAAGATATTTCCTCAAGTTTATCATAAACAACTGGGGGATATTTCTCAATAAACCAATAACATGCGACATTTTTTTTCCTCCGGGAATACTCGAATAATTTTCGGAATACGATTTTTTTTGACACGGACATTACGCTTCCAGACTCTTGTCTATGGTAAGCTTCATCTGACACGGATTTCGCAGGAAGCTCCGTCCCCACGAACTAGGTGGCCGACACTTTTTGCTAAAAGTGAAGGTCACATTTTCAGAAGGTACGTGAGTTTGGAATTTGTTTATGTCTCTTAAGGATCGTCGACGATCGGTGTAGGGACTGGAACGCCGATGATCCGATGACTGTGTTATCGATTACGGAATACGATGGCACCCTAATGATCGTATTTAACGAATAACATTTTCATATCCATTCATATGAAACTTTACTGTTTAATGTCAATGTGTAATATAGAGATGCAATATAATAATGATGTTATTTGACAATGGGAGTGATAGAATAGGGAGAGCATATATGTTTTTGCGCTATAATATTTCCTGCGCAGTTGGCTGATCTCATATATAGATTGTCCGCCGTATTTGGAATCGACTTAGAGGACATTATTATTATAATTTAAATTGGTTCAATTATAGCTAGTTGAACTAGTTTGATTATTGGCCCCGTAGTGCGTATGCACAGTATTAAAAAGAGTCATGATATAAATACAACCAGTATTTATTACTAAAATTGTCTGTTAAATATAAGTCGTTACGTTACATAGTTGCCTACTATTAATATCATTACAATCGAGATGTTTACATACATTTCACATAAAATATAACATTGTAATTAAAGCTTTGTGGTAGTGCACCGATTAACGGTTTAAGTCCGTCGGACAAAGTGAAAATCACGTTCATTAAGTCAAAATAACAACGTCTTAATAACCATACCATAACGAGAATATTATGATAGATAGATATAGCGACAGAACATTTTCCTTCGTAATTTTTGTAAAAGATCGTATTTAGTTCCTCGAATAGCTTTAGTATCAATGCATCTCTATATTATACAAGGACATTATTAATTTTGACATTTGACACGAAACAATAATGTTTCATATTAATAGATATGAAAATGTCACTCATTTATTACGATCATTCATGGATACTTCGGGTATCATCGTATACCGATAAAGATCGAGCTTTGCCGAGGAAAATAATTTGTCACTACATCATAACTGCTTTATGGGAAACCATATGAGCGTCCTTTCAATAAAACTGTACCCACAATCGTCCCATACGAGGCACGCAACGTAATTAATAGACAAACAAACGCGCCGTCTCCTTCATGTACCCTCTATGGGGATCGTAAAATATTTCATAGTCATAGAACTCTGCTCGGTTTGATCATAGATAATTTTGTAAAGATGTTAGGATACTATTAATGCTCAAAGAATGTATATGGATGTTACAAAAAAAGTAATATATATTATACAATGACCCAACAATAATCATCAAAGAAATTATATTTTTATCTCTCTCTTTTAAAAAATACTGTTTAGATAGTTAACCTTTAATATTTAGCATTCAAGGTACATATGTTAGCAAATTATTAAATAGTTTTAAGGTTGTAATGAGCACAATCCTTTTGTAATATTTTAATAAAATTAGGTTCTAGCATAGTTCTAGTAATTA